>OY992775.1:6842482-8042482 GCA_963921325.1 Logfia minima | reverse complement strand
CCCACCCATTTTGCCACCTCAGCGTACAACCTTCGTTAAATCATCCTCCAAATAGCTTTAAACATATGATAACAATGTACTGGAAGCTCTGATCAAGTAACTTCCACAAAATAACGTATCTACAAATAAAGGGATCTACTTTTACCTTTATATTGACAACAGGGTGGACGTCATTCCTTCAGATAAAAATAAAAAATAAAAACGTCCAACTTACATTAATGGGTTAACTTTTACTCCCAAATAGCTAGTTCACTCATTCCCTTATTTTATGTTCAGCTTGTATGTTCTTCTGCAAGATTATTTGCATCTGGTATTCTTTACAAGAGATATTTGCATGAAAACAAGGAAAAATTTCAGAGTTCCACACTGGTTTTAATTTTTAAACTTGCTTCTCACCCATCAAATTAGTTTTTCTACCCTCAAACCACGGTCAAGAATAAACCTTCCATTTGGTTATTCATAGTCCTTCATATCTCTTTTATTCAGAAGGCATAATCATGAGTTACTCCTATATATAAGCCAACATCATTCCTGACTCACAAGTACCTAGAAGCTAGAGGTGCAGTCAACTAACATTGAATTGCTCTCATTTATATAAAGCCAACATCATCCCCAGCATCGCTACACCTATATATAAGCCAACATCTTGACTAATGTTCTAATGTAAAAACGTCAAATAAGAAAATTAGCTTATTGTTTTATAAGATTGAATACATTCATCATTTTAAAAAAGTAAACAAAAGTCCTGACTGGCGATCCAACCTGTAGCGAGTAGTCACCCAACACCACAACTGCTTCCTGCCAGTAATTGATCTGGACAGTTCAGGTCCTGAATAACAAAGTTATTTGTTGATGACTTCCACATTTACAATTTACTTAAAACAGATCAGCTAGTGGGTTTATGCGAGCAACTAGATGTTCGTGAGTAACTGTGATTAGAAGTGATGACATTGAAGCGGTGATAATAGTCTTCATCATCATAATAAAATTCAAAGCAGATGTAATTTAGTAGTTTTCCTTATCCGTTCAATTAAAAAAAGTTGTAACCTGTAACCTTTTTCACCAATTAAGTCACGTTAGACAAGACATGTGACTCAAGGCAAGTTTTCAGTCAGGAAGGCAACTGAGGATTTAAACCTTCGTTACTTGAAGTGTCAAATATAAAAAGGACATGAACGCTCATAAAACTTCTAATGTATCTCTCACACTCTTTTCTGCATAAGAAGCTCGTTCAAAATGAATAAATATTTAATATATTAAGTAACTTTTTGTTGATGCGAAATTAGCGTGCATCCTTTTCACTTTCTTTCACGTATGACTTCCTGTGTAAGTTAAAGATATACCTGCAGATAACTATTATCCAAATACAAATACATATGATGAAAATGCATAATTATTTACCAATTACTCTCCATGTTTCAAACTATAAGGCTAGTGTTAATTTTCACATCTCATGCCCAGCCAATATTGATAATCGAGTAAAACACGAGCTATGCAGTTATGACTTGTAATGCAAACCAATTCTATACCCTCAAAAATTGCAATTTTCATGTCGAATAATTGGTACAAGCAAGTGAGCATATGCATTCCCATGATTGTGAAATTGTACAGAACATAAAACATATTGAAACAAATCACATCTCAAAATCCAAAATTTAAGATAAGCAAGTAATATAGGTCGTTCACATGGCACGTTTGAGATTCAAGTTCTATAAGAGATAAGGCATTCATTCAAGAACAAATGCTGTTACCAACTGATGACATATAACAAAACCAAACAAGCAACTAAGCCAATAGGAAAACAGCGTACTCTGTAATCAAGCATCAGGATCCTCAGTTGCTTTTCCACCAAAAGGATCATGAGAAGGGCCTGTTTCTTCCCCAATATGGCGCTGAACCAAACGCTGCAAATCAGCCATAACTTTCTGTTCACGCTTTGCTTTTTCCTCATAGTTAAACATAGCTAAAGCCCGCTTATCCTCAGCACTATAAACTTGGTTTTCTTTCCTAATACGAATAGCATTCATCCTTTGATGCCTACTACCGCTCATAACATAACCAAGATCTTCAAACTTACTAATCTCATCAGCTGAAAGACCCACTTCTCCTCTACGAGGAATACGTTTCCCTTGCTGCACGTACTGCGCAATAGCATCACCTTCACCAGGCCTAAGTGCACCACCATAACTAATATGCCCTTCAGCTCTCGGCAAAGGCATCGGTCCCACCTCAGGTTCTTCATCCAAATTAGCCTTCTTTCGAGACTCTATAAACATAAGCAACTCACTATCAACTTCTGTTTTCTCCACATCATCCACCTTCGGTTTACTCTTTAAGTCCTTATCAGAATCAGAATTATCATCTGAAGCCGAACTCTCACTACCCTTTTTACTACTTTTCTTGCTCGATTTAGTTTGAGAGGTGGAACGAGAACGTCTACTCCTCTTAGACCTTGCTAACTTCTCATCTCCATCACTATCACTACTTTCTTCGGAATCACTATCGGTATTTTTTCGTGAACTACTTCTTCGCTTCCTCTTGCTCCTACTACTCTTTGGTTTAACTGATTTCTTCGACTTCTTCCTCCTCCTTCTCCTATCTTCCTCACTCGAATCATCCGACTCACTGTCACTCTCCGAGACTGATTTCCTTCTACGCCTAGACCTCAAACTCTTTCCCTTTCTCTTCTTCCTCCTTGATCTTGAATCATCCGACTCTGACTCAGAGAGTGACTCTGACTCTGAATTCAACTCATCGTGCTTCGCATTCGAATCCAATTCAATCTTCTCTTCTTCAATAAATTCCTCTGGTTCAATCTCATCAAAATTGTTATCGCCTCTAGGTGGACTAGGCGTAACATTCCATATACATTTCTTCAACGATTTTCTCAATTTCTGTCGTTTCAACCTCCTATACTCTTCATAACTAGCTCCTTTCAACTCCTCATCAGAATCAGAGTCATGTCCGTTATTCATATTCTCATAATCACGATCTAGATACTGTTTATTTCGATCACCATAACTCGGTTTCCTATTCAAATTCACATTTTCAACCCTAGGGCTAGGGTCTCGTCTAGATCTAGGGTAATCAGGTGACCTATTATCACGGTGATCACGGCGATAGCTGTTTTGATTATCGTATCGACTATAATCAGGACTACGACTACGGCTAGGGCTAGTATTACGATTTTGATATGATTTTGAATAATTAGGGGAACTGCGACGGTTATTTTGTGATCGATTGTAATCGTTATCGTACCTTGAATAGTCTGGACTGCGACGAGAACTGCGGTTGCGATGGTTGGTGATAGGTTCCGGTGAGTAATTGCGGTGGTGACGACGGTCGCCGGGGACTTCAACGACGGAAGCGGGGTATCCCATTGGAAAGGTTTGGGGATGAAAGACGGAAAATGACGGAACCCTATTCTTTGTGAGAATAGCCTTTTATTTGTATGCTTCTTACAAAAAATACATATTTTATTTAAGTTCGAATTTAATACTGGTTTAGTTAAAAACATAAAAAAACATCTAAAAATCATTCATGTTTTGTGTTCATTAGATCTTAGCATCAATGATGTAGATTATTTTTCACATTTGAAGGGCAAAAGTGTACATTCTAATTTTAAAAACATAAAAACCGTCTAAAAACCATCCATGCTTTATAGAAACTACCCTTCCAATTTACTAAATTACTCGTTTCTCTACTTTCTCTCATATAATTTTATTTCTTTTTAGATCCTCTTCCTATATATATATATATATATATATCTTTAAAAAAATCTAATTCGTCAGGTTAACATTGTTTGTGTACGAATTCAAGCTTGATAAATCCTATTTATAGATGGTTTTTGAGTTTGTATAAGTTAATATATATCTCACGTGTTGGATTATATTTGTTATTTATGTTTATTATAGTTGAATATGTAATTTTTTATATTTATAAGATTTATTCAACTCATTAAGCTTGAATAGTACCGTTTTATTTGAAATCTAATGAGATTTTGAATGAGTCAACCAAATATTAATTGTTTAACTTTGGATCATAAAATGATCCACAATTACCACACACACAATTATGTAGTTGTTCATTACAAATTTGTTGATATTACAAATTGATGGGTCTATTTGGGTATTTATATTCATCCGAAAAATAAAAACCATAACATCTGTCCTTCGATCGCTTCTCGTAAGTAATTGGAGAAAACTAAAAACCATTGTTGACGGTGTGCTCCGTAGTCCATTTTTGTCTCCCGCGTGTTCCGTCCATGCTCGTCGTTGGCATCTAGATTCTACCGATAACAAAACTTTGAGCTTTGAAACTTCTAAGTTCAAACTAATTGTGTTAAACTTCTAAATTCAAACTAATTGAACTTGTATTTATTTCTGTTACCAAATTAGATAATGGCAAATTAGAGAAAAGAATTGAAATTTGAATTTTTGTTTAGCAATCGTCTTTGACTCATAAAAAATACCCCAATAAAATAATTTAATAAATTAAATAATATAAAGTGTGAATCTTGCTACTTGGAGTTTCAATGTGTACGTGAGTTTGTGGTGTTTTTTCTTATATTTGTTTGACTTTCGAGGATACCAGCTAATTATGAGATTTTTGTTTTGGATGTGACGAGAGGAGGATATGTATTCGGCGGAAAAAATAACAAACAATTTCAGTCATTAATTTATTTAATCAATAACGTTAAATTTTATGTAAGATATAAGGTGTATATAAAATATAGTTTTGTAAAAATAAGCATCTAATCACATAATTTAATGACTGAGATCGTCTACTCCTCATTTTCCTCAAAATGTAGTTGTTTCTTAAAATTTCATCCTTTGTTTTGTCTTATTTTATGTGATTAGTGATTTTGGAGGTATCGATTATATTAAGGACAAATGTGACCATGTGAGCAAAGTTTTCATTATATGATGTATATGTTCACTTGCATAATATTATTTACTTATTGTTATTTTGTTGAGATGGGAAATAGTATGTTGGAACAACAAAGTATCAGCAAGGAGAATGAAGATGATGTTTGTTCATCGACATCAAACAAATAGCGTTATGATGTATGGAAGTATTTTGAGTTTTTGACAAGTTATTTTGGCTTTATGGGACTTAAATGAAAATTTGTAGTGGTTGTAAGATGCGTTATGTGCCAATACTAATTCGAGAACATCTAACTTATGGCAACATCTTCCTAATAGTTTTAACCTTAGCGTGTTAGGTCCACAACAACAACGTGCCCCTTTGGATCAAACCATGTATAAAGAAAAATGTTAGTAACAGACCCATTAGCTATGTTGAATATGAGAATGAGAGACTTGCATAAGTTTCTACATCGAGATGCTAATCCTATATCAAGAAAAAGGGCAAAATCTTAAAAATATATGACAGATAAGATGATTCTTAAAACAAAATTGTCTAAGGTAACTACTTGAATATGTTGACGACTAATATGTGGATTTCGATCACCACATATGAATATATGGCATTGACAGCTCTGTAAGTAAGTGAGAGGGGGTGAATCACATATTCTATGATTATTAACCAACTTTATCAAATTAATTTTTTTTGCTTGAAACTTGGATGATTACTTAACTAGCAATTATAAACAAAATAAATATGTAAATAGTTAAAAAGTTAAGCGTTAGAAGAATATGACCAAGAGACACCACGATTTATAGTGCTTGGGGTGGCCTTTAACTAGTCCACCTTAATCCACTCACGGATTATGCGATATATGGATTTATCCACTAGACGTTCAAGCATTTTCACCATTATTAAAGAAAACCCTTCAAAGTGTTGTTTCCTTTTCACTAAGAACACAACACTAATATTCTTTAACTAAAAGAAGATAACTTAGCCAAATTATCCAACTTCTACAATAAGAAACCTATATACCAATTAGAAAATTACTTCCACTTTCAATATGGAAGACTTCAACACCAACAATGTCTTCTCCTAACAAGTACAAGAAAACTATTATTCAAATGATCTTCTAACTCAACTTGAGGAGATCACCTCACCAAACTCTTTTTCTTTTAACTATAGAAGGCAACACACTCTTCTTATTCTTCTTCACAAAACCTTACAAGAACACAAGAACAAGTAACTCGCTCAACGAGTCTTCCCTTAACAAATGGAATACCTAATGACTCAGCCTTTCTTCCACAATCAATTGGAAGAGTAGTAAGATAAAATCATCCAACAAACAAACACTTGAGGATTTCTTACAACAAATTACAACAATTATGTAGTGGCACAAATTATTACAACTCAATAACTTCACTACATAAATTAACAGTTTGCTTAAAATCTTAATCTCTTAAACACATTGTTAGTGATAAAAAAAATACAAGCTAACATCACTTTTATTGAGAGAAATAAGTATTTTCAAAGCTAAAGGGGATAACTTAAAAGTTAAACATGAGTTGTATATTTATAGTCAAACAATGCACTAACAATCTCCCCTTTTTTATGATGACAAATATGCATTAACATATTAGTATATGCTTTGAATAATTACTAGCAATTATGTTAATGGTACTTACATTAACACTGAAAGCATCCTGTTTCTTCTATCATTATTCTTTTCCCGCTTTTGCCACATCAAAAAGGAAGCTCCCCTTTGAATAATGCTCCCCTTGATGTCTTGAAACCGAAAAAATTTAGAGGCTTCCTTGTCACATGCAGGCTTGATTTGGTCATTTTTTTAACCTTTTTTTTACCACATGCTTGACAAAGGAACTTGCTTGGAAAGCTCCCCCACAAATGATGTAACCTTACACCATCTATATACGCCTACAAAACAAGCATTTCCATACCAAACATACACTTGCACACCCAACAAAATTCAACCAAGCATAACAATTTTGTGTGTGAGCAAAGTTACTAATAACAATGTAAACTCACATTTATATTTTGAGTTTTATTTTTTGTCCTTATATGTTACTTCACATTTTAAGTTTCAGCTTTAACTACTTTACTAATCACTTACATAAAAATATAAGTTTCAGCTTATAGCTTCATATATAATCTCCAATTACCAGCTAGTCTACTTTTTCCAAACACACCCTACAACTGCATCTGCAACTACATCTGCCAAACAAACCCAAAGTCCACGATCGTTCTAACACTGTAATGACGTTTATTTTGTAAATAAGAATGTGAATGGTTATGTTTGAGTATTGAATTGAAAAATAAAAAGTAAGATAAATATAAAAGAACTGATATTATTTTAAGATAATAAATTAGTAAAATAAATACAAAAATAAATATATGTGAGAGAGAAAGAGAGAGAATAATGATGAAAAATATTTGAGAGAGGAAGTAAACCTCCCAAATATTAAAATTTTAGTAAAGCCTTAGTTTTGTGAAATCTATAAAACTCATCCAATTCATAGTAAATACCAATAATTACTTTCAAACTCATACCTAGAAGTGGGTAAAATCGGATTTGGCTCAAACTGAACCGGTTTGAAACCGGTTTGGTTCGAAAAAAAGTCGAAACCGATTTTCAAACCGATTTTAAACCGTAAAATCTCAAACCGTTCTAATCCGGTCAAACCAATTTCAAACCGAATCAATTTAATCAAAATAAATTTTAACCAAACCAATTTTAAATCATAATCCAATTTTTTTAACACCTATACTCATACCCTAATCTTAGAACCTACAAAACGAACACACACCGAGAATCCGCAACATATGGAGCCCAATAAGGCCCAAATTATAAGTCCAAGCCCACATAAAATATTTCAAAAACACATGTATCCTCTTTTTACAAACACCATTCGCTAGGGTTTCATTTTTTATCAGCCGTCGACTCACCAACAACCGCCTTTGCTGCTGCACTCGCCGGAGTTAACTTGTTGCAGGTCCGATTCTTTACTCATACAAATGGCGTTACTACATCTATATATTTGTTACATTTTACTTATATTAATCACGAATGGATTGAAGTTAATTAAGATTTAGTTATATTATCTATGTTTAAAATTACGTATGTTTAGGCTTAGGAATTATGAATTTGCTATCTCTCAGCTATAATTCATATTTTTAAGTATGCTTTTTATATTTTGTGAAATTTATTTATTTATTTATTTTTGTTTGTCTGTGCAGGCGTGATAATGGCGGACACTAAGGCAGTGACTATCCGTACAAGGAAGTTTATGACTAATAGACTTCTTTCAAGGAAGCAATTTGTGAGTGTTTTTTGCAAAAAAATAAATAATAAATAATGATGCAAATTGTGTTTCTGAAGATACTTTTTTTCTCTTTTAAATGCCTTTGCATATTTGTTGTTGATGTAGGTCATTGATGTGCTTCATCCTGGCAGGGCAAATGTCTCAAAGGTTGGTGCATACACTTTTTTTTGGGTTAAATTTTGTATTAGAGGTGTATAATTAAGGGAGAATGACTTATTATACCACCAAGTTTCATTATTTTCTGACAATTTATGTAGCTTTAACCTTTTTTAGCCATGTTTTATAACTTGATTGCTATTTTTGCAAAAAGGTGATACATTGTCTCACAAATTGGTATAAAGTTGTAACATGATTTGCATAATATTTGTAGTGAATCATCTTAATTGCATTAAGTGGTAAAAAAAGAAACCTCTTTGCATGAATAAGTCGTTCATTTGAACATGTATCATCTTCATTCTGAATTCAGGTCTGTTGTTTGCTTTACATGTGTAAGTTTGTAAAATCTAGCAAAAAATGAAATGAGTGAACATTGTAATATAAAACTAATTTTACTTTAAATGTTTAATTCTTTAACACGGGAGTATTAGTGTATGATGTCATGTATTGACTACATTTACATATAGATGTTGTTATACTGTAGATATAAGCACTTCATAACTAATGTGCAATGACAAAACTTTCATACACTACAATCCACAAAAATGAACATAAGTTTTTATTTTTAGAACTATTTTTTGTGTTATGCTGTGTTTGATTATAGAACCAAAAAGATCATTAATTTTTTCTTGTGAAGGCTGAATTGAAGGAGAAATTGTCAAGGATGTATGAGGTGAAAGACCCAAACGCTATCTTTGTTTTCAAGTTCAGGACTCATTTTGGTGGTGGAAAGTCAACTGGTTTTGGATTGATTTACGATTCAGTTGAGAATGCAAAGAAATTTGAGCCCAAATACAGACTAGTCAGGGTAAATTTCGAACCTGAATTTGTTGTATGTTATTATAGTATAATGTGGATGCAATGTTGTAAATTACGATTCAGTTAGCAATGTTTTTGCCAGTCACTATATTTGTTATATGTTCATTGTACTTGTGTATGCTAATTGTTTAAAATATTTCCTAGATTTTAATTAGTATTTTCTCGGTGTAGAACGGTTTGGATACCAAGGTTGAAAAGTCGAGGAAGCAATTGAAGGAAAGGAAGAACAGAGCCAAGAAGATTAGAGGTGTAAAAAAGGTAAACATTTAACTACTGCCAAATTATCGTCTTTTGAGTGACTTTTAACTGGACCATTTTCCCTTGTAGCTAATTTTTTTATTTGACAAATCTTGAGATAAAACTTGACCCCACATAAATGGGTCAAAAATGCCCATTGCAAATTTCAGTGCACATATCATTAAAGGATTGTTTGTGTAGTTCTTTCACTTAAATTTGACAATTTTATTATGGGTATGTTTTATGTAAACGATTCAATTCTGTTGTGCAGACAAAGGCTGGGGATGCTGCAAAGAAGAAGAAGTGAGAGCCTTGAAAGATTTTGTTGTGGTTATTTTCGAGTCGTATTTAGAATTTTGGAACTTATATTTCTTGGAATTGAGATGAATGTAGGTCTTTGAATTTTTTATATTTTAAATATGGAGAATGATATTTGTAGTCTTACTTTTCAACCTGTGATGCTTAAAATGCTCCTGCTTTGTGTCTTACAGTGTTAGATTAGTTTCGAAGTTCTAGCAATTTTTGTTATGTGTTTGGCATAATATATTTAGCATATGTGAATGTAATGTTATTCGATATAGTTAATATATAGTGTACTTAATTATGCTAGTGGTTATTTTATATTTAATGTTACCATCAATAGTTACATTCACGAGGTCCATTAAACAAAATAATGTCTATCTATATTTAGAAGTACTTAACCATTCTATATGCTTTCGGTTGTACTAATTACTTTACTACGGATATCCAGGACTTTATGTATGAGATTAGATTATATTAAGACATTATGCCTATATATATAATAGTAATTTTATTAATGGTTTTTCTTTTGTCTTTCAGTGTAATTATTTTATACATTATATATTTTGAAGATAGATTAATAAAATCGGGTTGGTTTAATAGTTGTCATAATGTATGTTAGGTAAATTACAAAGGGTAGGGCGCATGTTCGATTCCCTGTACCCTTTCTTCATTTTTTTTCTTCTTTTATTTTCCTACAAACTATTTAAAATTCAACTTTTTTCATTTTTTTGTCTTTTAAATACCATTCAAAATTTTGAAAAAAATGAAAGGGTGATAGTCAGGCTTTTAGTAGTGATGCCGATTAATGGGTAATTTCTACTCATATGATGCCGATTAATGTAGTGATTAATGTGGCTTTATTTCTTTATTGAAATGTGCATTCATGGTTACGACGATCAAGTGGTTTTAGTGTGCGATTGGTGTTAATTTGTTGTTATTATGTGTTTGATTTGTACCTAGATGCTCTTAAATTTATGAATAGTTGAAATTGGGTTTTCTTTTATTAGAAATGAATTGACGTGATCGATGATGATCAAGCTGGTCTATGGTTTGATCTTTATTTAATTGCTGTAATTATACGTGCAAATTCTGCTTAGATTATCATGAATCTTTTGAAGGGATGAAATAATTAATTCTGGATAAACAATTTGTTACCAATTATAACATGACTGACTATCAAGTAAAGGTGTAAATCGAAGTATTTGATTATTTCCCTTCAAGCACATATCAAACTTTCTCTCTTGAATTATTATGTTTTATTAGTGTTAATTATCCGATTCTAATTATTCAATCATTTGAGTTTAATTTTGGCTAGAAAGTGAACTCATGTTATGCAATGTTTTGTAGGTATTATGATCCCCATGAAGTTAAGATCAAATAGGTTGATAAACTCGGAGAAATCACAACGCGATTCAAGCTCAGGTAGAATCAATGCTCCATGCGTTAACAAACAAAAGACAACAACCGATCGTGTTGACCAAACTGAGCCCCAAACAGAAGTGAACAAACGACTCAGACATCATGTGAGGCCTCCAAAGCTCGACGACTTCTATGTTGAGCTGATGGTGAAAAATAAGCACCTGCAGAAAATACAAAAAGAAAATAATCAGTCGCTGATAATTCATTAGGGGAATTCAGCAACACAGATCCATAATGTGGGTAACAACATAAGAAGGAAATCAAGCTTAGAGGAGAAACAACTAGTTAGAAGTAGGATAAAAAGAATCTTGATGAGATCTGGTTGGATTTTGGATCATAGAGCCAGAAAGGAAGGGGTCATTAATTAAACATCCCGTTTATATTGACAGGAATCGGAGAACTTTCTGGTCAATCACCAAGGCTTACAGAAGTGTTGAAAAGTCGGTTATAAATGGTAAGGCTGAAAGGGAGGAATATTTGGCATTTATTCAAATCCCAGAAGAGGAGTTCGGTTAACTTTTGAAATTTGTTTCAAAAGAAAGAATTGGCAAAGAAAAGAAAGTGAATGTTCGCGCTTCAAAGGGGCTTAAAATGCAGGCTCCTGATCTTGCAGAGAAGCTCCCCAAAGTAGACCAGAAACATGAGAGGATAAATAAGCCATTGAAAAGTATTAACGGATATAATTACGTCGACGTTGAAAATGGAGAATCACATGATGCACAATGTAATGTGTGCGGTGATGGTGGCAAGTTAAGATGGTTGCCCGCCAACATTTCATGGGAACTGCCTTGATATCCAAGAATGACGATCGTTTTCTTTTACTAATGAATAATAATTATATTATTACATGATTTAAGTGCAAATAATTATTAATGGTTATTTCATTTTATGTAAACTTGAGATGTATTCATATGGTTTATTTTCATCGTAGACCTTACCTTTGGACGACGATTGGCACTGTGTGTACTGCGTGTGCAAATTTTGTGGTGCCATTCAAGCACGTAAATATGGTCGTGCATTCAATTCTGAAATGGTGCCATGTTCGTTGTGTGAGGAAAAATGTAAGTAATTAAGATCTGATTTCTAACATGATTTATTAAAATCTGGCGAGTTCTAAGTTGCTCACAATTTTTTGCTCTACAGTTCACAAATCATGTATGAAAGATAAGAAGCAGACTGTAAATATAGACTCTGGTGGTCTACCTTTTTGTGGGATGGAATGCGAAGAGGTATTGTTCATTTGTACGAGAACTGAAATTTTGTAAAAGATTTGAAAGGTAGAAAAAACCTGTGCAGTTCTGTTTTGGACCTCGCATCGCAAATTTAGAAAATCTTGAATTAATAGTCACTTTCTATAAAATCTAGGACTGCAAAACTGAACGCAATTTAGCCAGGTTTGGTACAATTCAATTCAATGTAAACAGATAATGTTTATGCTAAAAAATATTGATCCCCTGTTTTGATACAAATATTCAATGTGATCATATATTTCTAGCATACTGTTATAATCCTGTATGCATGTAAATACTACGCACGATCAAGTACCTAATTATTTATTATTTCTTGATAGCTCTACCGAAACTACAGAGGCTCGTTGGGGTTGAAGGTGGACTTGAAGAAGGTTTCTCGTTTATGCTTCTTAAGCGTTCTGATCTTAGGTGAGATTCAGATCCTAAAAAGATCAAATGCAATAGCAAATTGGCTATTGTGGTCCGGGTCACCAATAGTTGCTTCACGGACTGCGTTGATCAGAGAACTCAAACCAACATGATCAAGAATGTTGTATACAACTACGGGTAAGTTTTTGATGACAATAATTTCCTCAATCTTAGACTAAAGAATATTCCAACAAATAATGTGATACTAATTAAGATAGATTTGTATTTAAATAGAAAGAAACACAAACGAAACACCAAGATAGTTCCTACAATTCGAGAAGTAGGGATCTCCGAAAGTCTAAGACTCAAACCAATTCATTTCATTCATAAATTAAACCATAGATGACCCATAAATACTAATACTCTAACTTGCTTACCAAGTCGTTACAATAAAATGAAACTAATGACAACAAGAAACTAATAAACTAACAATAATAGACTCTAAGCACCCAATACTTTAAATGAATTACCCCGCCCGACAACCCTAAACTATTTAGATTCATATCATTACTTCCCTTCCAAAAACACATATTCTCCTCAAGGTGCGGCTTTGTAACTTTATCGCAATCGTATATCAGTCTAGGATCCCGTGGTTTCACTTGTAGATCTATCTTCTCCAACTCATCGCCCTCGTTGACCAACAACACTTGCAGAGTGCGACTCGCACTCCGGTGACCTGGAGTAAATTTTTCATTGCATCGGAAACGAATCAGATGATTAAGTGTTATACGTACTGGTTTTAGTTTAAAGTAATGACACCATTTCATTTGAATTTGTATTAGTCTTTCGGGTAAAATCTTGATGGGCATTTTGAACTTTAGAAACCAAGAATCTGTTTAAAGAAAGGTTACATACTGTTATCCATGGACCTTTGAAGAACTAAATATTAACCAACTAAAGACATGACGTGTGACCGTGTGAGTAAACCGTAAATGTCACCTCAATGTACGCGATAAAAAGAAAGTAATAATATATCTTCTGACATTTTCTTTCTACAAATCATCCCAATAACTAAACAATAAAATCATGAAATAAGATTAAAAAAGATAGTAATTGTCACAAGTCAATCGTTATAACGTTAAAAGATCATCTTCAATTTGTATATCAAAACATCAAATTTAATATTTTAATATAAAATTCATTTTCAATTAAATCACTATTTTTGATGCAAATTATAAGGTAGACTAAATTTTTAAAGATTTCACATCAAATTTAGTGCAACATCAAAACCTTGCACTAAATTTTCAATTTTCATTTTAACCTATTTGATTGAAATAATTTTATTATGTGAGGCTAAAACTTAAAAAAATAAACATATGTACTTGAATCATTCGTTTAAATACGTTACACTTTCTATACAATTAGACTCAAATTCATATACCAAATTTTGTTCGTACACATTAGATTTTTGTTCTCAATGAAACTTGAAACCTATACCATATCTAATGTATCATTTTTTTAAATACGTTATAAATTATACTATACCAAGTTTTACAAATATTATCCACATATATATATATATATCGTCTCCGATGACACTCAAACTCAAAGTCACAAGCTCTAGATTGATTGGTTCCTCGTATATAACTAGGTCAAATGCTCATCAGTGAAATAACTAAAGATGTAATATTTATCATTGAATTTTAATAATTATATCTTGTATTGATTTTCGTTATTAAACATGTGATATTTATTGTTATAATTATATTACTTATTTATTTTTAGAATCAGTTACTTAATTCTAATATATAAGCTAATAGATTAAATAATATTTGGAAGTAAGTTATAATGTAAAAATAGTTTAGGAGGTATTATGTAAATGTTAGAGATGAATCAAATTTAGTATAAATATATTTCTAAAGTTTTTTTATTTACATCAAATTTGATGCAGTGTTGGATTTATATGTTAAAAAATACCCTTAAAGGTTTATTGGGATAAAAGTAGAGAAAAATATTATTTTTCATGAAAATCTAAAATAAAAATAGAGAAAAACTCAGATAAATATATTATACTTTTAACAAAAGTAAAATTTCAAAACAAGATGACGATGGAGATCTTTCCACCATTGTATGAGAGTAGACACACTAATAATAATTACTTGATAGCTATCGATGGAGAAGAAAATAAAAAATGGTATCGGATTTTTATATACGTAATCGAAATTTTGAAAGAAGAAGGGAAAAAATACAAAGAAAAGTCTTATTATTTTACGTATTTAAAATATTTAAATACGAGAGAAAGGTAGGTACCTCAAACCTATGAATTTTTATTCGCATTTTGTAACCGTAGTGTCCGACTTTTACCCAATTTTTATTTGCGTTGTTCTTAATATTCGTAAAGTTCTTAATTTATTGAAAACACTATTAAAAAAAACAAATTATAAATGGACAAATTAAAAGTATGCATATTTCCCCAATTCCCGGTTGAGAAAGAAAAAATATATTTTTTTCAAGCCTCTGGATTTGAAAGCCCAATAGCTGGAAACTGTAAAGCCCATTAGTAAACTAAAACAGTGAGTACTATATAAACCACCACATCCTGCCTCAATTAGGGTTTACGTGCTGTCAATCGGAGCATCAGCCGCTTATAGAAGAAGAAGAACAGCAACAAATTCACTCAAATCGCAGCCATGGTAATTACTTTACCACTATCTGTGTTGTTTAATTATTCTCTGTTTGTGTGATTTTGTAGTTTTAAAAATGGTTGGGAAAAATTAATTGATTGTTGATATGATTTGATTTGATAATTTTTGTAGAGTTTGGTAGCAAATGAAGACTTCCAGCACATTCTTCGTGTGCAAAATACGAATGTTGATGGAAAGCAAAAGATCATGTTTGCAATGACGTCAATCAAAGGTATTGGTCGTCGTTTTGCAAATATCGTTTGCAAGAAAGCTGACGTTGATATGAACAAAAGGTATAATAACTTCCAATTTTATTCTATTGATTATTTATATTAATTTGACATAGAAATAAGGCTGTTGATTTTATGTTAAATTAGTGTGAACACTATATTATAGCTTGTAGGTTATGTTTGTAAAGAAGATTTTTACAGGTTGTTAAGTAATATGAGTAAAAAAGATTTGAATTTTTTTGGTAAAGTTAAATGTTATATAATTATTGAGGGATTGTCTTCTTGATGGAAGACTTAAAATGTTATTGTCTTCTTGATGGATTGTTATTGTTGATGATATTATGTTCAACATGATTGATAATTGTTAACATGTTTAATTTAGTAATCTATGAGGGAGAAGTACCATGAGAGGATTGATTGAATTTAAAACAATTCAACAAAGTAGAATGCTGTACAAGGAACATCAAAATACACTACTAATAAAATCATCTATAGTTGAACTGTTTGTTTTCAACCAGCTCAAATTTTCTAAAGTTCACTCCAAATCTTATTGAAAGCTTTACTTAACTCATTTGGAACAAGAGATGAAATGTTAAGGTAATTCAGGGTTGTTATCAGGAGATGAATAGAACCATTTTGTCTGTTATATGCTTTGATTTTGTGTAAATATTTTTCTTCTGGCTAATGTTTCTTCATGCCCTAACATCAGTGTAATTGGATAACGATGACGTGTAAATTCATACTGTTGCTTATCTTCTTCTGTGGCATCTTTTATGCTTGGCTATTGTTTATGTTTTTCTTTGTTGACTGATGAAGAAATCAGACATTTGTTTACAATAATTCAACTTTGGTTGCTGCCTTGGTAGTTTATGTTTACTCGTTTTGACTGCATTTTATGAAAATAAAACAAATTAGTATACTATGCACCGATTATCAAAATACACGACTTGTAAAAAATTCATCTTTAGGTGTTTGGCTCTCCATCTTATTGCGTAAAGTTTTTTCTACCGGCTGACAGTTGCCGAAATTGGTTAAGGATTGTATTGTAAACGTTATCTAACTAATTAATATGAATACTAGAAATATTAGGAATTTATAATATTAGGAGGCATATGGAATTGTTTGGTCTGTTTATATGATTTGCTTTGTGTAAATCTGCGTATGGTTGATATTTTTTTATGCCCAAACATTAGTGTATCTAGATAAATGACACGGTTAATTCACGCTGTTAATTAGTCTCCACTGTGGCATCTTTTATGCTTGGCTACTATTAATGCTTTTCTTTGCTGACTGATGAACGAATCAGATATTTGTTAGTACTTCCCGTGAACTCTGTAAATGCTCTTATTTATCTGGTCCTTTCAACCCTAACCTGAAATATGTCTCAATGTAAATTTGCAGGGCTGGAGAACTTTCAAATGCTGAGATTGATAATCTCATGACAATTGTTGCCAACCCAAGACAATTCAAAATCCCAGATTGGTTTCTTAACAGAAAGAAGGATTACAAGGATGGCAAGTACTCTCAAGTCACATCTAATGCACTTGACATGAAACTCAGGGACGATCTTGAGCGTTTGAAGAAGATCAGGTTTGTATTTTAACATGTCAACAAACATATGTTACAGATGACGTTTTGACCTATTCAATTATGAGTGGGTCAGTATTTGTGATGTTTTCTTGTTCAGTCAAGTTGGTTGGTTAATCGAAGTTAGCTAACGAGGAAACATTTCAAACGGGTTGAAATTTTTTAAAAGTGTTGCGGGTTTAACACAAGACTTGCCGAAAGAATATTAAAAGAAGTAAATTATTATTCGAATACTATAAATCTATGTATTCTTATTTTGGCACTTTATCTGTTTATAAAAGATTTGGACAAAAACTGATTTGGGTCAGCCCACTCTACCAAAGTAACTAGAGTATTTTGTAACCAACCTGTTTTGCCTCTAGTTTACAAATCTCACCCGTTTTGACACCTCTACAAAAAATTATATTATTTGTGGGACTTTTAACGGATTTTGTGCTGGTAACATCTATATTTCTTTGTATGTGGTTGCTAAGCCTTTGTATCATGTCTTTATTAAATAGGAATCACCGTGGTCTTCGTCATTACTGGGGTCTGCGAGTACGTGGACAGCACACCAAGACCACTGGCCGTAGGGGTAAGACTGTTGGTGTCTCCAAGAAGCGATAAATGTGTTCCTGTTCTCTTTTTGATTCTATAAAAATCCCCTTAGAGTCCCTATTCTCATCAGATCTAGAGTTTAGGGAAATTATTATTATGTTATGGTTTGTACTTTTTTGGATTTTGATGGTAGCAAGTTTCTAGAATTCTTAATCGAGAGTTTGTTTACGTTGTGAGAGTGGCATATCTGTTGATTTTGATATATGTTTTTAATGTCTTGTTTTAATTACGTCTTACTGTAGTTGAATGTATGTTTTAATATAATACAAGATAAATTTATGTTTTATACTAAAACTAGATGAATGACAATTTAAAACAAATCTGGGGAGAAGAGTTAACCTGATACAGCAGTTTTAGTTTGCACCAGCTTAGAGTGTGGTATTATAGTGAATATAATCTCTGGGTTCTTCAGTTTCATGTTATTAAACATATGTTCAATGGTTTAATTACATAGAACTAAAGGATAGTCTGTATGTGATCTATTTATATAAATGATCAACATACTGTATTTGCAATGAGTTTGGTGTGCTATTTATAGAAAGAGTGATGTTGTCGAATTTAAATCGTGAAAAATAGAAATGAAAAGATAGCTCATTTGTTCGTGTTCTCAAATTGGTAGGAAATAAAGTAATTTTCTTCACAATCATTTTCTATTTGGAACTACGTAAAAACCCGCACAATGTGCGGTTTTAAGAATAGCAGAGTCATTGCAGCCTTCCGCAATGATATTTTTCAAATGTATTACAATGCAAGTGATATGATCGATAGCAAATGATTTTAATATATAAAAGCGTGTGATAAATAATGATGAGTTAGTTTTGTTTCATCGAGACGAGAAGAGACGATATGATATATGTGTAATAGTAGATAACAAAGAAATCAACAGTTGGAAATAAAATGACACGTGTAATGCTGAGGTTATCTTGTTTAGTTAAAAACAAATGAAATAAAAATAAATCAAAAAAGGAGGGAGAAAGATCAAATGAGAAGTTAATTTCGGGTGAAATGAGTAAGAAAATATTGATTCACTAAATTTAAAACTATGAATCATAAATTTATTTCTATAAAATCCTTTTGTTCTGTAAACATCGCATGCCATACACAATTAGACTCTCATTAACTATGTGGAATTGAATAATTTTCCAACATATTCTCTCTTTAAAAGTTTCATTACTAATTATTTTCTCTAAAAACTTACCAGAAATAATATTTATCTTATTTAATCTATATTTAAATAATGATTTTATTTAAGTAAACTATATATATTATTAGATTAATAAACAATAAATATTTTCTTTCAATGAAAGTTGTCATTTTTATTTTTAAAATTATTAGTTTTATTTATTTAGCTGATTTATAAATAATTAATTATTAAATGGCAGCATTTATTAATTAATTATGAATAATCAACAATAAAATAAGATATAAGTATACTTATCAACTATATTAATATTAAAATGTATGATCCAAGTTTTTAAATAACAAACATAGTTCTCTATACATATAGAAAACTTGATCTCTTCTAAAAAAATTTTCTAAACGAAAAGAAACAACTTGAGTGCATTTTTCCTTCGTTATCTTTACATTTAAAAATAAAAAATATTTAAAAAACCATTAGAATTGCCCTTATACATCAAAACTAGAAATTGCAAGCTCCATAAATTTTTGAGTCCCTCTAAAATGCAAATTTGTGAATCAAAGTTACAATTTTATTAAATTAATGTCGCCTTATTCCTTACGAAAATTTAACTTGTAACTGGATTCATATCCAAAGGAAAAAAGAAGATATACAAGTGAACTTATAGGTTGAATTTCAATTGATTACATATTTTCACAACTGGGAAATATGTACCTGCAAAGGCACCAAAACCGGCAGCTTTAGGCACATTACTACTATCCATGGCAAACCGATACTCTTAGTCATCATATATATTTAAAATCATACAAAGAATAATCACCTATAAAATTCCCCCGAAAAAGAATCATTCAATATTCACACAAACTTTGTTGTTTCAAATGGGTCCATTGCTTTGACTTTGTGGGCTCGAATCAGTTGCTTCTTAAAAGTGTCAATGAAACACATTAACAGGATGAGCTTGACCACCATCTTCCAACTTTTTACAAGTTACCTTTGAAACCAAAGGTACATACTTAAAGTTTAAACCAAAGAACCATTGATAGAAGAAAGACGTTGATAGGTATAATAAGGAGCCTTAAGCCAACAACAACAACTGCATAATTGGACCACTGGATCCAAACTCTTCACGGTGTGCCATCTTTGCTAGCAGATGCATCATGGTAGCACTTGGTACCTTCAAGCCAACAACTGCATAATTGGAATTTGGACCACTGGATCTAAATTCGATAATCATACTTGAACCTATGTAATCGAAGTATTGAACTATAGAACTTCTAGAAACCAAGGGTGATGCTAGATCAACAAACATACCACCATAGCGGTGAGTCTTTTATGGATTCATGATGGTTCCATAAGCTAGATGTAGAGGTGGCAAAATAGGCGGATTGAGCAATGGTTCAATATGGGTAATATGTAATTGGGGTCAGGTCACTCACTTTTTCCGCTTCTAATTTTTCTTATTTTTCACCATTGGACTTTCTATTTGGACATCAGTTCGTTAAAGTAAGTACAAACTTATTCTACTAAAACAGTAAGCTAAATGTTTCACTTGCTTTCTGTTATAATAAGTTCAAGTTCAACACTCTTAAATACCTCCTATAAACAGTTGTACTTCTCTGGTGTAGATACTAGTTGGTGGTTCCTTTGCCTAAATTACAGTTAGTGGTTCCTTTGCTTAAATTACACTCATGTTTTAAGCGTACTTACCATTACATGTACAAGCAGATGCGTCGAGAATGGTAAACCATACCAATAGTTATCCATTTTGACATGTTTCTGGACCCGCCTGCCCATTCTGCCACCTTAGAAATGAACAAAAGATGCCAAATAATTTTCTGATGGGTCAAAACATAAAATTCTGTGAAGTGGTTACGGAGGGATTTACTGATTTACAATTATATCCCTATGCATATAAAGAAGCAATCTTTATTGAAAAGTGAAATATAGGAAAAAAAAAACCTTCACTGATTACCATTTTGAACAGTTTGAACATCAGCCATTTCGGGGGATGTGAATCCAGAGGTATTGTAATTCCTGAAAAGTTAACATATAATCAAATAAACTGATACTACGGACACAACTACTACAGTTACAAATAACGTATAATACGAGCTTAAATATATGAAATTCGCAAAACGATAATTGCGATTAAAACGCATTTGCTCAGCTCCCTTTACTTTGTACTTTAATAAACAAATGATTATAATAAACAGGATTTTTCTAAACATAGACCTCAGGGCTATAGTTAAAACGCATAAAAGTGTTGTTCATGGCAGTTAATTTTTTTTTTTAGGGGGCAGTTATTTCTATGTACAATACCTTTTTGCGTGTTAACAATAGCCTTAAATCCAAATAAATATTATAGTACAAAAATGTATCATATGATTAATTCCCAGAAGTTGGGCATGTTATGAGGTGTTCATTATATCCAAAGGATTGAAGTCTTAATATGTTAGGCTACCATTCACTAAATGAGAGCAAACTCGAATATTCATACAATAAACATTATTGTATGGAGATTTTCTAACCATTTTGTCATTTATATGAAGCTTTGTAAAGGCCAAGAAGGTCCAACACTAAGAGTTTCCAGATCTTCTGACTTCTGAAACTGAAATTTTTGAATACAAATCATATTTGTTTGCTCGTCGACACCTTTTTTTTGTCATAGATTCAAATATATATACCATTAGCGGAGTAGACACCAAAGATGGACGTGAGCTGAGATTGGAGATATGTTGTAAGTTGTAACCTTCCTTGTGATCCAGTATGTTTCATCGTGAATCTCGTTACACTTACACCAAAGCTGTGTAAGCAATCAAAAGGAAACGTTAATTACATGCATAAATGATCATTTAGCATTAATTAACAAAAGCCAAATAGATTACATCTAAGAGAACTACTAAGTTAAAAGCAAGAGGAGGAAGAACTCAGATAATTGTTTTTGCTTGAAACACGTAAAATAAACAACTATCCAATATTTTTTAAATATAGTCATCAGAAACAAAAGCTCCAAAATAAGTTATATCTAGCACGCACTATTTTTTAGGTTGTAGTAATGTGTTAATAAAGTTCAAGCTTATAAATACAACAATATTTTGAAACCCAACGGGGAATAATGCTGAGCTTTAAAAACTTGTGGTTGGTACAGCATCCAGGTAAACAACTTTTCAGGGTAGTATTTGGTTGGATTTAAGGTGAAACTAAATTTTTAAGTGTATATTTATTGACATAGTAAAAGAAAATATACTGAAGGTACAAATCAAAGTTTGCTCTTCCTGTAGTAATTCTTGGTTTCTGCCTCAATCTTTACATATACATTTTTCATCATACCTGTCAATGAGAAGTGATGATTAATCCTGCCAAACCCACAATAAAGATAACATAGATATTCCTATCTGGATGCAATAATAGTGGTCCAAACCAAAGTTGTTACCTACATGGCATACTGTAAGCTACAGTTTTAAATCTGACATAATGTATCGTCTACTAAAGTGGTTGAATAAGCTTGTTTGCTAAAAAGTTGAATCCCGCATAAGGTACCCTCTACTTAAGTGAAAATGTTTCATATGACGGAGTAATTTTTACGTATACTTTTATAAGCGTAGCTATTTTGTATAGGAGTTTTAGCATAGCCTTGGATAAATTCCGTATTTTCATAGTTCAAATGAAAATTCTTGAATTTATCATATGGTTATATATCTAACTAATACATATTACAATCAAGCAAACAGTCACGATGATCCAAATTGCAGAAGCAACATCAAGTTAATAGATTGAATGTAATACATACAATTCGTATGTAATTACATTCATACACTAATAATCGTTGGTTCAAAAACTATCCTAGACCAATGGACCTGTTTTCAGCTCTGGCATCATCATCGGATTGGAGGGTTTATCAATATCTCCATCTTTACTCAATTGTGAGTTGCTATAAAAACACAAAAAAGGGATTAACTTGACTAAAAGGAGAGTATAACTTGACTAAAAAAGCGACACTTCTCTTTAGGGTTGGAGTATGGAGTTCATTAATGATTACCATATGTGTGTTTTCAACATTGTTTCCATAGATTACTGATGATTCAACTTGAAGGTGTTTGGCTGTTTGTTTAACAAGTCAACTTTCAAGTAATTTGTTTCTTTCTTCTGCCTTTTCTTTTTGGGCCGTTGGGCTTTGATACGTTTAGACTTACAAGTGAGGGAAGGTAATAAAAAGAAAATGATCCAACATGCCTAAAACTTATCTGGTCTTAGTATTAATTAAGTTTTTATGTTAAGTTTGGTTTCATATATGTTTAATTGTTTATTAACAAGTAACTATCAAATATTAATTTATTTAGTATTGATGAAAAATATATCAAAAGATCTTATGTGTTGGAATCAATCCTCATTATATGTATGATGAATATGAGTATGTATAAGCAAAATGATGGATACATAATAATAACAGACATAAATAACATTGATACTAACATAGCAACCGTACAATGCAATGGTGATGATAATGATAGTAGTGGTACAATAGTAAAGAGAGATTGAGAGTATTTCTATGTGTTTTGTGTTGATTATTTATTTATATAAGGTAATAGAGTGAAATTTGAGATAATTGAAATGTTGCAGTAATTAGGTAAGGGCAAGATAGTCATTTCTCGTTATTGAAGTGAAAATTAAAACAATCGAAGAGATGCTTTATTATAGTTAAGATTAAGATTAAGAGAAAGATAAGATAAGATGGTACTTATTTTCCCAATTATCAATTCAATTACATGTGGTTTCTTCATATCACGTTATTGAACAGATGATTATACTCTTGCTGCGTGTAACTAAAACGAAAACCAAAACGAACATGACCTCGATTATAAGTCTAATAAGATCCAAAACCGTGGCCTCTACACCTATTAGCCAAGTTCCAACCATTAAAAACGTAATAATTGTAAACAAAACCAAAGATTCTCTTCATTTGTTTCTGTTTTTGTTATTTTCTAATCAAATAACTAACTGGATATCAAGACTAAATACCCAATCAAAAAATGACCCAATTGTTTGTTTTATATTTGCCAACTCGAGCCTTTAAAATAATATGTTACTCCTATTACTTTAAAGCTAAAAATGGGTTATAATTATTTGTTATTCTTGTCTTATTCTTAAGAAATGGTTAGGCCCATGATATATACAATTTAAAATGCAAACAACAAAATTTATATAAGATAAAAAGTGGATCTTGTTCCTTAAAGAGTGAGAATAAATCTATCTTTCTTTTCAATAATCATGTCTATCTATGAAATGTACATCATGAAAAATGAGCCATAAAACATGGTTTTATAAGATCATTTACACAAATGAGATTTAGCTTGATGAGTTTATATTGGAATGCTAACTCTAGTCATAATAAGGTTTTTCTAATCATATACAAATAACTCTAGTTGTTTTCATCCCATTTAAACCATAAAACCTAGCAAATCTTTTATCTTAAGTTCATAATGTATGATAGGGAACCGACTTATGAAACGGGTAGAATCGACACAAGATTCATTATACTATACTCCTATCGTTTTATAATCATCGGTAGTCAAGCCATACAGACAGATTAATGTATCACATAAAAAGTAATTTAGGATCGTGCTTGAAAGAAAAGAGAAGAAGATGATTAAAAAGGATTTATGTTTAAAAACAGAATAGACCCTAAAGAAAACACATGAATTTTGTTGGATGGTAACACAAGATTTTGGTGCCTAAAAAGGCCAAAATTGGGAACTCAAAACTTAACTGCCCCAATAGGAGAAGGGGACAGTTGATATTATTATAGAATTGTACTTTTGTAAGCTTATAGTGAAGTAGGGACAACCACCTATACAAAATGAATTATTGTCCAAAAAAAAGACACAAAAATTTGTCATCATCTTTTTAATCTTTTTATGTAATGTACAAGCTTTTAAGGAACACTGCCAAAACATAAGTCAATTACTTAAAAAAGAGATTTGGGCTAATAATTTTTTGGTTATTATTGAGTATTTTTACTGTATGGACAAACCCACTTCTGGTTTTAAAATTTACGCTTTGACTACACATGTTATAAAATGGTAAAAAGTAAATAAAATAAAAATTGGAACAAAAAATAAATAAATAAAAGTCAGTTTTTGATCTTTGGAAGCATAAAATATAAGTATAATTACAAATTCACAACAGTGAAGGTGGCGATTTTCTCTTTTGCTTATTTCTCTTTTACTTTTCTTCATGTGGAGTAACAACCATCGATCTTCATTTTATGTATGTGCCGTTGGACTTCATATAAAAAAGCTAAGTCAAACCTAGCAGCAAAATTGGATTTATGCAAAACGTGTAAGTGTATAAATGTTGTTTTAATCACCCTTTCGAGATCTAGTTGTTCGGAATAATTGCTTTCTTATATCTTTAGTTCAAGTTAGGGTCGTATTAGTCAAAACAATTTGGGAATTATTCAAGATCGACTAAAAATATTTAGAATTTAACGGATTCAACTTAAACTACTCAAGTAGACATTTGAATTAGCGCAAGTATCATAAAATCGTTGCTAGTACTCACAATCTTTATCAAGCTTGTACCATTTCACAAGTGTTTCATTTTCATATATGTTTCACAACTCGTTATGTTACTATCTAATTCAACTCTGAGTGTAGCCGAACTTAGGTGTTAAAATAAGTCTAGACGAGTATAAAAGATTTGTTTTTTTCTCTTATATTATATTTTGGATTGATATTTTAATAATGATAGCTACATTGTATTAACTCAACTTCACTTAATTAAAACCCTATCCGATCTTAACTCGATCCATTTCTTTAACATGATGAAAAATAATCCTTTTCTTTTTGGCAAATGGCTACGATGTTTTTCTTCTAATGATATATCTATATCTATATCTATACTAATATATAATACATTTCAATGTATTTTTTAAGATAGATTTTATTATTTTGCCCGTACAATTACAAAGAGGGTTTTTAAAAATTCATAGAAATGACTAACATACCCCTAATTATTAATTATCATTAATACAAACATCATTAAACTATAAACTAATTAATTTATGACATTTAATTAACATACCCCTAATTATTAATTATCAAGTTTTCATTAGTACAAATATTATTAAAACATAAACTAATTAATATATGACATTTAATTATATATATATAAACTATTATTTATATCTATATCTATACTATTATATAATGCATTTGGGATGTATTTTTAAGACAAAAATAACTATTTTACCCATACAATTACTAAGAGCTTTTTTAAAAATTCATATAAATGACTAACATATCCCTAATTTTTAAATTCTCACAAATATTATCATACGTTTTTTTAGGATTACCATCTAATGTAGATAATGTTTAACATCAAAATATATATAAATTTTTTTTTAGTGAAACTTAAACCTCTAGAATCAACAAACAATTCCACAACTCATATGTCCATTAAGAATTTGAAACCCGGCACTAGCAACTCGCGACCCGACCATTGAGTTTGCAATGACATATTATGATATATTTAACTTTGGATTATTTTGTTACAAAGTTTTTTTTTTTTTTGAAAAATTGTTAAAAATGATTTTTCTACTTACAAAACAGTATTCTTTATGTATTGTCATATAGTTTTTAATTTTTAAAATATTTCAGAAAACATAATATTATATATCGAATTCACGTGAAACTAATAAACTTTTTTCGCTGCATTGTGCGGATATTCTGCTAGTATATATATATATATTATCGCCCAAATTGTATCACTATATTCTAAAACTTAAAATCAGAAAACATAATTATAAATATAAATATATATTTTACATGAAATAGAAAAATAATTTAGGAACAAATGGTTAAAAAAAAAATCCATTTATTATCATCATGAATAGTATGTCACAACAAATCAATTTGTTTTCATTGTCCAACTTTTTTTTCATTATAATTCTTTATCCCCCAACACCCATAAACGATACACCCCCACACACGGTAAATGTCATTTTCCCAACTCCTATAAAACAAAAACAAAAACAAAATATCATAATTTAATATTAATTTACAATTTAATCATTTCTACCATACTACAAAAATTACAACATTAATAATAAATACACACCCACCACCACCGTCAACCAAAAATAAAAATAAATAAATAAATAAAAACAAAAACCCTACAAAATATATTAAATTAAAATATTAAAAAAATTTAAATATTCCGGCAAGTACCATTATCCGCCATAAGAGTAACTAAAAGATCAGCAAAAGCACCGACAATAAACTTATGAGCACTTTTCGGATTCAAATCAAGATAGCACGTGAGCAGCTCGTGCAAATAATCCCAGTTCGCACGTGCGTCATTAATGTCACGCGCTTCCACCATTTCCTGCATCGATTTCCTAAAGTCAAAAAACGGGTCCGGCGATATAGTCGGAATCGCAACTCCACCGCCGGCGAATCCGTCGGCACCGTCGTCCGGCGTAAACGAGGTCGACCCGAGCGACGATGTCGAAGGCGATGACGATTCGATGATGGAATTGGACCGGCCCGGGGAGGAAAAGAAGAAACGGTTAGATTTGATGGCGGTAGAGAGATCTGCGGCGGTGATGGTGGTGACGGCGGCGGTGGTGGTGTATGTGGAGGTGTCGTCGGAATCGGAAGTGGAAGGTGGGGGAAGGTCGTAGAGAGTGTTGAAGGTTTTGAATAGGTTAGATTTGGAGTGATGGCGGCGGTGCGACGGTGGTTGTGACGGTGGTGGTTGTGGTGATGATTGTAGGCGTTTGAGTTTAGTGAAGCAGAGATGAAGATTGCGTTGGAATGAGGTTGGCATTTTAGTGAAAATGGCGGTGGTTGGTTGAGGGTGATTTTAAGTTTGTGTTGTAAAAATATATGGGGAATTAATGAGAGATATAGGTAGTGGGAGTGACTGATATGAAAAAGTTTAGATTTTTAATGTTTATTATTTGATGTTTTCATTATGACTTACTTGTGAAAAAAACTGTATTATTTTACGTAAATGGACGGATTTTTAATAGAAATTTAATTGTTATCGACAATGGTAAGAGATGTATTTAATTATTTAGCGTGAGATCTTGTGAAAGTTCTGTATTTTGATGTTGAGAAATAGATATTTGATGGTACTTGAACGCAAGAATAATTGTTACTTCTTTAATGAAAGTAATTTTTTATAAAATTATTATAATTATAAATCCAAAATGTAATATAAAAGAAGAAATAAGATATTTAAATGTATGTGAAATATAGTATTAATTGAATTATTTGTATATTTAATAAGGGGAGAGATAAAATGATAATTTTCGATATCTTTATTTAAAAATTAAGAAAGAGAGTGCAAAATGATCAATAAGGGTTATAGATTATAGATTAAAAAAAAAAATCAAACAGATAAATGAAGAATACGGTATAGATTTGCAATTTCATAAACTAATTATTTGAAAGAAAAGGTTATAAATTTAAGTTTAGATGATAAATACTTGAGAATAACTTCGTTATATTTTCTTTGTAGAATAAATTGTCAAATATCCGATTGATTTTTAAATAATTACAAACAATTATATTTTTTTATATTTTTCTTTTATTATTATCACTATCACTATATATGAATGAGTTCTTACTCAAATTAATATACTACCTGTTAAAAGTGTAAGAGAAAACTTTATAAACAATATCTTTAATCACGAGACTGCTATAAAATTGTCAAAGTGAATAGTATTTTACAAAAATAAACACAACCAAACGAAATAGTTTTAATGTATTTGTCACTTAAACTCAGACATGTATCTTATTCTTATCTTATACTATTTGACATATCTTTGACCAAATTAAACATTCGTTTTTTGTACAAGTAGATTCATTTTTTCGTGTATAACACTATAGCCTATTTTATTACATATTTTACTATGAGTTTGACTATTTATGTTTTAAAGACATAAGTTAAGAATGTTTAATAAACGGCACTTAAAATTAAAAATTCCTTGAATATTCAAAATTACAATATATAATTATAAAAGAAAATTAAAGAGTTTACTAATAAAATATTTTAGTTTAATTAAATACTATAAATATATTTAATTAATTATCATTTCGGGTATAAGTTAGCTCAACTATTTTATTTTATTATTCGGTGAATGTAAACTGTAAAAGTATAAAGTTATGAAGAAAACTAATTTGTCAAAAGAATCTACGAATGGTCAAAAAAGGACATGACTTCAAAAAGGAAGATGAGAAAATGATACATGAAATAGGAGGGTATGATTGTCCTCTAACTTTTATTATTATTTGCAAAACTTTTATGGTTATAAATATGAACAGCCATTTTCGTGTCAGCAAAATAAAATGTATTCTTATAAAATCTATTTTCCAATAATTTTTCTTTGTTTTTCTTGCAATATTTAATATCAAGAGTAGTTTATATCATGTTTCAACCAACATCTTTTTTATTAATTGTACTAAATTTCATTATGTTATATAATAACTTGTTTTATTATTCAAATATCATGTATGGTTTATTACACCCTAAATTTCAAATTCTGTCTAAAATAATAGTCTAATTTTGACTTTTTGAAATATATTTTTTTTTTCAACTTTGACTTTAAATATGTTTATGTGTGTCATATAATACTTGATGCAAAATATATGAATGGAATGAATGAGTTTTAAATGTATTTTCATTGGTATAATTTTCATCAAGTATTATATATAACACAAATAATTATATTTAAGGTCAAAGTTGAAAAAAAAACCTTCAGAAAGTTAAAACTGAACTATTATTTTAAAACGGAAGGATAAAGTTTTTAATTATAAAACATGAAACCTAAAAGAATCTAACTATGCCTAAAAATCTTAACCTAATCACAAAAAAAAAAAGAAGTTCAATATTAGAGATTAACAACTCATATCTCCTACTTTGTGATACTTACGCAAAACTCTCATACACGTATATTAGATAAATATGGCGATCCTGACGCGCTTAAAATATAAGAAGTACTCGTTCTTGAAATCGAAATGTATCGACTATCGAGCATAGGTCTCCCTTTAGATATTCGCGGTTAATTTAGCAAAGAAAAGTTAAGTTAAAAGACTAGTTAACTATATTAATTGTATGATTAATTAAGTTGGTCCATTTGGATAGGTGACGTGCAATTGACAAGGGAAATGGTGGTTGTGTGGGGATTGTAAAGATTACCATATCTTCCCAGCCAGATTGGAACTTTAATTCAACATGTGTCATGTTTTTCCTCTCTTCCACTTAACTTCCTAATTTATTTAATTTTAGTATAACGTTTATGATTTAGTTTGACGGTGATAATAGTAACACGTTGATAGGGCTGGGGACTCACGAAAAGATATTTATAAGATAGACTTACTCCTCACAATCGAAATAATTTCTATTGAAAAATTCATATTCCATAGGAAGTTATCTTTTGAAATACAAATTAATTTTGCAAATTGGTTAGCCGCTAGATTGCATTAACCACTAACTCATGATAATGGAAGTTTAAATTAGGATACGCACGTTCTTATACCAACTAAAATAGCGGCTTGTTAGAAAAAAGTAATACTGAATAAAATAAATCGCTAATAATAATTTGAGATAAACAACAACTAAAAAATATTGAGATTTAACGTGAAATACTCTAATAAAATACAAATCATAAATAATGAGAGAAACGTTTCACTAAGTAAAATAATAGGAATTACACTTCTCTCTAATTATAAGGATAAACATTAATCTTTATATCTCTTTTAATTAGGAGACTAAACTTACTAACTCTCTTTTAAACTATTTAGTATGCAAGAAGAGCTTGTATTTTGGGATGCCTAAATGAACTTACATGATGCTCTATTTATAGCAATACAAGATGGCCAAAATGTAAATAAATTGGGAACTATTTGGTTGGTGAAGTTAGGCATATAACAAAGTCTTCTTTGCAACAGTTTACGCAGAAAATACATGTCGGTAATTGACCACAAGGCTTACAAACCAAACCACCAACTTCAACAATCTTCCACTTAAAGGTTCGATTGAAACTCAGTCAATCTTTACCCGATATTCCTTCCTTACCAATGATGTTGCTTATGTTTCCGCTAGGCCACATGAGGATCGACACCATATAAACTTGTCACTATTTATTGACTTTGTAAGTAAATCAGCCACATTGTTGTTGGTATGAATTTTCTGCACATCCACGGTTCCTTCTTCCACTTTCTCACGAAGAAGTGATATTGAACTCGTATATGCTTTTTCTTTGAATAAAAAGTTGAATTGCTTGCAAGATGCAAAGCACTCTGGTTGTCACAAAATAGAGTCATATTCTCTTGTTTGTGCCCTAGTTCCTCCAACAACAACTTCAACCATACCGCCTCTTTGGTGGCTTGAGTAGCTGCAATATATTCTGCTTTTGTTGTTGACGTGGCCACAAATTATTGCAGTTTTGAAACCAAGCTTGACATTCTACCAGAAAGTGTGAACACATACACGATGGTAGATTTACTTTTATCAACATCACCCTCATAATCTGAATCAACATATCCTTTGACAATAAATTTTGATTCCCCATAACATAATGCAACATCTAAGGTTCCCTTGAAGTATCTTAGGGTCCTCTTTACCGCATTCCAATGCTCCTTACCAGCATTCGCCATGTATCGACTAACTACTCCCACTACAAGTGGAATGTCTGGTCTTTTACATATCATTGCGCATATTAAACTTTCCACTGCTGATGCATACGGTACTCAAGACATCTTATTCCTATTGTCTTCATTGCTAGGACTCATGGAGAAGGATAACTTGAGATTAGTAGGAAGTGGGGTTGAGATTGACTTACAATCTTGCATACTAAAACGCTGCAAGATTTTACTTAGATAATTCTTTTGAGAAAGCCAAATCTTCCTAGTAACTATGTCTTGGTGAATTTGAATCCCTAGAATCTTGTTTACGGCACCCAAGTCTTTCATTTCAAACTCCCTAGCCAACTGATCCTTCAACGTATTGATACAATCTTTATTGGGGCTTGCTACCAACATGTCGTCCACATATAACAACAAAATGACAAAATCATTGTCCCCAAACCTTTTGAAATATACACAAGGGTGTGCATGAAGTCTGTTATATTCAAGGTTCATTATGAAAGAATCAAATCTCTTGTACCAACACCTCAGCACATGTTTAAGACAGTATAGAGATTTATTTAACCTGCAAACCAAGGGATCCACTTGTCATGAACCGGCCTGTCATTCCTCCTTATTATTGTAGCTCTGTATTACAACTCAATGATGAGAGTTGAGAAAATATAGTATTTAAACTATTAATGTGCTCATTCACTGAAGTGGATTCATTCATGTGTAATGCATAAAGTTTCCTCTTAAGGAATATTTTGTTATGGAGTGATTTGCTCTTGTATTGTCTTATGAGATGATCACAAATCTCTTTCACCGTCTTCTATTCTTCAATGCTAGATGAAGATTTGTGATAGCATGACCATCCATCTCTTCCCATTTTTCATCAGTGAACTCAGTTGACCGCTCACCGATGGCCGCTAAACACTTATCCTTTCTCATGATGGCTCTCATCTTTAGTTTCTATAATGAGAAATTACTCCCGCTGAACTTTTCAATATCAAATTTCGTAGATGTTACTCTAATTAGAATCAACTTTGAAAAATACTATTTTTAGTGAAATAGTATTCAAGAACTTTTATCGAGTGATAATAATCTTACTTATTTTCTGATGTGGAAGATCTACTAAATGTGGCAACCACAAAGCATACGATAAGTAGATAATTACACACTCAATATTAGAACTTAGCTAGAATACCACTTGTTGAGAAAAGTGACACCAAATTAAAGCAAACCGCTAATAGTAATTTGAGATAAGAGACAATTAAGGGATACCGAGATTTAACGTGAAAAACCCCAATAGAGTAAAAATCACGTGCAAGGAAAAAAAACATTTCACTAAATAAAATAATAAGATTTACACTTCTCTCTAATTATTAGGATAAACACTAATTTTTATATCTCTTGTAATTAGAAGACTAAACTCACCAAATCTTTAATAAACTATTTAGTATACGAGAAGAGTTTGTATTTTAGAATATCTAAATAAACTTACATGATGCTCTATTTATAGCGATAAAGAATAACTAAAATGTAAATAAGTTAGGTTACAATTTAGTTGCTCAAGTTAGACATATGACAAAGTCTTTTTTTGATAGTTTACCCACAAAATACATGTGAGTAATTAATCACGAGGCTTACCAACTAAGCCATCACTTCAACACACTAACATCCAATGAAAGTCAAAAACTATACTTGTTTTGGCATAACATATTTTGTCTGATTATCCAAACTCGCGAATTTCTTTTAATTTCAACTAAAATGTCTAATAAATTTTTATTACCAATTGACTATATAAAAACTTAATCTTTTAGCATATGTTTCAATTCTAATCCTCTTTATATGAGTGTTTTTGAATTACTTGTTGTTTATGTTATACCAGATGGATGCATAAAGTAAGTAATATCGATGATGTACAAAATATCCTCTTATTCTATATTGGCCATTGATATCAAGTTTGTTTAAAAGATGTAGTAAATAGCTTTAATAACCCTATGTCGTCAATAAGTTTTCACTGTATGATTAAAAAAATTGTTTTTCAATTTTCCCTTTTGTGCCATTATATTTTTTTTTTCATCGGAGCCATTGAAACTCGGTTTTTCTATCCTTCGAGTTATGATTCGCGAGATTCGTTAAAAAGTTGATGATGTGATAATGTTTATAGATTTGATTTTGTGACATGGAATCGTAATTTAAAAAAGTTAAAAATAAAAAGATTTACACATGAAACGACATCGGCTTATGTAAGCAAAATACTTTCAATTCCAACGAGAGTTTCAAATTATGTACAAGTTTTAACACGTAAAATGATGTCGTTTTATCTATATTTTTTTTTATTTTTTACAGTTTTCAATTATAATTTTTTTGTCACAAAATTAAATCTATATATTTGATCATATCATCATTTGTTTATCAGATCTTCCAAATAAATAGTGCGAATAATGATTTCGAAAGATAAAAAAGTCAAGTTTTAATTGCTCTGAAAGATAAAGAAAAGTATATATATATATAATGGGTCAAAAGGATAAAAATATAATGTATATTGTTATCATAGAATAAGATTCTGAAAAATAAAAGAGAATGACTACTTTTCCGAACTTAGCAGGATGGACAGTTTGGGCCTAATAACTGCATTATCCATTGTCATATATTCGCCTAGTAACTTTTATAAATTGTTATACTTGAATCCACTAGTCTTGCTCTAATTCGGATCTTAAGTTGGGCTTACATGAGCCCAGTAATTTCTTTTTGGGTTCAAAAGTTAGATAGTAAATTGCTAGGTAAAATGCTTTCTAGACCTAATATTATGTCTAAATTCAAGTCTAAAAAATTTGATTAATGGATATGATAGAGCGATTAATAGAAAATACAAGAGAGAGAGTAAGTGAAATATATGTATCATCCAACGAATGAATTGATTACGCTTAAATTTAAACATATGTTTTAGGCACATTTAGCAAGAGCAAAACATTGTTGCTAAAAATGTTGCAATCACGTTTGTTTTATTATCTATTTTCTGGAAGTAATTTTTTCAACTTTTGACGAGCCAACTGACATAATAACTCTAGCATGAGAATATACCACCAACGGAAAATATGTGAAAAAGGTAGGTTGAATGATCATTGAAGTGTTAAGATGAAATGGTTGATTGGTCGATTAATGTGTTTGCTGCTCTCCTAAAGTGGTCTCTTCAAATAATGACCGGGCACATATAGGTGTACATAATAATGTGTGTAACAAGTCTGTGACATTAGACTACCCGTTATGCATTGAACTTTTATTATACAATACACTCACAATCTAATAAACTTTACAAAATTTATTAGACTATCACTTCATTATTATCTTTCAATCTTTAATCTTTTATTTTATTTATAGGTATTTACTAATGACAAAAATTATTAAATTAATATTAATATGAAAATATACAAAACTGAACTTAAAACAAAGATTATGAAAATAATATTTTAAAGATACTGTATATAATAAATATAACAAGAATCTTGATATTAAAATCTAAGTTCATTTTGAAATGTAGGAAAATATAAGAATAGAATCTTGAAACTGAAAAAGAGATATGAAAGTAAGACATTAAGTTGACAAAGAAAAACTAGAATAAAGTAGTCAATTTAGCTACTAAGTGTAAAATGGTGAAAAAAATATAACAATTAAAACATTGAAAAAATAATGAAATAATAAAATGTTATGTAAAAGGACTGTAAGGGCCACTTCTCATAGTGTAAAGGTGGTGTGTACAAGTTTGAGCTCTCATTCATCTGTGTCAATACGTGGCATATCCACAATGGGTTTGAACTTTACCAACGGTACTTTTCAGTTCTATTCGACGCATCCACAGTGTCCCAGTGTGAATGCTCTTTATGTTTTTCAAGAAGTATTAAAAACTTTACGACTTACATGCATGGATGTCCAATTGTCTTCTTAGCATAACTCACATATTAATTATTCAACAGGTTTTTTCCTATGCAAATTTTAAGTAAAACATAGCTGTCAAAATTTATAATCGAGAAAACGATTTTTTAAAAAAAATAGTTCAATTATTTATGAGTTGCAAACTCAAAACATATATTAAGTAACTTTTGACACAAGTTTTTTCAATCAAAAACTGGCTTCTAAAGTCGTTATTGCTTTTCCCATTTTAAATTGATTAGAGTTATCAATAGTCACAAATAGTTAAAATCAGGGGCTGAGTTAGAAAATACAAATTGAGAGGACGAAAAAGAATTATTTTATTTTCTTCTAAAGTTTTGTGGGGACGAAAATTTAAAATTATCTTTAATACCTTAAAAAAATTTCTTTTTACATATTTTCAAATTTTTTTGGGGAGGCAAGTGCCCCCACTCTAGCTCCGCCACTGATTAAAACAACAGGTGATATTTTTTACATAATTACAAGTTTCTCCAAATTCTATATTTTGCTGTACAATGATAATTTGAAATACATCCAAACACAATAATTTTGTGCATGCTCTTAACCTTATCTATGATGATAACTAGACACAAAATAGTACCATGGCTCACGGACACAACCCAAACGACATTTCAACTACACGACACATAAAGGACCACCTTACCAATAACAACAATAATTTCATATCAACAAACAAACCCTGCTCAAGTAACCTTGCAAGATTCCTTCAAAAAAAAATAACATTGCAAGAATACCAACAATCAAACCACTGGTCCACCTGTGACCACGATGCAAGAAATAAGTACAACAATGATCAAGTAATGAATCGTAAAGTAAAGATAACATGATCACATTAAAGTGTTGCACAAAAGAGCAGATTATTCGTACTGGTGTTTGTAAGAGAAGAAATGGTTGATCTTAATTGATGTGAAATAAAGATAAACGCGACCAAAACGAGTTTAAAAATAGGTGAGATTCTTCTTCTAGTGTTGACGCATAAAGGTATAATACTTGACCTTTAAACGGAAAATTTCAGAAAATACGATGTAACTTTATCGAACATGAAGATACAAAGAAAAAGCCATAGGAGATAAAACTATATGATCCATCTAAATCCTGCAAAAAGTAGACACATACCCACCACTGACCACACTGTACAAACCAAAAGACAATTGGCATCTACAATGAGAATCATCTGTTCCCACCAATCAACTGTTTACGTGGTAGCTCGGCTGTGCATTTTGACAGTAATTTACTATGATTATAACTTAAAGAATAAGAGTAAAAAGACTGATTACCAGCATTGATGAGTTTCTTACTAATTCCACTTTTTACCAAAAGGTAGGTTAAATAGGCAAGCTGAATGATGGATCAACACAGGAAACTCTAAAATACAGGTTAGGCGTCCATAAATTGTTTGTACCTTAAAAATAACCAATTTTTCTCCAATTTTTTCAATCTTTTAATACATGGTCAATGTGGTAAGTTACGATTAGAAAATATAGGAAAATGACAAACATAGCCCTAAGGGATATGTTTAAGAAATTCAGACGTGCATAAATTGTTTGTACCTTGATAATAACCACCCACCCTCTGAATATAACTATTCTCAACCAACTTAATGTACTACCAATTTATGCATACTTTTAATTCTTAAACATAGCCCTTGGGAGGCTACAAATAGCAAAATCCAAAAATATACTACTCCATACCCATACTACTATAATAATCTAAATTTTTTTAAGTATAAGATCTACAAGGTTGTATGCATCAAATATTATACTTGGGCAACTTATGACCTGTTTGGCCCATTTTCGTGTTGGCTTAAAAAACTTAATTTTACCCATTTGGCTCCTTAGTAAAAGAAACAACCCAAATGGGCTCATCCATATAGAAATAGGTAAAAAATTTCTCCCATAAACACTATTAGTTGCCACAAGCAATAATACGACCATAGGGAACATGTTATTGCAACAGCAATCCAAGCAGATGAAAAAAAAAATAAAAACTTTCAAATAAAATCATCTTGATACTGTTTACTTCGCAACTACAGTACAGATTTTAGTTGAATTCTAATGGTGGTTGGTTGCAAACAATCCGGTAAAATCGAGAATCCCTTTTTTGTTCTAAAAGTAGCTAAAGGTTGAAACTTTTTAAGAAGGCAAAAGTACCAAGAAACCAATGAAAAGGAAGCCATACCTCCATGTGCATGCTTGAGAAGAGCATAAAAGCTGGGAAATTGTCGCGAACAGTACCAGAAATGATTGATCAAGAGTATCTTGGAAAGTGATGAGTGAGAATAGAGACTGTCCTACATTCAATCATCAGAATAGTTCTAACAGAAAAAAACCTATCTTTTAGAACTTCAAGTAACACAATAGTTTATGCTATATGTTTTGATCAATTACAAGAGATGTATATAACAATTAGTTACTGGCAAATTTTAAGAAACAAAAGACCAATTAAAGGCAAAAATAAGTGAACGTAATCATTTCACATAATCACAAAAAAATAAAAAAATGATAATAAATATATAAATAATAAAGTAGCAGCTTAGATTCACTCGACATAAACAATAAGGAAAATAAGAATATCTAGAGGTGGGAATTTCACCCTAATTACTCATGAAAGAGACAATTCGGGTTATGCTTTATCTTCTTATGGATCAGACAGTACTAAAAGAAACTAACTTAAAGGAGAAAGTTTCAAATGGGTCGAAAGTCACCATACGTGTATTTCAGTGCATAGGATCTGATAATAATAAAAGACTGTCATTGGGATGATATTAAAAATAAAATAAAAAAATGACACGGACATTTAAATTAACTTTGGGCAAAAAATATTTTACAAAAATCACCTGTTTTGACACAAGTTACCCAACCTGCCCAATTTGACACATCTAAGAAAAGATAAAAACTAAATTATACTCCCAACTAATAATGATCTACAAAAAATATATCTCCGACCCATGCATGACACCAAGTGATTAGGCCCCAGGCTGACTTTTAGGGAAGATATATCATATGGTTGTTTTGAATGTTATTGAGTTTGCATCCTGACTGTTTTCATTACAATCAACATTAATGGTTAGATTAAGGCTATTCTTGTTACTTGAAGCAGAAAAATTTGTAATTTATGGTGCGACACAACCTACTTTAGATAGGGATTCTTTAAGGGGAGCCTGAAACAAACATAGAAGGAATGAATCTAGCCACTTTATGAACATCAATCGCATGCCTCAAGCCCTCAAGCATGCCTGATGCTCAAAGGGCTAAAGAAGTATCAGTTGCAGTAACATCCAACAGACTTAAAAAATTTAAAGAGCTGGTAGTACTGTTAAAATCTCTTTAAGAGTTGGGACAATCGAAAAAGAAACGGGCCAAGGCTAAAAAACACTAAAATAGGCAAAATACCATTAAGTCTGAACTACGTTACTTAGCTATCGGAACATTGTAGGTGGGTATATGATGCTATTCATTTATACCTTTTAACACTTGTCTTGTTCGATGCAAGTAGAAATGAAGAGATGGTTATGGGCTCACGGTCACATTTACTTATGTGATTATGTGAAGAGAATGTAGATGAGAAATATATCAGGATGATTATTCTCTCTTTAACTAATACTGGGAAAACTTGGAACTGTTTCTATAGCATTATTGAGTAAATAGTTGATCATGATCTTTTTTTGGCCTCACACTGGCAAGCCAATAATGTGAGTGCATAGTAGATGGGAGAACCTTTCATGCCAAACCCTATAACTTTCTTAATCCAGAAAAGGACTTTCACTCAACATTCATACAGAACTGTTCATCAAATGTGTAACTCTGTTGTTTTTAGGGGAGTCGCAAATTGACATGCAAGAGCACGCCATCAGAGTTAATGACAACAAATTGCTATTATATCATGCTTAAAAAGATGAGATGCAATACAGGTGTAGAAGTGAAGAGGACTGGGAAGTGTTACTACCTCACCTTACTTTATATCAAGGATGGAAATAATGATCCCGATTGGATTATAACTAAAGATGAACATAAGAGTGAGGACCTAGAGTAATGCTACCTCAGATAAAAACTGGTATTTGGAATCCATCATTTTTAGTGGCTTATTGGATGTGTGTTCTACCAAGGGATCAGAGAGAAATGGGGATGACATAAGTACTTGCTTTGTTAGTCCACAACATTCAATCCTACCTCTAGTCCTCTACAACGTAGAGCTTAGAAGTCGGATAAAAAATAGAAGTTCCTTTACTATAACATATGACCCAACCAACAATCATAAGCACTTCTGAAGACTTTAACTTCCCCGGTTAATAAAGCTGATAGTCAACACACCATTGATTTACATCTATTCAACAATGATTTATAATTTAATCAATAATGATAAGCATTATTGTCATTCATTTCAAACAATCGGCATGATAAAGCTCATCGTTTGGAGCTCACAAGTTAAACATTAGGCTCTAAACTACTAAACTTGGTCTCATCATCAAGAAGACAGCAAAAATATGTCAGACATACTCATTGAAGACGATTAATCGGTTATAATCAGCCTAAAAACAACATTTGATTAATTGAACTTATCAAAAACAGTTAACAAAATTCAAACAACATAAACATATTAACTAATTCATATACTACTGTACCAAAACAAACTGTCCAGTTCCATTACCTTCACTCCAAACCTCCTGATTTCTTGCCAAATTAACAACAACCTTAGGTACAGTAACCACAAGCTCTCCATCACCATAAACCGCCGTAGCTAACTCCGGTTGCGTAGATTCCGGTAACCTAAACCGCCACAAATCAACCTCCAACACATCACGATCACCTCCACCACCGCCACGTGTAGCTCTGACAACAACTTTCGTCACACCAGGACAGATCTCAATCGTATGAGCAGCAATATCCGTACCGATATCATCATCCGTATCAACAACAAATTTCAACGAATCAGACGTTTCGTGAATCGAAACGTCAGCGTCGGAGTAAAACGGAAGTTCTAGAACTTTCTCGAAGATGTGTGGAAGTCGCCGGAGCTTTTTTTGGCGGCAGTTTGCTGTGGTGACGGTGGAATCGGAACAGAAATCGTAACGTACGGTAATGTTTCGTCTATTTGGAGCTGGATGGACCTTCATATTAGTTAAAACTGAAATGGAAATTGAAATTGGGGGAAAATGTAAACCCTAGGTGTTTCAGTTAGGGATCTTGAAATTGAGTGGTTAGTGGTCAAGTGATTTGAGTGTAGATATACGTATCTATATGTGAAAATGAAAGAGGAGGGGAAATTAGACGGGAATTGAAGTTCTATGGAAGTTTGTGAGCAATTAGTTGGTGTGTTTGGTTTCTGAGGTATGGGAATGAGGAACAGACATAAAAGTGACAGGAAATGTTTTGGTTAAGCGAAGTGGTGTTAAAGTAAGGATATCAAAATCTTTATCAAAGTGATAGGAAATGTTTTGGTCAGGAGAAGAGGTGTTAAAGTCGGGTATCAAACTCTTTAAACGAGGGGTTCTTTAACCCACCAAAAATTGACGGGTTTAAATTTTCATTATCATATTTTGGTTGATGAAACTTACATTTATAGTAAAACTCGAATACAAACGAAATGCCTCTAGATGATGATATCTCATGATTTTTATCCATTCTAGTTATTCATGTAATACTATATATATTATATTATTTATATTAAATGAACAAATTATTCTTCTTCTATATAAAAGAAGTACATTATGTTATTGAGTGATATTTAAAAATATTTATTTATATGGTTTAGTTTATTAATAATCATCATTTATTAAAGAGTTATTTGCAGTATTAATGTGCGTTTTTAACTATTAGATTAGAAGTTAAATTTCGAAGATGAACAAATATAAATATTCGATATAGTAGTGTGGGTTAATGCTTGCTTTTATATATGTTTTGACAAGTTATATAAATTGAATAATATTCTTAATCTATTTATTATAATTATAAAATAATTATTATATTTGGCTTGAATTCTCTGTAACATTCCCACAAAATGAAGTTTATCACTTTTCAATATATGACGGATTCCGGAAACAAATATCTTTTAATACAAAAGATGCATTTTATGTCATATAATTTGTTTCTTTCATTATACGATTACTTAGAATTGCCAATCATTAAAAACTAAAGAATGAGATGTATTTCGCATTTACCATCGTCAAACTTGTATATGATTTCCAAATACATGTCACTGTTAAATATAACAAAATTCAATCGACTTAATTTTTAATGAAATATATACATCCAACCACGCGATTAATGGCTTATTGATCTTAACTGTATTGTCGTTAAACGAATTTCTGTCCTCTAAAAAGGACGTATCATGTCCAGTGAGAAAACAACAAATGTCAAACACAAATGCGTGTATCGTCACATCATCTTCAATTTTATGAATAGTTTTGGTCTAAACTATGTCACGAATTCATTAAAGCATTTTGTAGCATGAATTGCCATGCGAAAATGATATGCCAAAAGACATTATTTTATATAAAATGTCTTTTGGTATTAACAGATTTATTGAGATTATGACGTTTGAGAAAAGTAAAACATCGAATATGTGAGGTTTTTTGATAATTTACTACGCATAGTTACACCGATAAGTGTGCTTTTGTTATGTAGGTAAATATATGCAATAGGTGACAAGTATATATTTGTACTTGTATCATTAGAGGTAAACATAGACGGATAAATTTTTTTCTGTTCAAATTGTTTGAGAAAATCGAATATTTCTAATCAAATGTACGCAGTCAAATTAAAAATATTTTTAATTAGCATCACTTAAATAATTACTAATTACTCCATTAGTCATTTGAAATTCCAATTCACTAGAATATTGGTTGTTTGTATGGAAGACCTTATGCAAATTGACTAATGGAGTAATTAGTAATTAATTAAGTGATGCTAATTAAGTTGAGAGTTCCATTATTCTTCTTGATAGGTATGCTCAAGTTTCAGCTACTCTTTAATTGGGTAACAAAATGCCTTTGAAAACCAACTAAAATGACTCCATGCATTTGATGAAATGCAGTCGTTTTTGAACTTTCTAGAAACAAAATTAATATTGCTACGTACTACTTAGTATATGTTATTTTAGCAATTAATGTAATATATATTTTGTATAAATGATGTGTAAATCATGCAGTAAAAGTTGTATCTTGCATCGTAGTATTCCGTACTTGATCATTTATTTTCAGGAATTGTTGTTTTCTATCTCACTAGAACTCAAAAAAGAATCTCATTTGGGTGAGACATGTTGTCCCACCTTGTTCATGTCAATTTAGAGCTTAATTCATATTCATATAGCTAATAATTGTTAAATAAAACACAAGATTTGATTAACCATCGTGTAAACGTTTTCTAGATGTAAAAATAACACAAGTATATTCTCATACTTACCATCATTTTCGAGTACTTGCAATGATTTTCATCTATCATTTTGCTTCGCTAAACGTACAACCACCGTTTCTTTCGAAAATTATAAAGCATATTTATTCATTAACAACAGCACAAATTAGTGATAAGATTAGCACCTTAATCTCAAAGCCCTTGACTAGCAGCAGAGTATGATTTTCACATAAACTTGGATTATGGTGGAAAGTCATTGTAGTTTTCACTAACTAACATGATAATTTTTTATGTTAATACAGTTGTCAGAAGTTTTCAATAGTTATAAATTTACGATTATTTTATTTACATAAAACGTTATTATTAAAATGGTTTAGTGATAAAACATTGTGATATATTCACAAAATGTCTCATATATGAACCTCTCTATGTGAAAGTCTTGAAAGTGACTAGAAAAATAAATAAAATTGATTACGAGATACCTCGCTTAGGCCTTAGACAATGCACATTTTAGTTATAAAAAAGATTTGTCGTTCCCGATAATCTAAACAATTTATATGGTGATATTTAAAATATATAATACTTAATAAGACCTACAATATTTTCTAGTATTGTTTAATAATAGCTAATAACTCTCAACATTCGATCATTAATCAAACTTATTAATTTCTTATAGCGTAGGTAGAAAGCTATATAACTTAATTACTTAATACTATTATCACTTGACATATGATATATTGAAACTTGAATAGATATGGTAAAATATCAATAGAATGTAGAAATAATAAAAATAATAATTAATTAATTATTATTAATTTTAATTAATTAATTAATTTTCAATATTAAAAGAAAACGTAAACAATAGAGTAATTTAATTGGGTTGGAATGAATTTGCCATCAATATGAGTCATATCTGATGTACATTATTGGTTAAGAAGGTGTGGACCCCACTTTTGTCAGTTTTCTTACGTTCGCTGATCCCAACTCGTCCTTTAAACAAATAATTGCCTCGCATTCACCTATTGACCTAACCCTAAAAAATTAGAAGCCGTCTAGAAAATTATTTTTCTATACGTTAAACAATTCTTGATGACAAATTCAACTCTTTTTGATCTCACGTGACACATTAAGATTATATTAGCGTTTCGCTTAGTTTTCATCTAAATTATATTTAACTCATTTTCACTTCGATAAAACCCTTTAAGTTTTTTCATTTTATTCACTTTACAATTACTTTTTTAATACTACAAACTAATAAACTAAAAAAAAAATTACATTTTTTCTATACTACTTTTTCTAAACTAATTTCTACTTTAAAAAATACAGTCACAGTTGGGCCCTTTATATTTAAAAAAAAAAAACTTTAAAAAATAAATCCTTTTATAGATTTTGAGCCCATTATATTAATAAAAGATAAATAAGAGTATTACATTACATGGCCCAACATGTTTCACCTTCCTTGTAATCCTATCAAAAAGACAAAAACTTCAGCCGACGAAGAAATTTTAAATACAAACGAAAAAAGAAAAGAAAAAAAAAGGAACTAACGAAAAAGGAGAAGGAAGCTCAGTGTTGCAACATGATTATTTAAATCCATGTAGATGTATTTTTAAGACAAATATATATTTTACAATAACATTATAACATTAAGTAATCAATAGAAGTGACGATTTCCATTACATTATAATATTCCGTCAATGGCTCACAAAAAAAATTAAAAAAAAAATCAAAATTGATTTTGTGGATTGAGTATAAAAATTAAATACAATAAATACCCACAAAAAATAATATATTACTTAGAGCATTTTTGATAATAAATTTGTTTAAAACTTAGGAAAACGTTTCTTGTTTTCTAGTATGATTAGGGGATAAATCTGTGATAACACGATATGAATTTAATTGTTATAAATGAATAAAATATTATATGTGAGCGATTTTTTTATATACTTTATAGATCCGCGATAAGGCATGACGAATTTAACTTTTATAAATAAATAAAATGTTTAGTCGATTTTTTATATTGTGGCCAAATTTTTTAATTTTAAATAAATACATCAAATATTCAAGGGTCGAAAGTGTAATTATACGAAAAAAAATGTTGATCGTTGCTAGTTTATAGACCCATGATAACGCTGGACGAATTTAATTTTTTATAAAATAATAAAATATTGTGGCCATTTTTTATATAGTTTATACACCCGCGATAATGCGGGACGAATTTAATTTTTATAAATGAATAAAATATTTGGTCAATTTTTGTTATATAGTCTATAGATCTACGATAACTCTGGACAAATATAATTTTTATAAGTGAATAAAATATTGTGAACGATCTTTTATATAGTTAAGAATCACATTAACGCGGATCGAATTTAAATTTTATTTAGTGATTTTTTATATAGTTTATAGACCCCTATAATGCGAGAAAAATTTAATTTTTATAACATTGATAAAATATTATGACCGATGTTTTTATATAGTTTATGGACTCTTTAATTTTTATATAAAATAAATATTTGGTTTATTTTTTTAATTTAAATAAATAAATCAAATATTTATTTTGGCCAAAAGTGTAATTATATGAAAGAAATTAAGATCGTTAGATCATAAAAGATGAAAAACAATGAAGCGCTCAGATTCTTTTATTGTATTCTCTTTTAATTATATAGAAAGATTTTTTTTTCGCAAAATTTGAGACTTAATAAATTATAAATATACTAGACTATATATTTTGATTGATATATTAGCATTTTAATGAACTAGGTCTGCTATGAAGCATTTCTTCTTTGAAGTGATAGTCTTTTACAATTATAAAAAACTCTCTTTGTAAATGCTCTGATTACAATAATAAAATTAATTTTATGAAATATTTGTAAAATAAATATTTTATACCAAACATAATTTCATTGTTATTATTTATTTACTAGATGTAACTCGATAGAGTTACTTATTGAATTACAGGTGTAGTAATTCCAATGAATTCGATCGCAAGGTCGTAAATATTGGGTCGTAAGTCGCAAGGACCTTCATGATCTGCATACTAGGCTTCATACTTGAGGATATGTCCGGACGTGAGACTAGCAGGCCTTGTGACTTGTGTTTTGCGACTGGGTGGGACAAATTGAAATAATATTTTTTTTGAGGCAACATTTTTTAAATACTTATTTTTAGGGTATTTTTTCAAATTCCCTTATTAAAATGATACATGTTTCACTGAATCTTTTAACAATATTAATATTAATATTAACATTAATACATAACCTATTTATTACTTGTTTAAAAGAACACTACTTAAAATAAAAATCATTTTTATGCATTAAAGGTACTAGATTAGTTTAATATTTTTCGACCAAAACTTATTACTACTCGTTAGCCGAATTGAAGAATAAACTAGCTCGGCCAATTAATTATATCCATTGACAATACTGAAAATGTCACAATCTCTTTGTAGAGTAGAGTGACCTCATTATTTATATCCATTGACAATATTGACAGTTAGTATATTATTAATTATATTTAATGATAATTCATACATTACCAAAACTTTTTATCATACCCTTATTTTGTATATGTACAATAAACATAATCATAAGTTTATCTATTTTAATTGTAACAAACAATTGCATTAACCTTTCTATAACTTTTTTTTAACGGCTTAACCTTTTAATAAGAATAACTATTGTAATCGTAATTGTCATAAGGAAGCCTGACGTATTGACCAATTGTCAAAGTCACAATAGTTGCTTTTGACTTTTAGTCCAAATACTCAGAAACATTAGTTATTTTAAAAACAACTAGTGTGAGCGTATGTATTATTTACATTTTTCTATATTATATTAAAGTTATCACTAAATATATTAGTTTAATAAAAAAAATATTACTTTAAAAATTATAATACTGTATTAAAAATTATGTCATGTGAGTAATTGATTAGTAAAATAACATATTCACCTTGACCCTATGTTAATAAGTTGTATACTCCATTCTTTTTAATTATTGTATAATAATACTACAAACTTATTACATTTTGATTTGCATGTTTACTAATTTTTAATTTAACACATAAATGAATTAAAATCCGTTTTCATCAATATACAACAAGATAGTTTATGCTTATCTTTATTTTATTTATTTTAATATTTATATCAAATCAATCATGAATCATATAAATCCAAAACAACAATCATTACAAAACTACTTTTCTTTTCCTTTTCCTTTTTCTACAAAATCATTACAGGATAGTGGAATGGTAAACCAAAAATTGCTCTAAAACTTAAAAACAAAAACCAAAAAAACACCCAAATTGCTAGCGTTACAATCCAAATTACCATATTGTCCTCAATGATCAAATCCCTAGAAACTTCAACACTGAAAACAATAAGGGTTAAAATTGTCACTTCACATACTTACTAGCAGTTCACCATCGATCCATCCAAAACCATTTCTTGTCATATGCGTTCTTCACTTCAAATAGCCTTCTGACCCCTGTGTAACATTACCTCATTCAGTCCATCGCTAAATCCAACATAATCTATCTCTTATTCTCTTTAACTAAATTAAAGAATCATTAAACTTTATATTTTTTGGATTTATATATCATCATTAAACATATTTGTATATCATCATTTTTAGTTACACCATCTAAATATGTGGCCAAATCCCTAAGCAAAATTAAATTATTAATTGAAGTAACATAACAATAACAATAGGCTAACAAAGGTGGCAGTTTCTTATTCTAAAATGTATATAAAATACATTTATTTGTTTTATTTATATCGTTTAATTATAAAAAAATAATTATTTAAAATTATTAGTCTATTTACTCTCGTTTATTATTCTTATTTATCTTCAACATTTTTAGTTAAATTTACATTGAATATAAAAATCCAAAGTTATATTCGTTCAACCTATTTTGACAAAAAAAATGTTAGTGTTCCAAATAAATTGAACGAAAAGAGTATTAAATATTAATAATTCACTTTTATCTCAACACCAAGAGACCAATAATTTGTTGCTATTACACAAATAAATTCCATTTTTTTATGCAAATTCCAATCATATAAAATAATTATTAATTTTTTAAAATTAAAATAACCTAGAAATTTGGACTAACCTGTAACTAAATATGTCATTCCCTTCTTCAAGTAGGTTTCGGGTTCGGGTGCGGCCCAGGCTTCTTTAATTCGGGCGACCCGATTATCTCACAACAACTTTCCACAACACAATTATCATAAATATGGGTCGTTTTCGGGTTCGGTCCACGACAAATCACCCGGGTATATTCTTCAGATAGCTCCATTTCCTTCAAAGATAAAGGACCTGAAAAGTTTCGGGGCGACCCGAACCCGGTCGGAGTGGTCGCCGGTGTACCGGAAAATTGAGAGCTACGCGTTTTAATTCCGTAATCGCCGGAGAATTCAGGGATTTGAATCTTGAGATTTGATGCAAACAAAACTTTACGACTAATTGTATTTGGTTTACAAATTGTTTCATTTGGTTGTTCTTCAATTAGTGCTAAAGCAATACCTTCATGATCAAATTTCTCTAATGGGCTTTCGATTTTTTTTAAGATTTGAATGGGTTTGATTCCATTTTTGTTAATCTCAAATGGGTTGTTGACAAAATTTTGTTTTGTTTCAAGGATCGAAGTGGGTGATGATTCTTGATCTTGTAGGGTTTTAGGTGAAAATAAGCCATTAAAGAACCTTGGTGATGAGAGGTAAGATGAAACGGGTCGTGTCGGGTTTTGATCCGTCATGATGGGTTTGGGTTGTTGAGTATTTTCAATAAATAAAGTTTAAGAATTTAGAAAAATGAAAGGAAGATTTCAGAAGCTTCCATTGTGTTTGTGTTTGTGTTTCAAGAAAAACAAGAAGTGATTCGGATTAAAACCCAAGTGTTAGTAACAAAGTTGAGATTGGATTTTTTATGGTTTAATCTACCCATTTAATGATGAATTTTGGGCTTTTGATTGATTAATGAAAAAAATGTTGATGTGTTTGATCTAAAGTGTAACATGTGTCTTCTGCTTTGGATATATCGCCACGATGAACATTTGTATGTGTTTTTGTGGATGTGTGTGTGTGTTTGTGTATGTCAGATAGAGAAAAAGAAAAAAGAGACTGTTTTAGATGAAATCAGTTTGGAGTTTGGAGGCTTTTTAAAAGGGTAAAAGAGAGAGAGAATGGGAGTGAGTGTAATATTTAAATAAATAAAGTTTTAATTTAAGTGCGAAGACATTATCCATTACGTAATTCCGTCTTATAAAATATTATTCACTTTGTTGATTTAATTAGAAGTGTGAGAGGTTCAAGATCAAGATAAATTATAATTAAGGAGAAAATCAACAGCGAGGATTATAAGTTACTGAGTTATATCAAGTAAAGCATGTACATGTAAAGTGTATACCGGTCAAATCGTGTTTAAACGTCACTAAATTTTAACTTTACAAATTTAAAATCAGAAAAAGAAATTGATCTGAACTCGTTTAAACATAAAATATAAAGCTGGAATTTAACTCGTTAGATATTTTAAAATTTTGAGTTATGTTCAGACTCGACTCATATAACAATTAATAAATAAAAATTAGGTTAATGTAAAAATCATATTATAAATAATAAACTTTATTCATCACTCTCTTTTGCCTCACAATCAATATATACTCATACAAATTTATGATTTATTTTGCTTTATGTTTAATGTTTAGAGCAACATACACTACAAACACGATCATAGAAGATAAAACAAGAGAGAGTTTAAATGACTTTGTCTATTGTCGAGCTTATAATGGCTCGTCATGAAGCTGACCACAAGCCCATCAAGAGCCGATAACACTTCCTTAGTTTTAGCGATTCAAAACTACGACGATAGCTATAATCTAAAGAAAAAAATTAAGAAGTATGAAGTAGATATACGTCAAGTCACAAGCATTTATTTGACCCACTTCCCAAATAAACATCCAATAAACCTTTTCTTTTAACTAATGTCACATTATGAGTCCATGTCCCACGCTTTCCATATTTAACAATGCATACGTTGCAGCAAATATTGTCTTGTAACACTTAATTAATTACGTAACATATATTACATAAATGACAACTTGAGATAGATTTATCCATTGTCATCATCAATCCTTGAGATTCTGATTAATAATTGGATTTTTCTTAATGTCACTTACAATTTAAGAGATTTTTAACAGAATATTTATACAGTTTTAATTACTTTAGCCGGTTAAAATTAGCATCAGTTCATTACGAGTATTAGTTTCTACATATGTTTTTATGTTTAAGTTTAGACAACATTCAGAACTATAGGATGTGTTTGGCGGATGGTATCGTGAAGGATTCTCAACGATTTATAAAGATTTGAGATTCAAGTTTTAACAATTTACACATCAAATAATTAGATAAGTCTATTTGATGACAAAAAACGAGCGAAATTTTTTGAAAAATGAAACTTTTATAATCTTTCAAAATTATGTCACTTGATAGAACATTATTCAAATAGATATGAAAAATTTCACTTACACTCTCCGATTGCAATTTCAGCTTCTTTGTTATCGAACACACTCATAATTATTTACCTTTTCCACTTAAATATAACTTCTCGTATATTTTTCATATTACGCACTCTTATTTAATATTAAATGCTATTATTATGTAATCATACTCCCAACTTATATAATCTTTAGGCATCTCGACATTAGAAACGGCAGTTTTAAATTTTAGACAATGTTTTAATCATTATTATAAAAAGTATCATCGTAATGTTCGTCAAACTATATAATGAATATTGATACTTTTTATATATATCAAGTTTGGTTGATTTCAATTATTTCATGATTAGTTGATTACTGATTTTCTTTCATATAAACTATTTAGTCAATAATATAAACAATCCATGACCATGACACATTACCAAAAATCAAGAAATTAATTATACGCAATCGATCTTCATGTTTCTTTTTATAACCACATTTTCAGATCAGCATATTACTTATTAATTAACTTTACATATTTTATTTGGCTTTAATGGATTAGAATCGTGTATTCTATCTTATTTTTCTTTTAAGTAGAGCAAAATACTAATGAAGACAATATATATATATATATATATATATAAATAATCTATTAATCTATTAATTATATAACATAAATAAACCTGCATGATGTATGAATATATATGTATCCTCGTTGCTTGCGCATGTACCATGTTATAATATTATTTAGTATTATTACATGCACTATTTTAAAAGTCAGATATACCGACAACCGTAAATAGCATGCCTCAAAGACAAATTTGGTTACTACAAGGAGTTAAACATTTTAAGTTAAACATCAAACCGGTGGTTTAATTTGATTGTTCAATCACATCACACACCAAAACGACACCTTGATTGATCGAGTAAATTTTAATGACCAAAGAATGGCCTCCACACATATTCTTAGCGGGACCCAATGAGCCAATTATCTCTCTCGAAACACGATTGATGTTTCTAGTTTTAGATATAGTCTACGAAAAAGATTTTGTTGATGACATCTCTTATTAATAACATTTAAATGTTACCTGTAAATATGTAACCTACTTGTTAGCTTGTATACGTGGTTGATTATATTGTAATCAATTCGTGCCCATCAATTATTTGGTATATCACTAGAGTTTTCATACACGATCCTTTATCTTATCTCATCTTAACGGCATGAAAAAAACGTTACTAACCAGTCATCATTCATCTGCCACCCAAACATTGATATTTTACATTTTTATCCTTGAACTTTATCATGTGTATAGAATTAGTCCCTTTGTTTAAAGCTAGCTGTATAGATTATTTTACCTAACAAACACACACTATTAGTGAAAGAACCAAGTTTGTAACCTTTTGTGAGAAAAAAAAAGAAGAGGAAGAAAGACAACCTTCATCGGTGGGAAACAAGTAAATCATGTAACATTTATTTCTTTTAACAATTTAATTGGAACAAATGATTTAGTCATCTTACTAGGATTAACAAATGAGCATAAGTGCACTTTATTTTAGCAATACCAAATAAATTATTTAAAACCAAAGTATATAAAAATAACACATGAAAGTACAAGTGGGTTTGAAATTGGAGATAACCAGGCTCTTAATTTAACTGGTCCTTGACCTAATTGGGCCTAATCTTAATCTAGTCCAATGAGTAGTTTGTGGGCCGGATTTGTTGTATGCGAATTTCGGCTTCTCCAGGCTCATGTACAATATGAAAATAAAAAACAAAATCATGGTACATAAGAATGTATATTCTGTTTGTGAATGATACATTTTTACATGTAAATTTACAAAATTTGTATAAAAACTCACTTGTAAGTATGTGTTAATTAGATGAATTCTAACTCATAGTTTAATAAATACAAAGCAAAAAAGTAAAAGACATCTAAGAATGCATGTGTATATTATTAATCTTTATAGATATTATATGTTAAATGTGCTTTTGGTATTATAATCTAGACTCCCTAATTAAAAACATTAAATGATCATGCTTTTTTAATGATAACCAAAGAAAACTGATACCATATATGATTTTTTAAATGTTACATCTAATAAATTTAATTATTAATAGTAATGCAAGCAAATTATATGTTGATTACTATCAAGCATACATATATGAAGCTAAAAACCATACAAAAATAGAATGACAGTTTTATTGCGGTTCCTTCAGATGTTGTTGCTGGGACTGGTGGCACACTTGCATGTGTTCCATTTCCTGCAAAATCCATATTTATAATCAAATTCACAAGATTGTAGATATTTTACTAATAAACTAAATCATGGAAGTATGTAACTATGTTTTATGTCTTTTGAATGAAAAGTTTAATTTATATGAGTCGAATGGGTCAATTAATGTGTATCATATTAACTCGTTGAAGTTAAGCATGAATAATATCTTAAGTTGTTTAAGCATAAATACCATCACAATGGCTAACCGGGGGGTGTATGAATGCTACAAGCCATCGGTAGTCCTAAAGCTAAGGTCTCTTTGATTTTAAAGCCTGTGAATGTGCGACCACTGCTAATCGACGCACAAAGGCACAATGGATCCGCCTTAACCAAACTGGCTAGTAGCGTCCAACAAGAATATGAAGGAGTATTTGCATTCCCACACACATAACTAATGCACGGAGCCAATTTCACGATTTCACTTTCACAACCTGTTGTAGCCATTGTTTCACCAAATAGCATGTCCATGACCACAATAAGACCCAACCCAGACGCGACACACCTATTCAAAGACATTTTTTTGGTAACTTTAGAACTATAAGTTGATAAAAGATTTTGAGCTTTTTGTGATGGATAGAAAGTTAGATTGAGGGATAGCTTATAGGAAAATTTGGTGGATGTTTTTGGCCTAACAATTTCTTAATGAGGGAGTTTGTTTTTAAGTGTCTTTTATGGAATATGAAAACCCTTTTGTTCATTAATGTTAGTTATTAAACCTTGGTCTCACTATTCCTTTAATACTATGCATATACTTTTTTGGTTACAAAAAGCTATATATTTGTTGCTTATTGAAAAACTTAACAGCACAAGAACTATCATACAATCATTTGGTTAACGATCAAAAAATCAAGAATTCAAGCTTGGACGAAATTTTTTCACCTCAGTTAAGCATTTGGTTTTCAGGGTTACTGTAACGAACAATTGTCTGAACATCTCATGGTTTGTTTGTGATTGCAAGTAAGTTTATCCTGTCAAATAGTGACTTCTTTGATTGATAACAAAAACAAATAGTACAATCATACAATCTCTTTACATATAAATAAAAAATAAATTACTCGCTACTAGGACACACAATCACCATCAAACATAAAGAATATATCAAACTTCTTTAGCACTTGGAAGAACAAAAAATGAAGGCAAAAATCAGAAACTAGCAGCAGTCACTACGAACAGAACAAATGCCATGAGATGAAGAGGTGCATGAGATTCACTCCCATTAGGTGTTGAGCCATCTGTCTTTGACCCTGAGCCTGCAATCATCATTTCATTCACTTACAAGGACTAGAGGTGACAATAACTTAACTGTAAATTATTCATAAATTAGTACTACTAAAAAACATAGCCATACAGCGGGCCACACGGTTTAAAAGTCACCCGATGTAAAATGAAGTGTTTACAAGTTCATTAGTTTCTTTATTAATATATCTGAACCTCTGTTTTAGTAATAGTTTTATATTAGTATCGAATATTAGTTACAAACAAAATTCAGAAATAAGACAAAGGTGTTGGCAACCAGGCGTTACCTGATGGAGTATTTGACTCGGTCGGGCTTTCGGGCAATATATCTGGTGTAGATCCTTCAGGCGAAGCAGCTGGGCTAGGTGTAGAAGTAGCTGATGGCCCATTTGCAGCTGCATATACAAATCAACAAGAATTCATTAAAGATTTCAAACCCGATAATAAGGTGACAATTTCAACCTATTTAGTTTGTGTTTTATTTTAACGAGTCAAACAACTTTTTGCCTACACATGAAATGGTTTAACTAGTTAAACAGGCTGAGTGACGCCCAAAGTGCATTTTTAATGGTTATAACCTTTTAAACCGTTTAAGTCTGAAATTTAAGTTATTATCCAGATAATATAGTTTTCATAATCATATTTAACACAATTATTACTAATAAAAACTATTAAGAAATTGGACTAAAGAGTGTTTGCAGTTTAATTAGACACGCTTCAACCTCTACACAACTACCCATTTTGACATACCTATTATGTAAGCTGGCTGACTCACCTATTTTGCCACATCTAGTGAGAAACAAATATACGACAAAAAGAGAGAGATAAGAATCTTACCATTGCATTGGCTGACAGGTGGAGTCTGAACATTACAAGCACCTGGAAGTGTTAGAGCTAGGGTTCGGTTAATACTCAAACCGATATTAATACCGTTCCCATTTAGAAGTTGGCATAGGCATTGTGGCTGAGCCTGAACGACATTTCCGAGCTGCGAGCAACACGAAGACGAAGGAGTTGATGTATTTCCTGTAATGAAGTTAAGGCAAGGAGACAAACCCATGAGGGCACTGGTGCACCCTGATTGACCCATGGCTCCACCACATAATGAAACAATAAGGACCATGGCTAGAACCATTTCAACCATTTTGTAAGCCATTCTAATGACCTTTTTTTCCCTTTTGATTTTAATTAAAGCAAGTATTGTTGGGACTTTTAGTTATTGAAATGCTGGTTATGTGGAAAACTATATATAGTGTGTCATATGTGGAAAGGGACAATATTATTGGTTTATATGGTTGACCAACTCATTATTTGGTATGTATACAATGTTTAAAGCATAACAACTCAAATGATATGAAACTAATGTCCTATGTTGATTGATTTACAAGTAATAAGAAATATTTTGACTATAACTCCTAGCTTATTTTAAATAAAACAGAACAACCAATAGTCCAATGTTCACCTAGTTAGTTAAAGGTAGTTGAACTCCCATATTACCAAAATACTTGGTAACCTAACCTATAAAGTTCCAAAATAACAATCTTAATAGTTGTTGCTCTCATGGACCTCTTAATTTAATATAATTCTTATAATATGTTATTATGTTTATTACCTATACAAAAGAAATTTAATTTATCGACTTTTGACTGTGAAAATATATAATTAGTCTCATTTTTATTGTTAGACTTATACAGTCTTGTTGATTATAGTTGCATAATAATGATATATTTTGTTATTTGTTGGATTAAAATGGTTCAAGCCCTGAAAATGGAGAAAACAAAAATAAAATAGTAACCGAATCAACCGAAAATCGAAACTTAACAATTTTATATATTTAGAAAGTTAATTTTTTATTTTAAGTTTTGTATTAAGCTAAAACCGATCCAAATCGACAAAATTTATGCATATCAAAGTTTGATTTGAAAATCAGACGTGTAGTTAAAATTCGCTAAAGGTTTCGTCAAGTATTATTTTTGTTTTCTCATCAAATATTATTTTTGTTTTATACTAATTATTATAGTAGCAACTACAGTTTCTTATTTTGTTATTCTTTCTGACGTGTGACATTTGCTTCCTTCATGTCGTTTTTATATAGTGACGTTTTAGTTTTATCATATGTTTATAATGAAATAAAGATATAATAATTAAAGCAAAATTTGTTTTTATTATATGTTTCATATATGTTTGTGTATGTTTGACCAACCAGAAAAAGGTATCATGGAACTAAAAAGGTTAACCATTCTTCTATTAAATTTGTAAAATAAACTATTCATAGATGCAATTATTTTAAATGATTTTTCTGGATATTTGTATATAGATCGACTAGAATCCTTCGAACAAAATACGATATTTTATCAATGTTAATTTGTTTTAATCTGTGATTTTATTTTTTGTGCCACAAATACTAATTCTCAGACGATTTTTATAGTCATTGAGACGCATCATTGATAGTTTTAATCTATATGGTAATGAAGATTAATGTAAACTTTTAAAACAAAAAATAGGATTTAATTTTAAAATTAGCAAGAAGCTTACAAAAAGATTATAAAATAAAAATCAAAACCTGCAAAAAGCTATAATAATAATAATAACTCAACATATAAGTAATTCTTAGTAAATAAAATTGTACGTGATAAAAGTCAAAATCATGGTACTACTGTCGTGTCAAATTTCACGTTACACGCCTCCTAACAAATATTCGACATATTTTCTTCTTTATTGCATACTGTCGAGATTGGTATTATATCATGGCACGACTTATCACCCACATTCTTTGATGTTGCAATTTTAACTGCATTACAGTACAAAGTAGAAAATACTAGGTAATTATATCAAAAGAAGAAACCAACCGTAAATACGAAACATATTAGTAACACTTTAACTAGATTTGTATATATTTTTACCTGTGCTAATGAGGACCATGAGAAAAACCATAAAACTGTAATGAACCGTGCCATTCTTTTTGTTACATTTATGTGCAACTAGGGTGTGTTTGAGAAGTAGTTTTTGGGGATTTTAGGGACTTGAACTTCTACTTTTAATAAGTTATAACTAATAGCTAATAAGCTTTGTTTGGTAACACACCAAAAATGAGACTTCTTCAAAAAAACAAAAAAAAAAAAAAAATGCCTCAAGAAGCCCTTAAACAAGAAGCTTTTTGAAGTAGCTTGTGAATATAAGTTTTAGCCCCGTTTCAGTCACAAGTTTCAGCTCCAGCCGCTTGTTGCCGAATACATTCTAAATGTTAAAAACAAACAATGTTATGGTTTTTAGAAAAATATTTGGTAGCTTAGGGAATAAATAGTTGAAATGTTAGATGATAAAATCTTGTAATTGTATTAACAAAATTTATTAAAATTTTGTTTAGATTTTCTATACAGAGTTTGTTAATATGAGTTAAAACAGTTATATTAATTTCCTTATGTTGTCTTGAGTTAACACAGCAATAGATTTGTCTAGAAACACGGATTGGTTAAAATAGAGCGACTTCATCTTAGAGACCTAAAAATACTTTATAAATGTTTTAAAAAGGTATACTGTATTTAAGTGATTTACGTGGCGTTTGGTTATGCATTCGAAATACTAGGATTTATAATACCATAGGATTTGAAATCCCATGGAAATCCTATTATGCGTTTGGTTTGTCGAAATCAGCAATAGGATTTGGAATGTCAAATCATTGTAAAGACATTACAAAACATTAAAAATATAGAAATTAAAATTGGCAAAAAACTAAAACTTGTCCATGCAATATGATAACTTGACACGTTCATAATTCATAATAAGCAATCTCATAAATACAGTTGTATTGCGTGACAAAAGCTAGTCAAGATCGATATTCCTTAACATGGCCAAAAGCATTCGCAAACGTATTTATTCGGGCCAGGGAATGTTGGTAAAAAACCACATCCTGGTACTGCTCTCGGGCCAAATTTCGCGTTACATGCCTCCCAACAATTACTCGACACATTGTCATTTTTGTCGCATATTATCGAAATTGGTATTAAATCATGGCACGGCTTTTCACCCCCATCACTCTTTGATGTCACAATTTCGACTGCATTATGGTAGAAAGTAGAACATATTAGGTTATCTCAGAGCAAAATTAATTAACACTTCTATGTAAAAAGACCAAAAGACAACAATTTAGATTCAAGAGAATATGAAAAATTAGAAGTATTTACCTGTGTATATTAGGGCCACGAGAAGAACCACAACATAAATTGATGTTGTGAACCGTGCCATTTTGTGAAACTTGTTTAAAAACGAATTATGTTATGGTTTTGAAAAAAATACGTGCTAGCTTGGGGTATAAATAGTTGAATGGTTATATGATAAAATCTTGTAATTGTATCAACAAAATATATTAACATTTTTGTTTAGATTTTTCATATAGAGTTGATTAATATAATATATGATATGATGACTTGATAGGGTAACATAATTTGTTAAAGATCTTGTAATTATTGTTTTGACTTATTTGAGTGAGTCCGAGAACCGAATCCACATGATGTACGTAAGTTTGAGTCTTATTAACTCGATCTTCTAATTATGATAATTATTCAAAACAGCATCCCACTTTTTTTAATTAGGTTATTAATTTCCATATTTGTTTGTTTTTTTAATTGCAAATTTAACATAGATCTGTTTGACACGGAGGTTTTATGAACTTTAGTTTTTAATTATTGAAAAAAAAAAACTGCTATGAAAATAAAAGTTTTGTTTGACATGTACAAACTATAGCTTGAAAATCAAATGAAAAACTCAAAATCTCAAAGCTATTAGAAGTAGGTTTTCGTGAAAAGCTCCAGACGTAAAACTACAACTACAGTTTACAGCATACAATTATTTCGCCAAACATACCCAGAATTTAACCGAAAAATTAACCTCTTGGTGAAAGATATTTTGAATTACTAAAAATATATTTCTTAAATGAGAATGAGAATTTATCTTATATACATTTGCGGTGTGTTGAATGTCGTTTAGATGCTCAATATTGTTGTCACCTAAATTTGCTCATTTATCTTGCATACATTTGCGGTGTGTTGAACGTGGTTTAGATGTTGAATATTTTCGTCACCTAAATTTGCTCAAAATTTTAAAAACCAATTAATGTATTTTGTTGTAAACACGTACACAAAAGAATGGGTAGACTAGCTGGTAATTGATATGGGCGTGAGTTTCTTTTTTTTTAATCTAATGAACTCTAACTTTGTGGTTACTAATTCATATCCATATTCATATTTTTACTATATTAGCGTAATACTCGCACAATGAGGTGGCGACAATAATATTATATGTGTTCATATACTGTGTGAGTATCTTATTTTTGCTTTTTGAGTGTACTTTTGTGGTCATCCGGTTGAGAGAGATAATGGAAAAGTCTGTGTAATTTTAGGTGTTTACTATGTGTATGTGTTGGTTGGTAATTTTTATAGGTAGGGTAAAAAGAATAAGATAGAAAATAGATGGTTAAAATCAATTGTAGTTTAAATGAATGATGAAAATCCATTTTACTTAGTTTTAAATTTTAAGGATTTAAAAATAAAATATATATATATATATTATAAAACAGTATAGATATATTAAAGAGCAGTTTCAAAAACATCTAAACTCTAAAGCTCACTTGCACCCTTCTAAGCAAAGCATTTGGATGATACGACTCTGTGGTGCAAGAAATTTTGTTCCTTTTCTTGAAATCTGGAAATTGTTTTAGGCTGAACATTTGTTATTTCCTAGACACGTAATTGGTTTAACAATAATTACGCGCATAATGTCCGATTGGATCCTCCACTGTAAATGTCACCGCCCCTTCTCTACAAATTATTTTTTTCTTCCACCTCTTTTATTTTCCGATCAAATTTTCTACCGTCAATGTCATTCTAAATACATTATACATTATCATTATGAGGATATATTTTGTACTATTTTTACGGTACAAACTTTTATATAGTGAACATGAAATTCAACGACTAATAATGTATATTTACAAAATTTAAAGGGTGAAATTTAAAACTCCTCACAATACATAGTTTATGTACTCTATGCAGTATATATATGGTTTCCCCATTGTTATTACTCAAAAATCAAACTACAGTGATATTGAATCCTGCTGCTCCAATTATATGGGTTCGATCTCCCCCTTATTTTCTTTCAACAAGTCTTTCTTATATTTTATACTTTTGCTTTCGAATTTAGTCATTCTGGTCATGGCCTCCGTAGCTCCTTCGACCGCCGACTCTCCTCTGCCAAGTGTCTTTCTATGTATTTTTTTATACTTTTCTTCGTTTATTTATTTATTTTGCGATAATTGTATTTTTACTTTCTATGGATATGGATTTTAAGAGTGGAAGTTGTGATGGTATATAACAATCGATTTTAGAGCAAAATAATCCAACAAGTCAAATATAGTAGTTGTTGAAGAGACAAATGAAGTCGATTTTGCCATAAAATTGTAGGTAACCTTCGATTATTATTATCATTGTTATGGTCTCTTGACACATCTAGTTTTTTTATATATACAAGCTTCAGTTTATTTTATTTAATTTTAATATATATCATTATTATTATCATTATCATTACGCTTATTAAAATGCAAATACTACCAAAGCGATATACTCGTCGTAATAATTAGTATCATATCACGTGATAAAAACATGAGTCAATTACTTAACAATTATACCAACATTTACAAGCGGTTTTGTTAGGGCCAGGAAATGAAGGGAAATAACCACACGTTGCTTTTGCAAGGAATTCAAATTTCTTTCGACATGCATCCCAACAATCGTTCGACACATTTATATCACCATCACACCACTGTGGCGTAAGCGGTATGAAATCGCTGCATACGTCACCCTTTACTGATATCATCATATGACCTAATCATCAAATCAAATACAACACTAATATGAAGTTTACACCTATCTCTTCGATCTTCATATTAATGGAATTAGTTATAGAACACCTGCTACTAATCGATCAAATTCATTAATTTTCACAAACTTTACTTAGTAAGTTGATCAAAGTTCCCCTTGCATTCCCCGTATATATGATGTAGTAATTAATTAATAATTAATACAAAAAAGAATAATAAAAAAGTTTGAAGTTAGAGGATTTTTTTGAAAGAGAAATCTCCAATAATTCATATATGTCAATAGTGTGTAATAAATATTAACGAAACAATATTATTTTATAATAATAGAATATTAATACCAACTAATTAATGAAATAATAATTATAATAAATAAATTAATATTAATAAAAGAAACTTTTTTTTACCTTAAAAAACAATAATATTGATAAACGAATATAATATTTAATTATCTAATGAAATAAAAAACACGTGAAAGTATGAAACATTTATAGATTCTTGAAAGAGTATATACTCTCATTCTCTTATACTTATTGGATTTATAATAACCAAAATGTTAATCTATATACATTACAGTATTACACAACAATATTGCAAACCTGAAAATGTATATACGGAGAATATATTGATAGATTATGTATCTATTTTAGATATTTCGTGTACGTATTCAAATTTAAAAGCCAGTTTATTTGAGTAATCAAATCAAAATTATATTAAAAGAAAAGAATAATCATTGAATATTTGGATGTAAGAGAAATTAAATACGCAAATTAAGCAAATTATACCTATGATCAAAAGTCCTATGGAAAGCACCACATTGTACACTGCAATTCCTGTAAAAGGTGCCATGTACGGTTGTCAAGAAATCAACAAATTTTAGTTTTATAAATTTAGATGGATTGTGAGACGGAATATATAGAGTGGATCATTAAATGCATAGGTTACTAAATTTAAGATGGACAATCCGTTATCAGTATTTACACGATTATGTTATTAAATTGTGTTTCCTTTTTATATAAAGTTGAAAAGAAAAAAAGTTAAGATAGATTCTGATCCGACACAATAATAGATACGTCGTGACATGGGCATTAAAAGGTGTGGAACTAACGGTGTTTGGTCTGAAATCGTAGGGACATTCAATCTTCTTCATGATTAAGATATTATTCCAAAACAAACTTTACATGTCAAGGTGGCTTGGTCACTGCCCTTTTTACCAACGTTATAACATGCTTTTCCGCTTAGATAACCATGAAGATTGCAAAGTTAGCGACCGGTTTGTTAATGGTAATTGGAAATGGAGTTGGAAGACCTATTACAGGTGGCCGAAATAGCAATATATTGGAATCATTTATAACAAAAGTTACAATGGCTGCTGTGTCTTTCAGATCTAATGTTGATAAGTGGGTTCGAGATATTGGCAAAGATGGTACATGTACGGTAGGAGATACAAGAAAATGGATTGATGATTGCATCCTCCCATCTACGGCTGTGATCACCAAATGGTGTAAAGTCTTACCAAGAAAAATCAACATCTTCATGTGGCGTCTCATAGTGGACCGGTTACCACACTGCTTCAATTGATCCAAACATGGAACAGAGATTCAATCCATAATTTGCCCGGTTTGTAATGTTAGAATGAAAACAAACAATCATGTTTTCTTTAATTGTGATGTTGCTTCCAATATTTGTAGTCTTATTCGGGTATGGTGTGATCTTGAAATGCCTATCATGACTGCTATGGATGAATGGAACTCTTGGATTGACTCATTGAGAACATCAAAGCCGAATCAGGAGAAATAAGAAATCATATTAGCCACGACGTGCTGGAAGATATGGAGGTACCGGAATAACGTCGTTTTTAACTCTCAATCTATGAGGAAAAATGATATTTTTGACAACATTCATTTGTACTTGTTTTCATAGTTAAAAGCTAGAAGTTCTTTAGTTTTAAATCGAAACGATTAATTTCTAAATCTACTGTAATTACGCTATAACTTTTTGTTAGTTTTATTATATGTAATATATAATATCTGATATTGAAAAAAGAAAACAATAGATATGGATCCAGACCAGACCCTCCTATAGTCCCGCTCTAGCCCAATGCACTCTAGTCCTAGTCTTAGGCCTCTAAGCCCAACACAAAATATCTTAATGCAGTTTTATAGCAATATTATCTTAAATGTATGTTAGCGAGAAGTTTGTGAGGATTTTGATATATTTTTTATAAAATTAGATTTATAATATTGTTTAATGAACAAACTTCTACAATTTGTTAGAAAAATCAGCTTTAGAAAAAAGCTACATGTGGTCTTGTGGTAGTTTATGAGAATCAACGTAAACTTATTAAAATAAAAATTACCTAAAATATCTCGGTCATATTTTATTATTTATGTTGTGTTTTTTTATCGTGTTATATCTTTTTATATTTTAAACTTCAACTACTTTATTAAATACTTACAATATAAATTTCAACTACATATATAAGCTTTTAATTTCAACTACTTTTTATTAAACATATCCTAAATATGTAAAATCCTATGTGTTAATTACTAAGATTATAGTGTTCCGATTGTATTATTTTCCTGATTTTGATTGTTCCAAAACGTGTATATGTACCAACCCTAATCTTTTCATCCCTTTTCTTTAAGAAGAATGTAATACTTTTCTTCACTAGCTTCGATTTTATGCAATATCTAGCATGTATCATGGTTCATAACTTTTTTTTTTTTTTTTTTTAATTCCGGGGTAAAATAAGATAGATGTGTGAGAAAATATACTAGAGTACATGTATACTCGAAAGCAGTAGCGAATTTAAAAAATTATATCGTGAGAAGAAAAATACTACGTTGAATGTAGAAGACTACAACAGTCACTTAAAAAACACCAAAATTACATCAAAATAACTCAAAACCGCCCAAATAATATAAAACAATCTAAAACTACATCTAAACATTACTCAAACAACTACACAATATTAAATATTGCAATACATCATAAAAAATACATGTCGCCTCAAAATTAATTTACCAATAATATTGAAACAGCTAGTAAATAACATATATATAGGGAATTGTTCTTTGATTGTTCCAAGTGTTCGTTATTGTGGTCAACACCAAACTTTGTAATAACTCGAACTCCTCCTTCTTCAAGGTTGTTTTCAAAGTTGGAAATTAAATTATTCTCCATGACCGCCTGAAATTTTTTACCCTGTGTTGATTTTATCTCTGTTAAAATATGAAATATACATACGAGTATCAAAATATAAAGGAAATTATCGCTAAAAAGCCTATGTACTCTTAATAAATAAGTGATTACGTTTGTAAACTATATTGGCGATAATTAAGTATTTAATCGACCATCCAGACAAACTTTAAGTATCTGATCATTCATATTTTATATATTAGTATGTTACCCGCGTAATATAAAAGGCAATTAAAAATTTTAATGTATTCATATGTTTGTTCAATAATATGTCGTATTTTAATAAAAATTGAGAAATAATGACATATTATTTTATTACTATATTTTAAACATTATATTTCAAATTATTATAATTATAAGTGACAATTCACGACATAAATGAAAATCCGATTCACAACAGACATAAAAATAAAAGGGTTAGAGTTTGAATTTTCAACCAGCTGTTACCTGCTAAGCTCTTTTCAACGTTTTAAACTTTCTGGTCGAGGTAAGAGCAAGTTTCAAGTTAACGGGTGAACATGCCAACCAAAATGAAAAAAAAAAGTAAAAAATTCATGTAAAATATATTTTTTTAAAATAAAAATTCTAACCCACTAATTTGAAACTCACCTGATAGCCCGTCAATTTTGACATAAAATCAAACCGCCAACTTGAAATCAACCCAAACCTACCAACTTGTTTACCTAAATGGATTACTAAATTTGGTAAGTTACTTTCTACAAGACAATCCGTTATCAAATTAGTTTGTGTTCGGGTTAAAAAATAACTTTCGACGCCCACTAACCTGACTAAACTCATATGACCACCGCTAATTTATATTGTATAAATGGAAATTTGAAAAAATGAAGTTATAAGTAGTTAATATAACTATTAAATGCGACAATTAAATATACGGTGGTTACAAAGAAATAATAAATAATTGCTTTAAGTGTTTGTAATATTTGTATTAAATGCTGAAAAATGACAAAAAGTAATTCTTTCTCTCCTTTTAAAAAAGTTTAAAACTCATGATCTAAATACTTTATACGAAAACTATAGATGTTTTGATTTGACAAATAAATTATATAGGTCAATCACAAAAGTAGTTAAATGAATTATCTGCTTATACAATGAAAATCAATATATATTCACGACGAATCACATGGACATAAATGTACCCTCTCATCCATAATTATCATTTCAATGCTTTCAATTTCATTCGCATTGTTGAGACATGTTTGTTTCCAAAAACGAACAATGTTAACCTCGATCCGCCATGAATCCTTATCTCGAGTGATCTCATTAACAAAATTATATCCCTTTTCGTGGTCCTTGACAACTATATAGTGAGATAAAGTAAACTTTGGTCATTAATACAAACGATTGATATATATATATATATATTATATATAAGGTGGAGATCAGGAGGGAAGTAAAAAATTTAGAGAATAATGGAAACAAATCTCGACTCTTGATTTCATCATAAATGAATTTTAAGAATCACAAATAATTTTTAAATTTAACATTCATCACAAATGAATGTTAAAAACATTTATTTATGAAAAAATTAAGGGCTAAGATTTGTTTTCCTCATTTCCCAATATTTGAAGCTTCCTTATGGATCATTTATAATATATATATATATATATATATAATATAATCTCATCAAATGAGAAAATGTGATATATTTGATTCCATTCGATTATTCTCGTTTTCTTGGTTAAAGTATAGAGGTAGATTAGTTTCTAATTTGAATGATTGGCTTTATAATCCTTGTAATTTTTTAGCATCTTGTTAGTTTATTAATATATTTCTACTGTTCAACAAAATATATGTGTATATGTATTACCCCTTAATATCAATTAGTGAACTATTATGAATAGTGATTTTTTTTTTGTCTTTTTCTAATTTACATTTACATATATATTAATGATAAAGCAAATTACATTTACATATATATTAATGATAGAGCAAACCCTTAATATCAATTAGTGAACTATTATGAATAGTAACTTTTTTGTCTTTTTCTAATTTACATTTACATATATATTAATGATAAAAAAAATTTACATTTACATTTACATATATATTAATGATAGAGCATATTTGTATATATTTGTGCGCTAGATCAAGTTGTTGACGGATATACTTTTGACTTATCTCATGTGAGTTCGAATCTTGCGGCAGTAACTATTTTGTGAATTTTTTTAATTTTAAAATTATTTTTCATTTTTTCTTTATTCTTTTGTTTTTGTTTTTATATCCTATATTTTCGATTCTATATATACTACGTAAATTAGGATAACTTTGCAATACTAAACATGATTATATATATATATATATTAAGTGTTTGTTTATGTTAGTTTTTTCGCTTCAAGCAATTTTTAATCTACTTACCCTTTTAAAAATTGTTAATATTAAACATACTTTTTGTCACATATGTTTGTTAAGGTTATAATCTAAATAGTAGTTTTATCCTTTCATTAAGCTTGGATAACTAAAACCTATTTGGATCAATCAATGACTTTTAATATATAACACTCTAAATTTGTTAGAAAAAAGTTTTGATATGTCATTGTCAGTGTATAGATTATATACTTTTTATTATATGGTAGGATAATGTGATTCAAATAAACATAGTTTAATCAATATTGTATATTTTGTTGATGACGATTAATTATTAAATAATAAGCATTCAAATACTTATTCCTTACTTATTTATTGTATATGTTATTTGTTCATCTTTATATGAAAAAGCAATTTCTTTTAGCATATAATATTTTACCACATTTTTAAATGTTAGATGATTTATTTTAAGATTAAGTATAATATAAGTTCAATAATTGATATTAAAGAGTAATATGTGTGTGAACTATGTAGAAAAATAAGGCATATATTTTTAAGCACTTAGATATTATTATGTGAAACACCTAACGCAATGCGCATACATGATAGTACTCGTTTTTATCATTTGTTAAAAAGAATATTTGGTAGTTTTCTCTTTTGAAAAAGAAAACATTTGTTGGGCTAATTATGGAATGTGGGCTGCAATAGGATGGATAAATGGGCTTAAGTTGAGATAAATACATGTGCAAAATAAAATTGTCAATGGGCCCCTTAAAATCTCAATTTCCCAGAAATTGGTGGTGGTTCATTACTACCTCTATATTCTGTATTTCATTCATACTTCCATAGCCCCTCTGCATCTCTCCATTCAATAAACTCACCTCTATAATTCCTATTGTTATTACATCTAATCAGGTAAGATTTCACCTTTTTTTTTCTTCTTAATTTTTAATTTCTATAAGGACTATTTCAGAATAGGGTTTAGGGTTTATGAACCTTTATTTTTTAATTTATTTAATTTATGTATTTCTTTTCGCGGAAAATTGAAATATATTATTGATTTTGTAGAAGTGTGGTTGATAAATTGATGTATTTGAGATTATTTGATTTTGGCTCGAAATGCTGTGTATTTAGGTAATTAATCCCTTTGATAGGTTTAGTAGAAATAATTTGAGGTGAAAATTATGTTAACCATAAAATGCTAAGAAATCAAGGTTTTTAATTCATCTTTTCCCCTGAGTATTTAGTTTCTTTGAGGTAGCTTAGTAGAAGTGTTATGAAAATTGGGGTTTATTAGAGTGTTGATTTTTCATTCAGTTTTTTTTTTTTTTCTTTCTTTTTGATGTAGTTGTTAATAGGAAAAATTTCAGAAAAAGGTGACTAATGTTATAAAAAAGCTCGATATAGGTAATATAAGTTCACTTGCATGTTAAAAGGACTGTAGGTTCAGTTTTGCTCGTAAAAAGGAGTCAAAGTCCAATTTTTCACCAAATAGGTAAGAATAAAATAAAATTTTGGTTGCGTACATCGAGCTGTTCATTTTATGTTACCTTTAGATGAACAAAATTGAACTTTACTCCTTTTAACGTACAAATGAACTTACGTTCCCTACATCAAGCTTTTTAGAACTTACGTTACCTTTTTTTGGAGTTTGCTCTTGATAATATTTTGGTATCTTTCTTTGCGTTCGAATTTTAGCAATATTTTGTGTACGTAATATCCATCTCTAGTCTGCAGATATATGTTTGTAATCGATGGAAATTTGATGCGAATTTGTATTTCTAATTTGAAGAAATCTAGCTAGAAGTAGTGGTTGTTAAGGTTATAACACAGCATTTGCAGTATGTCCACGTTGCTTAACTTAATCAGGTTTTAGTAATATCTACTCTATTATTAAACGGAACTTTGATGATAATGACCTTTTCTATTTCTATCCAGTTAATTATCATTATCATCAGATTAAAGTTTCAATATTGAACATGTATTGATTTTCGCTATTTTGCATTGTTGAAACTGGTAACTTTGTGACGAGAGATGAATTCTAATTTGTGGATGAGGGGACTAGAAACTTTCGCATTTAAGAAATTTCGTCCCCAATTATTTATTAGATTTAATATTTAATCGTTTTCCTAGATCTGTGGTTTAGGTGTACTTGTTCCCGTTCAGGTGTTCTAGTTTGCACAAGAGGCGTATCTCAATTCCAATTTAGTTCTCATCCTAAAGTTTGCACCCGATAACTTCAGATTAAAATTTTATATTAAGTTGAACAATGTATATATTTGTGGAGTTAAGTTTGAAAATAAAAAACAAAATAGAAAAAAATCACACTAAAAGAAAATTTGTTTAGTTAGAACTAAAAGTTAATGTTGATAAACTTGACAATCTAATTCTGGTGAAAAAAATAAAGTGAACTAACACTTCTGCCATTTTGGTACGTAGCCCGGGCTATCTAATCATTACTTATATAAAAGTTAGAGATAAGATATTTATAATTTACAGGGGAATTAATAGATTCGATTAATTAATAGATAGTTGAATGAAATAAAAGAATTTGATTGATTGGTTAATAGAAGTTTGTTTTACAAAACATTGCACTAACATATAGATGTGTTTGAGTTTCTTATTGTTAATCATTTTAGGAATACAATTTCACCGTATATGATGATTACTTAGTAGGCTGATTGTGGAGATCTGGGGTGCACCAAAATATGGATAGTGGGCTTAAGTTAAAATAAATACAAATATGCAAAATAAAAGTGACAATGCGCCCCTCTTAAAATATCAAGAGAAACAAAAGGGATCCAAAAATTGGGTTGGTTCAGTACTTCTATCTCTATATTCTGTATCTATATTTCTATAGCCCTTTTTACATTCTCTCGATTCTCCATTCTCATCAGTAATCTCACTTCTATAACTCTCATGGTTATCATTTATAATCAGGTATGATTTTCCTTTTTTGTTTTTTCCTCAATTTGTGGTTCGATTTGAACTATTTCAGGTTAGGGTTTAGGGTTTAGGAATTAATATATTATTTTTATTTTTAATATTTTCGGAAAAGTGAAATATTTTTTCATATTTTTTTTAAAGTGTGGTGGATGTAGTTAATTATTTGAATTTGTGACATGTGCTCGAATTGCTGTGTATTCCGTGAATTAATCCATTTGAGAAGTTCAGTAGAAACAATTTTGAAGTAAATTACGTTGATGGTAAAATGCTTATGAAATCAAGATTTCTGATTCTTAATCTATCTTTCCCCCCTGAGTATGTAGTTTCTTATAATCGAAGTAGCTTTTATGCATTGTTTTGAAAATTGGTATTATTTAAGCCGTTTCATATTCACATCAGTGTTTTATAGTCCTGGATATTGAGGATTAATGTATAATTTTGGTGCTTCATAGGTTGATGTTAATGTTTGGTAGTTTTCTTTGCGTTTGAAATTTAACATTTGTATGCAATATTCATCTCAAGTCTTTTTGAGTTAGAAGTTTCGATATAATTCACCTGTATTGTTCAAATAGCTCTTAAGATGTACGTACTTTGTTTGATGGATTGTTGTGAATTTTGTATTTCTTCTTTGAAGAAATCTAGCTAGAAATTAATGTCTTAAGTATATGACACAATATTTGCTCTATGTCTGAGTTGAAGTTTCAATAGTGGACATGTATTGATTTAGACTCTTTTGATTATTTGAAATTGATAGCTTTGTGACATCAAAGGAATCCTAATTTTCGGATGACAGGACTAGAATCTAATAATTTTCAGCCACAAAATTTTGTTAATAGATATATTCAATTGTTTTTCTAGATGTGTGGTTTTGTGATACGTACTTGTTCCCGTTCTGTGCTCTAGTCTGCACAACAGGTGCAGGTCAATTTCAATTTACAATGTTGTTCTCAGTTTGTATCCAATAGTTTTGGACTGATTTTTGTTTTGAAAATAGAAGTTAACAAAGCAATACACGCACACCTCACTAAAGTGCAGGATTTATTTGTTGGCTAATTCTTGGGTTAGAGGCTGTGTTTGTATTTTTTACACATTTAATGTTGGTATTTGATGCCTATGACGGGAACTAATAAGGATGGTCTAGATTAATTGATACATACGTTTGTTATGAAAATGAGGATCTATAAATGGGAGTTAATATTCTATATATGTTCCTTAATTAATCTAATTTGGAATTATTTTGTTTTGATAACTTTAATGATATCTTCTCGAATGTTCATTGCAGACTGACATATAATGGGGTGGAAAGCAGCTCAGAAGCTCATACATCACTGGAAGATTTTGAGAGGAGATAATGTAAAAGATAATATGTCCCATATTTATATAAAATCTTTGCATTTTAAGGACTGTTTTTGCTGATATTTAAACTGATCTGTTATTGTAGGTGATGATAATTAGGGGTAAAGATAGGGGTGAAAGTGGCACTGTTAAACGTGTCATTCGCTCTCAGAATCGTGTTATTGTTGAGGGAAAGAACTTGGTGAATATTCTTCCGATCACACTATTAATTTTGATTCTTTCTTATATACATCATTGACCTCCAATGTGAATTTGCTCTGTTGATATTCACTTTGGATCAAATATATATGCAGGTTAAGAAGCATATAAAACAAGGGCAAGGCCATGAAGGTGGGATTTTTACAGTAGAAGCCCCTCTTCATGTATCGAATGTTCAAATTGTTGATCCAGTAACAGGGTATGTATGTTTAAAAGATATTTGTCATTGCATTTGATTGTTGCTTCTTTATAATGATTGTGGATATGTTTTTTATAGGCAGCCTTGTAAGGTTGGAACAAGGTATCAGGAAGATGGTACCAAAGTACGAGTTTCCAGAGGTATAGGAGCATCAGGGTCAATCATTCCTCGTCCCGAGATTTTGAAGATAAGGACTACCCCACGCCCAACAATGGGTAATCTTCTATATGTCTATGTTTCTGTTATTTTGTTTGGGTATAGGTGGGAAAATGAGGGGGTCAGCAGTTTGGTTGCGGGTTAAAACATAATTTGTTTTTTAGCATGAGTCAAATGTGGTGAGTCCAGTTGGGCTTACCAAACACTTTCCCACCCTTTTTATTTTCATTTTATTACTTTATAAATAGTTATAATGTTGCACATGATTGCATATATTATATGAATAATATTTGATCTTGGTTTATTGCTTTTCCAAGAAAAAAGAGCAGATGGTAATCTAAGTTTAAAATATCGAGTAAGAGGTTTTTTTTTGTAATTGAAGACAATATGATTGAGTTTTAACCTATTTGACCAATTGGATCCATTTTCTTTCTAGTTAAATCATTTAGATTAACGTTTTGAGCCAGAGATGAAAGACAACCCAAATCAATGGGCTATATTATACATGTGGATATCTGTATCTGATGTTAACTGGACACAATTTCTTTGTTTTACAACAACAATGCCCAATCCCACCCTTGGTGGGGTATGGGGAGGTAGGATGTAGACAATCATACCCCTATCCGAGGGTAGGGAGACTGCTTTCAGGAGGACCTCCGGCCGAAACACGATTTCTTTGTTTTACTTTTACTTAAATCAGTTTTTAACACCTAAATGGAGCATAGAATGGATCCATTTTCTTTCTAGTTAAATCATTTATCTGCATATTTTAGGGGATAGATGTGCAGAGATCATTTTTTTTTTTTGCTTAGGTTTAGATCTAAGGATGTTAACTTGGACACAATTTCTTTTTTATTTTTATTTCCTGATGTTTTTAATTAATTTTTAACCGTATTATCCTACTTTGGTACACAAACTTGTTGGCCTTAGCTTAATTAGAGCAGGATGGATTAACATAATCTTTAAAGTATCCAGTCCTTAAACTCTCTTTATTGCTCCTGTTGTAACATTGATTTTAGGGCAAATTTCACAAAAGGGGAACATAATATACCAAAATGATCGATAAAGGGAACATAAAATAATTTTGCACAATAAAAGGGTTACATGTTCTATTTTGTTAAAAAAGGGGAACCTTCCGCCGGGTAAACGTCCACGTCAGCCTTTTTTAACACCTAAGTGGAAACATAGAATGGAACATGTAACCCTTTTGTTGTACATAATAGAACATGTAACCCCTTTTTTGTGCAAAATCGACAATGTAACCTTTTTATTGCGCAAGATCATTTTATGTTCACTTTATCGAGCATTTTGATATATTATGTTCCCCTTTTATGAAATTTGTCATTGATTTTAAGAACACATATTTGCTGACTACTCTATTTGTTAAATGAACTAAAGACGGCTGTCAGGATTTGACCCAAAACAACAATGCTATTTCGAAACAAAAAGGTTTCACAAATGGGATGCCGTTTTATGACTAAACAGTGTTAGACTAGCTCAAAACTATTAAATACCTCAAGCTTGACATAGAAAGATACACTAAAACTTGATCATAAGAACATACATTTTGACCCGTATTTTGGACTCGAAAAGCTAAAGTTTTTTTGAACTTCTACTCAACTAGTGTGTAGAGCTCATTTTCTACTTAAACTCGGTTAAGCTTTAAATGTGAATTCAGTGTTAGCTTATCTCGACAATATGTTGATATTAAACGAGGAACTAATAGCTGATAACATTTGATAGCAGTATAGCATTCAATTTTTTTATTCCTTGATGTTTGTAACAGCTGGTCCAAAGGATACTCCTGTAGAGCTGGTGCTTGAAAAGACGTACGATTCTAAAACCGGGAAGGGCATGCCAGATCTTTAATTGTAGTCGGATCCCTTCAGGAAAGTGCAAACTGTTACGGCTTATTTTATTTCTTTCTCCATTAGCCATATTTGATGATATCTTCATCAGATACTTTGCCGACTAGATTTCCAGATCCATCATCTTTTCGTGTTAAATTTAGCTACTAATCATAATCAGTTGCTGGAGAATACTTAGTTGGTCATTGCAGAAATTTTGTCATATCCGCATGAAATGATGTTGTATGAAAGAGCTTGTTTAGGTCAGATGCTTGCAGTTGAAAATTAATGATTTTATATATGAATCCATGTTATTTTGGGAAGCATTGAATGGGAGAATTGGTTTCTCCTTCAAACGTTGTCCTTTCATTAATTTTTTTTTTTTTTTTTTTTTTTTTCTGAAATCGTTTTGTCACCACGATGAAAGGGATCATTATACATCTAGTAGCTGTTCTTGAGAAACCATTTTTCCGTGTTTTTTCTCTTAGCCATTTACCAAACAAAATAAAACCATTTGTTCGGTGTTATCATTTCCCTCTGCTAATTATACAGCAAAAACATGAGCCTAGATTATACAGTAACTACAGAGAGGTGAAGCTACCGTTGAATAATAAGATAGACACTATTTTAATCATAATAGTGAAACCTATCTTCGTTAATATATTATATATAAAAACAATGGATTTATCAATTTACAAAACTATACGAGTCACACAATATGATGCCTTTAAACGGAAATACACAATAACAATCAGGAAAAGTCCGAGACGTTTGAACAAATGAATCGAAATGTTCAATCTTTGTGTTAATTAACAATTGATTAGGTAAAAGACAGTAAAAAAGAAGCATGTTTGATACATATAAATATTTAATTATTGATTTGGTAATGGAAAAACGAGGTCGAAAATTTAATTAACTGTTGACTAGGTAATAGACAGTAAAAAAGAAGCATTTTTGACACATAAATATTTAATTATTGATTTGGTAAGGGAGAAACGAGGTCGAGAATGTTCAATCTTGGTGTTAACAAAATGACGCATCTTTGGTAAATATTAATACTTAATTATTAATTTGGTAATGAAAAAACGATGTCGAAATATTCAATCTTGGTGTTAATTAAAAATAGATTAGGTAATAGATGGTCATATTGATGTATGTGCTCGGAATGATCCCGATTTGATACTACTCGTTGGGATCGACCACTATCACAATAACATTGTATAAGTTAATAATAAAAGAATACGAAACAAAAAAAGTAAAATATACAAACGTTTTACGTGAAAAACCTCTTAAAGAAGAGTAAAAACCACGAGACCATGAAGCCAATTAAACTCCAATGTATACGAATAATATTACAAGAATGAACACGAATTGACATACAAAAAATTTATCATCTCTATGGGGTTAAATCCCGAGTTCTTTTGGTTCTTCTCTTTGGTGCGAGGTAGAGCAGTTTGATAGCTCTCTCCTCTCAACACTCTTTAATATTATCACGTATCTCTCAACGCTCACACCTCTCTCAACGGTTGATTACAATAACGGAATCCGCTCTCGTCGTTATTGAATCACCGAGACCACCACACGGGATGGAGGGAGATGACTATCATAAGCTCTCTCTTTTTCTCTCAACCTCCTCATCAAAAACCCTACACACGAGTTCCTATTTATATAGGCAAATACAACTTGTCTATCAAGTTAAATTGTTTCTAATTTAACTTGATTTTCAAATCTCCTAATTTTAAAAAATCGAATCATATATCATACATTTATTGATTATTAATGTGATGTTGATGTGGCACCATAGCGAGCGTTGTAGTTGCTAATGTAATTTTCTTGTGAGGATTTACGTATATGATGACTACATCAACGTTTTACTCTTTCAACATGCTTTTAATTTATTCGTGGTGACACAACAATCCTAACTCTATGTTCCAATGTTTTTGCTATAAAAGCATTACCAAGATGCGTACTTCATTACACAAATACTTTGAGCTACCAAAATTCATTGAAGAACAAGATTTTCACTTCGATTTCACTAATGACATCTCATTTACTTTTATTTGGTCTATTGTTGACAACATTTTCACTTGCATTGGCATCGGACCCAAGTCCTCTACAGGACTTCTGCGTGGCCGATTTAAACAGCACAGGTAAAACATTATCTTGAAATGCTGAGACTTATGCGTCACTTCTCATGTTATGAAAATGATATAATACTTGTACATACCTATAATTTTTCGATTTTTGTTCATGTAGTACTGGTGAATGGTTTCGTATGCAAAGATCCAAACGTTGTAAAAGCAGAAGATTTTCTTTTTAGAGGACTAGACCGTATGGGAAATACATCGAATGCTGTTGGGTCTAATGTGACTGCGGTGGCTGTAACACAGTTGCCAGGACTCAACACGTTGGGTATCTCCATGGCCCGTATTGACTTTGCTCCATGGGGTATTAATCCTCCACACACGCACCCTCGAGCCACTGAAATCTTGACTGTCATTGAAGGTAGTCTTGAAGTTGGTTTTGTAACCTCTAACCCTGAAAACCGTCTCATCACAACAGTACTTGAGAAGGGTGATGTTTTCGTGTTCCCAGAAGGTCTAATTCATTTCCAAAGAAATGTTGGAAATGGGTATGCTCTTGCTATTGCAGCATTGAGCAGTCAAAATCCGGGAGTCATTACTATTGCAAATGCTGTGTTTGGATCAAACCCTGACATCTCTGGTGATATTCTTGCAAAAGCCTTTCAGGTGGACGTCAACATCATTTATCAAATTCAATCGAAATTCTAAAATGTTATGTGTTCGTTAAACATTGAGTTCTTTGACGTGTTTTGTTAAGTTATTACTACTAAGTGTGTTTTGTCTTGTTATGTTTAAAATTGAATAAAAGATGTATGCTATTTTGATTATGTTTTTTGTTGTCATTGCTTTATAACTAAAAACATACGATTGAAGTTCAAATCCTAATAGTTAAACAAACGATAAAAACCAACATGCACCTAGCATTACCAAATTGATACGTAAATTGTTTGCCATTCAGAATTAAAACCATGAGCTAAGGACAGATTCAATTTCTAAAGACTGAGTTGTAGAATAGTTTAATGAATATGACAGAGAAGGTCAACCAATTGGTTTCTCATGTTCAATGCCAAACATACAGAAACAAGACTTCTTAAAAATTTTGGATCCTCATATTTCATATACTTGGATGTTGGAAAATAGTGCTGATTCCTTCTCCAAGTCGAAGTCGTCTTAGACCGATATTAACCTCTTATAATAGCTTCCGAGCATAATGCAAAGTCTGTAAGTCGATCAATCAATGTCTAATTTATTGAACTGTTGAGCAACATCTTTTGTAGTCGCACATGGATGTAAAATAATGAAAGAGTATTATTGATTGAATAAGAACGATTATATGAACATATATTAATAGGCTAAGATAAACTTGCTACATAAGAAACATAATCCTAATAAGAAACTAAATAAATCTAAACTAGATCAATATTAGCTAAATATAATTACTAACAAATCTATACTAGACCAATATTGCTAAATATGCTCCCACATTTTGAGCGGAAAAAGACGACCGGTCAAATTTAAACGAAACTTGTAAAAGAAGGTTTTTGGTAGCGGCTGCTATTACTACATCGCAATGTATCTTGCAGTGGATAAATTGTCTTGCTTTGGCGGCATTGGCTTGCGTTGACTGTGGTAGCTTGTTTATGCTGCATCGGCTCTTTGGCCGGTAATCTTTAAGTGCAATGGCAATTGGTTGATGTTTGATGTCGATAGCTTGAATTTTGTGAATAAAATAAGGTAAAGAGCAAGATGGAGAAGGAGATAGATAAGATAGTTATTGTAGAAGAAGTTTTGATTGTGAGAAATATATAAAGGATAGAATAGACAGCCCCTGCTAATTAGATTGTTTATGTTCCAATGTTTTTGCTATAAAAGCATTCCCAGTCTCCATACTTCATTACACAAATTAATCAAACTACCAAAGTTCATTGAAGAAAAAAAAATTCACTTCCATCTCACTGATGACTTCTTATTTTCTTTCACTCGGTCTCTTGTTGGTAACCTGTTCTCTTGTGTTGGCTTCAGACCCTAGTCCCCTACAGGACTTCTGTGTGGATGATCTATACCTTATACTTGCGTATGATTTTTTATATCTCTGTTTATATAGTTCTAGTGAATGGTGTGGCCTGCAAAGATCCTGAGCAAGTGAAAGGGGAAGATTTTCTTTATAGAGGGCTAAATCATATGGGAAATACAACAAATGACGTTGGGCTTAATGTGACTGCAGTGACCGTAACTCAAATGCCAGGACTGAACACTTTGGGTATCTCCATAGCCCGTATTGATTTTGCTCTATGGGGTATTAATCCTCCACACACGCACCCTCGAGCCACTGAAATCTTGACCTTCATTGATGGCAGTCTTCAAGTTGGTTTTGTCACGTCTAACCCTGAAAAATGTCTCATCACAAAAGTACTTGAAAAGGGTGATCTTTTTGTGTTCCCTCAAGGTTTAATTCACTTTCAGAAAAATGTCAAAAATGGGTATGCCCTTGCTATTGTAGGTCTAAGTAGTCAAAATTCGGGAGTCATTACCATTGCAAATGTTGTGTTTGGAGCAAACGCTAATATCGCTGTAGATATTTTTGCAAAGGCCTTTCAAGTGGACGTCAATGTAGTTTATCAGATTCGAACAAAGTTCTAAACTTTTATGCAATCATATATGACGTTTATTTCCTTAACTAGTATTCTTGAATTGCTAATATTGGTTTGTTGAATAAAAGATATATTATACTTTACTATTAAGATTTTTTGAATTTATTTATTATACTTTTTATTTATTGTTTAAAATTCAAAATGCAAGATTCAAATTCCAACCCCAATAGTTAATTGGTTATCAATGAAAACAAACAGGCACTTGCTGACATGAAAGAAGTCCACTACGTATGGTGCAATCTCATATCCTAATTTTTTATGCATATAAGTTCATGGAGTAGACTACTCCTTGTATTACCAATTGATTTTAAAATGAAACTTCAATTGGACTTATATATTAGAAATGATGTTGGGCTAATTCGATTCTAACAAGTGGTATTGGAACTACGGCTATAGCCCGATGGCACATGGCTCCTCGGTTTGACCTCGGCGAACAATGAGTCGATCAGGGTGCCTTATACCGAAAGTATTCCTGACACGGCAGTGAATAAGGTTGGATTAGTGTAAAATAGTTTCTACAATAAGGACATAGGTCATGCAAGATGTGTCTTGTGCCCATGCCAGTTTGCCAAAGATACATAAATAAAGACTTCACAAATTTTGATTCCTTCTGTACTGAAACTAATTTGGCCAGAATGCGGATCCTTTCTTCAAGTTAATTTTTCTTGAACTTATTTCTGTAGGATAGATCAGTGTGTTATAGACCCTCACATTGACTAAATTGGCTTCTTAACTGGAATATCAAATAATTATACGTAGTATAGCCGTTCTTTAAAAACCATCTTTGTGATCACCTTCCCTGCCAAACATGTGCATAGAGTATAACAACAATGAGTTTAAACCCATGTTGGAATCGATATATCACCGCCTTAAAAGTCGCACAATAATATATAATCAATAACAAGTAAAACATAAAATGCAACACTTAAGACTTTTCACGTGAAAAACTAATGAGAGTAAAAATATGGGATTCTTATGCCGCCACTTATATTTCACTATGTATGAACACTACTACAAGAGTAAAAGCTATCCTCGACACTCTAGAGTATCCTCACATCCCTCTTAATTCTACCTTAAACATTTAAATAGCACTAGACCTCTCCTTCTATACCTAAAACGACAAATATATCTTTATTCTTAATTTTCTAAATTAAAAACCAATTTCTCCATTTAATTACTTTATTTTTAATTATTTACATCATATTTTCATTTTAATTCCTTTCTCTTTGTTCTCCATTTTTCCTACCCACTTCATCTTCTCAAACATAAACCCTAACTATTAAATCAAATGCATTAACCCTAGATATAACCCAAACTACACAATCAAATTCATCAACCTACAAATCAAAAATATATAGTTCATTTTACTTCAACCTTTTTCCTTTCATCAACCCTCAAAATCAAATAAAAGTTACCATCATACATTTTCTTTAAATCAACTAGCTATCACCACCTAGCAATTACCAAGGCCACAACCATCCACACCAGCACCACCGCAAGCTATCCACCACTACCACCGTCACGACTATCTGCCACAACCATCGCACCCATCTTCTACAACCCAAACATCTGCCACCACAACCACCCACATCCACCACTACCGCATTCATCCGTCACCACCACAATTAGTGATTTGGTTATTTGTTAGATTTTGATTCGTAGTTTCCGTATCTAAGTTTGAGAATTTTTTAATACAATTGATTTTTATTCTTGTTTGTTTGTTTTTTTTTTTGGTTGCTTTAATTTCAAAGAAGTACTTCATGTGAACAATTAGTTTTCATATCTAAGTTAAGATTCTTTAGTTAATAGATTTATTTGTTTTTAATTTAGAAAAATAAGAATAAAGGTATATTTGTCTTTTCAGGTCTAGAAGGACGGCAACTGATTGAAGATATAAACCACGGGGACATCTAGCGCAAATTATTTTTTGAGGGATGATTGGTGCTTTTTTGACAAAATACATAAATGATCCCATGCAATTTGCTCTAATGGTAGGTTACAATAACGGATTCAAGTTGATTTGGTTGCTCTTGTTTGAACGATTTACGAGAATGAGTGCTCGTGTATTTCAAAGTTGATTTGATTCGAGCTTTGACTTTATCAACCTCGCATATAACTTGTGATATCTTTGTTTTGATTAATAAAAGACATCCGTTGAAATTATCACATGTATTCATTATTTCCTTAAGGGGATGTATTTGATTTGATGACTACCATTAGCTACTTTTAGAGATATTGAGTTTTGACTTGCTCATTGTTAGTATCTTTTCATCGAGTGTAAGTCTCGCTAGAATAACCCTATTTTAGAGTCAAACCCTAACATAAACTACAATTGAACAATAACATAGAAATATATTGTTTCACAAACATAACGAAAGCTGTTCTCAGTAATATTATGTGTAAAACAACGGATTTATTAATTCACAAACCATAAGAGTGAAGCTCAACGTGTGATTATGATGCATTTAAAGTTAAAATACAATCGTTAACATGACAAAGTCAGTGACTTCTAAACACACGAAGTCTAAATGTTCAATTTTTGTGTTAAGTAATAATTGATTTAAAATAGAACTAGAAGACAAAGTCAAAATGTCCAATCTTGGTTTCAATTAATTAATCAATTCTTGATTTGGTAACATGAAAATTAGCACGTAATCCCCTGTTTTTGTTTGTTTACTTGTTCCACTCAGCAGTTTTGATGTAGATAGTTTCATACCATTGTCCAAAAGTATAGTTATATATAACGTTTATAATTTTTGCGTCGAATGTAGACTTAATTTGATTGCCGAAATTAGCTTTAAAAGGCTGAACCTTGGATTCTTGGAACCAAGTCAATGCATAATATACATTCAACACTCCACCAATAACCGATTAAAATAATGAAATGAATAGATCATACCTGCATAAGGCTATAATACGTATCTAATCTAGAATCAAGAGAAAGTTGATTGTATCTTAATGGGGATGTATTTGATGACGACATCTTCATTTACTCTTTCAACATGGTCTTTTATAGTCCAGTGTTTTTCCTATCACAAACTTATTGAGCTACCAAAGTTCATTGAAGAACACTTTTTTCACTTAGATCTCACTAATGACGTCTCATTTGCTTATATTTGGTCTCTTGTTGGCAGCATGTTCGCTTGCATTGGCTTCCGACCCTAGTCCTCTACAGGACTTTTGCGTGGCTGATCTAAACGGCAAAGGTAACATATTATCTTGAATTGCCGAGAAATGCTTCAATTTTGACGATTTCAAAATGACTTTTTTACTTTTGTTTATGCAGTACTGGTCAATGGTGGTAGTCTGCAAAGATTCGGATCAAGTGAACTCGGACGATTTTCTTTTTAGAGGGCTAAACCATATGGGAAATACATCGAATGCTATTGGGTCTAATGTCACTGCAGTCACTGTAACACAATTGCCAGGACTCAACACTTTGGGTATATCCATGGCCCGTATTGACTTTGCTCCATGGGGTATCAACGCTCCGCACACGCACCCTCGAGCCACTGAAATCTTGACTGTCATTGAAGGCAATATTCTAGTTGGTTTCGTCACATCTAACCCTGAAAAACGTCTCATCACAAAAGTACTTGAGAAGGGTGATGTTTTCGTGTTCCCAGAAGGTCTAATTCACTTCCAAAAAAATGTTGGAAATGGGTATGCTCTTGCGATTGCAGCATTAAGTAGTCAAAATCCGGGTGGCATTACTATAGCAAACGCCGTGTTTGGATCAAACCCCGCTCTGCAGATATTCTTGCAAAGGCATTTCAAGTGGACGTCGATGTCGTTTATAAAATTCAATCAAAATTCTAAACATTATACGATAGTCTAATTGTAATAGTAAACTACTACTGTTGAATTATTTTGTATTGATATATTTAGAATTTAATAAAAGATACATAGTATTTTCATTATTTTTATTTCTATTTTTCTACATTTTCATTGTTTAATTAATCCAAGCTAAGATTTAAATTCAAGCCCTATTGAAACATAGATATCTAGATGCTAGAGCGGTCCACTAACTAATAAATTATGGATTTGAATCGGTACAGAGTGATATGTAAATTATTTTCTATTCATAAAACAATGAGTTGATTATTGTAAATTAAATTTAATATAAAATAAATAAGATACAATTTGAATCATATTATTATGAAGAGATTAATTTCAATTTTTAAGTCAAAATGACATTAATTACTTTTGAAAGACAAACTAGACATTCCAACACATGATGCACGATGATTATTCTAGTGATGCACGCATAAATTTTCGGTGATGCACACTGAATTTTTTGGTGATACTGATTTCATACCATTTGAAAATTGCAAGCTTCACATATTCAATGCACGAAGAATATATACATGATGATGCACAAAACTTTAATAGGTGCACGATGATGCACATAAAAGAAAGTTATGAAAAAAAATGAGTGATGCAAATGATTATCTGTAAACCGTGTACTGATTTGCTATTTCTGCTCATTGTTATGGAGATTAGGGTAACGAGGGAGAGGGAGGGGAGGGGTTTTTACTAAAAAAAATATAGGGGGTTTTAATTTTAAATAAATGGTTATAATTATACAAGCAAAATTATTAATTCACCAATTGACTAAGTGTTATTTTATTTATTTCACAATAAAAATTATTGTATTTGATCCAACCCCCTATAAAACAATTAAGTTATGGAGAAATTGATTTCTATAGACGGAGTTGTAATATAGCTCTTACAAATAGAAATTAGAAAGTCAACCAATATGATTGCATGTCAATGGAAACAATATATATGTTATGACTGACACTTAGTCCAACAACATGTCAAATAAGTAAGTCATATTGAGGTTCCACTCTAAAATCACTTTGTGATGAACAGAGTAGCCTATGAGTTTTATATGCATAAATTGTTTACTTTCAGTTTTACGGTCTACCCTCCAACGATAATCCATATGATCTAACTATATTTAGTACCACCGTAACCTCGAAACTCAACCTGACTAGCATCACATTCGAGAGACTTTTGTTACAAGACTTCAGGATCGACCACAGTAACTGCACCATGCGCTCCTGTTCTAAGCCACTAGGCTAAGCTGCCTTGCTCTTTACAAACAGGTGGACACTAGGCTAACCTACCCTGTACTTTTACAAAACGGTGATGACCTAAACTTCAATCGTTGAGGTCAAACCGAGGGGCTTACTTTACTGCACGTTGCCTCACGCATCGCCATCCACTCCGGGCTACAACTGTAGCTCTAATACCACTTGTTAGGTCCAATACTTAGGGTATGTTTGACACAAAGCTTCTAGGAGCTTTAACATTGTTTTCAAATTAATAAGCTCTTCATTTATAAAATCTTTGTTTGGATAGAAGAATTTTGAGCTTTTAATTTTTTTTAAAAGCTCCAAAAACTTGTAAATAAAAAGCTAATCCTACAAGCTTTTAGAATTGAAAAGAGTTTTTAGTGAATAAAATTACATGATTTCCTCGTCAATATTACAATTTGACAACGATTGGTCTACCGGTACTAATTATTCAAATGATTTATTGAAGTTATTGTCCTTTCATTTTTAATAAATTAATAATATTGATGTCCATCAAAATATTAAAAATACTTTTAAAAACTTTCATTTTTCTACTTCACAATTGTTTCCTAACAAGTCAATATTCGACCATTCCAAAATATACATGTTTATACACCTTCTTACAATTTAATCTCCCTATTACGACTCTGTATATCTGACGATTATCTTGTTATTTAACAATGTCCTGTTACAACTTATACTTCGTCAAACAACTCTGTATAATTAAAATCGTTAGCTCACAGCTAGCGCTCAGAAATCAAGCTGTACCTTCAGCTTCTAGTTCCAATTACTAGCTTATGGTTCCAGGCCTCCGACTACCAATTACCTTTACCAAACGTATATTCACAGAAAATCATATAAAAGTACAACGGATTTCCATGAAGATAATACGCGTTCAAAAGTACATAGTTTTTCAACTTGAACTAACTATTTGTTTTCACATTCGATATCAAAATGTGAAACAAATACTATAAACTACAAAGTTTGACATTTTGAAATTAATAATAAAAATAAAATAAAATAAAATAGTAAAGGAAAACTAAAATCGAATAAGTTGGTAAGTACGTGTGGTAGTCTGGTAGGCCATCTTACACCTGGGTTCGGATCAGTGTTACCGAATTTCTCATTTCAAACGGGCCGGGCCACAACTCAAACCAACTTTTTCCGGTCCAGTCAGTTTCAAATGATTAAAAGGTTTAGGGTTTAGTAGCAATCGAGGATTGGTATCTAGAAATGGATTCAATTTGTGTTTAATGTTTATTGTATATATCAAATTTACATTTACTATTTTTCATGTACTTAACCTACAAAAAGTGTGTTATTAGTGCTTTTGTTTGTTGATTACCCTTTGACCATTTTCAAATTTGAATGTCACGTCACATATGACATGTCATGGTACGTCATATTTGTTTCTTGAAAAAAATCAAGTCTATTTTTCCGAAAGAAATCACGTCTTTTTTTAGCTGAAAAAAAATAAGGCGTGACATTCAGATCCTACTTGCATACCACATGTGTATTGACGTAACATGTGACTAGGAAGTGGTAACTAGATCCATGTAGGATGAATGCATTAAATGTGATTTTTAACAGGTTACGTATATTAAAAATAACAAACGTGAGTTAGTTTCACATAATAGACATCGAACACAAGTTGAATACACTCACAGACACTAATCCCTATCAATTGGAGTATATCTTTCGTTTAATGTAACACTTAACGAAAATCTACAAACTACAGTACTGAATTTTTACAAATCAATGTTTGAAACACAGTTTTTGGTTGTCTGTTTTTTCACCAATTGTATATATGACGATTAACGGTTTTGCTTCTAGAAATTTATTCTACCCCACATTCGATATAAAGAAAAAAGCCTACTAATAACAAGATATGTTTATGTAAAATCGACAAAACCAAGATACTACATTAAAGTTCACATACGAGATTATTACACTGGAAGTTATCGGCTATCATAGTCATATAAGGAAAGTACTCAACTTATCATGATATCAATGATAGTTTTGCTTAGTAAACATACAACTTCACAATATCTTGTAACTACTAATTTAAAAAAATAAACGGTAAATAGAAAACTAGTTTAAAAAAATAATAATAAATTAGATAAATAAGTGTCTAATATATTAAATGGTGTGTTAGATTAGTATAAGATTATATTTTCATTATTCATTTGCGTCATAAATATGATGCGCAAGAACAACAATTGCACATTACAGCATTTCTCACTATTTGGTTTTAAGTTAAATTTGTTAATGTGTTGTGTAGCTTCTTTATTTTGTGGTATATTTGTAATAATTCTATATTAAGTGATCTAATTGAGCAAAATGATACAATTGCATCTTTAAATTGTACACATTAAGGATACACTGAGAACTTTTTATAAAATGTCACATTTTAATTAATATTTGTTTATTTTTACCAAAAAAAAAAAAAAAAAAAGAGTCTTAATTTACGGTAATAAATGTCAATCTCAGAAAAGATACGAGTCAATGGTTTACATTTACTTTTATTCATACATAAAAATAAATAAAAGGAGAAGTTTAGGACCTTTTTCAAAGTAGATATGTCACCATAGGTCCCACACTAACCTAGAAATTGCAAGTCACTCACATTTTTTGAACCTTCATTCACCGCTTCATGACAATTAAACCACCCATGGATTTTTTTCCCACTATATAAACTCTACTAATTAACTCTCCAAATTTCTAACATTATTTTTTCACTACTAGTCCTTCAATTTCTAAGTAACTAACAACAATGAAGAGATTAAGAACTTCCACATCTTTCAATGATATAAAAATCTAAGATACCAAAGCTAACAATGATATACCGACAGTAGAGCGATCACGTAATAAAGTGGCAAGAAGATCAACTATGACGAATAATGTAGTCAATACCCATTTCAACTTCCAACTCGACGTCAAAATCCGTCTCTTTGTATCAAATTTATAATGGACAATGTGGTTACAAAACCCATTATTGTATTTCTCTTTGTAATGTTTTGATTTCTCTAGCTTCTTGCTAGTTTTTCATATAATGCGGCTGTTAAAAAAAAAAAAGTTTACAAATGGACGCTGTTTTTGTGTACTTCCTAAAATATATATTTAGATTTGTGTCATTATTGTAGAAAAATAATTAGACCTAATGAAGATCGATTCATGAAGGGGTAAATTTAAATTGTGTTTGATCGATACAATAATTTGTTGCGATGATAATGATTTGAGTAATTAATAAGAAGTCAGCACACAGTCACCATTTTCTCTTACAGTTATTATACTTCAATGAAATTATTTCCATATATTAAAAAATTTCGTGTTCTATTGGCTTAACTATGATTACATCACAGGGTCACTGAGATCCAACCACCCTCGTGTTACAATCGATTAAACCATAGTTGTAAGAAAATTGTGGATTTGATGGATTTTACATATCTATTTAAATTCTCGTAATTATGATTATGATTTTTTTATTTTAATTAATTTTTTTTTACTAAATGTGTATTGTTTTGCTAAATGTCGTGAAAGTTTCAACAATATGATGGAACATTAGAGGAGGAACGATGTACATGAGCCTAGACATTCAACATTGGAACATGACGAACTAAAGGATTGAGATCATCACTTCTTAATTTGAGCATTTTCTGGTTGCGATCATGAATGATTATGGTTTTAGCTACATAGTTTGTGAATTATGTTCTTGTTGTTCGTCTTGTGTCATGCTTGTTAACTTTTCGAATATATGTCTTTGTAAATATGGGTGAATGTCATTCTAATTTAAAAAGACATTGATCTTTACTTTATGCTCAAAAAAGTTAAATCGATTGTGTATATCCGTTAACTTGTCTTTTTATGTGATTTCTTCTTATTCGTAGTTCTTTTGAACAATATGTAATTTGATGATGCAGACAACGATGGTGTGTAGGTCTTAATAGTTTAGATAAAGTGATTGTTGTCGATCAGTCATGGGATAGTGTGTGACAGTATTAGATCTAGATAGAACACATACAGGGTATGCTTGAAAACTATTAGTTGTTAGCTATAGTTGGAAGTTGAAGGCATAACATATTCTTTAACACTAATATTTAATTTCAATAATTTATTTTCCGGTATAACGATAAACTCTTTTTATTTTTGTTTGTCAAACTAATTTTAGTTATTTATAAGAGTTTGTACTCGTAAAAAACTAAAAACTTAATTTTTTATAAGATCTTATAAACTTTTTTCAACCCCCAAACATAACCTTAATTGACCACTTAATTACAACAATATCATTTCTCATTATTACCATTTCTTATGTTTCTTGATAATTCGACGGTTCTGATTGATATCAATATTCTTCTTCTTAAAAGAGTTTGTTGATTAACAGTAACAACTCCAGATGATTATTAAACTTGTATATTAATGTGCTACACGTAATAATCTTGTAACGAGTTGGAGGGGCAATTTATGTATTCCATTTCTTTTAAGGGTGCAAAAAGAACAATTTGAATAATGCACACATGTTTTGAAACTACGGAATTACAAAGAAACCTTTTGTTTGTTTCGGTTAAAATACAAACTTCCCTTTTTAACTTTTGAACATAGTTGTTAAATGGGCCTTGACTTCAACCTACCACTAAGAGGGCCACTATAAGTCTATAACCTGCATGTCCAAATCAACTAAATGTAAGATGTTCCTAATGAGCTTATAATAAAGTTTGTAACTTACATTTGACAATTGACACCCATATAAGGTTCGGTTGGGCTTCACATAGCTCTCCATATATTTTGCACTTATAGGTCCTATTTACTTTATATCGACTTTAATTAGATAAGAAAACAAGAAGAGTACAAAAATATATTATAAGAAAGAAGCAAATAAAATTAACAAGGTTATATATAGTAAAAATGACCCCAAAAAATCGACTATAATTTCGTAACACTTGGTATTCTAATGCGGTTGTGTTTATTTCAGGTAGTTTAGAGTTTGTACAAGATAATTCAAGACAAAAAACAAATCAACTATTAGAATTTTATTAAATGATTAAAATCAGATCAAAGAACTATTACCTTTTTTTCTTACACCAAAAGTACATATATAAACAATAACTAAATTTTACACCTATGACCTATAAGTTTTTATTTTGGAGCTATTATTTGGACACCCCTATACACCCACATACTTATACAGTGAGACTCACATATACACTCATATAAAAGTGTCCACTAAAAAATTTGGAAGTGTCCATTTAAAATAACCGTTTATTTTAAAAACTAGTATTGGGATGGAAAATTGACTTCACACAAAATAACACAACTCCACTGTCAACATCAAATCCCAACTTTCATCTTTTATCAGAAACACATTGGTAGTTAATCTTTTTTAATCAATTTAAGTCAATGAATCTAAACCAGTTATTCTAATAATTAAAAAACTAGTCCAAACTTATATACTTCAAGAAGTTAATGTCAATCCACAAATTAAAATCAATAAATGGTCAATATTTTTAGTAATAAACTTGCTATTTCATGAAAATGCATCAATCAATCAATAAATTATATGATTAAGTGAGTGAAATTAAGTTGAATAGAGGGATCTGACAGCTTGTTACAGAAGTCAAAAAACAAGTACATGAAGAAAACCAAGATGAAATCATATGCATGTATTTTCTTACTAATTACACACTCTTTTCAATTCTGACATTTTCCTATTTCCACTCCTCCATTTGCATTTAATATACTTTTGTTTGCACACTTCCCTCACTCTATTTAATATCAAAATTAGACTAAAAAAAGGGTTAATGTAATTATTATTTTACTGTAATTTTTGTTGGACATCGCTTAGCAATTTGCAAAATTCATTCAACCATTAAATGGGTTTATATGCTAAAGACATCATTCATAACATACATATTTTAAGATGTAATTAAGATGGTGATTGTTTATATTTGAATGTCTAAGATATATTTTAAACATAACATATTTGAATTATATATCATTACTCGTATAAAAAGGGTTGGTGATATACATAATTATTGAAAAATCTACTAAAATTGTATATTAAGAGTATATACTACACATATAAATAACACAAAATTAAAACAAAATTTATCAAAAAAGTATGATAAATATGTCACTACCTATAAAAAAAACAATGCAAATCATACTTAATGGTAAGAAAATAAATGAAATATGTCACCAAAGTATATCTGTTAAAAACCAGATGATTTTGGGCCATAGGCCCAGTTAGCCCACTTAGACCACAAATTTTGATGAAAACAGGCAAAGGCGATTTTGTATATTTTTTAATTTTTTATGGTAATCTTTTATACATCTAAATACAACAAATCTAATTGAAAAAATATTGTTACATTACTTTAAACGTTGTTGCCACTTACCACATAGGCATCTAAGAGTACAAGTTTAGAAATGTGGAATGACGATTTAGTCCCTCATGGCGTGAAGGGTATCACCTGCAACACGTTTCACATTTTTGTCTTATGTGATTAACTTGTTTCCATTAATGGAAAGTTTTTGGGAAATCAAGTGTACGAGGATGGGAGGTTTTCTTCTTCTTTAGTCAGCCAGCATCACCTTTGACATCACGTGCTCATCACGTGCCTGTCTATCGTTCGAGTTTCCCAATGACTGACACGTGGGGTAAGTCTTCAGTTGTCAGATGTGTCCACTCACTCAATCATAATTTGACACGTGTCACATAAGTGATATCACTTTTAGTTCACTCCCACTTTGAGATGCTAGACCATATTGTGTTAATGAAAGCGTGCATATACTGCCTAATGTATAACACATTTATTTCTATTTTACATGTTTCCATAATTTTAAAATTGATGATATAGATTTGAAATAAGTAAAGATCAAATCACGTAGATTTATTTTGGCTAAGTTCTTCGAAATGTAACTATTTATGTTTTGATATTTATAGTATATAAAACTATTTGGACTTCTATTACTTTTTTTTTTATCTTTTTAATGTTCGATATCTCTTGTACATATGTATCCTCTCTTTTTTTAACGGCGAGTGTATAAATAAAAGCTAGTAAAATATTACATCGGTTTTTTGAGTCAATTCGGCCAAACTAAACATTTAGAACATCTGCAATTTAACTAAGAAAATGAACAAAGACGAATGTTATCAAATAAATCACTTTTCCTCATGCGTTGAGAGCTGAATGTTACCGAATTCCAATACAAGGTTTCAAAGCTTGATCAATGATTTAGAAAGAGTAGAAGTTACTAAAAGTCAAGCAGAGATATGTCAAAAGTTTCTAGTATTCTTCCAAACTCATTCTCCGAGGTCATTATGTCTTTAGTAGTAAGTGGAAAAGATGATCATGATCTTTCTGGGTTTGTATGCATTGCTCATAGCTACAAGTAGTAAGAACGTAGAACTATTCTCAAAGGGCAGACTATCACTTGACTATGTCAAACTCATATTGTGATAAGTCTGATGACGAAGAAACCAAATCATTGCAAGCAAAGTTGGCTTTTATAACTCAAAGGCTAGGAAAAAAGAAGAGGAGAAGGCTGACGAGACATCTAAAATAGATAAGGTTGCATATAGAGCCAAGAAGTATAGATAGAAGTACATAATCTTGGAGAAGTGTGATAATAAATTTCAACTCAAAAAACAAGAGAAGGTTCTATATGTTGAAGAATGGTTAGATAAGGACCTGTCATCTGAGTAAGAAGATAATTATTTGATGGCTATCATCGAAAATGAAAAAGCAACAAGTCATTGAACAAGAAAATAAGTGTTTGATCTTTAGATTGGATGTTCCATTACATGTTCAGTTCCTCGTATACATTAAATGACAAAAGTACCCTTAAATTCAAGAAAATGAAAAAGTAAAATATTAAGGGTATTAAAGTCTATCATGTGATTAAGGGATTGAAAATGTAACAAAACGTCACTTATAAAAGTTACAAAAATTAAATAGATATAATACAAGGACCGTTCTTTTAATTTACTCTAAATAAAATGTATAGTAGTGATGATACATTGATAGTATGTCTACCTAACGATAGTATGTCTCCAAAACTAATTTTTCTGCAAAACACACAGTGGTATAGATGCTTTTTCCATTGTACCATAAAACTAGTAAGGTAAACAAGTGGTAAGCATGATAGTTTATTGATTTCCATCTTCTAACTGAAAATAAAACAAAAATGCTTTAATAACTAGTATACAATTAATTAAGCAATTGTACATTACATGTATCTTTGAGTCTTATAACCTACCCAATTTACTCCCTTTTCAGATTCTAAAAGCAAAATAAAAATAAAAATAAAAAAATCTCAAATACCTGAAAAAAGGTAACAATGTACACCCACAGACCCAAACACTGACATTCCAATGGTAAAGTGGAAGGTGTGGGATGTTTTCTTTATTTTCTTTTAAATGTTATTTACAACCCTAAGGAAAATGAAATATCAGTGACACTATCAATAGTCTTTAACTTTATCTTTTTCAGTAAAAATTCCACCTTTTCAGTATAAAACCATCAACACCTCAAACCAAACAACAAAAGCTTCAAATCCCATTTCTGTCCCTCAATTTTGAGCAGATATTCCATAATCATGACCAATGTACAGCTCTTAATGCACAATGTACGAGTCTGTACGAGCATTGTTCTGGATTTGGGTACATTTCAAAAGATGAAGAGCATTCATGTCAAGCCACTTTTGATGCCTTGATCCCATTCTGCACAAGCAATGAGAAACTTTGATCATAAAAGTGTCATCAAGAAACATGTTAACATAACATATCAGCGAACACTTTAGCTTTATTCATTGATTGCAAATTTAACATCATGAGACACGAGTTCTGTAACATCAAGAAACGAAATGTGTAAGACCAATCATTCAAGTTTTAGTTTGTCGAACTTTAAACAAAGCAAAAGATCAAACCTTTTTCTTGAAGAACTTGAAATCTTCACCCATGTCACATTCTTTAGTCAGAATGTTCAAAACTGAAGCAAAAAGAGACAATAACGAGAGCGTTACTAGGGTGTGAGAAAAAAATTTATTGGGTGCATTTACTTGTAGAAAATCTCTCTAATTCTAGAAAACGGTTGGTGTCTTTTATTTCTAGAAAACTATGAAAATGACTGGATAAAATTTATTACGTTGGTGGCTTGATAAGTACCTGCTAAAAGATTCTGAACCTGGAAATCCAAAAATTCAGTACTCGTTGTCTTAGATTTGTTCAAGAACTTCAAAATGCTTGCTTTCCTGATAAGAAAATGAAGAATCTTGAATAAAAAATCTATCAAAGTAAAAAATATTTTAAACAAAACGCACAAGAGATATCTTACAATGCTAAAAGTTAAGATCACCATATCTTCGAGAGTAAGGTAGTAGTTCTTCAACCTCAATCCGTGAAGAACCATTTGTAGTTCTCTTGATTCTGTTACGGTTTATAGATTCAACTTCTGCTATAAATATGCTATAAACAGGTCTATGATCTGAAAATCTTGATTCTCCTCTTACGTATGACATTTGATGGAGTCCTCTACCATACCATAATATTCTATCACACCTTCAAAAGAAAAATCATCTCAATTTAGTTGTTAATGAAGCTCAAGAACGGGATTTTCTTTGATTCAGGTTTTAGTTTTTTTTTTTTAAATAATATTTACCATGCAGGAGTTCTTCGTTTTTCTTTGGGGTGCATGTCATCACCAGCATAACGGTCTGAATTATTTGAATATTTGTAAGTTGGAGGGAAATATATTTTCCCTTCGTTCCATCCCACAAAGGCACGCTCTCTTCTTTGTTCTATCCGAAGCTGTAATAAAGAAATATATATTATTATTTCATGAATCTATACTAATAAACGGATATGCAGACTATCATATACAATGTGGCTCACGTGAAACATCACAAACATGTGGAGAAACAAGCATTTATTTATCGTCTACTAGGACGCATTTAGTGTACTTTCATCCTAACATTAACAAATTCAAGTTCGGCGACTTGCCTGATCATTTTCCAATAAAGCCCTCCAATTTCGCATATCAACAAGCGCTTTTGCAGCTCGGTACGAAAGGGCAATCCGATAATTTAAGTCACCAAGCCATATAATTCGACTGCATGCATAAAGATGCAATCTTTTAGTATATCACTAAGCATACATAAACGAAAATCTAAGTCGTCTTATAAACTAAAACATACTCATGCTCAAGGATCGTTTGAGGAGAGTTCTCATCGCCCATTCCTTGAACTCTGGGAAACCGTGTTTTTCTAAGAATTTCCATTACATCCGAGTTTCGCCTCAATTCATCACCTTCTTTTTGACCCGAAGTCAAATGACTACAAATAAAGCAAAAGCTTGTTTGGTGCAACGACATGCTAACTGAAATCGAACCCTGCAATCATTTCAAGTAAAGATTAGTGTAATGTGTAGTAAATCACATTTTTAAACAGCGTGTTTGGGATTGCTTATTGAAACTGCTTATTGCTTATTTTTACAACAGTAATCAGTTATAAAAGTTAAGTGTTTACCTTGTTTCCGAGGTACCCCATCAATCCTCTACCAACACACGATACTTTCATGTTACGAACAGCGTCTCTAAGATCACTTTTTACCCAAATCGTAAGATAAATTCCAACCATTTGCTTACTTGCAACCAAACAATACCTCGAATTTCCACTCGGTTTATCTTTTTCTTCCATTGAAAAAGATCCACTAAACGGCATTTGCGAGTAATTAGTGTAATTAGGAGAATCATCAGGCCCATTATCTTCATCTGAAGATCCACCACCCCATCTAAAATAAGGTTCATAATCACTTGGTCGATTTCCAAACATTGCTCGATCACAAACACTATATCTACGTTCAAAATGGGGTCGCGGAACTGACAATTCACTCTCGGTCATCCTCAAGCTACGACTTAACAATTGAAAAGATCGACGTTGGAAAAAAGATGATGATTTTTGGCGTGTTCCCTCTTCGAAATCAGAGTCTAATTCCACTATTGGGTCAGGAACTGGTGATGGGGTTTGAAATCCTCCACTTGTTCCTGGAAGACTATTGAGCGTTTTTCGAATAAGTGATAGCCATTTTTTTGCTGGACCGTTGTCCTCTGTGCCCAAAACATTCCCAGCGTTTAGAGGAACGACTTCTTGAAACCTGATTTTCAAGCAAGATCATATATGTATAATCAGAATCAGGTAATCAGGGATAACATGAGTCTTCGTTGTTGAGCAATTTCTTATATTAGGCCCACTTTTTACCCTTTAACCTTTTCATATAGACAGTGCCTAAAACAAGTACGCTTAAACCATTCAATGTTACACATATCTTATATTCGTTTTCATCTCTCCTGAACTGCTGACAAGTGTTTTAAGCACGGGAGTGATATTTACACCACTAGTGATGATAAATACACTAAAGTTGTGCATTGATATGTTGTACTTTATGCATAAACAATGTAAGTTGTTGGTGTTTTTGTCAAATTCATGGTGTAAATTACCAATAATTTTGAATAAAAATTCATGCTAGTTGGATCTGTTTATATAAACCTTTGATACTCACCCAAGAACATAAATGTCAGCGGCAGGCGAAGTGTGTAACCAATCTTCAAGATTCAAACCACTCGGAGGCGATTTTCCAGCCACATTCCATGTAGCTACAAAGATCCTATTACATTGTTGAAAGAAATAAGAAATTAACAACATATAAACATCAAACAAGAATTTAAATAACCAGAACAATGAACAAACCTATAATTATCGACATCTCTCACTTGAGCAGTCTCAAGATCAATCTTACTTCGGCTACGACGATTAACATTCTTTTTACTTGATCTTTCTGCTGAATCAAGAAATAAAGTTAACATGTTTAGTAAAATACTTATAGCCTAGTTTAAGTTATGATCATGTGACATTAAGTGAGATTATTAATTATTCAGAAAGTGAACCTGTTCTTTTGTTTTTCTTGATGGTACAAGCTTCTCTTTCACTGAAATTGTTAATCAATTCTTCATTTCCACCTGTAAATGGGAACCCATCAATAAGGCAGTTTAAAGATGCAGTAATTGCCACCATTATTTTAAATTCCATCAAAAAACAACATATCTTAATCACAACAAAAAGTTCCCAAAAAGAAAAATTAAGCACAACAAAAAGGACCAAATTAGATATGCTTAAAAGTTAACAATAAAAATATTACTAAATGAGTTAATGATATATCAAAAAACTTTTCCCTTTGAATTTTCTACTTAACATAAACATAAATATATATATAAAATCATAAATTCAAGATTCGTCAGCCTCTTCACTTTTAGATTTCACATAGATGTGAAATAAAAAAGAAAAACAAATAAGTTTTCAAACAAAATAAAAATGTAATAGCACGTTCGACTATTGTTGTTAACATGTACTCCACTAGTATAAAATCATAAATTAAATACATTTCAACCCAAAAATTAAAATTAAAATGTAGCCTTCCCATTAACCTCCAGATAAAATATAAATGATTATAGAAGAACAATTGAAGACGGTAAAAGGAACAAGAAAACAAAGAACAGATCTTGAACCAAAAAGAGAAAAAGTAGATAAAAGAAGCCATTGAGATTCGAAATATAATATGCACAGAAACATACAGTCATTGATGTGGAAATAAAGCAAAAACTGCAAGTAAATTAGTGTTCCCTAACTTATATTAACAAAACAAAAAAATCCCAAATTTACAAATAAATGATGAATATGTTACAAATAAAAGCAAAACAAAAAAGCCCAAGTTAACATTTCAATGATGAATAAAATCACAGATTTACCTCTAGAACTGAAATCATCAGCATGGAATTCTTCAGCTTTGCTCTTAACAGTAAACCATCTTTTGAGTGTTTTAGGCCAAGAAACCTTCAATTCATCACCATTATTTAAAAAGTCAACAACTTTATACATTCAAACGATTAATTTAACAATTAAATGTCAAAATTGTTTAATCTTTAAAAGAAGAAAAAAAGCTAACCTTGTATTTCTTGCAGTTTTCATCTCTCATTGTTTCAAAACTTCATAAATATAACTACCCAATAACTAATTCAAGGAATAGAGTCTAAAAATTGAATCTTTTTGTAATGAAAAAATGGGAATGAATGTATCCAAAAAAAAGAAGAAACAAATATGAAATAAAACACAAACAAAAAAAGAGTAAAGATTGTGTTTTTATGGATACCAACAAGAGAAAAAAGAAGGCATAGAGATGTGTTGAATGTCACGATATAAAGAGGAGGAGAAAGTGGCAGTTTCTTGGCATTTGGTTTCAAATTTTGCAAACAAAGAGTCAAATCAAAGAGAAAACACAGTTGAGTTTGTTGCTATTTTTCTTTTTTGTAGGACTCTATTCTATAAATATTTATCTTCTCTCACTTACACCTATTTGTTGTGTACACAAAAAAAAAAAACAATTAAAATTTAATCAAAACAAACAAAGGAGAAAATTCAAAAAAATGTGAAATTAAAACAGGGGTAATGTAAAAGATTGCATTTTGAGAGAGATGGGGAAGTGGGTTTTCTTCTCTGTTAAAAACCTTGTTCTGGGTTACATAAATAGTATGGAAATTTAAGAGAATAAAAGGTGATTGGGGGGGGGGGGGGGGGGGGGGGGGGGAGTGATTAATGAGAAAAGAGGACTAATTAATGAGGGGGGATTATGGGAATATTTTTGTTTAATAACAAACCATGTTATTAGTTATCAAGGCTTATTTTCATTTTCTTTCCAAATTTTGGGTTTGGTTTCTCTTTATAAGCTTTGCAATAAATGACAATGTATGATGAACTTAATTTCTAGCTTCGTTTTTTTAGCTTTATAAGATCGGTGCCATTTCATTTTTTTCGTCTACCATAAACACCGAAGCTTCTTTTTCCGTCCTTTGTTTCCAGTCTTTCATTTCCTTCCCGATAAAGAAGCTCCAAAACGGAGCGCATATGAGGCCCACCTGCAGACTATAAAAAATATTATTTTTTCTTTTATTTTTATCTCCGACGGTCACAACATCAAAAACAAATTAAATTAATAAAGAGCAATTATGATCGTCGATCCGGGGCAAATTTCAACTTCATTTGAATTTCTGAACATTTTTTTCTATTTCTAAAATTTATTTTTTAGAAAATAACTTTTTTTCTTTTTTTCCTTTTCTTATATATATACATATAACTTAATTATACTTTTCACACATCCACAACTACAATTCTGTCAACTACAACTACAATTCTCTCAAATCTAAACACAATTTTCACCATCTTTTATATTTTTTTCATATATAACCTCTATCTATATAATTTAAACACAATATCGTATTGGATCTATACGAAAATTACGATGAAGATTCGAGTGAAGAATCCGATATTTAAAAATATCTAGTCATTGACAGTTTGATTCAATCCTATATATGAAGTTTAATCGAATTTTTATTTTTTATTTAATTAATGTGTTTTATTTAAATTTATTTTTAATTGTATATTTATTTAATAATTATTGTAATTGTATTTTTTAAAGGGCTTAAGGCAGAGGAATACACTCAACTATTACGTGATGTTTATTGTGTGTATCCAACTTACGTTTGCTATTTTTAATGCATCTAACTTTCAAAAGTTGTGTTTTAATGTATTTTGATGACGTGTCATTTGTTTAAGGTGTCACGTGGCATCCGTAGAGGTAATACATTAAAACACAATTTTTGAAAGTTGGATGCATTAAAAATAGCAAATGTAAGTTGGATACACAAAATAGACATCACGTAATAGTTGTGTGCATTCCCCTGCCTTAAACCCTTTTTTAAATGTAATATTATTTTTTAAAAATTATTTAATATAATGTTTTATTTAAAATTATATTTCAAAATATAATTATAATTGTATTTATTGTAATTAAATAAATATTGAGGTCCAATTTTTCTGAACAAGCTTCATTTGTAGGCAGTGTTCAGTCTTTCTTTAATCTTTATAAAGAATTACTGAAGTGGCATTGAATTGATACTGTAAAATCTTCTTCGATTAGCAGTGGTCTAATGGGTTTATTGTGTTTGGAAGTAAGTAACTTACTGAAATTCATTATACTGTCATTTTGGTTCAAGAAAAAAAAAAAACTTGTGCTTATAACTATTTTTATATGTAATGTACCTTTAACTTTCAACTTTTAATAATGTATATATTTGATGAACATTTCATCTAATGATTAAAAAATAGAAATTTTGTAAGATTTTTTTCATAGACGTGGCAACTATATAAATCGTTACTTCATTGTAATTGACAGGTACCATATAAGTCGTTATTTTATTCTAATTGACAAGTCATATGATTAAACGTTATATGACAGGAGATGCATACACAATAGTATGAATCGGAAATTTGTCACAAACAATAATATTGCACAATAAGTTTGATACACTTGTGTAGACTTATCCCATTTCTAAGTTTTAATTAATATAACTCGTGTATTTTTGAAAGATGGTTTAATTTGGTTAATTGACCAAAAATATGAATTTTTTTTGTTGATAAAATTGGATGTTATGTCATGATCTACAATAATTATAATGAAAGTTTTATAAAGTCTAGTAATAATAAGATAATTACTAACAATAGGAATTTTTGAGGCTGTGAGCTGCTAACTATTGTACTTTGACCATCTCTTTTCAAGTTTTTGACCATATGTTGGTCAAACCCTTGATAATCTTGGGTTTTACATTGCATTTCAAGATTTATCTTTTCTTGTGGTGGGTGTGTTTGAATCTTGCTTTGAATATTGTTATAGGGAATATTTGTCCACAGCAAAAAATTGGTCAAGTAGATTTTCATTGGGGTTTGAACACTACATACCTTTCTAGGGTTCAATTGGCATGAAGAACTATGTAGTTTTTATGGGGTTCTGAGAGATTTTGTAGAGTATTTTTTTTTAGGGTTTTAGCTTTTTGTAGGTTTAAGAAAATACTAGTTTACAATCTCCTTAAAGCCTCCCTTTTGTATGCAAGCAATCCAACAGTGTGTTATTTACCATTTGCTAGATCAAGAAATTTGTCTTTATAGAAGCAAAAGCAACAAATGGTCCCAACCCCACTTCACAATATTTACTTAAACACTTAAAAAGATTCATATCCTTTGTAATTCATAATATTCTTGTAAGCTAACCAATAAACTAATGAGTAGGTGTACAACTGTAAATTGATACAAAATTTGTCATAACATTCAATGTTCCTAGCTACGTTCTCATAAGATTCAAGCCGTGGTTTATGTAAGTGTTTATGACATTCAATCTTCCAAGTCATAAACCATAATCAACACATGAACCAATGCAATCTCCTAGCGGTTGAGCACGTCATATCATCCTATGTCACTAATTACAACAATGAACCACACACAATATCTTAGGAGCTCAATCCATAATTCGTCATCTGTGTACCCAGTTAGGACATTCAACTTTCCTAAGGAAAAACCGAAATCGACCCAAGAACCATGCATGCAACTGATACGACTACCTAGAATTTCGAGCCATGGGCTGTATTACCGGTTTAAGTACTATTAATCTTAGCTTAGCTAGGTATTGACAAAGCTAAATCTTGGACTAATCCAAGTTCTAACACATGGTTATGGGGAAATTCTAATATTCTAAAATCACATGGTGCATATGGGAGACTGTGCTTGGTCCTTAAACCAAGGGAGTTTAATGTAAACAAAATTAGATACTACTGTCTTAAACTCTTATTTAATAGTTTTTAAATACAAGGGACTAAACTCTATTAAATTAACACATATAGCCCTTCAGAACTTTTACAAATAAATTGGAATAAACACAACCCATGTAGCTCACTACTACCCTACTTTACACTACCCCCTACTGAACCTTCCCCCAGCATACCAAACCAGTTGGTCTCTGCTTTTGTTGTCCAAGACATGTCCCATAAAAATATTACACTTCTAAATACATAAATTATCTTGGGTTTAAAAATGTGTATTGTGTTTTATACTCTTATTATTCTAAGTTCTGGAATCTAAATATTCAGGTTTTTTGCAGGTGAAAAGTTGCTGTAACGATTTTAAATTTAGAAGGTATATTTAAACTATGGAACTCCAACTGACTTTAATCATTTTGTTTCTTGCTAAATCCGATGATTATTGAATGTTGCACCTACTATTATGAAAATAAAATAATATATAAGTCTAATTAAAAAGAACCTAATATAAAGAGCGTAACATATGACACAATCAATACTAAATTAAATTTTTGTAACGAGGAAAATTTAAAATTATTAAGTAAAGTCATGACTATTAGTGATAAGAATAAAGACTATAACCTATGACAAAAAGTGTGCATTCTGGACAAAAGGACTTTTTTTTTTTTTAGAAGTAATATATTCGTAAAATGTTGGTAAGCTCGATGGTAGTTAATTTGTGAGAGGTACTAAGCATAAGCTCCAGAGTTACTCATCCGAGAGCCAAGAAGAATAGTACAACATACTGGAATATGTGACCATATTTGTGAAGTGATTGTTGGAAAAATTGAAAAAATAAAGTGTACTTTTCTTAAACTTTAGATCTAATTATGTATATATAAATATAAATATAGTAATTATATGTAATACTTTATATAAGTTTTAGCTCTTGACAAGGATATCATAATGGTGTATTATATGTCCAAAGTTGATGAGAGATGAATGAGATATCGAAGCTTAAAGTGAAATGTATTGAAGCCCAAAGGGCCTGTTTGGCATGGAGCTTTAGCTTTTAATTTTTGAACAAAAAGCTCTTATGAAAATAAAAGCTCTGTTTATCATGTATAAACTGTAGCTTTAAAATCTAACGAAAAGCTCGAATTTTCAAAGCTACTAAAAGTAACTTTTCGCGAAAAGCTCAAAACGTAAAGTTACAGCTACAGCCTACAGGTACTTCACCAAACATACCCTTTGTATTTATCTCACAATTACAGATTTACTTTGAAAACAATAATATCTATTTTAATATAACAATTTCATGATGCATTATAAAAAAGGTGTTTAGGGTTCTCATTCAAACACATAAAAAATAATAGACATCGTACTCTCTCTAAAATCTCCACATAAATATTTACTACGTCTCGTAATTTAATGCTTAGTATAACGATAAATGATATTGTCATCATTACCTTTTCATTTTTATTTATTTATCGTAGTATTAAGTATTAACATTCTTATTTTCTGTCGTCAACAATGATTTACACAAAACAACCTCTGCGATTTAACCAGACAAATGTTTTGTTCGGATATGTGAATCATGTTTTATATAATTTTATCGATTGAACGATTTTGAAAACAGAATTTATAAGATGGAAAAAATACATATATGTGAGGTTAAAGAGGGAGATTTTCTTGAACAGTAGGCAATAAACACAGAAAAATAGGAGAGAATCTAAATCACACATTCGACATGAGATGCCACCAAGTCACTTTCAAGTACTTTTATACACAAATTGAACAGTAACGTTTTTTTTTATTAAACTTTATTATGAATATATTACAAATGTTATGTATCTTCTGAGTATATAAACTTGATTTTTATATGATATTAAAAGATAAAAGTTAGAGAAATTTACTAAAATAGGCTAGTCAACAATTTTTTTTAAATTTAAACAATGTCAGAGAATCTTTTCAAAAATAAACACACAAATGTTACCTTAACATATTGCCTAGACCCTAGTTTTATACGCAATTCAAGAATTCAAAAAAGCGTCTTTTAGTTTAGGCGATTTCAAGTTTCAAAAAAGTGTGACTTTTCGTTTGGTCAAAGGCAATTGAATTAGTGGACACATGTCATTACCTTATTTGACCAATAAAAATCGCCTAGTTGGCCTAATGGGTATTTCAATTTAGGCGATTTGTGTGTTTATTTTTGAAAAGATTCTTTGACAATGTTTAATTTTGAAAAAAAAATTGTTGACTAGCCTATTTCAGTAAATTTCTCTAAAAGTTATCATTATTTAACTGCACTTATATACTTTCTCCGGTTATAATTTCGACACCACTTCTAATGAGCTGTTAATTTTATAATGTCGATAAAGTTCTCTCTAAAAAGAATGATATAACCTAAGAAAACACTCGAATCTTCTCTAATTACCATCATTTTTCATTTAAAATACAATTTAGGTAAAATAATAGTACTATGTATTTAGTCGGATAGATTGACACATTCTAAAAAGTACGTTGTGTTTTATAGCTTTAATTATATACATTTTTCGAGCTGAGTTTATTTTTTCATTTTTAAGAGGTAGAGAAAGGAAATAAAATATACGTGAGAACATTACTAACAGATTTATGTCTATTAATTGGCATCATACAGTTGCCTTACGTTTAAAAAAATATATTAGAGAAAAATAAAATGTAAAAGAAAAAAAGAAAGAAGAAAAAAACCTAGTTAACGGATAAGTGTGACACGGTGTAATAAAGAAAATAAACTTCTATTGACATTAATTCTACTGTAGATGACTCATGTCACTCTTCAGTATTCTCAATAGCCATTTCAATTTATTTCTCTTTTTAATTTTAAAGGCAAATTAAATAAAAGAAAAATGCCATCCCAAACTTATATTTTGGCTTACCAGTCATATTTGGGTCATAAACCCATTTTCTTTTATATAACATTAACATCATATTCGATCATTTTATTACATGCGATGATGAGTCGATTTAATCAGTCAAGAACCAAATTTTAATCAAAACCGAAAGAGCCACCCCCAAAAGAATTTCAATGATATGGTAACAAAAGTGTGATCAATTTTGATCAAAATATTTATTTACTATGATTACGATTTGTCCATGGAACAATGTCCATACAAACGGCAAACAATGGTCCACTGTTTCTTAAATTGTCTCCGGCGATAGTAATATAATTATAATGATACAATATATGAAGCGAATAGAAAATTATTTCATCTTCATATACACTTAACGATGTGTTACACCATTTATATTTACTTCTTTTATGTTAACTGGTAGATCATCTATGAAAATCGTAAGTTGATCAGTTTCTTATTTATTATTATTTCTTAAAGTTCGGAACGCATGCGAACCCACAAAACTGTCATTGTTCTTTTTAGCTTAGGTGCTTAGAGGAAAATTTAAAAAAGAATACTAAAAAAATAAAAATTTGAAGAACCAATATAATTGTTCTATTTCAAATACCTATTTTCACATTTTTCTTTAAAATTAAATATCTCATAAACCGTACATCAATAAATTATAAAAATTATACCATTAGAATCAACGTTATTTTATCTTTAATTATATATATCACATAATATACTTTCGACAATTTTTTTTCTTATTTCTAATGGGTTTTAAAAGTTAATAATGTTAAATCACATGTGATTTAAACACTAAATAATAATCACGTGCGACTATATTTTCTATCACATGTGATTTTAAATAATAATCATATATAAATTATTATATATCGGTAAGTTAATTATCAAAAATTAATTTTTAATTGAAAATCACATGCGATTGTATATCAAATCATATGATATTATATATGTCAGATCATATATATTTAATTTTAAACTAGCAATCACATGTGATTTTATTGAAAACAAACGCAATTTTTAAAATTTTTATTTATAATATACATGTGAATAAATATTAAGTTGTAATCACGTGTTTTTATAATATAAAATTTTGAATGTTATATTAATTTCTCTTATAGTTAGTTTTCTACATGAATTTGGATATCTGTTATATAAATAATGATGTTTAGGTAGGATCTTACGATCTCGATTCGATCTTACAAGCCGGATCTTGTAAAAGCGAAAATGATCCTACGTATGATCCCAATCTTGACATACTCTCAAATTTGGGAAGGTCAAAAACTAGTGTGTGGAAAACTATTACTCAAAGTTGTAATAGCATTAACAGCTTCGGGATTGGATTTAATTCATCAATTTCCCGCAAGATAATTAGTGGGGAACAAACACAGTTTTGGAGTGATATATGGTGTGATTTAGGATGTAAGCCTAATAAATTAGTTCCAAGGTTGTTTGTGCTAAAAAGAACAAAAATTGTCCAGTGAGTGAGCGTTGGGGTTTATATGATGGGTGTTGGAGTGATAAATGGGAATGGACATGACCAATAAGAGGGAGATTCCTTAATGATCTCAATCTTTAAACAACACGATTGGCAGTTTTACTCTTTCTATGCAAGGTTTCAATCATTGGTTCTAGAACCTTGATCCAAACGGTTTCTTTTTAGCGAAAAAGTTATCACAAAAAATTCAGCAAGCTCTCGTTCAAGAGTCAACAAATATAAGTAATTTCATATGGAATTCATGTTGCCATAAAAAGTTAACTTTTGTGTATGACGTGCCTTTTTTGATCACCTTCCTTCTCGGGTCAACTTGTGCAAACGAGTAGTAATTTTAAACTCTAATTTTTGTGTTCTATGTGGTCTGGTCCCGAAAATTTTGGATCATTGCTTACTAATATGCCACTTGGTGAGGCCCGTATAGTTGAAGATTTGGAGTTTGTGGCAAATCCATCTGACGCAAGACCACTCACTATTGGGCACAATTGTAGGAAAATTAATAGTTAATGAGAACAATGTGATTATGAAGACATTGAATGGTGTTCTCTATATCACAATTTGGTTGATTTGGAGTTGGAGGAATACAATTCTACATGTTTTGGACCAAGAAAGAAACAAGTTGCAACAGGTGGATGTATCTCCCCGAATTCACCGTTTTGCACTGGTGTGCAAGAAAGATTATGAAATGGAGTTCGTAGATTCTTAATCCTCGTGAAATTCATACGTATTAAATCAGATGTCATTTTATCATGATAGTGATATTAGTTGTTTTTATATAAATAATTATAGTGAGAAGACAATCATCTCCATTAAATTTCAATATTATAAAGATTTTGACTTTCTTCCGACGAGACTTAACAAGAGTTTTTGTTTTTAAAAAAAATTCCCAATCTTCATAACGTTGTGGAGGACCATCTGACTTGTTTATGGGAGAAAAAAAGAAGAGAAAATGGGAGGGGTTGGTGAGTAACATGCAAAAATTGGGAAGTTTTGGTTTGCCATTTAATTGATAGTTACGGAGACTTGGTCAACCACTTGTACTTATAAATATATTTGATTTATTTAAAAAGTACGTTATTTGATTTGACATTTATATATTTATTGTAAAAACATTTAACTTCATGAAGAAGTCTTGTGTTGAACACCAAATATAAATATGTGCTATCTATCTTTAAAAAGGATAAAGAATTATTCAACTTATGTAAATGTAACACATATTTGAACTAATGGAGCCAAAACACCTTAAGATATGACTTCCAAAAATAACTTGTACACTAAAATTGAGCATAGAGAGATGACTTGGATATCAAACTACAGTGACTAATGGTACATTAAAAATGTTTTGTGGTATAAATATCTTACGTAAACTAAAATAAATATAAATATAAATAAATAAATAAAAGGAAAAGAAAAATGATTTGTACACACTAGAAAATGATTCATACATCATGGAATTATTTGTTAGAATGTATTGAAGGACCATGTGATAACTAAAGTCCACAAAACATTAGTTAAGATTATTTTTAAAAAGGTGTAAGCTGCCAAATTATAATAATTACTATGCACGATATCTATCGATTTTTCCCCTACTGAAAATAGTGTGAAGTCCATTTTATGTCAAACAATGAGTATAAGTTCATTTTTTAAAAATGTACAAGTTTTTTTTTGTCAAAAGTTGAGCTATATTTAGAACATAATTTATAGAAAAAACTTCCAATTAATCATATGTTTGGCAAAAAATAAATAGATTATCACTTAATTCTATTCTATCTATATTAACAATTAAACTTTCACTTATGTGTTAACAAAAACTGAATTATACATCAAGTATTTTAGTAAAGACATAAGTAGATTCCCCTATTATCGAGTTTTCTAACTTATCAATTATGTTTCAATTTTCCCTTTCCAACAACACATTAGAAAAACGTTACTCCCTTAAAATAAGGCATATAAATCGTTACGTTATATGTTTCAAATTTATAGTATATCTTTATAGTTAGATATGTGTGCGAAGTCTTAAATTTTGTGTATCCGAAACAAAGTTTTATTAACTATAAAATACTAGCACAATGTCCGTGCATTGCATCGGGTAACTATATTGTTTTGTTTTCAAATATAAAATGATTATTTAGATGAAATATGTAAATGTTTATCGCTTAAAGTTACAACTGTTTAATTATATATAGTTTATTTATCTGCGATTACGCGAGATTACACATATAATTTTTAGTAACTGAGTCATTATGTAAAGACATCTAAATTTTTATTTCAAAAAATGAAAGAAAAAAAATTTGTCGCGAGATGTTTAATCGAAGAGAAAAAAACATTGATTTTTATGGTGTAATTTTTATAATTTTTGACAAACCGTTTTTGAGATATTTAATTTTAAGAAACGTGAAACATCGATATTATTCCATTCCAATTCCTTCCCGATACCTCTCAAGGAAAATCTCGAATTGGATCCTAAATTGACAGGTTAGTGTGAGCTTATCCATGCGGTTATGCACTCTTCGAATAGGAATCCATTTTCTGAAAGATCCTGGCTTTCTGCTTTGGTGGGTCTCTGAGATCCTTTCGATTCAACAATTCAATAAGCTTGGGTCTCTGTTGCTGACATAAAAATATCTCTTTCCATGTCTTCGGATACAACCCATAAGGGTTTGCCCGTTCTTTGTACATAAACCCTGAAGAAAGTGTATAAGTATATAAAGTTTGAAGATTTAAAATATATAATGTTTGAATTGGTATGTGAGTAATTTAAGTATTTTAAATATTTTTTAAGGATAAAAATAATAATATATAATTAGAGGGTATAGATAATAATAACACTTTTCTTAAACTACCTATTCATTCTCCGTCGACGATAAATTTTGATATAAAGAAAGCATTATTTTAGACGGTGAGAGGAACTAGATATGAGGCACTATTGATCTTATAATTTTTTATCTTGATGCTAATATTGTGTGGGCTCAAATTACGCAACTAGGACTTTATAATTTCCATTACATTCTTTGTATTTAATTCGAACAAAAAACATTATAATCAATACTCTTACATTTTTATTAAATTAAATCGAATAAATGTCTACTTAATGTAATGATTACATAATTTATAGATTACCGTTTATTGTCGATAGATAAAAATTTTGAAAAGAAAAATTATCTTAATATTAAATATAACGTAAAAAGCGTGATGATTATATTATTTTCTAAATTAAATCAATTATTATTTTTAATTTTTTAATCATTTTATTAATAATAAAAATTAATTATATATTCAAAACGAATTTAAAAGCCGGTTATTTCATATGTAAGAGGCACTATTGATCATATAATTCTCTTATATTGATGCTAATATTGTGGGGGCTCAAATTAAGTAATTACAACTCGATAATTTGCATTGCGTTCTTTGTGTCTAATTTGAACAAAAACATGTTAATCAATAATATCCTTATACTTTTATGAAATTTAATTAAATATATTTTAGTAAAATGACTGTTTAAATCTTTTAAATTAAAAATAGAGTTGGGTATGAGTTGTTTGGAGACGATTATGGCTTGAATCCATCCTCATACTTGAATTTGTAGTTAATTATGAACCTAACTGATTGATTATGCTTAAAGGATAAATGGTTTAAACTTTGAAGTCAATGCTTCAGTTCAGTTCAGTTCAATTTTTAGTTAGATCGATTAATAGTCAAAGTAGGATAAACACACAAAAAAACATAATCAAACTCCTTAAAATAGTGGCAGTAATTGTTGTTGATATCCATGGTAAAATGGTAAAAAAAAAAAAAAAAAAAAAAAAAAAAAGTCACAAAAGTGGCAACGTCAATTTTTGTTAGCCATTGTCGTTTAAATCAATCGAGATTTATCACTCTGTAAATTTTTGTTAGTTACTGTGATTTCAGTTTGAATTTGAATTTTATTAAGATAAGAGAGATATTATATAATCAAATTTATTAATGACTTTTTACTTTTGAAAACAAACACTAATAGATTTAGGTTGTGTTTGGTAGCAAGTATTTGGAAGCATTTTGAAGCGACAAGCGATTAGCAGTTAGCGATTTGATTGAAAAGCTTGTTTGGCAACAAAGCAACTAGCGTTTGCATATTTTCTAACCGCTTCCTGCTAAATGCTTGATGAGGAAGCATTTCAACTAGCAACTAGCATTTTGGTTATGAAATTACCTATATACCCTAAAAAATAACATGAGTACATTATAAATAATGTGTATATGCCCTTTTTCGTAATTTTACACTTTATAATTACTGCTACTGCTACGTTACCAAACACTTTTTTTAAACAAACAACTACTGCTAACTGCTACTGCTACTGCTTACTGCTTATTGCTACCGCTTACTGCTACTGCTACTGCTACGTGTCGCCAAACATACCCTTAGAGTCTTGTTTGACATGAAGCTTTTAAGAGCTTTAATTTTTAGTTTTCGAACAAAAAACTTCAATAAAAATAAAAGTTTTGTTTGTCATGTATAAGTAGTAGCTTTAGAATCCAACAAAAAGTTCAAATTCTCAAAACTAGTAGAAGTAGCTTTTCACTGAAAGGTCCAAACCAAAAGCTACAGCTACAGTCTACAGCTACAACTATCATTATAGCTTACAACTACTTCACCAAACATACTCTTATTATTTGATGCTCAATAAAATAACTGCATCACGATAATTTAGGAAAAGTTGCATCACGATAATTTAGGAAAAGTTTAGTTACCTAAATTTGATAAAACATTTAATGAAAAATAATTTAGATAGCTACCATATATTTTCAATTTGGTTTCATTATTCGGTAATGTTAACATATAAAATCCTAACCTAATCATTTATTTCAGTTGATCAAAATTTATAAAGCGAGTTATCGATTAATCAAACTTTCAATTAATTTGATTCTATTGATAAATTTGATTATAATAGTAATCCAGTTTCTTGCACACCCTGAAGAAGAGTTATATAATTCATGATCTATATTTCCAGTGTATCACCAACGGTCAGCTGTAACAGAGTAGTGCAAACTTTTTTACGTAGACACTAAACGACAATTAAATATATTATATATTAGAGTTAGAAATGAAAAGGTTAAATATCGTAAGAAAATAAAAATTATTATTAAAAATACTTTTTAGATATTCAAAATATAACTTTCTATAACTTTTTTTTCGAAGCTCCGTTTAAATGACTTTTAAAAGTTATTTATGAAGTAAAAAAAAATTTCTACAATTTTATATTATTTTTTATTATCTTTTTAGATATTCTTATTCATAATAATCACATTTTATAAGTTGATAACCATAAGAATAATATATGATTATCTAGTCTTATTTTAATTGTGATTATTCCAAACACACGCTAAAATTACATTATATTAGTAAATAATCATATGTGATTATCATGTTATATTATGTGATTATCTTAAATAATCACAACTGTAAAAAAAATTTGAAAGAAAAAATTAAAATTTTTTATTTATATATTTACCATAGCTCTATAAAGTTATTATAATAAGAATCATCAAAAAAATTGTATTTGAATAGTTAAAAAGTGTTTTTAAAATCAGTTTATGTTCTCACAATATTTAGTATTCTCATTTGAACCTTCTTCTACATATATATATATAGGAGAAAGATTAATAAGGAAACTTGAAATCTTGGAAAAGGAGATAAACAAATCTTAGCCCTTTATTTTTTTATAGAAAAATGTTTTTAACATTTATTTGTGATGAATGTTAAATAACATTCATTTATGATGAAATTAAAGGCTGAAATTTACTTCCCTACTTCCTTAATTTATTTATTTCTCCCTTGATCCTCACCACATATATATATACATATATTATCTACTTCTATATGTATTCTGGTGTAGCCTTTCACATTATGACAAAGTGCAAAAATTTACAATCATACACATAGATGTGTATTACTCCGTATAAAAAGTGTGAATCTGCAACAATTCCAAACATGAACCACTTTGAATTTGCAACCACTCATATTTCAAGGTCGATCTTTATTGTGATTCGGGATTACAAGATGGGCTCGAACTCAAGCTAGGAGAAGCTTATTGAGTTATAGAGGTTTAAGCTTATGAAACCTTTGTAAATATGAAAATTTTATTTGACAAACAAATATAAGTGGTATCATCGAAAAAATAATCTGTTGCAATACCTTGAAATAATATGCTTTTAACTTCAATTAGTTATTGGCAAACGTACAACTAAACTCCTAATTGGTCCTAAAGTCATTGGTTCTTGGTTTACTTCGAATCCAACAAATGCATATCCAAATCATACATTATTTCATAAAGACACTTATCATCTTTTAATAATTATTGGTGTCAAATGTCTTCCCTCAAATGTACATACCTCCAAGAGTTAGTCAACCATCAACATAATTGAAGAGGATGATCACTTCTGTTAGAATATGTGTCCATTCATAAGTAATGTAAATCAGTATAATAATTAATGTTGTCTCAGGATGTGCTCAAACTATATCCTTGAACTCAATTCAATAGCTCAATGAGTTTTTTAACTCAATAAAAATCAAGATTATCTGTACTTGAACATGAAGTTAAACGAACTCAATTATGTGTAAGACGACTTAAACCAAAGATGGCCCTGGCCTAGCAAAGTTCCAACTTTAGATTCATATGTGGATTCAATTAATCATGATAATGTGATTGAGCAACATGGCTATGGGACCAATTACCCATTCACAAAGCATAATTGAACACTAATTTGCTAAGTTTATTATATCATTTTGCCATGCTACCAAACATTACCAAAAGTCTTTATTTTCGTTTCCTTTTGAGAGTCAAAATGGTTCTCAAACTCTTCCACAATAATCCATATACTCATTTCATTATTAGAAGTCACATCTATGTGCAAACAAAGAATATCAAATGAAAATTTTGGAGAAGACTTTCTCTATTCAGGAGGAGGGCTAGCTTTTGTTTAACTTAGATATACAAGACTTAAATGTAATATTTATGCGAACGTTTCCGATCCTTTCTCTAACAATAGAGATGTCTTATCATTGGACTATCTGGTATTAACTTATCAAAAGACACTTTATTTTGTTAAAAACAACAAAAACATTTTAATTTTTTTTCAAGTCTAGCATATCTAACAATTATATGCCATGCAAATTAGTGGGCCCCACAAAATGAATGATTTTAAATACAAATAAAAAGGGTATAAGTAAATGAAACCAATCTTCGCACACACACTAATAGATGTGCACAATGAACAAAGAGTTGAGTGTTGACTACTTGAAAGGAAGTGAAGAAGGAACTTGTATATATAGTTGATGTGAAGCTTTTCACCAAGGTAAAAAGAAAATTAAAATTTGTCTCCCACCTATGGTAACAGTAACTTGGTTCATTTTCATTCAGGTTCTATTGACTCTAAGCAAAGATCTTGTCAGTGTCTTTAATTCTTGAATCTTGACCCCCCAATTCCAACAAGTAGTAAAAGAATTCCCATAACCTGTCTGTTTACAAGTGTGATTCATTCTACAACCATATCTAATAGTCCTTTATTATATATATATATATATATATCAACTTGGTATGTAAGAGGAATGTGCATGTATATAATGATATCCATTGACCCTACACAAGATAACTTATTATATGTACAAGATTTACATACACTTTTTATGAATAAAACAAAGACTAAAAGCAGATCTTTCAAGCAAGATATGCATATGCTAATGACAGTTTAACAAAAGCTGGCATTTCTATATGCATTAAGTATGCATCAAATAGAGTACTAGTTAACTTGTGAGCGTTATCATAAACTCCCTAATTAATGACAATCGATTAGTCATTAAGATTATGACTTTCTGGGAATGTGGCAAGCATTGAGACATCAAAACTCCAATAATATAAAAAGGCGTTCGTGCTTCATTACTGATATCAAACCAAGTGGGTGTGAAGCATGAACCAACTACTTATTCCACTACATGTAACATTCATGGCATCACTTTCAGGATATTACAAGATATGAGTGTATAATGCACATTATATATGTACATATACTTGTATAGAGTACTGATGACAGCAGGCGATTTGATATTACGATATGATGAACTGGTTACGTTGAACGTATCTTCATAGTATCCGACAGCCATAAGTTCAGAGCCATAACAAACTACAACTGTCCCAATAGAAACCAACGAACGAAACACACACAAAAAAGAAGAAAATAAAATAAAATAATAATACTGTAATAATAATAATGAAATCATACCACCTTTTTAAAGATTGTAAATTTCAATCTTGATTATCAAATTATCAATTTTGAAACAGAAAAAGAGGTTAAATTTTTTTACCTTTAGACTACTGATATGTAACACTGGCTACTTTTTCTACTATACTGATTAAGTAAAAGATTTTAACTGTTCAACTAAAAGTTGAGAATACAGATACCCCTAGTACCTCTTTTAGTTCATTTGTAGTGTTGATGCAAAACTATGGTCCTGCAGTCAATTTTGTGATACAGTGTGGTGATGATCAGTAGAACCGATAAATAAAGTCTTTCACTCTTTCTACGTATGAAAAAAAGGAAGCACAGTAAAATTTAATGACTTGTACAGTTGTACCTAGTTAAAAGCTTAATGAACAGTAGGGATAACAGATCCATACATAATGGATTAGCCTGCCAATATAGATAAGGCCATAAGATCCAAATGGGTCACAAAGCCCATAACTATAAACAAGTAAAGCCCAAACAACCACCTAGATCTCGCACCAAACAAGTAAAGCTCAAGAATATTTTTCTTTTGATTTATATTTTCAAGCCTTAGCAAGTTATATTATACTATTTACATCACTTACATTTAATCGTAATTCAATCAACTAAAAAAATCAACAAACATTATAATGACTGAATAAAAAATACTTTCTTGTGTAAACGGTTCTTGTTATTGTTCTCTTGCCCAAACTGTATATTTTCATTTAGTTTTTTAGCTATAAAAAACCTAACCTTTTAGTTAGTTAACTTGCTGAAACTAGACATAGTGATGTCATTGACGTGAGTCTATGACTTCAATAATATACACACAATTGATACTCTCTTTACTTGTACACGTATAATTGAAATGACCAAACGCCCTTGAAAAAGAGTCATGTACACAAAGTTCAATATTGTTAAAAAACTTGAAACCATGTGGTATCATATACTCTTTTAAACTATAGTTAATTAGGACGACGGATCGTCCGTGTGATTGTTCAAAGTTGCATGTGTCATCAATATTATAAATTGGTTACATTAAACGTCCCAATGGCTTCAATTATATCCTTTTAACTAACTTGCCTTTGATCCGTTAAGTTGTATCACATGCTTAGCTTATGAAGGTATTTTCGTCCTTTCACAAATTTTCAGCTTTTAACTTAACTTTGGCTTTCTCCCTCACTAAGTCGGGTGTTCAAGACCAAATATGCAAATTACTTTTTATAAGCAAACTGCTAAAATTAAATGTATTGGCTTTGTTTATTTATGACCATTTAATTAGTCACCTAGACATAATACATCAGTGCTACTTAGATTAACAACCAATGGTTTAAATAAAGATGTCCACAAAAGCAAATATTAATCACTCTTTCCAGACCTGTATTCTTTACTAAGTTTTCATCAATATTAAAGTTAATCGATTTAATCCAAGTAAACAAATGATTCAAGCTAATCAATTAGAAAGTATATATGAGATCGAGCTGCAACATTTTTCGCACGGGGACCAAAACAATAACCATCTCTTGATAGCTGCAGACGATACGGATCATTAACCCTGACAAACCGGAGATACTTTACTCTAAAATTATGGCTAATGTAACATTCTATTATTTTCAATGAGACCATATGAAATTTAAAGGGTTGATTGTTTCATTATGCGCTTAAGTTTAACTTTATATTATTGTATGCTCCCAACTTTAAGATCTTCTATTCTATGAGTTGAACTTTCAAAATCTCTGTATTATATATAATACTTCCTTTTTTGGCCCTTCTATAAAATGAAAGTTTTCGTTTTTGTCAAGGTCAAAAAAGGCAAGTCAACATTCAATAGAGAGGTTTTGAAAGTTTAACTTATACAATAGAAGATGTTAAACTTAGGAGCATACAATAGTAATAAGTTAAACTTAAGCGCATAATGAAACAATTAATCCAAATTTAAACTATTCAATAACAAAGATCCGAAAGTGTTTATCAACATAAATACAATACCAAAGAATTTACCACCTACCGATGAAGACTATGGTGTATCATTTGAGATAATTTAATATTTTAATCTAAAACTGGTGATTTGTAACGCACATTGCCGGTGTCTTGTTCCAGCATCATATATATGGCATCATAATTCTCATCCAATCATGGTCCGTTTTCTACCTCGTTGTCTCACTGTCACAAGTTAATTTCATGATCATTATACAAAACAAATCTGATACTACTCTGACCCAAATTAAATACAAGAGCTGATACACCATTAGTTTATCAAGTGCATTATAAGTTAAGAGATCACTGGATTGAATCTTTGACAAAAAGAAATATTGCATTATGTGTACAAGAATACGTGAAATAAAATTAATGGTTATACCTTGACCGAGTTTGTTAAATGTGGATGACCATTGCTTTGAAGACTTCTTATATGCCGCAAGTATCTTATCCATCTGTTCAAGAATGTCAAACAACGGTCAAGTCAAATTAAGGTGTAAGTTTTATCTTAGTAAGTTATGGATTATTTGGATGTGTGTTTTGATCGTGATTATAGCAACTTGAAAAAAAAGAATCAAGTAATCAATTAATTTAAGTAAGGATAAGCAAGTGATTTTACATTTATGTCAATGATCACTCGTCCTACAGAAATTTCTTACTTGTTTCTTCAAACATAATTATTTTGACCCCCAAAGAATCAGAAAATCATGATCACATGTACCCAAACACTTAAAACTGAGTATCGGGATCTCGCTAATCTCAATTTTGATGCACATCTGAACACGTTCTTAGTGCCTACTTAGATAGATGAAACACTAAATTCTAACTGACTTACCACATTTCCACATGAAGAATGCATCGAGAGCAATGCTCGTTCCAGTACATACAAATCAACAGCTTTGTCTTCTGGAAGGGTTGATATGAAGCCCAAACCAAAATCAATCAATACCTAAGGAAATAAAGGAAAAGAGACTTAAAATAAGAAAAACAAGTCATTTTTAATAATCTACATTGTCCAATACAAAGTACTGTGCTGCCATTGAAAATACAAAAAGAAAAACGAAAAGAAACGCTATATTTTGAAAGAATGAGAAAATCTTTATACAAATTAGAGCAACGCAAATGCTAAAAAATGCTCATAGTTGAGAATTCCAGTATAAGGCAGTCATTTATAAAGGCTCGAGTGCTTTGGATTTTACTTTTTCTTTTTAATTTCTTTTTGCAACAATGACGGTTTGTCTAAATGCAATGAAGAGCCAAATTATAAAGTAAATGACTCCTTAATAAGGACATCTATAACTACAAAAAAATATATTAACACTATATTCAAACTTTAAAAAATGGATAAGGAAATGGAACAAAGCTCAAGTACCAGCTGGTTGTTACCACTACGCCATAACATATTTGATGTGGTCAAGTCCCCATGAATGACTCCACCATCATGTAATTTCCCGATGATATCACCAATCTGCAAGGCAATGTCATCCATCTTTTCTTCAACAACTCCATGCAATCCAAATTCAAGAAATATATCTTTGATTGATGGACCTTCCACATACTCAAAAGTTAGTGTATGTGATGTCGGGTCTACTGCATAGAGCACAGGAGTAGTAACTCCAAGCCGTCTAGCCTTGGTCATACACCTAGCCTCCTGTACATTGTGAAAACATAAATAAATATATCATAACGACCAAGTGAAGTCTTTGAACATTATAAGTAAAGGTGGCAAGATGGGTAGGTTGGAACTGATCAAAATGAATTCGAGTTGGAACGGGTCATTTCTTAGTAGGGTCAAACGGGGTCAGGTTGGGTTGACCTGCAAAAATTATCTGTCCATATAAGATAGTGATTATAGCCTTTAAGGCAGTATTATGTTTAAGAAAATGTTAATATTACAATTATAATCTAAACGTTTGAATAATACAGTTTAGGCAGATTCTCTGCATCAAAAATAGAGTTCAAGCAACTTCAGTTCGTTTGACTTGTGCTGCCCATTCCCTGTTTAGCGAAAGTAATTATTTGACCTGTTTAATTAAAACAGCTGAATCGACCAATCTGGAAGTAAATCGCTCAAAAATGCCACCTATAATAATAAAAAAAATAACAATCATCAATCTAAGCAACAAACCCCATTTAACCGCTTGATTGTGAGTTTTGCATCTAAAGTCGGATGCCTGTACTTCTTTGAGAACCGTTCCTTGACAATCGACTTCCTTCCACCAAATGTTGACTCAAAAACTCTCTAACACACATCAATCAAAAACAAAGGGAAAAATGATTAAATATAAATATAGCATACAAGTCTCTCAACCATATCATATACAGGTCTAATTGGTAACTTTAACTGCAAATCCATTACGACATCCAAAAAAGACGAGCTACAAATTCCATACTACTTAACACAATTTTTTTTTATAAAAAACAAATAAACTCACAGCTTCAGCTCCTTGCTTTATCAGAACCAAAGAGCCACCTTCTCTGTTCGATTCAGTATCCATATTTCTTTAACTTGCAATTACTTGTGTTTTACTTCAGCTAAATGCGGTCCTAAATTCAAAAAATATAAATACAAACCATTACAAATGTCATAGTTATCAGGACTGTACTACTGTAGAATCACTATAAATTGATTTGCACTAAAAATTGCATAAGGCTTATAGCTTTACATGCTCTTTTCAACTTAAGCTATAACGCTCTCTTGGTAATTTCATCGAACAGGTGGTATGCATTACAAAATTTAAAGTATGAATAAAAAGGTATACGACAACCTACATAATAGTTACATGATACTTTATGCAACTTGCTATTACTAATCAAATAGTAAAAAACCTAGAATCAATAAATCCCTAGAAAAGTAGCTTACCTTGTGATGGTGTGCAAACGGGCACGACGGCTGAGGGTTTCAATATTTTTGGGGTTTATTTGCTGTTTTTTCTAATCGGATAGTAAAGGGTAATTTCGTAAATTAAGTTCTGAGTATTTTGAAGAAACTCAATTTGGGTGTTTCACAGCCTTTCGTCCGCCAATTTTTAGGGGTAATTTGGTAAATATAAGAAAATAAGTAGTCTGACTTCCTCTATGTATTTTGATTATGTGGATTTGGTTTTATATTAATTTTGATAATGAAAAGTTTTACATGATTATTTTGATTTCAAATTTTGAATCAGAATTGAGGTGAGCCATTTATTTTTCATTTAACAGAACCTTTTTTTAAAAGTGTATGGGATGGGATCGCTTATTTTAACGTGTAAAAGTAATTAATAATTAACAATTTTAAAATTGTATTGAATCTTTTTTTGGTATTCTCAAGTCGGGTGACTTAGTCGTTACTTTTTAATCTACTATAAAAGTGACTATTTCTGCTTCAAAAATATGTTTTAACAGTGTAAGACTCGGTAACATAAACGAAACAGAATTCTAAATACAAGGTTGAGTTTCATTACTAATCTCAATTACAAGAAACAAAAAGTTGAACTACATGGTAAACAAACAGTAAACCAATGACAGTTACAAGATTGGCCAGAGCTTGCATTTAACGCAATTCACATAAGAGACCTTCTTGCTGCCTGTAACCCTTAATCACCAATCTAGCCTTATATTTATCAATGGTGCCATCGGCTTTCATCTTTTTCTTAAGATTCATAGTTTGCATCCCGAAGAAAGATCCACTAGTTCTCACATGTGATTTTGTAAAATAGATTATATTTCACTTTTGATGGCTTCTTTCCATTGAGGCCCTTCCGAAGTAGTAATTGCCTCTCAGTAGGTCTTAGGATCACTCTCTACTATGTACGATACGAAATCAGGACCAAATAATTTCTCAATCCTAGCTCGTTCACTTCTTTTATGCTCAACCTCTTCTTCCTCAATTTGTTCTTGTATATCTTGACTATTAAGTCTGTCATTATGATTAACCTCATTAGGTTGTTCAAATGACCTTAGACAAGGAAATACATTTTCAAATAATGAAGCATTCCTTGATTCCAAAATAGTATTCTTGTGTATGTCGGGAACTGTAGAATAATGCACAAGAAACCTATATGCACTACTATGGTGAGCATGTCCAATCAATATGCGATCCACGATCTTAGGTCTTATTTTTAGTGCTTTAGGTGGTGGAACAACCACCTTGGCCAAGCACTCACACACTTTCAGGTATTTGTAGGATGGTTTTCGTCCCATCCACAACTCATATGGGGTTTCATCCTTCTTCTTAAGGTGCGATTCTCTCTTTAAATGACAAGATTGGTCAGAGCTTGTGTTTAACGCAATTCCCTTAGAACTGATACTAGCCTGTTTCCCAGGGTACGATGGCCTAAAGTTGCATACAACATGAGTCGAAAAATTGCCTGAAAATTGCATTAATGAGTGTTTTGCTTAGAATTTGGTTGCAGTGGTTATCTCAAATGATGGAGGTGGTGGTGTATTTGTACACCAGCAAGTATAACTGAAGCTTTAATCACCATGATTAAATTCATTAAACTTGATCATCAATGAGAGTCTGTTGATCACTACCTGTTGTAACTGATGTGAACTGGAAGGTTAGGTCTAGTGGGTCAAACAAACCCTCTTACCCTGATGCGTTACAGGTCAAAAGAGACCCATGGGTCGGGTGCAAAACAAATCCACTTTTGTTCCTTTAGTTCCAACATCATACACCTCACTTTGAAGCACGATTTCTCATTCATCATGTCATAACTTTGAATACATAGTATACCGTTACAAAGTTCTTTTCAAAAGCTACATAACCATATAAAATGCCACTCACAAATGTTATATATACATATACATATTTAGATCTAAAGTTTAAGAAAATTACACTTGAAACCCAATTTTTCCAACAATCAAAACTGATTAGGCATTTTTCCACTAAGATCAATATAATAAGTCTTCAAGAGCCACATAAGTTGTTATAAGAATACTAATTTAGATTTCCATATAACAATGTATAATTCTAATTCTTGAAGTCACAATAATCCTTTTAGAAAACCTCAAGTATAATTTTCATTAGCAAGAGAAGACTCGCATAAAATCAGAAGTAACGTGTAATTTAGCGCCTTGATATTATTCAGGCATTGTTTACAATAGACGGTAATGCCAACTTGGCACATAAATACATAATAAACCCAAAAACCGACAATGTGCACAACCTTTATGTGATTTTGATCATGACACGTCCAGACTCAGTTTTAAGATTTTCAACAACAGGTGTAAAAGCAGATCTGCTGGGAAGTATATTATGAATGGCTCTAATTGTGTCGGGAGTAGTTCTACAGCAGCCTCCGACAAGTGATGCACCCATCTCGCACCATGTATTCACATACGAAACAAAATCTTCATCTGGAACGCCAGTGTTTTGCTGTAACAAACAATAACAATAAGATAAAAATGACAAAATCTTCATGTACTTAAGAATGAGCTTTTTTTTATGTGGGTGGCGATTTCAACTCATTTACTTATAAATGGGTTATTTTTTATCTCTAACGGATCAAACGGTTAAACTCCAAAAGTTGATTAAAAGGGAAACAGGGAAGTAGAAAGTCACCCAAAGTGTATATTTAAAGCATAAACCTCCTTAACCATTTTTTCAAGAAACTATTATTGAGATAATACAATAGTTGTGAACATATTTGGTGCACTATTTATTAGAAGAGATAAATCGAACTTTTAGACAAGTATTTCAGGTATATAATATACTAAAGCATAGCATTATAAACAGTGTCGTCTGTTTATGTTTATTATAGAGTATTTTATGTATCTGACAAATAGTCAAACATTTTACTAAAACCGTATGTCATGTCAGAAAATACATTCCATGTAGATAAATCTGGAACACTTAGTATGCATATGCTTTAAAGAATATTTGCAAATCGATTGTAACTAAATCACAGAAAAGATTTGTTTAACCAAATGGAATAAGTACTCACCACCCACTGCTTTATTTGAGCATCATAACTTTCACCGCTATTTGGATATATAAGTATTGGTTTCGTTGTCACCTGAGGATGACCACAAATTACAATAACTAACTAGTTATACAAATAGAAATATAGAATAGAATGGAATAAGGGTAATACACTAATACCTTTTTTATCGTTGAAATCAGCCCACTAATAAATCTAGGTGGGGTGCAGTTGATTCCTACAGCAACAACTTTCTTGCATGAATCAGCAATTGCAGTACATTCTGCCAATGAATCACCACTGACCACATTTACACCATCTTTGGAATTGAAGGCAAACCACGCAGGAATATTTATGCCTTCGTCAAGAAGCTCAGCAAAAGCCTGCGCAAATAACTAAATAAATTTGGTGCACTTGTATTTGTTCCACTAAGAAATTAAGATTTGAGGGATCTTGAGGTGATCAACTTATTGTACTTAATTAAAATTGTTTTAAGTATTTTGACATAGTGCAAAAGAATAAATACCTGTGCTTCTAGCTTATTTGGCACTGTTTCAAATGCAATCAGATCAGCACCAGATTCAGCTAGAACTTGAACTCTTCTCCTGTGAAAATCCTTCAAAAATTCCAAATTCATTGCATCACCGTAGTCCCCACTGTAAAAGAGGATAGTGTAAGAAAGATGCTACTTTTAAACATATACACTGAACAAGCAAAATTGCAACTTTCAGACATATACACTAAACAAGCAAAATTGCAATTCTTAAACTTACTAAAAACAAGCAAAATTAACAGCAGTTGAAGTTTTAAGGTAAATCGACTGGTTAATTTCTTAAGCAGATCAATTTTTTTAATTTCTATAAAAATGAACATAACAGAAAATTCCAAGACTGCCTGATAACTTAATTCAATTGATATCAATAATTCTACCAAGTGATTCCAATTATTTAAACCAAATCATCTGTATACAACATAACTGATGGAAAAGTTTCATGCAAACTATTTACTAGTCATGTCCTGTTACCTGTACTCAGAACCATCTGCGAGATACGCTCCATAACTCCCAACAGATGCGGCAACTAATATTGGACGATGCTTATAAATTCTACCATCACCAGTATACTCAGTAGAAGATTCAGGGCATCTTTGATAATAAACATCCCTTGCTTCAAGGGCAATTTCAACACTTCTTCTAAGCATGGTCTCCCCATCTTCTGAAGAATAGCCTTTAGCCTCAAACCCCTGAATTGTTGCCTGTCCATTTATAAAAAGATAAGACAAGCAGACTTCACGTATATCGCATGCTATGGAATTTACACAATTTTATTACCTGATAAGACGCTGTGATTATTATATCTGCACCAGCTTCAAGATAATCAAGGTGAACCTACATTACCAAACAAATGAGTACATTATGCTAAATACAGGAAACATGTGCCACATAACTTTCCAATATTGAAAGAAAAATGCCAAAGGGACCATCTGTGAAGTGCGACCCAGACTGAGCCTCAAAATATACTATCAATATAAGCCCAAACAAAACATAGATATAATCGGTCGTTCTCCATATTCATTTCTAATCTTCTAAGTTCTTAAGAGGAATTAAAATTCAATAGTCTCAACCAAGGTTTAAAAACCGGTCGGACCAGGAAAATCAACTTTTACGGTTCGTTGTGAACCGGTTTTTGGCCATATTATGGATTCAAGAGAACCGCCTGGTTCACCGGTCAGACCGGGTACCGGAACTGGGATTGAAACGGTTTTCCTTTTTTTAATTTAGATACAGGTACATAATAGTGAAATTAAATTTACTTAATGAGACTGAACTTCATGCATATAAGACTTCTATGTCTTGACGAAAATGTATTTATATAATAACTTTATATACTTTTTGGATTCATCATGATGTATTACTCGTTTTGAAGTTTGAAACTTGTATTCACGTTGGATTGTATGGTATTGTTACATAATTGTATGATTTTGGTACATTTATTGGATTGTAGTGTTTTTATATGTCTTTGTATGTGTGGTTTAAGCAATGTTCGAGTTTTATAGTGAATTTAGAACATGATTCCTATATTATATACTTTATGTCAAGGGTTTGTACCAAACCGGTTGAACCAGCAGGTCCAACTGGTCCGACCGGAACCGGCACTCTCTCCGGTTCAACTAAAAAGCCGGTTTTCAGGACATTGGTCTCAATAGAGGGCCTCAAAATTTATCACTGATACTAAATGATGGTCCTGTAACATTTTTGTATAACAAATTGGTATTCTATTTTCTAGATTTACTTGGAAATAAATAGAAAATAATGCAGGCAATTGTTAATACCAAGTTTCATTTAACTATTAGTACTATTTTAAGTAATTAGAGAATTTTGTACATGGCCTCTAAAACTTATAAACGGCCATACACTCATGCTAAATATATTTTCAAAACAAATAACCACATAATGAACAGGGAACAATCAATTTTGACGCTAAACAGTAACTGAAAACAATTAATAATTAAAAAAACAATAATATGAAATAAAACATCATGTTAATGACAGTTACTCGTATAAAACACAAAAATGATAATGAGGTATTATATACCTGACGAATAAGGTGAGTAGAATCCACAAGACATTTAGCGCTCCATAACGGATCGTTAAGGTCGGCACCGTAACGTTCAAGCTCCGTTGCTAGTCCGCCGTCAATGACGGCAACACCGCCGGACTTTTGGAGGAAATCTGACATTAATGTGTTTCCGGTGACAGTGCTCATTGCGTTTATTATATTGAAATATTAATGTATATATACCTTACTGCGTCACCGGAATAATTAACGGAAAATACTAACGGCGTTAGGCGGAAGACGGCGGCCAGTTAATGAGGAATGAACGACAAGTGTAAAGAGTAGTCCAGGTTCAATTTATAGAAAGGATTTGAAAACATTTTATTATAATTGACGTTTTACGCCCTTATATTTAATATAATGTACATAAACAGTCCCTATCAAAGAATTTGTTTTATCTATTTATCATTCATTATTTGGCAAAAATAATAAAAATAATAGAAACTCTAATTTATTAATAAAGAATGCCAACATAAAATGATACATTGTCGTTAAAACTAACAAATAGATAAAACTTTGGAACAAAGCATACGACCAATTGATCGTGAACATCTCGTGAAATAAAAAATATGACGTTAGAACTTGACGGCAAAATTCAAAACTTTAATTTTGAAACACAAATCATCCAAGAACTACCTGAAAGTCATATATTCAGCACATCAAACCCATCATAAACATAAGCAGATAATAACGATGAACACCCTATATGAAACGGTTCAAAAATATACATTTTCCTTTAGAAAAGATGCTTACTTATGTGTTTAAAACATATGTCATGAGATTGTTTATTTATATACAAGCAACCCCAAATATTAACCTATCGTGTTCTTATTTTTCGAAATCGGTTCATGATTAGCTTTTGTATCAAATTCATGGTTCAGTTTGAGTTTCAAATAGATTTAAACTAAAAATTAGTTAATACCAAACTAGCAAAGAAGTTTGGATCATTTGATTTTGTCCATTTTTACAAGTCGGGCAGTTAGTCTGTATAATTGAGGTGTAGTTTTCGTTAAGTGTTATTTTCTTATTTAGCATGATTTTGTAGTTATTTTTGACTTTTCATTGTTCATAACTTTTTATCTTTCTATTATAAATTTGTCAAAAACTTAAAAGTAAAAAGTTAGTATACGGTTATTAATGAGTTGTCTATATGTTTAAATGAATACGCAAAGTTAAACGGCAGTTTGAGGTGCTCGTCGATTTCTCCGAACTGTTATACTCCAAGCCCCAAGCCACGGTGAAAGAGCCTAAGCGCAAATAAGACTGCCCAACGTCCTCCTTAAAAAGAATGTTAAATTATAACTATAGTTCTAACTTCTTTTCCATTTTAAAATTAATGAATGTTAAACGTATATAGACACATAAAACTTTACGTAAAATTGTGCAACACAAGAAGTGTTTCAACCATTTAAAAAAGATAAAGCAAGCCGAATAAACTACATAACGAATATTTAAGAATGAAATGATAGTCTAGACTATCCCTAATGATGCATATTATGATTCTTAACAAATAATTTATTCTATTCTGTCTATTAAGCTGGAATCAATTGATCTTACAACAATGCGATATCGTTATCGAAATTTCTTTTATATTAATTATGTAACAAGCATATGCCTTTTAGCCTTATTTTGCACGTGATTGGTACGAAAGGATATTGTAATTAATTTATAAACTTTAATAAGTACACAAAATAGTCAAAAAGAAGTTACAATAAGAGATTTTTTTTTTTAAAACAGCAGACGATAAACTATCATTAGAGAATAAAGAACAGAGTCTAAGCATAGAATAACATTCTAAAGAGACCGACATAAAAGAGCAACAAGCAAGATACAACATAATCAATATTACAAGAAGTAATATTGAAACAAAAAAACTACACTAATCACAAACAACAAAATACTACAAGACACCACTATCCAAGGACATAAGCATCAGCATAAGGACAAAACCATACAGGATGACCCATAGAAGACGCAAGCAAAGCAACAACCTCAGCCAACATATCCAGCTATATTCTTCCATAAATTCCAGTCCAATCTCACCGATTTATCACACGCATAAACCCAACCAAACGAATTTATTTGCATTTCTTTGAACAAATCCAGAGACAAATCAGCAACTTTTTTTAAACACTTTGTTATTTCGATGCATCCAAATTAAATATAGAGTAGACCAAATAACACCCCCCCCCCCCCCACACACACACATTTTTTTCTTCCAAGCTGAAAATGACCCTCCACCATCATACTTAATCAACTCTTCAATGTTTCTAACACCATTATAACCCAAACCCCACCATTGAAAAATCTTGATCCAAAGCTCCTTAATTATGAAACACCTCAAAAAACAATGATCCAAAGATTCCACCTCTTCCATACAACATGGACAGAGAACACTATGAAGATCAACACCAAATTTATCTAGCATCTCGCGAACCGGAATTCTACAATAAGAGAATTAATTTTAAATGAGAATAAAATTTTTTATGAGAACGGAAGAATTAATCTCAATTATTCATTTTCATCTATATAACAAAACTTTTACATTTTTAAAAATTGAATACTTTAAAAGAGGTTAGCCAAAAAAATATAAAAACCAACATTTTTCTCTTCGATTAGACATCTCGCATGATATACTTTCAACAAACTTTTTTTACATTTTTTTTAGGTTTCGAAAACTGGTGACACATGTAATAGTCGCCGGTAACACATGTGATAGTCATGATGTGTTATCAGTTTTCAAAACTCACAAAAAGAAGTTTGTCGAAATTATATCATGCGAGATTTTTAATCGTAGAGAATAAACGTTGATTTTTATGGTGTAATTTTTATAATTTTTTAACTAACTTTTTTTGAGATATTTAATTTTAAAAAACGTTGAGTGAAAGTTGGATTTTAACAAATGAATAACTATGATTTATTCCTTCATTCTCACTAGATCCTTCATTCTCATTTGAACTCAACCTTACGATAAAAATTCATAAATAAAAACTAGGAATACGTCACGACATTAGAGATGCAATATTCAATTAAACAACGAAAGAATCATTTTCCACCGTTAGGTCAAATAAATTAGGAGAAAAATTAAAAATGAGATATTTATAAAATGCTCAACTGGTCAATATAAGTTTAAAAGAGTCAAAGGCACTTACGTCATTTTAGGAATCATATTTCACAGTTAGAGATTAAAACCCATTATCGTGGCTTAGTTTTTCTCATCTATGATTATAACGTTTGATCAAAAATGATCTCACACAAAGATACATACTGATTTCTCGTGAACTAGTTTATAATTGTGGTGTTTGAAATACAACGATGTTGTTAAAAGAAGTATTTGTTTTTGAATCGTGTTATTATTGTTGTTGTTGTTGAATGTTATTTTGAATTTGCGAGTATTGAATTTGCAAATTAATAATGAGAGATCAGAGGTTTGTTAATGATCTAATTGTTTGAATGCATAGTTGTGAATTTGCAGATAACAAAGTAAAAGTTGCTCAAAATGAAACAGTTTTAGATATTGAACGGCTTTTAATCATAGATTGAATGAATTGTTAGTACTGTGAAATGTGACTCTTGTGAATGACTAAATCTTACTCGTCACTTAAAAAAGGCATATCATAATTGCATCCCCATTTGATAGTGATGTGTTGACTTATGTGAGAAGAGGAGGTGTAACCATTGATACTCTTTAAAAAGTGTGATAAAAAATTTAATTATAATCACATGTAATTAATTGTCGAATTACATGAGATAATTATTGTATATCGTTATAAATAATATCTTTGTGAATTACACGCTTATGAATTGTAAGATAAATAAATTCATGATTTGAAATTGAGATAACAACAAAATTAGTATCATGTATGTTTAATCACGTGTTGGTAATAAAATGTGACGAGACTCCCAGCTATAATATATCATACTTAATTAACTTTATTTGATAATTAAAAAATTTAAGATAATATACAAATATCTGAATAGTAATTATATGTGATCAAAAATGTTTTTTAATTACATGTTTATCAATTGAATCTGAATAAATTTCTTTGATCGTATTAAAAGATTAAGATAAAAAGCTTACTTGTGATAATAGTTTTCTATACCAATAAAGTTTTTAGTAATTAATCACATATAATTAACTTGTCATGTATTCATTATTAGTGACATGTGATAATAGCTATACGTAGATATACATTTTAAAATCATAACTATTTAATCACATGTGATTAAAATTAGAATTACATATTATTACAATAATGAAATCACATGTGATCATATGATTATAATTCCATATGATCATAACTGTTATTTTTGGTGTTTAATAACATGTGAATAATTTTATTTCAGAATTTATAAAATAACTTAGTTATAATCACATGTAATTATCACACGAAACGATAATCACATGTGATTAATCATATGTAAGTTTCAAATCACAACTATTATCAACATAAACTTGCCATCATCTAACAATAAATAACTCAGTTATAATCACATCTAATTTTGCAGACGCTACAATAATAACATTCAACTCGGCTATATTACATGTGATTAATTATGTGTTTTAGTACATGTGATTATATGTGTAATTAGTTTAAATTTGAAATTCACAACTATTTAATCACATGTGATTGCGCTTATAATTACATATAATCATAACTATTAAACACTTAATGTTCAATTATATGTGGTTAGTTTTTGATTGCAGAATCACATCTCATTATTACAAAAAACACATGTGATTGCAGCTATTATTATTCTATTTTTTCATCGTTGGTGGTTATAACTAATCACATATATAACCACATATCAATAAACAATTGTGAGTTTTCAAACTTACAACTATTTAATAACATGCGATTACAACTATAATCACATGTGACTATAACTATTATTGTATAGTGTTTAATCACATGTAATGTTGCATTTATTATGTACGAACTTTAAAGTCGGTTTTAATCACACGTGAATAATTTTATTTGACAATTTAAAAATTGAGAGAAAAATCTCAGTTATAATCACATGTGATTATTATATAAAGCAATAATCACATGTGATCATAGTGTCATCTTATGTAAATTTCATATCGCAACTATTATCAACATAAAATTTGTCAACATCTAACAATTAATATTGTAAATTTTCGTTGTGACCGAAAGATCAGTTGTATCACATGTGAAATAAAATATATCACTAATCAGGTGCAAAATTTAGATCCTTTGTTAAATCAAATGTGATTTTATTGTCTACAATTTTATGAGTTACATAAAAGTGAAAAGAAAAAAAGTTCTTCAAGAATACAACATGATAAAAGAAACAATTAATTTTTATAATTTTTTAATTAGTCATTTTAAAGATATTTAAATTTTAAAAACATTGATAAAAATGACAATTATATTCCTTTCTACTTAATAAAAATGGAGATTTCCTCATCGATAAAAATGACAATTATATTGACTTATCTATTCTTCAATTATTTATACTTTCTCATTATATTCACCTCTCTCTCTCTCTCTCTCTCTCTCTTAATTTATAAGTTGCGTTCTAACCACTGTTTTCGATTGTAAGCCAAAAACAAAAAGTACTTAAATAGATTTAAAAAATGAATAAACTACGAAAATGTTCTCCACGGTATACATTGGGTCGAGTAGCGTCATACTATTATAGCAGCTTATGATAGTAATTGTCTAATCAACCCTCGTTATTTTTATAAATAAGTAAACTTTTTTGTCAATAAAAAATCTTATATCAAAATAACCAGCATTTTATGTTCTGGAGTATGAGATTATTTTATTTAAAAATATTCAACTAATTATGTACAAATTTTTGATACAAAAACTTAGTAATAGTGATATAGTAATACACAAAAGTTATTAAAATACTACTACACAAACAATTACCTAAAGTAATAGACACAAAATACAAAATGAATAAAAAGATGTTGACCGGCTAAAACACCGTATTAGAAAGGAACTAGTTCGATGTAAACGTTGGTATTATATGTTGCCACCTATAATCCTATTTATTTTATTATTATTGTTATTTATTATTTATATAAAGACAAGTTCTCAAACATTTATTGCTAACATATATATTTTAATAAATATTTACAAAAATTCAACTCAGAATTTGACATAACTTTAAAGTAGTTAAGTTAACTTGATATTGTTATGCCAATAACTATTGATTTCTATAATCCTATATTAGAATTGTATTATTATATAATTATGAAATATGAGAGAATCTCTGACTAAGGGTGGTAAAATGGGCGGGTGAGCGGGTCAAAACTATGAGCTCGGGTTTAAACGGGGCTTAAGTCTAAATGGGTTTGGATCTAAACGGGCTCGAATCTAAACAAGCTTGGCTCTAACGGGCTCGAGTTTAAATAAACAAATAAAAAAAATGAAAAAATTGCAAAAACGGAAAAGCGAAAAAACGAAAAAAAAAAACCGTATAGTTGACAAAAAACAACAAATACGAAAAACGTTTAAAAACGAAAAAGACGATAAAACGTTTAAAAACGAAAACAACGACAAAAGCAAAAAAACGAAAAATGTTTAAAAACGAAAAAACGAATAAAAAAAACAACAAAAATGAAAAAACATTTAAATCGAAAAAACGTTTAAAAACGTAGAAAATGAAAAGAAAACGTTTAAAAATCGAAAAAAAGAAAAAACGTTTAAAAACGAAAAAAACAGTTTTAAAACGTAAATGAAAAAAAATTATTAAAACAAAAAGAAATTAAAAAAATATTATATAAGTGTTATTTTGAAGAAGTGGGTGTTACCCAATGTGTAGTCAATGTTGAATCCACCTTTACGGCTTTACCCATATAGATCTATTCATTTTGTTAATCAAGACCAGTAAGACTCTCTTTTAAAAATGTTAAGCTCATAATTATCCATAAATCTATTTTAAAAGTCCAGAATAACTCAAAATTAAACATTTGAGCTAATTTTGCCACCTCCATCTATGAATATAAAAATCATATTCTTCTATTATATAATCAAGTACATAGACACTTTATTTATTTTTGTAGTTAGCTAACAAATACAACAAGAAATGAGAGTATGAACAATAGCAATATATCATCCATATTGTTATTCCAATTTTGATCTATCACAAATTTATACTATTCAATTAAATAAATTTGTTGAAACGTAGCTATTATGATAACTTTATGATAATATGAATATATATATATATAATAATAATTAGCCTAATTTAGTTATTCCTAAAAGTTTATCTAAATATATATCATGCTTTTTTGCTTTACTCAAAACTCATAGTTGAAGTGTTCCGAACGGAACTCCAAAACAATACTAGTCCAACTTATATGCCAACAACTTGCATATTAAAGATCGTGTAAGCCTACATACAAAAAGCACCTTCACAAATCGTTTAGCAAATATATTGATGATTTATTTTTATTAAATAAAACAACGTGAACAATATTATCACCTCATTTAATTAAAACTCGAATACTGTTTGTTCATTCTAAGTTTAATTAGTTGCTCGTTTAGGTTTATCGTTCGTCTATGTTGAACTGTTATATATTCTTAAATTTACTAATCGAATTACAGTAAATATAAATATAAGTTTTTCTTTCTTAATTTTATGGATTACTAATATTTCGAGAATTTAACTTTCATGCTAGATGTTCATTACCCAGAAAGTCAAAGAGATACCATCCTGAACTGGTACATTTTCAATTTTCTATTCACTCATGATCGAATAGCAACCTAACTTAGATATTATATACAACCACAAATATTATATAAACACCGTCTCAGCTCAAAATTTTCACAAGAAGTTGATATAGTCACTCTCGTACCATCAGGTAAAATATTCTTTAGTTTAGTTTGTGTTCACTAACCTTCTCTAACAAACAGAAACGGTATTCATTTTGTTAATGTGCTGCATCACACTCAAACAAGCTAACATAAACAAGCTCTGTTCATATTTAGACAGTTGTTTTACAACCCTAATCATGCATGCATTTGAATGCCCATCATATAGTTTTTCCTAGGCCGTTCATATATATATAGTTGTTTTACAACCTTAATCATGTATGCATTTACATGCCCATCATATAGTTCTTCCTTAAATTTTGTACACGATAATATACTTAAAAGTCGTGAATTCGAATCTCATTCGCACTCACCTTAAACTTCTTAGAGGTTCAAAAGTGGTCAAACATTAAGCTACAATTAGTCAAAAAGTAAGTTGCACAAAGCAGAGGGATGTGAATACGTGATGTTGAAATTCAACAAACCATGATAGTGAAATGTGATGAGAACAAACCACGATACTGAGTGGAAGGGGCTACATTACGTCCGGCACAGAAAAATATCCTCTTTGTCATTGTTCTTACGACTCTTTTGGTGTTGTGGCAATATCGGAATAGTATTGTGTTTCAGTCGCAGAAAATGAGGAAGAGCCATATCTTTGGAAGAATTTTAATCCATTCTTTTGATTGGTTTTCTAATAGATGTAGCAAATATTCTATTTCTTGAGTTTTGTGGTTACAAAACCCCATGCTTTCTAACTCTCTATAAATGGTGTGTTCGCTAGTCTCTGGCTAGCCTTAGTTCTTTATAAAATTTGACTGTTCGAAAAAAAAAAAATTCAATGAGAACATATGGCCTATTGCCCTACTATGCTACACAAGGTTGTACCATACCCCATATACACATTGTTACATAATTACCCAGTAAAACTTATGACATCTAAAAAAGCAACAAAAAGCACATAACCAAGCATATATTCCATTTTCTCTTCATAGAAAGGATAATAATATTTTATGCAATGTCAAACTGTATTTTTAGAAATAAGAATGAAAACAAATTTACACATGCACTTTATTGCATAATATATAAATATATATAGCAAAAAGAACATATAAACAAACAGTCACTGCAAAAAATTTGCATAGCAAACAACCAAATAGGTAAGAAACCACCCAACATGCTTGTCTACCATTTGAATGACATTTGACCAAATTTGTTAAGGAACTACTCATGGTTTACATCCTTGTAAACTTATGCAAAACATCGGGTAAACAACGATAATATGAAGTATTTGTGACATTCTTTACATACGAGAACAAAACTCACGGGCCACTGGTCGTGGAGAAACAGAAACATCCGGTGGCTTGGCCTTCGGGTATCATACCACCACCTTTACTTGTATCTATTGCCTCTAACAACCTCACGACCTCATCCATCTCAGGTCTCTTGTCGAGATTTGCATCCCAACATTTTTTCAAAATGCTTGCAAATGCACTTGGGCAACATTTGGGAATATCGGGGCGTAGATTCTGGAATGAGAAATTACAACAAATCAAAATGATGGTTGAATATGGCTGCAAATGTGTTGAGCTTTTAATGAGCAACTTGAGCTTAAAACCAGGTTTCAAATATAAAACGAGCCAAGCTCGAGCTTATTTAGACTCAGTCAAGAGGAGAACGTTATTTTGACTAACGAATACATCCCCATTTGTGAGTTCTTGATTTATGAAATTTTCGTTAGTCAAAATAACATTCTCCTCTTGACCAGGTACTTTATATTTTAAATGGGCATATGTCATTGATAGCAGCCTTCTTTGAGAAGCGGTCCACTTTGGTAGTTCTACTTTGCCCATATTTAGGTAATTAAACTTGTTGAAACGGCCTATTATGGTAATTATAGTATAAAAAGACAAAAACAAAACTATGTTGTATAAGAATAATTACCATATAGGAGCAACAAAACTACAATTACAAAAATGGAACACTTTGCAAAGTACGTTTCTGTTCTACGAGCTCTTAAAAAACAAGCTGCTCTTCTATGACATTTGCTCATTTTAGAAGTGTAAAGTAAGTATTACAGTTATGTTGATCCCGTGGTTATGTTAGCAGAAGTCTCAAAATAACATGGTTCAAGAGACTCATTAATTACTAGTTGGACTAAAAATGTTGCCCGTAAACTATATTTGAATTCACAAATAAGTGATTAGTCTAACAATATTAGAATAAATTGTAAATAGAATACATAAATATGCTAAGATTAGTAAAGTAAAGCCAAAAAGGAACGAACCTGACGAACAACAGCAGAAGATACTTCAGCAAAACTAAGATCAACATAAGGCATGTCGCAACAATACACTTCCCATAAGCAGATACCAAAACTATAAACATCACATTTCCGGTTGTAAGGCTTTCCATCAAGAACCTACAAGATGTAAATTTTTGAAACACTAACTTTCACAGGTTCAAGTTATATCATTCAAGCTTTTCTAAAGTTAGGATATGCAGAGTTCGTAGACTAGTTTTAGGCTATTTGCTTGTATTCTATTGGTTTATGTTCAAGCTACTATATATCTATGCTTGAACATGAGTATGGCTTGCATTATGACAATTTCAATCCATTATAAAACATTGGGTCGATTTATGTTGTACTTCACCTAAAACGTGACAACAGATCATACTTGAAAACTTAGCTAAAATGCTTTAGATGTTCATAACCCTTTAAATTGCTCTATTAAAGAAACAAGATTGTTCTTATTTCTTTTATTGGTATAGTTCTGTTACATACCTAAACCATACTTAGAAAAATGCAAAGATGCAACCAACTAAAGATTTTGACTCTTCCCTGGTCAATGTACATACCTCTGGTGCCATGTAACCCAGAGTTCCTGTTTCACCCGTCATGTCTCTAGGGTTTTGAGCTTCAACACGAGCAACTCCAAAATCAGCAATCTTTAGGGTTCTATTCAAATCTAAGAGCATATTTTCAGTTTTAACGTCACGGTGCACAATCTTCTTGGAGTGAAGGTAGCTTAACCTGCAAAAGTAAAGAAACACCACAAAATGGTTATAGTTAAAAGATGCATTAAAAGCGTTTCTTTAAAACGAAAAGGATAGAATTGAGCTCACCCTCTGGAGAGATCTAAAGCAAGTTGAACAACAATCTTGAAAGATAATTTCTTTCTAATATTCCTGATTAAATATTTCTTGAGGGTTCCACCAGGAAGATACTCCACCACAACACAACAAGCCCTAGATGGTAAAGAGTTCTGAGCAGAATTTGAAGTGTTTGTTGGGATCTTAAGATCTGAGGTTCCCATTGAAGCACCAACAAACTACAATATTATTGAAGAAGATACGAATAAAGACAACATGATTGTGAAACAGTATTAGAGGTGGCAATTTTTACCCCTAAACTATTATCGATCTGGGTCGTATCTCATCTCCAACAGGTCGAATTTAGAAAAGTAAGCTAAGAAGTGGATTGAGAATGTCAAAAGTCAACAAAATTGATTTCAAATACTTAGAACCTCCTATATCGCTTTCTCAAAAACATATTTTACAATACAGTTTTCATAATCTTATTAATATGTTCAAAAAGTGTTGAAAGGTTCGCCTCACCCAACCCCTTTGGACCCAAAACTAAAAATGACCGACTTTAACCTGTTACCCAACCTGCCCATTTTGACACCTACATTGCAAATATCTAAGAACCTTAAATCGGTCTAAAACATTTTATGGAACTATTGAAACTTTTAGATACAATAGCTACGACTAAGAGTTTAATAAAGTTACCTTGGTGACATTTGGATGATCAAGCTTATGCCACACAGCAACCTCTTGTCGGAAAGAAGTACGAAGATTTGCAGTTTCAGCAGCAGTAGCAAGACCATCCTCTCCCCAGTCCAATACCTTCACTGTAAGTTTTGAAATCGTTCAGGTTGAAAGATATGCATAAAGAAAAGTAAGAAAGTGAAATTATCAAACTATCCGGAACTTTAATCAAGCCTACAATAATTACTTTGAACATGCACATCCAAAGAACCGTCATAATCATATACAAATCCCAATTTTATGATTCCATAAGGATCCACTGACACACATACCATGACAAAGGCAATAAAGCAGAAGAGACAAATTTACAATATTCAACAATCTGCCTACATGGCTACATTCACATTTGATGTTAGGATTCTTATGATTCTTCAAACTCAATAGTTGTGGCAATCCGGACCGATTTAATTGTAAATGGGTCAAATTGGGTTACCATATCCTTACCAAGCAAAATCAAAGAAATTAGCAGAGAGGGAAACAGGCCTAACACGTTGAAAGTCTCCAAAAGTGTACTTTCAATGCTTAGCAGGTAAAGGAGCCCTCCCATTTCAACCCGCACTAAAACAACCTGTACCAGTTTGAACCCCTTATCAAACACATTTAACCCACCCATCTTGCTACCTCTAGCAAATGCCAATTTGAAAAAAAAAGAAAAAAAGTCGTAAAGACATCAATTATAAGAAAATTATTAAGAAGAAAAATGAAAATACGAATGAAGTATCTAACTAGCTGTAAAAATGGGTCATTCTATTCGTAAGTGGTGCATCCATGCACCATCTATACCAGGCTCTAGATACAACATTTACATACTATACCCATGGTTTTGTTCCATCTTAAACATAACCGGTTTTTATAACCATGAAAATACCCATAGTGCCCTGAAATGATTGGCCATTAATGCTTATCACACTTCTCACTCAAAGATCCATATTTTGTAATTAATCTGGTTATCTCATTCTAACATTGATTAGTATATAAACAATCTATCCATTTTTCCTGGAAAAAGCATCCAAGATTTTGAAAAGCCATTCTTTTTTATTATGGATTTGCGATCCACTAATCCTGATGAAATATTTACAATCTTGACAATAACTATAAAGTAAAGTAATCACTTTTTACCAATCCTATTTAGAAGAAACACATGTAAATCACAGGAATAAATTGAATAACAATAACACAAAATCATCTCACCATTACAAGCCTATCAATTGCATAAACTACCACAAAAATTCAAAGTTTAATATACCAAACAACCGTTAACTCAATAAAATTATCATAATGAACATTAAATATAAATAATTAAATTTAAAACTTTACCTGCAACATCTTGACCATCATAAACACCTCTATAAACAGTACCATAAGTACCATGAGCAATAACATTCCTTATATCCAATTTTGCTAAATCAATTTCCCATTCTTCTTTTTTAGTATTAGCTTCTTTATATCTATCTCTTGACCAAACCCTGCTCAAATGTTTATCCAATTGAACATCCCAACTCTTAAAATCAATCTTATCTGCCCTCAAAAAATTATCTTTATTACCCAATTCCTTTGACTTTGAACCTAAGCCACTTAGTTGACCACTTGGATTTTTAGGGGATGAACCAAGGCTTCTTGATTCTGATTTCTTCATAGTAGTTTCACCATCTATTACTTCTTCAATTTTCTTCAAATCCTCCATTAATAATTTAGTAGATAAGAAACAAAAAGTGAACTGATGAACAAAGCCAGAGCAAAGTAAAAAGCAAGGAAAAATTCAAGCTTTAACAGCATGGATTTCAAGATTTCTTGAAATTCAATTAAACCGAACAAAAAATAACATTTTTTAGTTGAAAGCAGCAGAATCACCAAATCAAAAACAAAACTTGAAAACCCAAATAAAACCCAGATTGAAAAAGCAGAAATTTTAAAGATTTCTTGAACTCTTTCTGAAAAATAATAAAAAGAAGAAACTTTTCTAGATTGAAGAAGCAGACCCACCAAATCAAGAACAGAACTTGGAAAAGTAAATAAAACCCAGATGAAAAGATGAAACCAATAAAGATAGAAGGTAATTAAAACCAAAATTAAAGCTTTTAAAAGAAAAGGAAGTTGAATTGGAACAAAACTAGAAAACCAATTAAACCCCAGATAAAAAAAAGAAGAAGGTAGAATTAATTTAAAGATTCGAATGTTGTGGAACACAATTTAGACAGAATTTAAATCTAAATATTTTATAAAAGTAAGTATTTAAAAATTAAACTCTTCGTATGAATTAATTTACTCAACATATCAAATTAACAGTATAATTGTTAAGATAATATCACTAACTTTCAAGTTTAAAATTCTTATTATATCAATAGATTTAGAATTTAGAATACCCCTGTTAAAATGAAAATCAAAAACCTTTGAAAAAGGGATTTTGGTAGTGGAGAATTTGTGGCAGAAAGAAGAATAAGTGAAAGACGACAGCGGAGACAAATACAAGCGCTGGTGCTCCTAAAATAGCTGCTGTGAATATGATCTCGACCAAAAATAAAGATTAGTGGTGCATCTTTTTATAATTTCTTAACTATTCATCCCTATTTTTGATATTTGAATTGTTTAATTTAAAAAAAATTATTTATTACCGATCTAAAATAGACTATTAAAATAATTTATTTTTAAAAAATTTTCTATTCTAATGAACAATTGAACTACCGGTGAATAAACTTTCAAAAAATAGATAATTTATATATTTTTTAGAAAAATAAAGACGAACAATAGATAAAACAATAATACACCATAATATTATTTATTCATAATTTCATACTGTAACTTTTTAAACAAAAGTTACCTTTTTACCTTGCCCTTTCGAAAGATTCTTTCAAGTTTCAACTTTTAATTTTAATGTTGATAGAAAATTTGACATATGTTAACAATAATGAATAGTGATGTAAAATTAAATACCAATTTGAATGTACAAAACGTTAATAATGTAATATTAAATAGTAACATGTACCCTTTAATACGTGATTTTAAATTTGTGGTCAATTTAAAACATAATCAATATTCTAAAATGCAAAAAAATAAATTAGTTATTTATTTTTGTTACCCTTTTTGGATATATAGAAGTCCACGAACTCTAACTACAATCATACTGAGTATTATACAACAATAAAAATAATACAAGTAATTGACTTTTCTACATTTTTATATTGTCAGTCTACGTTCATAAAGAATCATGGAAAAATTCAAAAGGAATTATCAGCCAGCGTTGAACTTAATTTGATTTTTTTAATAATAATAAATGTTATAATATAATATCTAAGTTGGTGGTGAGAAAAAAATTGTCAAGGGGAAGGCCATCTCATATATGAACAAGAATAATAAAATACTTTTTCTGAATGAAAATGCATAAAATATTAAATATACTTTAACAACAAAAGAAGTAGTTCATAGGAAGTCAAGTTTTTAGTTAATAATAATATAATGATAACAATAATAATATAGTAATAACAATAATAATAATAATACTAATAATAATAATAATAATAATAATAATAATAATATTATTATTATTATTATTATTATTATTATTATTATTATCATTATTTAAAAGGAAAAACTGCACATCATATATGTCATTGACTGTGTTGAATATCTAATGTATTTTTAAAAACATTTTACTATACTCACTAAAATTTAAATGTTGGAAAACAATTTATAATTCCATCCAATAATAATAATAATAACAATAATAATAAAAATAACTATATGTATTTTATTATATCTGTAAAGTAAAATAAGATATGCATAAAATATAACTGGTATAAAATAGGATGACAAAATTGTTTTTGTTTTTTACTCCGTCTTTTAAGTAAAGGAAGTAATAAAAATCAAAAAGTGGTATACAAGAATGTGGGTCGGCGACTGCATTGTAAGCGCCGTCGCTAACTAAAACGACATTCCAATCTACACAAGCGACAATTTCAAAAGTTGTACCGTGTGTACGTCAAATATCCACAATTTCCCAAATGGCCAAATGTCAATTATTAATTTTTTATTATTATTCTTCAACTCCCTCAATTCTTTTTTATAACATCTTCAACCCCCTCAATTATTATCACTTCCCATATATTTTTATTTTGTTTTGACATAACTTATTGTATCAAAAATTGGTTGATATAATTTTTAGTATTTGTTCAATGCATCTCATTCACATGAAACAAAATTAAAGGATTGTTAGATTAGCTACGTACCTTATTTGTACTCTATGTTGTTTTTTGATAAAGCAATTGATATATGGAGTTTGTAATTCCTCAACTTGTTTGATATGATCAATATTCTACTTTTTATTTTTTTAAAGATTAATATGATCATTTTTTAGTAAATTTGATGATAATTTGTACATTATCAGTTTATTTTCATATACCATTATCTATAGTGTTGTACGGCATAATACTATAAAATATAAAATATAATTAATAATGTAAAAAAAATTAATAACCTATAAATCACTTTTAATAACATAATGATTGCCAATTTGACCCTAAATGAGATGTTTTGACCCCAAATGAGATGTTTTGAAGTTTCTTTGTTCGAATGTGTCTCATACCTTTTCATGAAATGCTCTAAACTTAAAACTATAGCTACAGCTACAGCTACAGCATACAGCTACAACTTACAGTTATTTCACCAAATAGACCCTTAATGATGTAAAATTTAAAAATTAAAAGAACAGTTCGTTAAGTATAAGTAAGGGTAAAAATAAAATGTATATATTAAGAAATAATTGACCAATTGACTAAAATTAAACAAATAAGGAGATAAAAATATATCAAATAAAATTTAGTTGAAGATTAAAATCTTAAAAGAGAAAAAAAGTTAAATATCAATAAATAAACTTAAGTAGCTTTGAACATATAATCATTATTTATTTAGTCTTTAATCAATTTAAATTGATTTCAGTTCAGTTTTTAACCCGTCCTTTGACTGAAAATAGGACTATCAGTTATTCCTAGGACCAGTCCAATTTTTCTAGTCCAGTCTTTTCTAAAATCAATTTCAATTTTAAACTGTTTTGCTCATCTCTAATAGAACGTATGGTGCACTTCAAGTTAGACATAATTGTCACGCCTACAAAGGTATATCCCCAAAAAGATTTATATATTTTATGTGTTAATTTCTATACTTAATGATACATTTTGACATTTGTAATCGATTGAGAATATGATTTTGAATGAAACAAAACACCACGAATGAAAGGAATATATATTAGTTTGGTAAGATCCATCATATAAAATGACTTGGACAAGTTGCCAACTACTCGTGACAAAATGAAACTAGCATACAAACAGATTTGAACCTCTCATGTTGGATTCAACGATGTTCCCTCACAAATCACAACAAAAACTTATATTTTTGTTGTTGTGACTAATACGAAAAGGATCTCAATCTCATACCAAAACGGGACAAAACGGAACAGAGATTAAGATTATTTGCTTCCATTATTTCTGATGTTTCCATTGCATACTTCCATTAGGACAATGCTTACGATTCATCAAAGACTGCATTTATCACCTTACATTAACAGACAACATAAAAGTGAGAAATGTTCTTTTCTTTTCGCTAATGTAGTGTATATTATTGTTCTCTGCAATATACAAGTACGATTATACTCTATTATATACACGGCCACACGAGTGTTGACCTCCAAAGTAACTGACTGCTGCCTGGCCATAGTATGTTATCGTTATTTGGGTGATGCTTGCACCTTGATGTTATGCAGCCTGTGCAAACAAAAATGATCCCTTTAATTAGTTGATACCAACAAAATGCATGTGTTTGCAACGATCCTAAAAGGCAGTTAATTCTAATATCCTTGCATACAAGCTTAAAGGTAGAGAACAAAGTCACTGACTATGAAGCTTTAATTCTTGATGTCCTCATCTAGCCTGTACAAAACCCCGAACATCTCCAGATTCTAGAGTCTTTATCCTAGGTGATGAATGAATCCTACTTGCCTTATCTCAGGGCCATTGCTTTGATATAGAGGTGTAAATTTCGACCAATCTACTTATAAATAGGTTGAATCAGGTCATGCTTTATCTCTAACGGGTCAAACATGTATGCATTGAAGAAGTTAGTTAATAGGAAACTTTTAAAAGGGGTACCATTGAAAAAGTTAGCTAAAAAGGAAACACATCAAATGGATCACAAGCCGTTTAAAGTGTGTTCTTTAATTCTAACGATTCTGGATTTATTCATAGATGACACACTAACTATTCATCAAATTCTGGACAGGAAGTGTTTCAGGCCAACTGACCATACAAAAAGTACACGTTTTGACCAATTATCCAACTTGTTTGACCTGCCCATTTCGCGCCCTCAAATTTTGTGCCATTAGTGACACCCCTGACCACCCAAGTGTGAAGTGGAAGACTAGCCCCATAAACTCCATGTCCTCTAAATCAATGTAAAATATTATTTGCGCCAGTTACTAGGGATTCAGTGTTCATACTTTAGGACCTATGTAGGACGAGATGACACTTGCACAAAGGGTGTATCCTCAAAACTGAAAACATAAGCTAGTCAGATCACTATATCAACAGATTAGGGGTTGCCCAGAAAATGGCACATGATAGATTTGAATGAATCTTGAATTCTAAGTTTGGAATACTGAATAAGAAAATAAGAACTACCTAACCTTGACATTGAAGAGAGCACTATTGTCAGATACTTGTTGGCCAGGAGTGACTTGAAGCCCGCTAACGACGCCTGAGGTTGGTGCCTTGAGCACATGCTATCAAATAACCAAGGAAATCTTAGCAACCGATATAACACTGAATTATTAACATCTCATGTAGTGTTTTATCGAAAGTAGAAGGGTTTGATTTCGAACCTCCATTTTCATTGCTTCCATGACTATCATTGGTTGACCTTCTTCGACTTCCATTCCATTCTTGACCAGAACCTTGACCACCAGACCAGCCATGGGGGCAACAACGGTCCCTGGAGGATGTGATGTAGATTCGTGACGTCGGTGTTGATGGGTATCAAGGTTATCTAATAAATCAAGCCCCACTTTTTGTTTGAAGTAATGATGTTCTGAACCATGCCATATGTTTATGTGCTCAGTCTTATCCTGCAATTTGAACAAAAAAAATGAGCATCAGTTACGCAATTAACAGACTTGTAAAGAATCGACCTGAATAAAAGAGTGCCAGTTATTCAGTTAACAGACTTGAAAAGAACCTGTCTGACCTGCTTCCTCTTTAAACAAAAACATCTTCCTATTTTCTTTAGCTCTATACTAAAGTTGGTGTTTCGTTGTATGTTTTCAATCTGAATTGCTTCCGCTTTAAACAAAATCATCTTCTTGTTTTCTTTATCTTTATTTATACTAAAGTTGGTGTTTTGCTTTAGGTTTTCGAAGTGACTTAGCGATATTGAATATTCACAATCAGATAACTAATTGTAATAAAACACGCTGCAAGAGACGTTATTTGGGTGTGCTAGTTTGTAATAACAATTAATAACGTGTTAAACTTTTTGACAAGTCTAATTATTTAAGAAGCTGGTTGATAAGATTGTCCTATAATTGTAGACGTTGTTGATGTAGTTACGCTTAGAGTATGGCAATTTGTTAGCATATTAACTATAGAACTATATTTATTTTATTACTTATGAACAATGAACATGTGGGAGAGTAGTCTTTAAGATGGGTAAAAAAGCTGTAACCGAACACCAAAAGTGATTATTGTGAGTTCAAGTGCAATAATCAGATAGCATGTTTCTTAATGCTCATCGAAACACCTCCAATAATTGGGTTTGTTTCGTTTTTTCTTTGTTTTCTTTTTCCTTTTTTTTTTTTTTTTTTGCAAGCACATTTTTACTGGTCAAGGTGAAAAATAAATATGAAATGCAGCAAAGAGCGTAGGTTAGAAGCCAAATAGTGAGGACCATATTAAGTAAAGAAACAACATCCAACAGATGGATATGATAAGGTTAAAGGAAGATTGCAAAAGGCGATGGCGCACCGTAATATAACTGGCAAGATTCACGTTCTTGCTTATACCATCAGCCTCAACTCTGAAATCATGGTCTCCCACTTGTGTTACTGTAATTTCAAGAGCAGGAAAGCTATCTTCTCCCATCTGTAATTACGTAAAAAAGACTTGATTACAATAGTTAAAGTTAAATGATTCAAAAAGATGTGTCAGTTTTGAATCGTTTAATCATAAATCGGTTGATTTGGGCTATCTATTATCTCTAAAGGGTCTAATGAGTTAGCTAAAAGATTTAACTCAAAAGATTAATGGGTCAAGCAGGTTGACAGTCACCCAAGTGTAATCAAATGTATAGAAGTCCCCCAATCATTTCATTACAAGGAACTAGATTACTTTTGCAAAATCAGTCTTTGTAGTTTACACAAAGTAACTATTAACAATATATAAAATAAATGATTATGAAATGTTTGTGGGCTGACCAGACCCACCCATTTTGCCACCTTTATTTTCAAAATTGGTCAAAGCAATAGAAAAGTAACGAGCATGTAGATAAAAAGAGGATAATGTTAGTTCAACTTATTATTCTTCTTATGATATTACCTTGATGAGATAATTCCCATTTGGCAGATGACTGATGGAAAGCGTGAGGTGCTCTGAGTTGTTATCACGGTATTCATTCTCCCACTCTAATTCTATTGTGCTCGTAGCCAAATGATTGAGCCTAAACGGAGGATGCGTATACCACACAGACAACCCTCCTGCAGTACATTTATTAATTACTATCCATTTTTATAAAAACATGCACATTTTCTGAAATAAATAAATAAATATATAAAAGAAGTCTCTAAGTTTACCAGGAGGGCTTTTCTTCAATAGTGTAAGCTCCTTTTCGCAAATACATGCAGCTACTAAAGCTGCACTGTTCTTGGCAGCATCATATGCTGCCTGTGCTGATACTGAATCATTTGGTGTCACGAATAAGTCGTTTTTAAATTGATCGATAAAATGAGTTTCAAGTTCAGCATTCGCAAACGCCCTGTGGTTAGCAAGTTTGTAGAGAAACTGAATATTTGTGGGAAGACCTGCTACCTGCAAAAGCAAGTACACAAGAAATTACAAAATCATAAAGACTGATGATGGAAGTCGCATTAAATCAAGATTAAAGTAGTTTGGATCTTTTCTTATCCCACATAATGCAAGATTCAAGAGACATTTGCAAGGAAATGAGGTGCATCCCAGCTAATTTTAGATTGTACCCACTGTTATTGAAGCATAAGAATGCATGGTTACTAACGTTATTAATGATACTGCCTTAAATATACATCTTTCATGTCCCGATATTCGTCTCGGAAGACGGTTCAAAAGCAAAAGCCATGTTATTGGTACTTAATTGATCCATATTTGATATTAGGTCAAAGATCCTGACCAGGGAGGATTGGAGCAGAAAATGGACAAACAACTGCAAAATGGTCGCAGGCTTATAGAAGCAAATGTCACGCAGGTTTCGCGAAACTTTCGCAGCCATGAAGTGCCTGCGATGGACCCTTACTTTGGCATTTTTGGTCGCACTGACGTTACAAGCCTGGTCGCAGCCACACAGCATGGTCGCAGCCTGCGACACTTCCCGGATTTGTGAAGTATTAAAACCTGAAAATTAACGTTTTTATGCATGTTTTTGCATACCAACTTTTTGGATATCAAGATCAAGAGATTGAACATGCTCTGGATTGAGACATTTTATTGGGTTTGATTGTTCCTAAACTATAACTAAAGAACATGAGGTTATTGTATTTATTTGCTATAGCTATGGATTATTCTCCTAGCGTTTAGAAAACAATTTTCCTTTAAATTAATGAAGTTTATGATGATTTGGTTGTTTTTTGAGTTTCATCGACTATGGTTTGACTTATTTGTCAACCTGAAACTAACTTGTAAGCTTTTCTATCACTCTAAGTGGAATCACTAGTTTTAGGAAGGATATGAATGATTAATTTAGTAATGGTTAATCATTCCAAAAGTATAGAACTAGAATGTAGTTAGGACTAGAAGGTATATAGGTTGAACAATTGGATACCCACATAAGGGACAATTTCACAAATTAATATTTGGAACTAGTAAACAACCAAGCTAAATAGACAACTCAAGGTAATTGGGAACACTGGAGAACTCCATAGTAGTTTCCTGGAGTTTGTAGGATTAAACCACCTCGACTTAGGAGTTTACTTTACTCAAAAATGACCACAATGACATTGGTATTTATTTCGAGTGTGTAATTGGAAATAATTAAAGAAACCCAAGGACTTCATCTTCCAATTCACATGAGTTTTGTAATACGACTTCATCATTTCAAGTCTACACAAATAGCTTGCATATCATTGCCTTTCAATTAACAATCTCATTTGCTAATACTTGCTTGCTAGAATAGAAGTTACATTTTATTTGCTAACTTACGATGTTGTCAAAAACAAGCCAACACAAAAGTCTAAGTTACGAAGCTCAATTCTCGCTCCCTGAGTTCAACAACCCGGTCTTACCTAAGCTATAATATCTTACAATTGGTACACTAGCCACTTTCGTGTGTTAGTTGGCATCTAGCTTAAACCAAACTCCACTGAAACCTAGTGTGTAGTTACGCGCACACCAATTAGCTTAATTTAAAAAAAAAAAAAAAAAAAAAAAAGAAGAAGAAAAAACTAGTATATCCTCCTTAAAACATCAACTGATTACTAACACTGGAGGTGGCACCTTTGGCCCATTTACATGCAAACGGGTAGATTAAGGTTATATAAATCTATAGCAAGTCAACTGAGTTAAATTTTGTGATTCAGGAAAAAAGAGCTGGACAAACTGGTTGAATGTCATCCGAAATGTATCCAAATGCCTAAAACCGCATAAATTTCTTTTTTTAAGGTCAGATTTGTATCGTAATAATGCATTTTTCTTAGTCATTTTAACTTCTCAACTATTCATAAAATCGAAATTAATTGATAATTGCGGGTCCGCCTAATCCAACCCATTGAGACCCAAACTAAAAAATTACAGTACATGTTTCAACCGTAATCCAGCTTGACCCATTAACGGTAGGAAGGGTTATTCAATCCGCCTGATTTGTCAGCATAAGTCAAAACTTACACTTTGGAGGGATGTAAATGCAACCCCAGCCATAATAGACATGTTCTTAACAGAGAGTCGGACAAACAGATGGTACGAGTATGACATCAGTAATATGGCATACCTGAAACTTAGATAAAGAATCCTTCAACTTGACTAATGCAGAAGCACGGTTCTCTCCCCATACTACAAGCTTAGCAATCATGGGGTCATAATGCATGCTTACAGCGTCATCTTCTTCAACCCCAGTCTCAACTCGAACTGACATCAGTAAATCATATCTATATCAAACGATGATACTTCCGGAAGCAAAATGGCTTTCAGAAATCTTCCATAGAACACTCAAGAGTCAATGACAGAAATCAAGAACTCCTCTAGGAAGGGGAAAACAGTTCAAGAAATAAACTTGTTTAGAAGTTTAATTGGTCAAAATTGAGTCAATCAGCATCATGTTGTTTTAACTCGGTTTGCTAGCTTATGACCATGGATATCTTCTATAAAGATCAACACCACATACACATGCTACAATTTTAAGTTCGCCCTCTACTAAACAATTAGTTCTCCAGATAATTAAATGCTCTTTTTTGTTTGTTATGGTTTCAGTATTGGTCTAACCCAACTCAAACAAATAAGATCCCACTAAAAGTTCCCAAATATGCAACTCATACGGATGGATACTAGAGAACTTAAGATTTCCTCAAGCACAGTTAATCATTAATTTTTCTATAGCAACCATTAGCAGAGGCATTAAAATACTATTTTAGGAACTTCACAGCAATATCCATAAGTATCTAATCATATATTATATGCAGAAAACGGATTATTTATTAGCATTATTGCTGACTTTTCAAGCCCATGAATAGAATTATGTTCCTTCATAACAATTAACCATGTAATCTATGTCTATAAGCATACATAGGTTGAAGAAAAATACCACTTGCTGACACTGGAATAGGACGGTAATATTTAAGAACACCAGTTGCTGGCAGAAATCCTCTTGACACATTTTCCGCATATATCCGGGCTTCAAAAGCATGTCCTGAAAATTGCAATTAAGTACATATTATGAATCCCTTGATAAACCACCAAATAGAAGATATAAATATAAAATAGAAAAGCCTTTTGTAATCATTTTCATCCTCCCTGCTTCCCAGACATACAAATGCAGACTTTCATGCATCATATGATGTAATAGTTATGGGGTAACATATCGAAAATGTTCAATTATGAGCGGCTTTATATGGAATAGGCCGGTTGGCTTGACCCAAAAGCATTTTTTGGCCAGTATTAAATTGCATGTACATAAATTATGTAATGTGTAAATCGATTACACAATAAATATTATTACAATAATGATTGAAATCTTGGAATAACACGACTTGTGAGATTATCAGGGCCGGCCATAGGCAAGTTCAAGAGGTGCCAATGAACAGGGCTCATCTTCGTGTAGGGGCCCAAATTTTTTAGTCTTATGTAATACTGCGTATGTCCATTAGGGGCCCATAACCTTACGTAGTATTGTCTATGTCCATTAAAGGGTCTATCCTCATATAGGGGCCCAAATGTTTTAGCCTTATATATTATTACTTATCTCCATTAGGGGCTGAAAATTCTTTTAGGGCCTTTTTTCATTAAATTGCACAGGGCCTCTAAATTATGAGGGACGAATCTCACATTATATGGAGTAAAATAGAATTGGGGTGGTTTTCGACCCATTTCACAGGCCTCACTTTTAGCTCGTTTATTCATATTTGATCCATCTGAGAGATAATACAACCCATATCGACCCATTCATATGAAGTCAAAACTGACACCTTTAGCTATATGAAAATCTAGATTTGAAGCAACTACTACCATTTACTTGAAAAAAGTATAGGAACAAAAATATACTGCAAGTACCAACTCACCTAATATAGGGATTTGTGCTTGATTAAGGGGCAGCGATTCTCCATTTGCAACACGGATTTGCCACTCTACAAGATCTTGACCAACAATCATCTCAGTTACAGGATGTTCAACCTGAAAAAGAATGGAGAGAGTACCTGATTTGCTACAACATATTCTTCACTATTAATAACAAAGTGACGGCACAAGCAAGTACCTGAAGACGAGTGTTCATCTCCATAAAATAAAATTCCCCGGAGAGAGTATCAACAATGAACTCAACTGTGCCGGCGTTGTGGTAACCAACCGCCTTTAATAATCAGACACACACTGTCTAATCAGTAAAACCACTCGAAACATCTTACTGGCCTTCGGTTACACCCAAAAAATATAGCAATTAAATTAGAGGGGATTCATGACTCTCCAATAACTTTGAACCTTATATTCGGAAAGCTAATGAAGTACGGTATCTTTGACAAAAATCTAGATATCCATCTTAGCGGGGAGGTTAAAAATAGATAACCTATTACAGTAACTTGCTCAATACTGGTATTAGCAACAACTTTTGGAGGTCTGTGCAAAATACTATAGGGTTCTTACCTTGGCAGCGGATACAGCAGCTTGACCCAAGCGGGAGCGGAATTCGTTAATGATATCCGGCTGCAGAATAAAGGTTTGTCACAATTCTAGATATATTACAGCAGAAGAAGAATAACTTATATACGAGAGTCAGTTACAGCTGGGGCTTCTTCAATTATCTTTTGGTGTCGTCTCTGCACACTGCAATCTCTCTCGTACAAGTATACAACATTACCCTGCTTATCCCCAAATACCTATCATAATGAAGTTGGGAATGAAGCTTAGATAGTTACCAAGTTAGACAACCAGTTCGTCATAACTTGATAGTAAAATGAGTTAAAGCTTATGTGAACCACCAGAAAGAGTTGTGAAAATGGAACTGAAGAGAAATTATATACTTTCACTTAGATCTTGATTACTAGTTACTAATTTAACTAAATAACATAAGTAGTTCCAAAAGAATATAACCAAGATATCTACCTGGACTTCTATATGCCTTGGCCTTGTTATATATTTCTCCAGCAAAATTGTGTTTACACCGAAAGAAGCAGCAGCCTCTCGTTGTGCTCCTAAGAATGCGTCAACAAATTCTTTTGGACTTTCCACAATCCTCATACCCTAAAACTCGACAAACATTTACACCAAGATGACACATATTTTATCTGTATGAACTGGGTTCAGTTAAGCTATTAACTTAGAATAATAGAGTACCTTTCCTCCACCTCCATGGGTTGGCTTTATAAGAATAGGGTACCCGATCTTGTCTGCTTCTGATTTCATTACATTAATATCTTGTTCATGACCATGATACCCAGGCACAAGTGGTACACCCGCTGCGCCCATGATTCTCTTTGATGCACTAATGGACACTTAAAAGCATCCAATGAGAAGTTTTGAATATCAAAAAATCCATGCAAAACAATTTGCAAAGGAAATGAAGCAAAGGAACACATGGAAGCAAAAGAGACAGATAACTTGAACTTTAAGCCAATGGTTGCATAGGTATAAGAGCTAAGAAAAATCAAAACTATATGTACGACCACAAGGTTACCATAAAACACGGCGCGTGGAATGATGGAAAAAATAAACGTATATTTTGGTATACAACTCTATGTATGTATTCAACTCACAACAGAAGGTGTTGTAGATATGTACCTTTTATCACCCATTTCACGAATTGCAGATGCAGGGGGTCCAACAAAAGTGAATCCTTCAGTTTCACAAAGTTGAGCAAAGTCTGCATTTTCTGATAAGAAACCGTAGCCTGGATGTATAGCCTATTATCAAAAGATTAATTTACACTCTGAGCTAAGTCCTTAAAATATGTACAAACTAACAAAACTTGAGATCAATTACATGATGAATTTAAACCACAATTTACTTAAAAAAACATGAACCTAAAAGTACTAATATCTTGCTGAAATACCCATAGAGGTACGAACAGTCATAATCGAACTATTATCAGTCATAAACATAAATACTTCATTTATCGACAATGTTATATCACAGATTCACAGTGTGACAATATACAACCAATGTCTACAACTACAATTTCACAGAATAATAACAAAACTTAAAGTCAACGAAAGTAGGGAACCCTAAATTTGACCAAATACCTGAGAACCGGTACGAACAGCAGCTTCAATAATCGAACCGGCATTTAGATAACTCAAACGAGCCGGTGCCGGTCCAATTCGAACCGCTTCATCAGCTGATTTCACATGAAGACTGTGTCTATCAGCATCACTGTACACAGCAACAGTTTGTATACCTAATTTTTTGGCTGTTTTAATAATCCTACAAGCGATTTCACCTCTATTTGCTATTAATAACTTCTCAATTTTTCGATTATTAATATTAATATTCTCATCGTTGATTGAATTCGTAACTGAGGATAGTGATCGTAGGTGTTGAGTGTAATTGAGTAATCGGTTGTTTGAGTTCCTGTGAAGTTTCCGGCGAATTATTGACGTTATTGACATGGTGGTGGAGTGACTGTGAGTGGTGGTGTGACTGACTGACTGGTGGTGATTTGTATTAAAAGCACATGCTGCTCACGTAGCAGTTTTATCATGCCACGTTGTTTTTGGCAATTTGATAAACATTAGCATGCCACGTTTACTTTTTGTCATTTTGATAACCATTAACCCGCCAGCGATTCTTGACAAAATAACTTTATATAAATTTCTTAAATATCATTATATGTTAATTGTTATTTTTCATATGTTAAATAAGCTAATTAAGTAATGAGTTTTGTTAACGTGAGTTAACAATTATTACAATGCTCAGACTTGTATAACTAATTATACCTAAACCGATTATAGTGAAGATATTAAATTTGTTATGATATGAATATAAGTATTGGAAAAGGTTCAAATAGAATTAGTTACTATGATAGTAATGATAAGGATGAATTTTTTATTTTTTATTTTAACTTAATTAATTTTTTTGATAAAAGAATTATATCAAAATTATTAGAATCTTATATTCTTTAATCTGAAATTAAAAGTTTTTAAAAAAGTATATATATGATATGCAAATTAATTTTGTGTATAAAAACTTTGATAATTTTTGTGTATCACACATAAAAATTATAAAGGTTGTGATACACAAATTTATATTGTATATCATATATATTATATATATATTTAAAAAAAATTATTTCATATTAAAGAGTATAGAATTCTAATAATTTTAATATAATTTTTTAATTAAAAATTTTAGTTAATATTAAAATAAAAAGTAAAATGTTTATTCTAAGGATAAAACAAATATACATATTTCAGTATATATTTATAGATCTAGGTTCAAATGAGAAACCTAAATATCGTAGGAATGTAGGAAATGATTTCAAACTCATTTTTAAATATTCAAAACACGTTATTTTACAAAATTTTATTCGTAGCTCCTCATTCAAATAACTTTTAGAAACTATTTTCCAAATAAAAAAAATTCGACTTTTTTTTATTTTTTTAATTATTTTTTATTAATTTTTTTATTCATAATAATCACATTTTTTAACTAGATAATCACATGAATAATATGTGATTATCAAAATCCTATTTTGTAATTATCTCAAACACATAATAATCACATTATATTAGAGAATAATCACATGTGATTATCATGTTATATTTTGTGATTATCTTGAATAATCACAACAGTAATGACTGTAAAAAAGGTTTGAAAAAAAAATTAATATTTTTTATTAAAATTTTTATCATAGTTTGTAAAAGTTATTTTAGTAATAATCATTAAAAAGAATTTTAAAAAAAATATGTTTTAAATATTTAAAAGTGAATTTGAAGTTATTTTTTACATTCTCACGATATTTGAGGTTTTTATTTGAACTCTCCCATGTATTTATATTAGTGATATGTATATGTCTGTACATTTGACTTGAGACGTACTCCGTAGTAAGAGAAATCAATTATGATTTACTTGGTACGAATTATTGGACTGACCCTCTATCCAAGTGAGGCCTGGTATTGCAGTTCTCTAAAAACCTTTTGTGTTGGTTTCTTTTTAAATAGAAAAATACTGTATCAATAATGGGCCTTGGTCCACGTTGGGGTACGTAGGCCGAACATGAGACGAGAGTCCTTTATAAAAATAGTTTGGTATATCCGACTGTCCGAGTATAAATTGCCAAAATAAATGGAGACGTTTTAGTATTTTTTTTTTTATAGTTTAAACAAACTAACTAATTTGGAATCGCATAAGTAATAAAAATAATTCTAACTTCATTCGATTTTCCTTACTCACAAAAGGTCTTACGGTCGGTACTAACTAAAAAAATATAGTCTTCTTTCTAAAAGTAGGTGTTGAGAGCTTTTTATGGGGAAACTTGCAAGTACCATTTGGGAGGAGACGGACGTTGATCCAATCTTATGAGTATTCGGACTATGACAATTTTGATGAACAGTCACTCACTTTTGAAGTTTTGATAGTTATACGATTCCAGAATATAATCTAGAACTGTGTCAATTATGTTTATTAGAAATAAACAATCGAGTGTATATATATATATATTAAAGTTTTGATTAAAAAAGTTAAATGAATGTAACTCAACTCAAATTATGTGTGCATCAAAAGTCATTTAGCCTAACATTATGTGAGAAGCACATTAATCAAAAGGTTATTGTAACCGGTTTCATCAGAGACAATGTATACATGTGTACTTGTATATAACGTCTGCGATATGTTGCATATCTGTCTTTTTGAAAACATAAATAATCTCATATGTTCAAATATGTGATTGACAATACTAAACTAGTAATAAAATTAAATCGCGTGTTTATATATGTTGGTATTCTATATTTAGTAGAGAAGTGTTCGTTACAAATTTACGTAGCAATAATATAAGTCCGGTAATCAATAGCTATAGTTTGTTTGAACTCAAAATAATATTTTAATATGTTGTAAACTAACTACTACTTTTCACTTCATGTTGTTCATATTTTATACTAAGAAGATTAGTTTAAAGAGTCATAAGATTCTAGTACTATTTTACAAATTATTTTATGGGAACTTATTTAAAAGTGATAGTTGAAGGCAGAAGATGCTAGTGGTTATAATGATGGATGCTTTTTAGGTGATTGACTTTATAGTTTACTTTTATCATGTTATGGAGATTATAGTATGTTTTTACAATTGAAATGTTGCATACTAAATTGGTGAATTGTAGTTAGTAACCAAACCCATGCATTTAAGACCATCTACCGATCTATGTATTTAACGAGTATTTTCTAATTGTCAAACTCAAATAATTATAACTCTAAAATGTGAATTCACAAATTCAGCTAATTATTAAACTCAAAACAAAAAGTAAAAACCTAAATATCTTCGAAACTAAATAAACACAAACATAGAAATAAAATCAAGTGCCGTGAACTCATATGACAAGCGAATACAAATACATACATACTGTCGAAAGTCGACACCCATACGTCAACCATCAAACGATCCAACACACATATATAACACGAATAACAGCTGAGAAATAAGTGGAAGGAGAAGAATGGGTTGACGATTAAGGCAAAGCTAGAGATGAGAGTTTTGAGGTTAAAAATATTAAAGAAGTAAGGAGTGAGGTGTGAGTTACATGTAAAATAGAATCTGGAATATGATCTGAAAGAATGCAGTCTTTTAGTGAGTTTAGGAGGTAGTGTGTTGGAAAAAATGGTTTGATAGACCAACGCTTACAGAGGAAGTATGGTGACTGATTCAAATATTGGAGAAAACAATAATGGAGTTCAAGGGAAAAGGGAGAACAGAATCGAGCCCCTGAACTACTACGCTATCGATCAAAGATAAACTTTTTCATGTAAATGTAAATAATGTATTTATTTTCATTGGTAACTATTCATTAACAGTGTGTTACAATTAGTTCCTGCTAAATGTTGTAGTTGTGCAGCTAAATATTGTAGTTGTTAATGTTAATTTTAATATGTAAACAGTTAGTAAAATACTTCAAATCGTTAACTAACTAAATTACATATATTTGTTGACAATAACACATTGATTATCTGTGAAAGAACTTATGTCTTATAAGAAAAATGATAATGATAATTTTTATAACTGTCAATAAAAGTTGTCATTAACATTCCTAACAGTTGTAATTAACAAAATTTAAGGTTAATAACGGTAGAATATCTCAAGTTTCACTAACGTTTTAATTATTCAATTTTTTTTCTTCATAATTTAACCCTTTGAGTTTGCGTTAACTTGTTGGTTTAACCTTTTAAAGGGTCAAACAATTAAACTACATAAACTTATAAGGACAAAATCATTGTAAAATATCAACTTTAGGTATTAAACCATCAAATTTTAAGTATAAAGAGCATGTCTCCCCTTAAAAAGTTAAACCACCAAAATTTTGAAACTTTTAAATTAGGCTAGCAATTTCTGGCACAACTTAAAATCCGACACGAAACCGATTCAAAAATAAGCAGGTTTGGTTGGAATTTTTGACCCACAAACCCGTCAACTTGTTGTCTTTTCGGGTTGGGTTTGGGTCACTCAATGAGCAACCGTAACCCTTTTTTCGATTACATAAACCTTTTATTTAATAGCGATACGCTCTAAAAAAAGTGAAGGATAAGCAACCATTCTAGAAGCGGTAGCTTCCTGCCTCCTTCATTCCTATTGCCTCCTTTAGTGAGAATTTACCTTCCTTTTTCTTTTTCTAAAAAAAAAAGACTGATTGGTCTACTCAGCAAACGTACAAAGTGGACCACTGTTTGACTGACCCCCTTTCTTCTCATTCGGGTTGGGTTGACCCATAAGTACAATAAGAAGGAATGGAACTCTTAAGTCAACCAAGATAAATTTTAAATATAGTTTAAAAAATAAATGTTTTTTAATTTAATATACTAAAGTGTTTAATGATGTGTTAGTATTAAATTTAAATGAACATAATGGATAATTGATCTTTTTGGGATTTTATAAATATTTTTATACTTATTAATGGTTAAATTATAAATTTATTGGTTTACACATTTGACTCGAAATTGACATGTTAATTGAAACTGACTTAAAAATTTGTTGACCTAATTAGATAAAGGGGTTACTTGAGTCAGGTCAGAATCAGCAGGTTTTGGGTTGAGTTGAAATACTCAACCTGATTAGAAAATCAGGTTGGATTTGGGTCGACTAGCTCTGACCCACCAACTTGATAATCCGAGTGGGTCAACTTGACCCATCCCGAATTATCACCCCTAAATTAAATCAGGAGGATAAAATTTTAAAGGATTAAAACGTCAAAAAGTGAAATTGTGAAAATTAAACGATTGTTAACCTTAATTTATATCGTCAAACTTTGAACATTATCTTTGCGTTGAACATTAATTCTTTTATACATATCGTTCAATGAGTCATCTTCTAAATAAGCATGCGGAAGTTATTAGGTTCTTGCCTTCGTGAACTAATTAACGCATGTTGTAAGAATGATTTGCTTGATTTTAGATCCTTTATGCAATCTTATGAATGATACTAATAAAAGAAAAAGGAGCCTTTTGACATAAATACTAATTAATAAATAACTAATCCCATTATAGTTATGTTACCTAATACATATTTAAGACAACTACACTTCTACAACCAACATCTCAACTCCCAACACACCCATTTCTAGTTAATGCACCAAACATATAGGTAAATCATGTGTAACACAATAATGAAAACAATATAACAAAGTAATGGGTACAACAACACCAAAACACATAAATCAACATATATAATATAACAAAAACACACAATTTTTGCAAAGTAATTAAAAGAAACACACTCTGCATATATGAACCACAACCAACTTCTAAAACATCACGTACTTAAAACACATATATATCTATATATTAGTTTGTTCAAAGTTACAAATAATCGTGTCATTCTAAAGTTACAATCATTGATCATTATCTTTTGCAACAAACCTTACATTATTCTCCAACTTGACTACTTTGACCCCAAACCCTTCCAATATACAAATTTGTCACCAAAATGGTTGTGATCTAACACTATCGTGATAACTTTTTAACTATGAAATTGAGGGTTAAAGTTCTAGAGATGAAACAATTGTATACTTTCATGAATCAATGTATATATTTGTGGTAATAGGGTGTGTGGGTACTTGCTCTTTTAATATATATATATATAAAATATATAATTTGTCAACAAGTCAAACTAAATTCTACTCCATCCATTCAAATTTAAATGTTCAAATTATTATACTTTGAATGTTTTCAAAATAAATGTCCACTTTTATTCACAATTAATAAAAGAAAAATATAAACTTTTATTAGACGGTATTACAATTGCACATTTGTAAAATTGTTTACATTTTTAAAATGGACAACTTGTGCGTGTCCAAACACCCCTTCAGGTGATAAAACAACATAATCGTGTCAAACCATATAAGCTTTTGAGAAAATCAATAACATCCCATTTTCGTAAACGAAACGTCATATTAACAATATACAATAAGTGATCCGTTATTTCAAATTTTCTAATGGATGAGTCATAACAATGTCTCCAAAATAAGTCAAGAGAAATGTGTGTTACAAACTTCTTATATGAAAGTATCAATTTAAAGAAACTATTATTTTACAAAGAAATAGTGAACTAACAATTATATAACTGTTCGTATTTTCAAATGGACAATTTGTGTCTTGTGTAGACCCTCTTACGGTGATAAAACGAGGCAATCGTGTGAAAACCATAAAAGCGTTTGAAAAAATTACAATGTTAGTGACTTGGTGTGGTGTCGTTGGTTAGCCTCGGCTCCATCAATATTCATTGCATATTAATTAATGAAATACCACCTAATAACAAGATATCCTTTATAACAACAAGAATATATAAGACGTCATACTCAAATGCTACAAATTTTATTGATATAAAGCAAAATAAATGCTATCAATATCATGTCAAAAATACATTATCATTTAGGTTACTTACAAGTTACAAGTCTAAGAAGTATTATTTAAATCATGGATTCATGGTTAATTGTCCATATACTAACAATATGTTGTTTTCACCTATAATTTTAGGTCACAGCATTTGTATGTTTATTCATTGACAAGTAATCTTCCTAATTTAGTTTATAAATAGATTACTAATTGATTGATCAATATAGTATTGTTTTTAGGTCATTAAAATTGAAAATTAACAATAAGTTGTCATTATTATAATATGGTCACTAAATATTGAAAAGAGTAATGTTATATACGCATTATTAAAAATTTGTCTAATTTATGTCTAATCATACAGTTTTTGACATATGTATTCCACTTATTCGCTCTCTTAATCTTATTCAATCATTTTTTTATTTACCAATTACATTTTTAAACATATATGCTTAATTAATCTTATATATCATTTTTCATACTGAAAATCACAAATAAAATGCTTCAAACTTAAGATTAATTAATTAATCCAAATGCTATCAACAAATAACAATCATCGATTAGTCCATAATACATAAACATGCACTTTTTTATAAGTATTATTTTGATAGATATTATAAATAATAATAATCAAATTATGATTTATGACAACGTCGGTTCCCATTACTGACACTGTATATTCGAAAAGCTCAAAATAAAAAATATTTTTCAGGTTAGGAAAAACATTTTTTAATACTTTATACTAATTATTCTAATGGGAATGACTGCTACGACACATGTTTGACATAATAAAAAATGAATAAGAATAAAATAAAATAAAAAAACATGTGAAATGAAAGTCTAAAGATGCTAGGCTGGAGTGTTGAAGGGTTAATTGGAAAAGAATGTGGAGCTACCGGAAGAGTGTCGTATCGAGAGTGACGACGGTGGGACCACCGTCCACCCCACGCCACCCAGCCACCAACCACTTTTCCGACCGACCCACTCAACAGCTTGTAATCTTAGCCAATCATACCTTTTTTATATGTTTTTTTTTCATTAATAATATTCAATTTAATAGATTACGTCATGCTCCGTATCATTCCTTTTATTTATTTTTCTCTCCGTTCAAAGTAATAAAAAGAAAAGTATAACCGGAAGATTCCTATGTTAGATTCAGGTTTACTTTTAGAAAACAAAATTCGTATATGAAAAATTTGTTAAATTCAAAGTAATATTTTCTTGGTCACAATTCAAACGTTCAGTTTTTAATTGAGTTGTCTAAAAAAATGTGTTCACTTTATTATAATCAAATAATTTAGATGAAATCTTATTAAAAAGTCTCTAGCCTAGCGGTATTTAAGAAGTTTATCAATTAAAAAGCTATAAATATAAGTCTCGGTGAAGATAACATATGTGTAATTACGTAGGTTGTACATACGTATGAGAATATATATATATATATATTGTATAAATCCTCTATCAAACGAGTAAATTAGCCAATCGGTTAAAGTTGTAAGCAGTATTAAAAATATGTTAGTGAATGAGTGTTTGCGTTTACTTATTATCATGTTTATGATTTCATTGGATTTTTAATGAATTTGATGAGTATCTCGACTTACAAACTTATCAACTTGATCTCGTGGACTTAATGGATAATAATTGTAATGTTAAATCTACATAAAACTATCTTTATCTTATCTTATCTTATTTTAATATTCTTAATTATATATAACTATTTTCATCTTTTTTCTTAAAATTAGATTCAACAGTGATTAATGTTCAAATTACCCTTAAAAATGATTAATTACTTTCTAAATAAACTACTAATTTATAAATTGCAACCCTTAACTTTTAAACTTTACATGTCTTTAAATTAAACTCTTAACAATATAGTGTAAACAATAAAATTTGTGAATGTCAAATTAACTATTTCTTTTCGCAGCTATGTACAAATGTACTGCTAGTAAGTATAAAAGTGTGTCTAATACTTTACCTTTTGGTATATATATCACATATATATTATCTCTTTCAAGTTTCACGTGCTATACGGATAAGATCAAACAATGTTTATTTATAATTTTAGAAATAAGTTAGAAATTGAAATTGAAATTTTAATTTAATTAGTATTTAAGTTATAGTAAGATTTGATTTTTACTTAGGATTAAAATTCTTTCGTTATAAATATTAGGTTTATTCTTAGTATCTTTAACTTTTTAATTATTAATTAATAAAATAAATTTTTAAAGTTTCACTCTCGTTAAAATTTTATTTTTCTGAGGTGCGCCTCATTTATCAACCCCTTGAATTGAAGTTATGAAAATATGCTTTTGCGTCCTGAATCAACTTGTCATTTTAGTACATGAATAAGTTAAATGTTTAGATCTATCTTTTAAATATATAAATGAAATTAGTTAAATTATTAGTTATTAAAATCCAATAAATTGTTAAACTTAAAAACTAAGTTTACCCAAAGAAAATACGACTTGGATCAAAATATTATATCCGTGTTGATTATTAGGTACACATCAGTATTACAATAAAATTATCACTTCCATCAATTTGTGTAGACCATATTACAACTCACATGCCACACATGTGACGAATCTTGAAAGGACGGAGTAATAAATTGTCATATCACTATATTTAATTTAATTTAATTTTCCCAAATAGAAAAATATATAATTGCACCTACAAATATACCCTTTTAATAATATGAAATGATCAAAGACCAAAAGTCATTAGCAACTTCTTTTCTAACGACCAAGCTATTAGAGTATTAGATATAAGCATTACGCAAATAAACCTCTTCAAGATGACAAAAGTCAAGAAAAACTTTCGTTGACATAATCACATCATAATCGGTTAAAATATGATGATGATCGATATATAAAACCAACCAAGATGATTTTAGAATATATCGTATACCACTTGAATTCTTTACAATATAGAAGGATTCCAATCCAAAAACGATATACTATTTCATATACTTCATCATAAAGTCATACACAATAATAAATATAATTACTTATTTTATTTTCAAAATAATATTATATTATAATTATTAATAATAAAAACAAAATAATTGGACAAATGATATAATCAATTCCAAACATGACTATAGAATAAAAGAATTCTAGTGTTTCATAACCAGTCAAAGTTCATTAAAACAATAGAAAGAAATCGTATAAACATGATTTGCACATTCTTAATCCCAAAGTCAAAGTAGACACGCTTTACGGTATAATAAAACCTTACTTAACCCTTGAGGTTTGAGTTAGGTTAGTCATTAAAGTGCGGCGGCAGCTACTCCTTCTCGAATCACATTAGTCCAACTAATCCACTCATTCACGATTTGATCTATATAATTTTATATAAGTACACCCAAACTCTTGAAAACTATCATTTCTAACCCTTTAAACAAATGTAACCATTTTTTCTTGTTTTAAAGAAAACTTTTAGGATTGTTAGTAAAATGTACTAATAAAGATAATGTTTAGGACTGTTATTGAAATGTTTTAATATATGTAAGTTATTTTACCTTAACCATTTAGTATAGAATCACAGAGTTTCTTATACTTTTTATTCGTAAAGCGCTAGCGAGCGCTTTACCTTATAAAATCATAGAGTTTGTGATGATACGAGTACAATTATACATGTCTTAATGCACTAATGATAACATTTAAGAATATCGTTATCATTTAAGATAACATCTTTCAGTAGAAGTCATGACTACCAAATACAGTAGTTTAGTAAGAAATGAAAAACTAAACGTACGAATAATAATGTACATAGTGACCAAAACATGAAAAATAGTACAGATGAAAGTGCAAAAATGCTACATTTCAACAAAATGGGGATGTAAAGTAACTTTATTACTCTAATTTATATTTTAAAGATTGAAATGCTAACTAAACCCACATGTTAGTCATTCAAAATCTCGTGCCATGTGAATACAATCCAACAACATGCTAAAAATCAATATATTGTTATTCCGAGTTTTTTAATTCGAAAATATAAAAATATACGGTTTATGCTAGTTAATTTAGTTGCATATAATATTTTTTTAAATTACAAGTTAATTTTTCTTTAAATGTTGATGATAAATATAAGTATATAATTAACTAGTACAATTATGTTAGTCTACCTTTTCGATTAGCAACAATGACAAATTCACACCTTATCCCTTATCCCTTATCCATTTAACATATATGTTTTTTTTTTATCGTATGTGCATAGAAATCTTCTACACGTATCCATTTTCATATGTGTACACATTCATTTATTAAATGCAATACGAAATTATTACTCCATTACCAATAAATTAATAACTTTTCGTAGCAAAATAAGGCGTTTTAATAAACCATTGATGGTCTTTAAATGACAGGATTGCTAACATTAAAGTATTGCAATAACATAACAACCTGAATGTGGTGTAATCTCGTTATAAAAACTTTATTTATTGAAAAGTCTCGTTATCAATGAGGTCTTCATTAGACATTAGACAATAATCAAAACGGATATAACACCGATAACTTACGAAGTAAATCATTGACATGCTAGTTTTCAAGAAAATACATGTCAAGTTGAATTGAAGTTCAATGTAGAAAATATAGGTAAACATTAGCTTGTTGGTGACTCTAAAGTAATTATTAATCGTTTTATATAATTGAGATTTACTCGATATTAAAAGAACTTTAAGTTTAGCTCGAATACAGATAAAAAGATGTGAGATGAGATAAGTTCAGATATGTGAATGATAGTGGTCAAAAGATGGTGCTCTAAAACTTCAAAGATTTACATGTGACTAATCTAACTACCAAGGGACTTTTCTACCATTCGTGCATAGGCAATTAGGCATGACCATTCGTTGATGGTTTTAGTTATGTTTTTTCAATTTTACATAAACAGTTATATAAAATAATATTTGTATTTTGCTATTATTGTTACTTGAAACTTGAAATTCGAGAACTACTTTGAATTATATCATAAGTTTTTACACTAATGAGCCAAATTACTATGCGATATCACCTATTTGATTTTGGCATTTTTAACTTCTATGAAGGTATTTTGTAAGTTTAACTAAGATAATGTACAACACAAATGACAATGTTACAAGACATATTGAAACAAAAATGACATTATAATCTATTTTTTAAATTAAATAATATACATTTTCAAGTAAACAAAATGATTTGTTCCATAACTAGACCCAAAAAAACCCAATGGTAACAAAATCTAACCTACATAGGCTAGTCTGTTTAATATTTGTCGAGATACATCCTCTTTATTCGCAACAACTAAATCTTATAACTCATCTTTATAAACTATAATACATGCAGGGGCAGAATATGCTTAGGGCAAGGGCCTAGAATTTGGGTCGTAACTAGCGATTTGTACAAAGTGGATTTAAGAGGGGATACAATTGTATTGAGGGCCTCCAAATTACGGCAACAGAAAGTCATATTTCCCGTTGAAAAACTTTCACACAAACCTAATCCACAAAGTCTCCAAAGTATCTTTTCTTTTATCATCTACTAATCTTTATTTATGAAAATTTAGTACACAAAATAATTTGATTCTTTGCGATATTTGTAATAGACTAATAGCTCACTATCCATAGTATGTTATTTGTATTCAACCCGTTAAGAATGGGTTTCCTTTGCGATTATCCAAATTATTATTTTTTAGTTTTTGTCATTTGTGACTGTGTATTTGTGTACTTTGTGCTGAAATTGTAAAGTCTATTGTTAAAATGTTTGACTCATAAGTTATACTCCTTTCGTCTAGAAAAAAACCGTTCATATTATTATTTTTGTTTGTCTCGAAAGATTGTCTATTTTTAAAAAACAATTATTAAAAATCATTAAACTTTCTATTTTACCTTCATTTATTACTCTCAATCATTTATGGTTTTATAAATTTCAATTAAACTTGCTTTAAATACAAAGGCATAGCTGACATCTCATCATTCTATGGTAAATCAAAGAAAAGTTATTGGGAGACATTCTCTTTAGGATTAGAGGAGTAATTGATAAACTTGGAGGCCTAAGAAGTGGTCAAGTTGAATTGCAATCTTTTTATTCCTGAATTTAGTTACGTTAGTGTTTCTTTATAACTAACATGGTTTCGTACACCTTATAAGTTGATTATTTTTTCTTATTGTATTTCTTCATCGATTATTTTGTATTTCTTTTATATATAAACTAATGGTTCCATTTTTATACATAAAATACATTTAATGTGATGATAATTCCATCCATCAACTAACATCTTCAAATTTCACCACTAAATACATAATACATGTCCTTAATAACACTTACATCCATAATCTACTATTTACATTAAATACATGTTGGTAACAACATCTCAAATTATCAACAACTTGACACAAAGTAGATGTCACTTTTCTATTTCATAAGGGTATTTTTGTAACCTCTGAAACTAAAATGTAGTAAAAATAAAGTCAAAAATGAAAATAAAAGGAGTAGTATTATTATTTATTCAATAATTTCTCATTTTGGGTTTTGTGTTGGTATTGGTCCTTCTTTGATTTGTACATTTTTTACTTTTATTTTTCTGTTTTCTTTTTTGTCAAGCCGACAGCTCCTCTCTCCTAAAAACACACACAAATACACAGACACAACAACAAAGAATCAAAAACAACTGTTTTTTCTCTAGTAACTACCGTTAACAGATCAAGCTGAAATATGGGTTGAATTCATCGTTTTTGTTTATTTTTATTTAAACAATTACATTTTTCCAGTTGCAGAATCCAAATCAATACTCAATTTTTATCATTCCAGTAAGTTTTTACGTAATCTGTTTGTTTTCAAAGTTTAATTGATTTAATTCAATTTAATTTTGTTAGTTTCCGTTGTACTTCCGTTATCTTCTTTATGATCATTAAATAAGTCAATCATTTATTTTTATTTTTGTTGTTTTTTATAATCGGAATTCTGTTATGATCACGGCCGATTAAAGTAGGGTTTAATTTTGCCTTAATTTGTTTATGATGATTTTAATTTTTGGATCTCAAAGTTTTAGTATTTGATCACTGTTTTTTTTTTCTTATTCCATTTCAGAAGTTAGGTGTGATACACTGATACACGTTAAATTTAGCAATTGAGTGTTTGAGCAGCTTTGATCGTCGAAAAATTGAAATTTTTACAGTGTATATATGTACTTATGTCTATATCTATATGTATGTATGTGTATGTATAGTTTTGTTGTTATTTTGTGATGATTGAAAGCTGTACTTGTTTGTGTTATTTGTATGAAGAAGTACTGAATTTTGGTTTTTGTATATACGATTTTGATATCTGGATCCAGGTTTGGGAAATCGTAGAAGTTGGAAGGTTGTAAATCGTGATCATGGCTTCGTTGTCAAAAGCAGACTCGAGGCGTATGTATTCTTGGTGGTGGAACAGCCACATTAGTCCTAAAAATTCTAAATGGCTTCAAGAAAATCTTACAGGTAATTTTTGTTATTTTTACTCTACAATAAGTAAAGTCGAGACTTGAGAAGGGTTATCGATGATTAGTACGTGGAAATGCAAAAATGTTGGTATAAGCCATATAGCTTACATGAAAAGTTTATGGTATTAAACCTTCTTATGTTGGATTGGTGATTGTTTGACGTGTATTTTTGACCGTTATAGATACTGAAGCCCTAGTTGTTTTTATTGCGTGACCTATCTTTTTAGCAACTTAGTCAATTATTTACCTTTTTTATATAAGAATATGGATCTTATTGGATTTAGAGAATCTTTCAGTTGGTATTAACGACAAAATGGTAAGCTTATCGAGCTGTGAAATTGAGTAGGAGTTATTGTAACCCTGAATTTACATTTAGTACTTGGATATTTTGAGTATGTATGATTGTATGATACATTAGGTATTTTGGGATATTTTCATAGTTATTAATGCCTTCTCAATTTCCAGCTAGAATTTAGGTTTTGGTTCGTTATACATTTAGTCGTGTACTGTTTGTTGTTTACGTGATCATCTATTGGACGCAAGAAGCGAGTGTTTTCCAATATGATTTTATATAGAATTTATTGACCTGGATATTTACTGATACCTTTTCGCTGTGTTAATGAATAGATGTGGATATTAAAGTGAAAGCAATGATTAAGCTCATTGAAGAAGACGGAGATTCATTTGCTAGAAAGGCAGAAATGTACTATAAAAAGCGTCCTGAGCTTATGAAACTAGTGGAAGAGTTGTACAGAGCATATCGAGCCTTAGCAGAAAGATATGATCATGCAACTGGGGCCCTCCGCCAGGCCCACAAAACAATGACAGAAGCGTTTCCAAATCAAGTCCCTGCAGGGTGTGATGACGCATCTCCTATTTCTCCCTATGATGCTGATCCTCAGACCCCAGATTCAAGAGGTTTTGGCCTTGATGACTTGCATAAAGACGGGTCAACGGGAACAGCAAGAAAAGCTCTTAATTTCAGTGATTCAACAGATGGAAATGATAAATACAGATCACAGGATCGAAATTTATTAAATTTTGAGAGCGTAGGCACAAATGATAAGGAAATTTCACAATTAAAAGAGGCTTTAGCGAAACTAGAAGATGAAAAGGAAGCTGGATTGAAGCAGTACCTTGAGAGTTTGGAGAGATTAGCGAAACTCGAATCCGAGATGTCAAATTCACAAGAGAGTTTTACAGAACTTGCAGACCGAGCAACAAAAGCTGAGGCTGAATCCAAAATTTTAAAAGAGACTATCGAAAGATTAGAAGCTGAAAAGGAAGAAAGTCTCGAGCTTTACCACCAAGGCCAAGAGAATATCGAGAAACTCAATGAGAAAGCGCGTGAAAGTGAAAGTGTAAATGAAAATTTGAAGCACGAAATTACGAGATTAAAAGAAGAACGGGATTCCGCTTATGATCAGTACAAACAATCTTTAAATCTACAATCAGATTTGGAGAAAAAATTAGTGGAAGCAGAGAAGGAAATTGAGACGTTGAAGCTTGCGATTGTTAAGTTAACAGAAGAGAAAGAAGCGCAAGCTGTTTCATACCAGCAATGCTTGGAGACTATTTCGAGTCTCGAGCTTAGACTCGTTTGTGCCCAAGAGGAGACCGAGAGGCTGAAAACCGAGATCGAGAACGGTCTTTTACGTTTAAAGGATGCTGAAGAACAACGCCTCTTGCTAGAAAAGTCAAACGAGACTCTTCACACGGAATTAGCATCCATGGGGGTTAAGATTGGAGCTCAAGATCAAGAGATCACCGAGAAACAGAAGGAATTGGGAAGATTATGGACTTCCATACAAGAAGAACGACTGCGGTTTGTGGAGGCTGAAACCGCTTTCCAGACTTTACAGCAACTACACTCTCAATCCCAAGAAGAGTTAAGATCGTTGGCTGCTGAGTTACAGAACCGGGCTCAGATATTGCGGGATATCGAAACCTCTAACCAAGTTTTAGAGGGAGAGATTCAGAAGCAAATCGAGGAGAACAAGAACCTCAACGAGCTCAACTTATCTTCCGCTATTTCATTGAAAGACATGCAGTCTGAAATCAGTAGCTTAAAAGAATCCAATGGGAAACTCGAGGAAGAGGTTGACCTCCGAGTTGACCAAAGAAACGCTCTTCAGCAAGAAATCTATTGTCTAAAGGAGGAAATAAACGAGTTAAATAAGAATCACGATTCCATTTTGGAGCAAGTTGCTTACGTGGGTTTGAACCCGGAAAGCTTTGTATCATCTGTAAAGGCGTTGCAGGATGAGAACTCTAATTTGAAAGAACAATGGCAAACAGAAAAGGCTGCAAAAGCTGCTTTACTTGAAAAACTTGAGGTCATGGGTCAACTTCTAGAGAGAAATGTTGTTTTGGAGAATTCATTATCAGATTTGGGTGCTGAGTTAGAAGGGGTAAGTGGTAAATTAAAGTCACTTGAAGAATCTTACAAATCTCTTTCAGAAGAAAAATCGAATCTTGCTGTTGAGAAAGGGAATTTATTAGGCCAGTTACAAGTAACCACTGATAATTTGAGTCAATTGTCGGAGAAAAACACTGTTCTTGAGAATTCCCTTTTTGATGCTCATGTCAAACTTGAAGTATTGAAGCAAAAGTCACAGAGTACTGAAGATTCATGTAAAGTTCTTGCTGATGAAAAGTCTGCACTTATTACTGAAAAGGGTACTCTAGTCACACAGATAGAAATAACTGAAAAAACCTTGAAGGATCTGGAGGTAAAATATACAGATCTAGAAGAGAAGTTTTCGTTAATGGAGAAAGAGAGAGAATACACTCTTCGTAAAGTAGAAGAGTTGAATTTGTCGTTGGCTTTACAAAATCAAGAACATGTCATATTCGCCCAAAAGAATGACAAGCAGTTGCACTCTATGAGAAGCCAGATTCAACTCCTACAAGAAGAGAATCACAACAAAACCAAAGAATTTGAAAAGGAGCTCGATAATTCTTTTGGTTCTGAAATCGAAATCTTCATGTTGCTGAAATGTGTACAAGGTCTTGAAGAAAAGAACCATTCTTTGGTTAATGATTGTCATAAACTGCATGAAGCATCCAAGTTGTCTGAAAGTCTTGTTCATGTGTTGAAGCAAGAAAAAAGTGAAAATCAGATAAAGATTAGATCTTTAGTTGATCAGAACGATAGATTGAAGATCGGGATGCACCAGTTGCTGAAAGCTGCTGGGCTTTCTTTGCACCCCGGATCTGAAAACGGGCAAGAACAAACACATTTCACTAGCATACAGCGAAGTTTTGAAGGAACTAAATGTGCTCTAACTGAAAATGAAGACAAAAACATGGAGTTGGTTGTTGAGATATCAATTTTAGTTGCACTGCTAAAGCAACTGAAAACAGAAGTGGCAGACCTTGAAGCAGACAAAAGCTATTTACAACATGACTTATGTGTTCGGGCTGAGAAGATTCTTGAGTTGCAAATGGAGGCCCAAAAACTTTCAGAAACAAACGAAGAGTTGAGATCGAAAGTGAGTGAAGGTGATAATACAGAACAAGTGCTAAGAAGTCAGCTAGGGAATTTAAATTTAGAGTTTGCAATTGTTCAAGAAGCTTACAGAACTTTACAGACGGACAATTCGGTGGTTCTTGAAGAAAAGAAGTCTTTATTGAAAGATAACTTTTCGAAAAACAACAAAATTCACCTTTTAGAAGAGGAAAACGACAGCATAGTTGTTGAGGTTTTACGTCAGAGTATTCTTTCACAAGCTTTAAAGCATCACTTTGATGAGAAGCACACGGAAATGTTAATGGTCGAGAAGAAATTGGAAGAGGCGAGAAACAAAAATCTCGATCTTGAAAAGCGTTTAGAAAAATCTGAGCTTGAATTGGAAGCGGTTATTTCTGTTCGTGATCAATTGAATTCGGAGTTGGTGGATGGAAATACACTGTTGCAATTAAAAGAAAAGGAACATAAGGAAGCAGTTCAAGAATTGATGAATTTGGAGAATGACAAAAAGGAGTTGTCTGAGATAGTAGCTGATTTGCAGAGAGAAAACAATGATGTTAAAATCACAAATGATGAACAGAAGAAACAGATTATTAAACTTTTAGAAGATAACGATCATTTAAGTAAAGGAAACCAGATTTTGGAGGTGAAAATGCACCAACTAACTGATAAGCAGGAGAAAACAGAGGAAAAGGCTCGATTATTGGAAACAGAAGGGTCATTGGTATATGGTGATTTGCAGGCTTCCACTGTTTGTGAAGTTGTATTAGAAGAAAAGATTCATGAGCTTACTGAAGTTTGTACCAGTCTTCAAGAAGAAAATACTTCTAAAGATGTGAATACTGAATTGCTTAAAGAAAGAAGCAGCATTTTGGAAACCGAGAATGGTGACCTTAAAGCTCATGTGGCTGCCTATGGCCCAGTCCTTGAGTCTTTGAGAGATAGCATCATATCCTTGGAAAATCAAACCTGTATCCGCACCAAAGTCCCACAGTCTGAAAATGAGGACACGAAGGTAATGCTCAATTCACTAGACGATTTCATGCTTGCTAGAGATAGCAGGTCAAAAATGGGTTATTTTGGTACATGTCATAAGCAGTTGGGTTGGTTTGCCTTAAAATACTTTCTGCCCGAACCTCTTTAAAAAATTTAGAAATAAACAGAGTGCCAAATATGAGTTCCAACACTATATTTAAAACGATTTAGGGCATTTTATGCATGAAATATTCATTTTTACCGAATTTTAACTCACTTAACTCGTTTCTTTTTAGCTAATATATTTTTTTAGATGTTTGACTCATTAGAGATAGAAAATAACCCAAATTGACCCGACCCTTTGCGTAAGTAAATAGGTCAAAGTCACCTTGTAGATACAGTGTGATCTTTGTTTGATAAATACAGGGAAATTTATAGCATGATATCTTTTTAGCGTAGACGAGGTATATTGTTGTTACTAACATAGTAGCACAAGATTGTGATAAGATTTAAGATGTACCAATTTAACACATCTCACTTGCAAGTTGCAAGAAACAGTGACCTTTGTTATCTAATTAATGATAATTTATGTTTGAGTAATTTTTCACTTGAAATATGTTCAAAAGTTAATGAAGTATTTCTATAATGACTAGTTGCAGGGGAGTGAATCTGTAAACATGGATCAAGATCCATTTGTTGAGTTGCAGGATCTGCAAAGTAAGGTTAAAGTTATCGAAATGGCTGTGGTTGAAATGCAGATGCTCTCAATGCAAGAAAAGTTAGATGCAGATGCAAAGCTGGAATCTGCAATGAAGCAGATCGAAGAATTAAGTCGTCAAAAGAAAACACGCAGATCAAATAGTAAACCAAAGTCAGAAATCTCAGAAGCAGATCCGAAAGACATCATGCTCGATCAAGCCTCTGAATGTTCATCGTATGGTGTAAGCAAAAGAGGACTAACTGAAGGTGAGATTTGGGAAACAGCCGATGAATCAAAATTTATGTCCAAACACCATCCGACTGCTTCAGATGTGTCTCTTGACAATGTAGTGGATAAACTAGAAGTTTCTAGAAGATTCAGGGAGCCTCGTGAAGGCGAGAACAAGAGGAAAGTTCTAGAACGACTTAACTCGGATGTTCTAAAGTTAACCAACCTTCAAATCACCATTGAGGATTTAAAGAGGAAAGTCGAGATTACATTACAAAGCAGAAGAGGAAAAGCTATGGTCGAGTGTGAGACATTAAAAGGGCAACTCATGGAAGCTGAATCCGCTATCCAGAAACTATACGAACTGAATGGGAAGCTCGTGAAGCATGTAGAAGGTACCTCTGACAAGTCATCAACGTCAGATATGATAGAAAGTGAAAGTATGAGAAGGAAAAAGGTATCAGAGCAAGCAAGAAGGGTGTCAGAAAAGATAGGTCGATTGCAGTTGGAGATACAAAAGATACAGTTTGTGCTGTTGAAACTGGATGATGAGAATGAACCTAAAGGAAAATCGAGGTTTCTTGACACCAAAAAACGAGTTCTTTTGAAAGATTATCTTTACGGTGGTGGAAGAACAAAAGCGACGATTAGCAGGCGGAAGTCAAACCATTTCTGTGCTTGTGTCGAGCCTTCGACTAAGGGCGATTAATCGAGTTTTTTTGTTTGTAAGTTATGAGGTAATTTAGTGTGTTTTTGTATGTACTTATGAATAACTTTTGTGGTTTTTGGTTTTAGAGAGACTGTAAGAGGCCTGTGTTACCATCCTGAGTTAAAGAAGCTATTTTTAGAGAGCTTGTTTCCTTTTAAATTTGGCATTAGCTCATCTTTGCTTTCACTTTAGTTCCTTAAAAGGGCCACAAACAAGTAGAGCTGAGTTCGAGTGCAAGCTTGAGTCGAAAATATTTGGCTAACCTTAAGTTCGACTAGAGAGTTGACAAGTCTTCTCGAACTAGATTTACTCGATATAATCGTGACTTGATTACGTCCCTCTTATTAACATAGAACCTTTGAGCCCTTTATATCATTATGTCACTGGTATAAGTTACTTTCCACAACTTTGTGGCCATAAATTCAAGATTATTGGTAAACTATGCTATGCTTCTGTTTATTACTCATTTTCCAACTTTATATTAATTTATTAAAATTAAAATTACATTAAATTATTTAAAACATAATATCAACCAATACCCTTAACACTGAATTGTATTTTTAGTTTCATGATAATACGTTAGAATGTTAGATAGTAAATAGTAAATAGTAAAAATCCTACGTTAGATGGGAACCTATAAAACTTATTTTAATTTTGGATATTACTATCTAGATAAATTGTTTGGTATTGGAGTTTAAAAATAAAGAAATAGATTTTGGGGATTGAATTTTATTTCGGATATTTAATACAAAAAATGATTTTTTTAACATATAGCGAGAGGATTTCGAGTTTGCATAGTCTCGACGCTTGAATCAAAGCTTATTCTCAACTATCGAGTACTATAAACGGACAAACAAATGAGTTTTTTCTTGTCAAGGTTATTTGAAAATAGCAACTTTTTTTTTACTCAGATGCACTCGACTTAACCAGAATATCCCGTGATCATTTTTAACATTTTAACTACTCCCAAATGTTTATTCAATGAGCTTCAAGAGAGTATCATAATGTTTTACCACTAATTTACATTGATAATGGTTTGTATATATTTTATGTTATTAATGTTTTCGGATGGAAATTGTATTATACATAATTTATTAGCATACTTCTCGTAGAAAATAGTCAAGTTGTGAGCTTTAGAATCTAAATCGTTTATCAATTTGTTGCGAAAATGTGATAAACAATTTTGAGTTATTTAAACACATAATTTGGTAAACAATCTCATATAATTATAATTTATTGTAATTTAAAAATTCTTCAAATATCATTTCATTCTATATATATAAGGAAAACAACATGTCTTAGAATTTACCCACATACGCACGAAAGAAAAGAAAAAATAAAAACTTTAAAGAATTAACATTAGACATCACTATTTTTAAGTTATTATTTGATATTTTTGATAATATTTTCTCTCTTTCTTTTTATAACTTTATAGCTATAAATTTAACATGTAATTATCTATACAATTAAAAATAACTTTTTAAGAATTAACATTACTTACGACGAGGTATTGCCACTAAATTTCTAGTGATTGTAATATGATTGAATGATTAGAAACAAAATCACAATCACAATAATTAATGTACGACTTTTGCACGAAATTTTGGATTCTATACAATCCATTTGTTACACCGACAAGTGATAGCCGAAGAGGTAATGAATATAATTAAACTTGTACAAAACAATAATCACCAAGCTAGAAAATAGGAGCGATTTGCTTACTATTGGAATTGATTTTCTCATCACAAAAAGTCATTTGAACTTATAATATTACTCACACAATGCGATGATAAAAGTGGTTAAAGTGATGATGATATTAATGATATAAAAGTGAAAAAAAATTGAGTGTATATTTCTATGTGTTTTGTGTTGATTATTTATATATATAGTATAATATATTGAAATTTGATTTATATATATTATTAGATGGTGGTAGTAATAAATTATTAATAAAAAATAAAATTGTTGAAATAATTGAAATATCGTATTAATTAGGTAGGGGTAATATAGTCATTTCTCATGTTTGAATTGAATTTTAAGACAAAAAGCTAAATACATTATATATTAGTATAAAAGTATAGATATAGACATTTCTACCTCTATCCATTTTATTATCCCTAATGATGAAAATAGACAAGTTTGTTTACGTCCGATAATAAAAACCCGTAGATTATATTGTACATAGTATTACATTAACATGTGTTTAGTTATATCATTTATTAACCTCGATGAGAGTATATGCACGCATCAGGCTAATCTTACAACAAAATAAGCTCGACATCCTGTTAATATCGTTTCAAATAAAGTTAATGGACTAATGATACATATTCTCTAAACATAGGACTAAAAATGTGTCATTTAACGATGTTTTAGGTACCTTTTTCGTTTGTTAACTTTACATTGAGTTTTGTATGTATGTATCAAAAGTCGTATATTTATTTGACATAATATAAAATACGTTCTTACGCTATACACGTTTCATGTATCAAAAATCTTGAAATGTAACCCATTTTACTAACTTTAAGACAATGTAAACCTAAATCGACGAGCTTAATAACAATGAAATTAGTTTTTATAATGATAAATTTGTTGCTTTTATTAAATGTAAAAGATGAATGATTTACGCATGTATAGTTGTCATTTTTATGACTTTATAATCACCATATTAGGAAGTGAAAAAACAAAAGATAAATATTATTTTATTAAATTAAAAATAAAGAAATATTTAGTAGACAAACATTGACTACACAAAGGCACCTACGGCCTATGGATTTTGATTCGAAGGGTCCATGATAGTCACCAAGATAATGACGTTTAAATATGAACAACTAATAATTATAAAGTTTATAGATTTCTAAATCAAAATGCACGAATTGGTCGGGTCTACAATTTGATTCTAACTATTAAATAGTTTTTGGAATTCTAGGTGAGTGGGGGTTATGTCTTCTAGCCTTTGTTTATAAATAAATAAATAAAATAATAAAATAATTTCTTAACGTATTCTGCAACATAGACAAACATTTTATAACTTAAACTTATACCAATAAACATTATGAATAAATAATTACATAACCTTATTATTATTATTATTATTATTATTATTATTATTATTATTATTATTTTTATAACACGCTTTTAAAGATTTTCAATAGGTATTTCATACTTGTCAATAGGCTTCATGGACATGTAAAAGAGTTAATTCATAGTACTCTGTTTGTCTAATTGTGGTGCAAAACTAATGTTAAGATATCAACGATGACAATCAGCTTTGGCCTCTTATATTTTGTTTGCTTTTATCCTCGTATAGTAAAGAGTGTCTTGCCATGTTACCATGTTATCAACATAATATCACTTAAATCATACATCGTATTTTGTTTTGTTACAAAATTAATCAAAGATTATATATGGGAAGTGATCGATTTATACGATATTAAAGTTGATGTGCACACCACAATAATGCATATATGCTGTTGTAATGATACTCATTATTTATAACAAAAACTGTCAATTAATAAAAAGTATACAATATAAGAGTTCTAACAAACAATCATTTTTGTCTCCTATGTTTTGCTAAAAAATACTTCAATATATATCTTGTTCCAACATATCGAGTATGATTCCATCAAGTATCAACTTTGACACAAAGTTCTTGAGTATAGCCTGCGATGCATCATATATTACTTTCTAATAATAATAATTGTCTAAAAACACATGATGTTAAACAAATGAAACTCGATATTTATCCTTTTTGAAATAATTAGTTTATAGGTTATTCAAAAGCATGAAACAAAGTTTATATACAAACCGTCAAATATACTTTACGTTTCTCTTTTTTAATTATCATCGAGAGTGGATCTAGTGTTATAAAAGGGGTCTCTGAAACCCCCAATATTATTGGACATAATATTATAGATACATGTAACTTATTAGTGTAATTCAAGTTTAAGCGCAATTAAGTTCTCCATAAATAGTTTATTTGTGTGAAGAAAATATTAATATGACCACATTTCTATACCTCTTTTACTTTTTGTTAAGAAAATTTTTATATACACTAGATTCAATTTTTAGTTTTTAGTTTATTTTTTATCGTAATAATATTTTGCCTCCTACAATGTAAATTTCTTAATTCGCCGAGTATACATCTTTGATCACGGTACGTACATTCGTTTTCTTAGTTACACAATATATTTGTTAACCTGTAGAAATCGGAAAATACACATATCTACCGAGCTCTAACCGCAAATCATGCATGTATGTTACCGTACTAATACATTTGTCTCAAAAAAATTTAACGCATACCTTTTGATTGTTGAACGTAACTACCTGATGGCCGATATCATAAGATCATTGACGCGTTCGACTCTAGATAGTAACAATCAAAAACCATTGTATCAAATCAGGGTAATGATAAATGAATTCATCATAAATTTAACTCCAAGTGTGTCTTTTAGTAGATTTATTTGAGTTTTAATCGATTTTATTTTACTTTAGTTTATTTTTATGAATTTTGTTTTATTATTGTTTTAGAAAAGGGTTGTAAAATATATAATTTTCTTTAAACAATATTTTAGCCATTTATTTATCTATTTAATATGTGTTAAATTAGAGGGTGATCAAGTTTGAAGTCACCATTAACCACACCCATCAAATAATAATGTAAGTTTGAATTAAGAATTATTTAGACAAACTGAAATAGCAGAGTCAAATCAAGCATTAGGATAGCTATATATAGGCTAGCCCAAAAAATAGACCTTTTATTCCATTAAAAAAGAAAAATAGAGTAATAAAAATAATGTGTTTTTGGCCTTTATAGGTCATTTAGATTCCCTACGATTGATTATCCGGAAGGACCACTCCATGTACCATTTTTTAACTAATCATACATTGTATTGTTAATTTTTCATTCATACGTATTTTTACATATTATTTACTAGCATTAAAATATGTGTAATATATGATAGGGTAATATTATTTATTTATTAGATAATAATTATTAAAATTTATAAGTTAATCAAGTTATTAAAGTTTACAGTTATTAAATATGCATTTGCGTTCTATAATAACTACGGAAACATTTTTTAAAATTTTAAAAAGTTATTAATTTATTTAATCATGATCATTAATTTATTTTATTAATTTTGAATTATATGTATTTGACAACACTTGATTAGTACCATATAGACATAATTAAACATCATTAACTCCACTCTTATATATAATAAAGATAAAGATTAATTTTAATTTGTATAGCTATCTAAAACTAAGATATGTAAAACTAATATTTGATTAATAAACATAAAACTAACTGAAAAGAAGAAAAAGTATTATTAAAAGATTAAATAATAAGTTAAAAACAACGACAAGTAAAAATGTTACAAAGAAAAACGAGTTTGAAATCACATAAATTAAGACTAAATGAAACAATCATCTTAAATTAAAGGCGATATAAATTATAAAAAGGAATGAGTAGGCGTGTAAGCGAACTAACATTTAACGAAGAATTCGTAAAAACCTTAAGATACTTCCATACTTTATAAAATTTATTCATAATGTTATAATTAAACATTACATTTGATTTGAATTCTAAATAAATTTCATTTATAAAAAATCTATTATCGATCGATGATCAAATTATACCAAACTAAATTTCAAAATCATATTTATATAGTATTTTAAACATCATATTGGTTTTTCTATGTATATAATGAATAAATGAAAGGCTAATACTTAGAAAACAATGTTAAAATTAGTAACGGTGAGGCGTCATTTTGTGATGAGCTAGAAAGTCAAGCTAAGAAGTTATTTGAAAATGAAATGTCAATAAATGTTTGTTATAAGATTTTAAAGTATTTTTTTATAGATATTTAATATTGTATTAGTTTTTTTTTTTTGTATATATGTGTTATAAATTGAAATGTTCAAAAATTAATAAAAAATTATTAAATAGTTACTGAGAGCGAAGTGTCATTTTATGGTGAGCTTAACTGTCAAACTGGGAAGTTATATGGTTTTCTTTATATGTAAAATAGATAGATAGATAAAAGAGAAGATATAGAAAGAACTACTTACTATAAATATGACATTTAAAGCCGTAAATTCACATTTCATCCTAGTAAAGTATTACAACTTTTTTATTCTTTATATATGTGAGCATTAAGTTAATGATGTCTTTTCCCCCTACATATACATTATATTCAACCTTAAGATTAACGAGATCCTCTCTTATATATGGGCTTTGAAAATTTAGACACCATTATATTTAGCATGACGATAAGACGTACTTACTAAAAGTGCTCGTGTTTGAAAAAACTGTGTTGAGGAGAATACACAACTTCTTTTTTCTATCTTGATCAACAATCAACTTCAAGGATAATATATATGTATCATTATAACAATCAATATTCTTTTTTGAACGGCGAAATAGATTGAAGGGCAAGGAATAAATTAAAACTCAAAAAGAAAACAATTATAAATGACACATCATTCAAGCATTTCAAGAAATATTAACCTTGAAAGTCCAATTATTCAGCATTAATTTTTCTAAACGTGAACGGTGCAACACACAACCCTCTATAATTACTAGTATCTATATAGGATAAATTTGTACATATTTTCTTCATCCAAATGTACATGTGGACCGTGCATCACACACCTTCTATAATTATTAACAAATATATAGGATAAACTTTTTAAAAATATCCTTCACACAATTGTATGATTCTCCTTTGTGGAATTTAAAATAAATTCGTAAAATCAAAAAGAAAGGAAAAATAATTTCATACAGAAAAATGAACTCAACAAATAATTTTCAAAAATAGCGGATTATTTATTGCGTTTAGTCTCGTTATATAAGTACAATAAATTAAATATCATCTCCGTTAATCACAATTCCGCTTATATGTCTCAATCGCTTTTGACAGTGAACATTCACAAATTAAATTAATAGATTATGTATATAAATATATAGTGACTTTTAAGAATATACATAAAAATATTTTAAATTATAAAAATAAAAAATTAATATTTATATATAAATAACTCCATCTTAATTTTGAAAATAAATCATTATAAATTTATATTTATAGTTGATATGACATAAATATAGTTGATATGACATAAATATGTGATGTAACGTTGAGAGTAAACTAATAATTCTAATTAAATTTTAGACAAAAGTTCATTAAAGTATGAAAATTTTTGATAGTATGAGAATACAAATCTCAATCGTCCATTTTCATCAAAATAACAAAACCTTACATTCTTAAAAATTAAATATCACAAAAACGGTAAGTTAAAAAATTATAAAATTGCACTATAAACACATGTTTTTTCCTCTTCAATTAGAGATCCACATGACATACTTTCGAAATATTTTTTTTTTCATTTTTTGATGAGTTTTGAAAATTGGTAACACATATGCTATAAACAAAAAAAAAATGTGTTATCGGCGACTATCACATATGTTACCATCGACTATCGCTTGTAACACATGTGATAGTCGTTGATAACGCATGTGATAGTTGCGGATAACACATTTGTTAGTCAATCATAACATATGTGTTAACCCACGAAAAATGAATAAAAAAATGTTCGTCGAACGTATACCCTGTGAGATGTCTAATTAAAGAGAAATAAATGGTGATGTTTATGGTGTAATTTTTATTATTTTTTGCCTTGTCGTTATTGAGATATTTGATTTTTAAAAATGTGGGGGAAAATGGGATTCTTGCCAAATGACACATTTCTAATGGTACTTCTATACTTTTTAAAAAGCCCATACTCAAATGAACTTCTCTCTTAAATTTTAAGAATCAAGACTCAGCAAATAAACATGCACGCATCATAGATAGTAATGGAAATGGATAATCAACAATATGCAGTAAGTTCAAATAAGAATGATAAAAAATATATAATGAGAGAACCAATAGGATCACTCCACTTTATTACAAAACCCATTATAAATAAAATTTTATATTCGGAACCCATATGTCAATAAATTATAAAAATTACATATTCAGAATTAGCGTTTTTGTATCTTTAATTAAAGATCTCACAAGCTATACTTCAGACGAAATTTGTTGTTCTTCTTTTGCCGGGTATTAAAAATATAATCACATGTGATTTATGATAAAAAGTTAAAATTGGTACACGATTATTTATTCATGGTATACTTTAATTAACACATAACAACTTAATATTTATTCAAATGAATATTATAAATAAAATTTTAAAAAATACGTTTGTTTAAAGCAAAAATCACATGTGATTGCTATTTTAATATTTAATAAAATATGATTTGACATATATTCACATATGATATATAATCACATGTGATTTTCAATTAAAAATTGATCTTTGATAATTAACTTATCGATGTATGATAATTCATATATGATTATTATTTAAAATCACAGTGCGTGATTATTGTTTAGTGTTTAAACATTACGAACTTTTAAAACCCATAAAAAATAGAAAAAATAATTCATCGAAAGTATATCATGTAAAATACCTAATTGATGATAAAATGACGCTGATTCTAATTGTGTAATTTTTATAATTTATTGATGTACAATTTTTGAGATATTTAATTTTAAAAAATATGTATTTGAAATGAAGCAATCCTATTGATTATACTATTCTATAATTTTTTAGTATTTTTGTTTTAAAACTTTCCTCTGGAAAATATAATATAGATAATAGGAGGTGAGTTCATGGAAGTATGAATTTTTTTGAAAATATGAAAGTACTAATAGAAACGCGCCACGTGGCAAAAACCCACTTTCCCCCACTCTTTTTTTAAAATTAAATATCTCATAAACGACAAGTGAAAAAATAATAAAAATTACACCATAATAATCGTCATTTTTTTCTCTTCGATTTAAGATCCCACAAGGCATACTTTCGACGAATTTTATTTTTTTTCATTTTTTGGGGGTTAACACATGTGTTATGATGGATTAACAAAAGTGTTACCCGCGGTTATCACATGTGTTATCAACGACTATCACATGTGTTACAATCGATAGTCGGTGCTAACACATGTGTTAGTCGCCCGTAACACATGTGTTATTTGTTTATAAATAACACATGTGTTACAAATTTTCAAAACACATGTGTTATAATGGATTAACAAAAGTGTTACCCGCGGTTAACACATGTGTTATCAACGACTATCACATGTGTTACAATCGATAGTCGTTAGTCGCCCGTAACACATGTGTTATTTGTTTATAACACACGTGTTACAAATTTTCAAAACCCACCAAAAAATGAAAAAAAAAATTCGTCGAAAGTATACCTTGTGGGATCTTAAATTGAAGAGGAGAAAACGCTGATTTTTATGGTGCAATTTTTATAATTTATTGACTAACGATTTTTAAGATATTTAAATTTAAAAAAAGTGGGGGAAAGTGAAAAAAAGTGGTGCCTTTGTCAAATGACACAATTCTATTAGTACTTCCATACTTTCAAAAAATCTCATACTTTAATAATGTTTTGTCTAGATAATAGATAACAATTTAGTTAAGTGATGGAAATTTTTTAAACAATTGGCTTATCTAATTAATAGTCCCTTGAATTACGATAAACAAAATTTTAAGTAACTACAAATCTAATTATTTATTATCACACGATTATTCGTGGACACCCTCCAAACGACAACATTTAACGACAAATTTGACTTTAAATTAAAAACCTTAAAAAATAATAAAAATAAAAATGTGTGCACGTTTTGAAGTTTGAAATCGCGTACTGCTAAACTATTTTCACCTTTTTCGTTTTCCCTTCATTTTCAATTCATTTGCCGCCCCCTAATTTTCCTCTCCCCCAACTTCTCCGGCAACACCACCGGCGACGGCGATCTTGACCGGAAAAACTGATTTTTTGTTTTCTTCGAATTCCGTTGCTAATAACTTGGTATCATAACTTTTTTTCGCTTTCAGGTACTACTATCATCATTATTACTAGTATTTATAACTTCTTTATTTTGTAATCACGGTTGAGAATTTTAATCTTCATTTTTTACGATAATTATTTGAGAAATTATTTCGTATGCTTACAAAATATCTGCTCTAACACTTCATGTGTTTGAATAGACTAGACATATTTTTAGGTTGAATTTTAAGTGCATGTATCGTTACTCATAAATTTTAGGGTTAAGTAATTGAAAATATACCAAATCTGAAATTTCTAATTTTTGTTACGAGTAAGTAATTGAAGTTTCTAGCGTTTTTCACTTTTTGGTTGGATTACGTTGTGGTTTCTAGAAGTAATTATTATTATCTTCTAATAAAAACTATACTTAAGAATTTAATACCATTTGTGTGTACGGAACATGTATTAGTGGTGGTATATTGTATTTAAGTAATTGATGGTTTTCAACTTATTAAAATGTTGAATATATTGTATATTCTCTTGTAGGGTCACTACTTTTGTTTATGGACATGATATTGACCTGAACAACTTAAATTGATTTAAGTTAATGTCCTGATGTATATTTGTTAGGTATATAATTATTATCATATATATAGATATAGATATAAATTTGTACATTAATTATTTTACAAGTGTGGTATAACTTCCTGCCAACCTGATTTTTTTTGTCTATTTCTTGGGAGTATACTGTTATCAACCACTTTCAGAAAAGTTTGGCTATCTGAATTTTAGCTACATAGGTACTTGTAAGTTGTACCATTCGCTGTTTCCAAGCTCTTGAATTTGCTATATAGATTGTTGATATTTTCATTGTTTAGGTGTGTTTGTTATTAATGGAGAATTATGAAATACTTGAACAAATTGGGAAAGGCTCATTTGCTTCTGCGTTGCTTGTGAGGCATAAGCATGAAAACAAGAGGTGAGTTTTTTATTTATTGGTTTAGTATTTTGGTTTTCGTTGTATTATTTTTGGTAATTTATAGTAATTACGGTTTTGAAAATTTTAGGTATGTCTTGAAGAAGATTCGACTTGCCCGTCAGTCTGAGAGGACCCGTCAATCTGCTCTGCTGGAGGTTGCTATTACTTTCCATATATTGAATGAATTTCAAGTTTCATGAGAACATGCTTTTAAGCTGATTCAAGTATTAATCATGTTTGGATGGGTTATGTTAATTGATTATTGTGAACTTGCTATTAATTCCGTATCGTTTGAACATAACAACGGAGTTAAAGTTCAACTTTTTGGAAAACATCATATAAAGATCGACCTTTTATAATTAATGTAATTACGTATGCCAAGCTGATAATTATATTGGTTTGTCTTATATAGATGGAACTTATATCTACTGTGCAAAATCCATTTATAGTGGAATACAAAGATTCATGGGTTGAAAAGGTTTGTTCTTTGCAGAGTTGTGTCACTTGGTTTTTGAATTTTTATTTGTGTGTTAAACAATCCATACTATTTTCTTCCGCTCAGGGTTGCTATGTATGCATTGTTATAGCGTACTGTGAAGGAGGAGACATGTGAGTAATATTCTCCATGATCGTCGCACTTATTGTAATTGTTCGTTCACCAAACTGTTGTAGTTATAACATTTGTTCATGTAGGGCGGAAACAATTAAAAAGGCCAATGGTGTTCATTTCTCAGAAGAGGTTTTGATTCGTCTATGTTTATTGCTATCTAGTAATCTCTACATCAGGGACTAAGGTCTTTTACTCTTTTTCTGCTTCACATCACTGACCTTTACTTTTTCATTTTCTGTTTCTATTTCCAGAAACTATGCAGATGGCTCGTTCAACTACTGGTGGCACTTGATTATTTGCATGTTAATCATATCATTCATCGCGATGTCAAGGTTCGGGAAGCCACTCTTTACAATATATTATATATTATATATTAATATACCATTATTATTTAATGTATCTGTCTTAATATGATGATTATTTTTTGGATCAATTCAGTGTTCAAATATATTCCTGACAAGAGATAAGGATATTCGACTTGGTAATTACTAAACATCCTCTATCTTATATTTTGAAACCGTATGTTTAATTTTAGGCTGAGTTTCTTTTGTTCTTTTCAGGTGATTTTGGTCTTGCCAAAATGTTGACTTCTGATGACCTTGCATCCTCGGTAATTAACATTGCATACATAGTTGATTGTTTGGATTTTTTGGAATTTAAGTTTAGTCAATGATCGAATATCGCTCTTATAATGCTTGATTTTCAGGTTGTCGGAACTCCCAGTTATATGTGCCCCGAACTTCTTGCTGATATACCTTATGGCTGTAAGTCAGACATATGGTCATTAGGTACTTTCTAAAACCTTTAATTCTGGTTTTCGTTGTTTGTTTTTCTCTGGCCTTTTAGCGTAATTTTTACATGCAACTTGTGCAGGATGCTGTATGTATGAAATGGCGGCTTTCAAGAATGCATTTAAAGCTTTTGTAAGTTATTCATTTGCTTTATATAACTTGTTTATTGTCTCTCTGTTACCATATCAACATGTGCATCTTTAAGTGTGGTGCTTACGTACTTAACATATATTTTAATCGGTCTTTAATATCTCACTTTGTGAAATAATTAATTTTCTACTTTGAAACTTCGTTTTGAGCAGGATATGCAATCTTTGATCAACAAAATAAATAAATCGATAGTGTCTCCACTTCCAACCATGTATTCTGGCGCATTGTGAGTTATATAATGACTTTTGATTCAAATTTATGTTTTTTCCCTCCTTTTTTTTAACTTGTTTAATTTTATATCTTCGATTTCTAGTCGAGGACTTATTAAGAGTATGCTGCGGAAAAACCCGGAAATGAGACCAAGTGTAAGTACATATCTTTTTGTTTTAACCCATTTATTTCAAGATTTCAGAACTTACTACCTTTTGTAAATTAGAGGTGGATTTCGACCGATTTAATTATGAATGGGTTATTTCGGGCTATGTTTAATCTCTAAAGGGTCAAAATATCTTTGCAAAACCATGTCAAATTGTCAAAAGTCTACTGGTTTGTATTTTCCAATAAAAACTGTAACGTTCACAATTCTGACAAATTATTCATAGAAGTTCTAGATTCTTTGGACAATAAGTATTTCAACCTGACCCATAAATTACCCATTTGACCCGTTACCGAATATTTTGCTACTCCTACTTTCATCCTTGAATCTTATATGGGATTTAATTGCAGGCTGCTGAATTGCTCAAGCATTCACATCTTCAACCTTATCTACTTAAACTCTATCTTAACTCTAATGGGCCTAGACGCAATACAGTTCCAGGCCAGTGGTCACATTACAATTATGAAAAGAAAACAACTTTCATCGAACCCGAACCTCGAACTGTTCATCTTCACAATGAAAAAAGGCCATCTTTTAGCAGCGACAGGGCTTTGAATCCTAGTATTTCTGAACACAATCACTATTCTTCGGGCTCCCAAAGTTCCGCTAGAAAGCTATCCATTGGTAGTATTGAAGAATACATACACACAGAGAAACTAGTTGCTTCGAAGATATCAAATGCTGTTAGAACTCCGAAATCAACTCCCTTAAAACCTTCGGCTAATACTCCCAGAATGCAATCAATCAGAAGGAGTTCTGGTCGTGATCTGGTATGTTCTTCTCAAGAGTAATATGCTATTCCTATGAAAATTGTGAAAGTGGCAAATAGGATGGGTAGACTGGTTGGATAATGGGTCAAAATGGGTATACATTTGGAGATTTGGTAAATGCTAAATGGGTCTGGTCGTCCAAAAACGGCTTTTGTCCAAAATTTATCTTTTTATATATTTTTGAAATAACTGGTATTACATGTGATTAGAAAAACTTTAACATCAGAATCTTAGTCTAACCTTTTGTATAAAACTTTGTAGGAGGTTGTATACTTGTATGCAGTAAAAAATACAAGTCGAGTGACTTTTGACTCCTTTGATCAATTTCCCTTTTGACAAAATTTTTATTTGCCCTACTTGACTCAGGGATACACAAGTAAATAGGTCGAAATTATTGTCATTAACATTATTTATTTTCTGTGTTCAGCTTCCAATAACAGAGACTCCCTCGAGCCAATCGTCGCATACATCTCGTAGGACATCTTTTCCCTTACTAGCAAGGGCCAGAAAACCCCACTTGGGTTTCGAATCTCCAGATGTTTCCGTCAACGCACCACACATCGACAAAATGAGCGAGTTTCCTTTAACCAGCGCTCCACAAGAACCCTTAATCCGACGAGATCGTAGAGCTTTTTCAACGTCAGCTCAGTGTTCCTCCACTACGTCTCCAAACACCCTCCTAGACCGATCAGTAACAATAGACATGTATACAGTCAAGACAATTGACCCAATCCAAAGCCACCAAGTATCTACCAGTGGGGCCCAGTCCACAAACAACAGGAGTGATGACACGTCATCAGACTCACGGGGGCAGACACGTAGGTTCGACATGTCATCATACCAACAACGGGCTGAAGCATTAGAAGGGTTGTTGGAGTTCAGTGCACAGTTGATGCAACAAGAACGGATAGAAGAGTTAGCAGTGTTATTGAAACCGTTCGGGCTTGAAAAGGTGTCTCCTAGAGAAACTGCTATTTGGTTGTCGAAAAGCTTCAAAGGAACTGCAACCGGAAGTGGAGCTAGTGTTGTTGGGAACTTGTAGTTCGTTTTTATTCTTTGAGTTTTTGTCATATTTTGGTGTCTGTTTTAGGGATTGTGAAGAGCCAAATTCGAGTAAACTCAGTCATGAACTACTTGTTCATGGAAACTAGGCTCAAACTAGAGACTTTTTCGACCAATTTACTTATGAATGAGTCAATTTGAGTCGTTCTTTTTTCTGCTAGAGAATTGGTTAAACAAGTAGAAAGTTGTTCCATGTTTATATTTTAACCTAAACTCGTACATTGGTCTACTTCAAGATCTAGATAGTTAATGTAATAACATTGTTTTGTAATTATAACATTTGATATGAGTTTTGGAATTTTGATATAAAAGATGATTTTGTACAAGCAGACTACATTATAACTGTAGATAAAAATTAGTGCTGGTACAAATATTCACAGGGGACATGAGTCCTAGTGATTCTTTGTGGTGTCAGTTATATTTATTCACCAAAAACCTATTGGGTTTGGTCTCAACCCACTGTTTAAACATCAACCCTAGGCCCTAATGCCCATCAGTCCATCACTAGGTGGAACGTACACATGTGGGTCAAACGTGGTCTAGATTACATCAAACTTCAAATTCCAGAACTAAGTTATTTTATTTAAAAACGATAATGTACAAAGTGGAAATTTGTCATGCACTATCATCACTTCATATTTTCGTGGTTTTGTACTTGTGCTGTATATTTGTAAAGTTGGTGGTGTATGACAAACGTTTAATGTGCTAGAAATCACCTTCATATCTGTAAACATCAAGTAAAAGCAAAAGTATATTGATTAAAGAATAGAAAATGATGATTAGAGATATAGAATGGACAAGAAAGAACGCATATTTTCATGGTGCGATGAAAATTCTCTACGCTAATTGTTCACCTGGATTATGTAGATTCGCCTAACGGCTTTCTTGGTTCATATGTTTTTAAGACGATACATTTCCTATTAACGTATTCAAGATACACGAGTCCTTATCTACTTCAATTTAAATATACTTCCAACAAAACGTATACGGACTTGATTGTTCAACGTTTGTTTGTTTATCGTTCGTAAGTACCATTTGATTCTATTGACAAAAATCGACAAGGTTTTGTCATTCCTTCTGATAAAGGAATGTCTTTTTGGTTTTACCGTGATGCGGAAAAACATTTTTGTCACTGGTAAGCTTGTATCATACTTATGTCACCGTGTACTCTTCAATTTATATGTACACTACAGAAAGTGATTACTCATCACATAGTCATTGTATCAATATATGGGGAGGTTCCACTAAAAATTCAAATATTAATAAAAAATTTAATAACTATTCATTATACATCAATTCAAACCATATAATTTGTTAAAATCACATCATTCAATAATTATACATAAGCATTTAAGATTTTCAAAGAATTATGCATCCTAAAAGTCAATAAATTGGAAGACTTCATGCATCATCACAACGGTTCTTTCATCCTTTTTGGTGATATGAATGTTGTTCGGAATGATCAAGAAAGGTTTGGCTCTATTTTTTCTTATCTTGAAGCTGATCAATTTAATTCATTTATTGACTCTACAGGTTTGGTCGATCTTTCCATTGGAGGTCGTTCTTTCACATGGATGAATAAAGTTGGCACTAAACTCAGCAAACTCGATCGTTTTCTTATTTCTGATGACGTGTTGGAAGCCCTTCTAGATATCCGTATTACTGCTCTTGACCGGTTGTGGTCAGATCATAATCCTATTCTTCTTCATGTTATCAAGATTGATTTTGGCCCATCTCCGTTTAAACTTTACAACTCTTGGCTTTCCAGAGACAGTTTTGACGAGCTTATTAAGTTGGAGTGGAATAAGTTGGATAGAAATATCACTGGTCGAACCCTTAATTGCCACGAGAAGTTTCATTCTCTAAAAACTAAGATTAAACAATGGAATGTTAAAGTTAGAGCTATGGATCAAAATCGAAAGCAAGAAGATTTATCTGATATCAATTCTATAGAAAAGAAATTGATAATGGTACCGCCACTCCTGTTGACACAGATTCTCGTATTAATCTTCTCCAAGAGGTTGAGAAAATCGACAATTTTGATTCCCTTGACCTCATTTAAAAGGCTCGTGTCAAGTGGGATACCGAAGGAGACGAAAACTCTAAATTTTTTCATGGGTTGATAAATCAAAAAAGGAAATCTCAAGCGATTAATGGTATTATGAATGAAGGCGTCTGGATTACGAATCCTAGTCAAATTAAGGATGCTTTCCTGAACTTTTTCAAAGACAAATTTCAAGCTCACGACTCGCAAGTGGTTTTCCCTCCTTTATCTCACTCGCCTAGTCTCAGTTCTCATGATCGTGATGCCTTAGAGATACATGTCTCTCTTTATGAGATCAAAACTGCAGTCTGGGATTGTGGTAGTAGTAAAGCTCCCGGTCCGGATGGTTTTTCGTTTGCTTTTGTGAAGAAATATTGGAATATCATTCAGAAGGATATATTTGATTATGTTAGCTCGTTTTTTGTTTCTAGCTCAATGCCTCAGGGAACTAATTCATCTTTCTTCACCCTTATCCAAAGGTCAGCAACCGTATCTTCATTAAAGATTTTCGTCCTATCTCGCTTATCGGCATTCACTATAAGATTATTGCTAAAATTTTAGCAAACCAGCTTTCTAAAGTGATCGACAAGATTGTTAGCCACGTGCAATCTGCTTTTATTCCAGGCCGTCAAATCCTCGATGGCCCGCTCATTATTAGTGAGATCATCGATTGGTACAAAAAAAGGAAGAAAAAGTTACTTATTTTCAAAGTGGATTTCGAAAAAGATTTTGATTCGGTTAGCTGGAAGTACATGGATTATGTCCTCATCAGTTTTGGTTTTGGTCCTAAATGGTATTCCTGGATTAGAGCTTGTTTACATTTGTCTAGAGCTTCTGTTTTGGTTAATGGCAGCCCTACCTCCGAATTTTCTATCAAACGTGGGCTTAGACAAGGAGACCCATTATTGCCTTTTCTTTTTATTCCGATTATGGAGGGTCTTCACGGTGTCCTCTCTAATGTTGTGGGTACAGTTCTTATTCGAGGTATTAAAATCGGTAACTCTGATATTACTCTTTCCCATCTCTTTTATGCTGATGATGTGATTATTACTTCTGACTGGAATGCCCGTGATCTGGAAAACATCATTCGTGTTCTTCATTTTTTCTACCTAGCTTCGGGTCTCAAAATTAATATCCATAAATTCAATATTTATGGTATTAGTGTTTCTGCGGATGAAGTGTCGAATATGGCTCGGAATACTAGATGTGCCCAGGTCTCTTTCCTTTTACTTATCTTGGGCTCCTGATTGGTTATAATATGAGTTTAACCTCTAATTGGAAGACTTTAATTGATCGCTTTCTGTCGAGGCTCTCTTCTTAGAAGGCTAACCTTCTTTCCATAGGAGGTCGTCTTACCCTCATCAAGGCGGTTCTTGGTAGTATCGGTATTTACTACCTTTCGATTTTCAGAGCTCGATCAAATTTCTTCTGGGGTGGTACTCACGATGCCAAAAAATTGGCCTGGATTAAATGGTCTAATGTTCTTGCTTCCTTCGAAAAAGGTGGCTTAAATATTGGCAGTCTCAAGGCTTTTAATCTTGCCCTTCTGCAAAAGTGGCGTTGGAGGTTGATGTCATATTCGAATGCGCTTTGGGTTAACGTTATTAAAATTTAACATGGTCAAGAAGGTGGTTTAGATAATCACGGTTGCAATTTCAATGGAACGTGGGCTAGGATTGTGGGTTCTTCTAATTACTTACACTCGAAAGGTATCATCCCGGCTAATTCATTTCGGTTCAAAGCAGGTTGTGACACTCATATTCATTTTTGGAAAGATACTTGGATTGGAGATTCTCCTCTTTATATCAGGTATAATAGACTTTATCGTTTGGATCAAGATAAAGATTGTTACATTATTGATCGTATTGAAAATGGGCAATGGTGTTGGAATTGGTCAAGGACCAATCTGGTGTTCGTAATTTGGCTTACTTGCGCGACATGCTCACCGAGATCAGTCTTGCCGATATTAATGACGTTGAAGATTCTTGTGTGTGGACGTTGGGCTTAGACGGTAACTTCACTGTGGCGGATTCTCGTCGCATTATAGATTCCAAGATCCTTCCCTCGTTAGTTCCTTCGACTATATGGGGCAAAGCTCTTCATAGAAAAGTTAATATCTTTATATGGAGAATGATCTTGGACCGTCTTCCTCATAGGCTGAATCTTTCGTTGCAAGGTATTGACATTCTGGCTAACTCTTGTTCTTCTTGTAATGGTAACGTGGAATACTCTAATCATATTTTCTTTGAATGTGACATCGCTTTGGAGGTCTGGAGACTTGTTCGTAATTGGTGTGCTATCACTTGTCCTACTTTTACTTCTTTTGAGCACTGGAAAAATTGGACCGACTCGTGGCATGCTTCTAAAGAGAAAAAACATTGTTTCTTTGTTATCTTTGCTTCGTCCCTTTGGTGGCTCTGGAGATTTCGTAATAGTGTTACTTTTTGTTCGCAACAGATGAGGAAAAGTGACATCTTTGACAACATTCGGTCTTCTTCTTTCTCCTGGTTGTATCACAGGGGTCATATAGGTTGTCATTGGTTACATTGGCTTAAGTCTCCATTGATGCTTGCGAGTTCTGGCATTCGTTGATGTGTTTTGCTCTTCGTTGCTGGGAGTTTCTGGATTCGCATGGAGTTTTGGTTCTTTTTATTTACATGAATTTTTATCGTTTATTTTCCTCGAGGCTTGTATGAGGCTGCATCAAAAACATTCCGGAGTGAAAACGGGTGGCTCGGTCTTCGTGAATGGGGATTTTTCTCTTGTCGTAGATTGCTGTAATTGGCTAGAGTTTTTTCATCATTTTTGTAGCCCTCGCAGTTAAAGCCTAGGGAGGTATCTATGATGTGTTGCTTTTGTTTATTTCTAGATATATTTGTACTCTTTAGCTTCTAGCACCTTGCTAATTGCTTTTTTCTTTATATGTATACTTATTAGCCGTTAAAAGAAATAATAATAATAAATTTTGATAAATAGATCTGCTAAAAATGCATTTGGGATGTATTAATGCATATGTAAATTACTCGATTCGTTTTAACGTTACGGTTCAAATTTGTAGATTATGACGAGTTTTAGGATTATTAGTAGGTATATATATATATTTTAGTGGATCTTTTCCATTAACACATGTAGTACATACTTATTTTTCTTGAGAAACAATTTTTTGAAATGACGTAACTAATTGTAAACTAAGAATTTTGTTACATTATTTTGAAGTGTACATTTGTTTTACGATTAAACAAAAGAAATTGTATGAGTATATCACACCTGTTAAAAAATCGACAAAACCATTTCTGTGATACTTTAACTATTTTTGTTTTATGAAAACTACCGTCATGAATTTGCAACGAATGTTCAATCTTGGAACAAAAATCGACAAAATATATGATAGCGTGGAAACTATTTTCGTTTGTTGTGTTTAATGAAAAATGACATAAAGAGCGTTAAATAAAAACTAGTTTGAAGTTGGAGCTAACAGATTATAATTGAAGTTTATTGTTAGAGTTATAGTTAAAAGCTAAAATGTATATTTTGCTATAAGTGTTTAGTAAAAAAGTCGGAGGTGGACCTTGTAAATGTAAATTTACATCAAAGGACTATTAAAAACACAATTAGTTATTAATTAAGAGGTATTTAGGTCATTTAAATTTTCATAAGTTCTAATAAACTCTCAAAATCTACTTCCAGTAACTTATTTTTTTAGAGTTTATTTTTTTAATATAGTTATGAAATTTTTACTTATCATAGAACGCTTGTAGCTTGAGCTTTTGAAAAAGATAAACTTAAACTACTATAAGCTTAAATAAGTTAGTTGCCAAACATACTCAAAATTGTTCGAACTAACAATTGATAAATGTATAGTACATATATATATATACTAGATATAAACCCGTGCGATGCACGACAATATAAATTACCCAATTTTTATAAGTTTAATGGTTTAATATTATTTTTCAATTAGTGTTTGAGTAGAACTCATAGATTTTTTAATTAATTAATATTATATTTAAGTATTATCCACCTCTATTTAAATTTATTTTTTAGTTTATCCTTTAAATTTAAATAATTATTATTTATATTAAAATTATGAGAGGCCGCCACGTGGCATTTTGCTTACGTGACAAATTCTGAAGCAAACTTTTATTCTCCTTTAGTATATATATAGATATGTATTGTTTGTCTGAGTTTCATGAAAAATGACACACATTGTTCAGACTAACAATTGATAAATGTATAATATGTATATTGATAAAAGTATACAAAATTGTAATTATTTATATTATATATTCATTGTGTGTATTAAACTATTCGTGATTAAATTATTTTTGTTATCATCGTGTGTAGTGAACTTGTTATTTATTGCTATTGTATATAATATTTGATACTTTTACTTGCATGTCAGTTATATTAAGTAATACGTGATATATTACAAATTGTCACATCACCATAATACGTACATAAAAGTTTATTATATACATTTGACCCTGAATATTATTTGTATAGTGCAACTTTAACCCATATTTGTACGTTTTCTTTGTCGAGTTTCAAAAGTGACACAGATACGGTTTTTGAATAACGAAAATTTCATGTACAACTTTATTAAAATATTTGCTTCAAGGAAAAGAAGATAAAAAAACAAGTTAGATTGTATATAGTGAGTGAGTACAGAAACACATGGCCCCTTTGAAGTTTAGCAAGAAGTTAGTGCTTTAATTTTTGGGTAGAGAGAAAGCTGAAAAATGTTGTTCTGTAAATATTCTTATTATTACGATTGGTCAGTTATCGTTTTATCCAAGGTACGTAAGTCGATGAGGATGATGACGTCATCAGGCACGCTTTGCCTTTTATGATTAATCATATACATATTGATCGAAACATAGTCAGAGAGACAGTCATATGGTTGTCTGAGATCGGAATCGTTGGTCGGCCGATGATGTTTCTCTATCGTTTACTGTTTTTTATGTTTCGCTAGAAAGAGTTCAATGTCGTACCATATTACGGTTTATTTATACATCAATCATAGTCAAATTAGCTGAATTGAGTCGAGAATATATGTAAATTATCCAAAATTTTATTTTATGTTATTCATACATCAACACCCGGTTTATATTTTATGATCAAGCGAAATATTATTAACAGATAATTTTTTCGTTAAGATATGTTAGACAATTAAATATTTATAGCATCGAGGGGTTTACGTTCATCTCTCTGATTAAATGAAATTTTACACCTTGCCGTAGAGAGGACTCTTAAAAGATTAAGCGTTTTATACTTGTTGGAGTTCAAATATGAGACCTCTTGTATTAGAGCGTCTTACCGTTACTCACATTAATGATAGTTTATATACTCTGATTATGAGAAGTAAATTAACTTTATTCAATCGTATCATATGTATATATTGATTTTACAGAATGATAATCTAGACTTTCTATTAGTTGTTCAAGAAACATTCTTGCATTTCATGTTAAATCAAAAATTGCATTTCTAATGTAAACTAATATTTTCTTATTTTTTTATATAACATAATTGTTTGTGCCGTTAGCAGCACATAACTATAAATGTTAGTATAAAATGAAGGATTGAACCTATACTTAAATAAAAGTTGATGAATAAAACTATAAAAGTATAAATTCTTTTTTAATTCCAATTAATCAAAAGTACAAAACTTTTGTGCTATGGACAACACACTTTTTATCCTTTCTTTTATATACATATGGAAATCCAAGAAAAAGGTTTGTCCATAGCTCTAAAAGTTTATATTTGACGATCGGTTTTTCTTGATACTCAGTTAGAGATTATAAAAACGAACTTTACATAATCTTTTAGTGATGTTCTCATCTGTCTTTTCGTGTTGCAATGCCTAATAGTGTCGTCATTCCTTCAAACTCTATATAAGTCATCATACATGGAAAACATGTATCTTTTCAAGGGTTGCTTATTGGAGTTCGTAAACCAATTAAGTTGTAATAAAAATATATTCACCACTTATTTGCAGAAAGTGGTGTAGCTTATGTTTTTAAAGTCCTTATTTGTTTTCTGGTTGCAACCATCTTTTTAATGTATTTCAACTAGTGAATCATGTAGAGCAACTTTCTTTTTCTATATTTAGAATGAATATCTCTTTTAGCAACTTTTATTTGACAATACTTTAATACTCTCTACTTTAGTTGGGCTCTATGGAAACTTTAGTCTCATAAACTTCATCCATCATGAGAAGTAGGGATTTGTTATTGATAACTTTGTCATTTGAATATGTTTAATTTGTACACATCGTTAGGATGGTTATCGTTTTTTTTAAACCAAAATAATACGGGGATTGATATGCGATTAGCTTATTTTGATGTCTTTGAAGAGAACATCTTTGCCTATAATCTTACTCTTTCTGAGCATATTGGATGCATGTACAGTTAGCTAGCCCAACTGACCCAATCTATTTAGAAGAAATATATGTATTTCTTTTAATTTTTATTATTTTATTTTAGTATATTTACAGAATCATCTCACGAAATTGTGGGTCTTAAACTAGTAATAGTAGTTCATTGGTAAGTGGCTAACTATATTTTAGTGGTAGGTGATTTAAGATATTAACATTTGGTTACTTGTAAAATATTGTACTTTTTAACAAGTAATTGTTTAGAATACTTCCATAAAATAAAATTAGGTATTGATATGAATGCAAAGACGTAGCTAGTAGGTATATTATGCATTGAAGGGTTTGTGTCCTTGGTATAGACACGTAAAAACGTACATCTATACATGATCACACACGCACACACACACACACATATATACATATATATTGTGTGGACATACATAACATATGTGATCATAAATAGACATATGCATATGCATACAACTCATATGAATTAGTTCTTGGTAGTTTAATATAAATTAACAAAGACTAATATTTGTACGAACAAATGATGAATGTTCAATTGTACAAACGTATAAAGATTCCAAATAAAATTACGTAAAATTTGAGTCGTGTCAAATCACATGATTATATATTTGTTTACATGAATATATTGAAACACTGAAACGTTAATCAAAATCAATAAGATCACGAAAATCATTAAATTATATGTTAAAACACATTTTAATATTTTTTTATATAATTAATAGAGAATAATACGGAAGAATCTGAACCCTTCATTGTTTTTCATTTTTTGTGATCTAACGATCTTAATTTTTTTTTCCGTATAATTACACTTTTGGTCCCTTAAATATTTGATGTATTTATTTATAATTAAAAAAAATAGATCAAATATTTTATTTAATTACAAAATTTAAAGAGTCTATAACCTATGTATAAAAAAATCGGCTATGATATTTTATTCATTTTATTAAAATTAAATTTGTCCCGCGTTATAGTGGGTCTATAAACTATACAAAAAGTAGACCAAATAAAAATTAAATTCGTCCCGTGTTATTTGCGGGTCTATAAACCGTATAAAAAGATGACCTCAATATTTTATTAATTTATAAAAATTAAATTCGTTCGGCATTATCGCGAGTATATAAACTAACATCGATCAACATTTTCTTTCGTATAATTACACTTTCGGCTCTTAAATATTTGATGTATTTGTTTAAATTAAAAAAGTCCGTCACAAAATATTTTATTCATTTATAAAACTTAAATTCGTCGCTCCTTATCGCGGGTATATAAACTATATTAATAAATCAACCACAATATTCTATTCATTTATAAAAACTAAATTCGTACTGCATTATCGCATGTTTATAACTTAATATTTGATTATATATGAATAAATGTGCTTTTACACGTAATAATATTAGAATTTGTAATATTTTTTAATTATTAATTGAATCTATGCTAAAATAAATACGTGAACAAAGTTAATCATATTCTAAACTACACTAATGTTTACATATATATACACACATATTTATATTAAAATACGTATCACATATATATAAAAGTTACACATCATTTATACATATAATATTAGAAAATAATTGAAAGATATTTGGATTAGGTTTTGTACATCTAAATAAAAAAACTCATTCTTCTTAAATTAACTGAACAACAAAAACCTTTTCTATTTATTTGTTTTATAACATACAAATGTTATGAATTTTAACTTAGAGATGAATGCAGAAACATTGGGGGAAAAGTTGGAGTCGAGAAGAGATAATCATTAGATGGTGTTTTCTATGTCACAATTTAGATGATTTGAAGTTGGAGGAACAAATTTCTATATGTTCTAGACCAAGAAAGATACAAGTTGTAACAGGTGGATATATTTCTTCGAATTCAGCGTCTTGCACTCTTATGAATGGAGAGCAGATGTGCAAGAAAGGTTTTGAAGTGAAGTTCGTGAATTCTTAACCCTTGTGAATGGATCCAGGTTAAATCCTATGTCATCTTAACGTGGTAGTGACATTGGTTTTCTTTTATGTAAATATTTGTAGCAAAGAAACAATCATTTCTTCTGAATTTCGATGTTCTAAAGATTTTGATATTTTATAATAGGATTTAATAAAATAAAATAAAATTGAAGAAAAACATAGCCATTGAAAGTGGTAACATAGACCCACTCCCAAAACGATGTAAAACATATGACGAATAATACGAAATTATCGAGGATTTAGTATTGTTTTATCAAAAGTAGCCGCTTTGATGACTTTAGTCGGTATTCTTTACTTTTGCAATCATATAACGGCTCTGGATTACGTATGTTTCCACTCATTAAAAGAATGTTATATATATTTAATAAACAACAAAGTTCAATATTAAAAGGGTATTAATTTGCACAATAGAATATAGATATATATATATCACAACGTTATTTCATCAATGAATATGATATAACAATATATACATGTCTATAATATGTAGGTCAAATTTGATGTTGTAAAAGTCATTTCCTAAATCAAATGGAGTTCTTCGACAATAACTTTTATTTTGTATCCAAAGATATAAAACGAATGTGTAATTATACTTGAGTAAAAAAGTATAATCACACAAAATTTTTACTGAGGTGTTATCATATGAATGATAACACTGATAATCACACTGAAGTGCAATCTATTCGTAATTATTATACTGAAAATTGAGAACAATCGTCATATAGTAAAGAAATGAATAACGATGGAGCCAAAATTAGTAACCTTAATTTATTTAAAAAGTAAAAACCTAATGATGTTGTGTGTGTAATCATTTTGTGACAACCATGTTCTTTTTTAAATTTATATCTTACGGATGCCATGTAGATCTTACTTAAATTGCTAGTCCCCTTCTCGTTACCAATCAAGAACAACTGTACAATAATGAGAATGCAATAATCAATAATGCATATTTAATGTTTGAATAGATGGATAATTAAATAAAAAATACCTTATCAATGACTATTTATTTATTTATATTTAATTATATATATAAGAAGTATTTAAAATACTTTAACATTATCGGGTTCTCATGTCATATACAGTGCAATCCCAACAACATTGTGTTACAAGCAAACATAATAAATTTTTTCTTTGTGTTAGTTATTTAATCAATACTAGATTCTAATTTTTACTAAAATAGAAGTGATTTGCAAATGTACTATAAGATTATAGTACAAGTAATACATCATTATGTAAGAATTTTGGTGAAAGAAATTATTATGAAAATTAAGTTTCAAGCCTAACAAAATTGTTATAGATGAATGAATGAACTTTTAATTACTTGTAAAATCCTCAACTAATAACAACTATTTACTATGGAGTTTCATTTTCATAAATTACGCAAAAGGAGATAGAAGACACGTTTCATTAACGAGGTCTACAACGATCGAGTTTGTCGAGAAATGATCTAGATGTGATTTTGTTAGATCAAATTTGGACTTAAAATGATTGATGTAGACTCAAGTTTGGTTCATATTAGAAGAACGAGTTCGACTAGAGAATAATTTATAATCAGTGTTAATGTAAGCACCATCTCTTTCTCGGCACGTTTCTCTATACACACATAAAAAGTGCATTTATTACACGTTTTCAAAAAAAAACAATAAGATTTTATTTGATCGACCACAAATCAAATCCAAACTTGAATTCCTTCATAAAATTTGAACTCCTTTCAATCCTATTCTAAGTGGAAAAAATAACTATAAGTTGTATATTATCAACTAAAGAATTTTTAAAATCAATCTAAGAGCCCTCTTAACAAGTGGTAATGTATCCTCTGCGTGGTAGGTGGACTATGATGGCGTAAATACTACGCCCTCAATGTGGTCCTGTCTTAGTAGCGGTTGAGGTGTTCGGTTCCACATTGTATGATGCAATATTTTTTCTTTTATTTTTTTAGATGTTTTACAGTAAAAGAAAAAGAAGATACGATTACTTTTCTATATGAATACTATAAGTAAATATGTGGACTGAAAACTACAAGTAAAAATTATTTCGATATAGATTTTAGTATAATACTGATGTGACAATAAATTTAGAAGTAGTCAATATAGCCATTTCATATTCCCTAAGTAAAGTGTATTTCTACAAATATAAACTGAGAAATACAATTATTTTATCATTTAACTAGTTAAAATTGTCTACGATATTTTTCTTTATTTGAAAAATATAACATCAAGTCTTAAATAAAAATTAACCTATATACATTTGTTTCACATGTCAAAATTTGGTGTAGATAGTATTCATTCTCACATAACTCACTCTAAGGTTAAAACAATATTTTGCCGGATCCAATTACCGAACTTTTGTACCAACAACAATCTTTGACCCGACCCGAAAATCCAATGTGTTCAGTTCCAACTTCTAATGTTAAATATTGTCTACAAAAAGTAAGCTCCCAAAACCAAACATCACACTCACACTCACACTCATACCACCACCAAAAATTAATTAAAGAAAATGGACAGTTTATGGCAAGAACACATTTCAACCACCGGCAACTTTCAGTTACCAATGGAGTTTTTATCAAGATCATGGAGTGATGCTAATTCTCTCAACAAACCTTTGCATTCTCCGCCTTCTCCTCTGTATTCTAAGCCGACTTTTTACCACAACAAAACCAATTCAAATTCCAATGTGACGCACGAAACAACTAATGCTGTTGTTTTGGGCATGGAGGTGCCCGAGGAAGCAGTTATGGTGACCGGGTCAGCGGCAACGCTGACCGGTCAAACGTTTTCATTCGCTTCCTCGGCCACTTCACAGCTGATGCTGGAACGAATCATGTCCCAATCTGTAAGTATTAGAAGGTCCTGCACAAATTATATCTGTCCATTATTTTTTTATTACTCTTGTTTAGGCTAATGTTTGGTTGTAAATTTTGAGTAGTGTGATCACCTGTACCGCGCACCTTCAAATACGGCTCTGAAAATTATAGTTTGAATTTTAATTAAAAAAAATACCAAGAAGAAGAGAGCATATTACTTTTTTCATTTTGATTTGTAAAAATATATATTTTTAGATTAAAAGTATAATAATAGTATACTGTTAAACTGTGTTAATTTTGTTGTGAATGTATATTTTGGGTTGAAAAATGTTTTTCAAGTAATATTTCTGGTAAATGGTAAATTTTGGGCACATGTGCAAGCCTGAACCCTGTAATCCTGTATAGTGCTGATGTAAATTTTGAGTGTTAAATAAGTTAATGTGAAATTTGGTAATTTTATTAAATGTACTGTTAGATTAGTTAAATTAAATAATAATAATTATATTAAATGAAAATGGACAGGATATATCACCGTTAGCATCGGGAAGGTTGTCACACAGTAGTGGACCACTGAACCCTTTGCATATGGAAGAAACCGGCAGTCCACATATATCACCTTCCGATGAGTACGACGACGTCGTTAAGGTATATTTATTATTATTGCTTTCATTTATATTTATATCATATATCATATATTATATTATATTATATTTTAACTATGTTTAAAAGTTTAAAAAGCATGTACTTTGAATTAATGTTATTATTATAGTTCAATCAGTCATCATCAGCCACTTAACATTTTGAAGTAATAAATAATGTATTTTTAGCTTTTGCCCTTTTTTACCGGAAGTTTGAAACTATTGATGCACAGTTTTATTACCTGTCTCACTGTTTGAATTACTGTTACAAAACCACAAATACTATTGCAAGGTGATTTACCTATTTAACTTTTTTATCTGAGTAACTTTGTGAAAAAAAATTATATACTATGGAATATTTTGGATCATAAATTAAATGTTTGTGGTACAAATATTAACTCAAGGTTAATTAATATAATGATAATGATTAATATTGCATTACTATTAAGCTAATATTGTATTTTGGGTTAACTGCTTTAAATAGCAACATAGTACTATAATTTCATTTTTTACTATCAATAAAAACACTAAAAAAATAGAAGTAGGTTATTTTAGAACAAGTACAAAGCTACTAATACAGTATAGCCTTGTTTTAGTTTAATTAGACTGCTAATCTGCTTTGTTTTAAAACTAATATGAATATGAATAGTAGTAACATAGAAACAAATAAATGATTGTGTGATCTGTTTTTTTTCTTTGGAATCTGAATGGAAAGAAACAAGAGTGAGAACCTTGTAACTTTAACTTTATCATCCATCCACACGACAATCTTTCTTTTTGTCTTTGTGCAGCCTTTTCTTTTTGGCTTTAATTTGACCGTCAAACTTGTTGTCATTGTCAAATTAGTGCCCATATCCACCTTTATATGGTAGTAACAAATGCACTTTTTAATAGCCTAGCTATCTTGAGAATTAAAATTTAATGCGAGTATACCACTTCGTGCAGCTAACGGCACAAATATCATATGAAGCTGATAACGACTAAATTAATTCGTCCTGGGTTTTCCCATACATACGCGAGCGGACTTTTTATAGGCTAACAACACGTAACATTACTTAATATTAGTTGCATGTTTTCCCTTTAATGACAGTAAAAATACTTTATGATGTCTGATTACTTGTTAAGTTTGTAATTATGTACTGTATAACTTTTATATTGTAAAAACAGTTTCTACGTGCGAACAACACACTTCAACCGTTGTTCGCTAATGGTAGGAGTGGATATGGGGCGAGTGGGTGTAGCACAACACCCGCTGGGAAGACGGTAGGAAGGTGGTTAAAGGAGAGGAGAGAAAAGAAAAAAGAAGAGACACGGGCCCACAATGCACAGCTCCACGCGGCTGTTTCGGTTGCTGGAGTGGCAGCAGCGGTGGCCACGATTGCAGCTGCAACTGCAGCAGCGTCAGCGTCTAGTAAAGATGAGCAAATGGCCAAGACTAATATGGTGGTGGCCTCGGCTGCCACTTTGGTTGCTGCACAATGTGTGGAGGCTGCAGAGGCGATGGGAGCTGAACGTGAACACCTTGTTGCCGCTGTTAGCTCTGCAGTCAATGTGAAGTCCCATGGTGATATATTAACTCTCACTGCTGCTGCCGCAACTGGTAAACACTAAACTATTGCATTATAACAACTTTGGGTTATATCTCTTTCCAATGGGGCAGACAGGTAAAACTTAAATGGGTCACCTGGTCAAAGGGGTCGAAAGTCTTTAAAGGTGTTTATGTTGACAACGAAACATCTTAATCAAAAAATTAGACCATTATTTAACAAATGAGTAGTAAAAGATCATTTGATCCGTTATTTATATAATACGCTTTTTGAATCTAACTGTTTGGTTCAATAAAGTGAATCTTTTAGCCTTGATGGTAACAGTGAGATATGTTTCTTGTGTTTCTAGCTCTACGTGGTGCAGCGACATTGAAGGCAAGGGCGTTGAAGGAAGTATGGAATATCGCAGCAGTGATACCAGTGGACCGAGGGCTTAAAGAAAGCAAAAGTCAAGGAAAGAGCAGTGGCTACAGCGAACAGCCTTCTCCTGAAGAGAATTTTCTGGGCATATGCAACCAAGAACTCCTAGCCAGGGGGAGTGAGCTTCTCAAACGCACCCGTAACGGTTAGAAAAACTAACTTATATTCTCAATTCTTTAAGTGCAACTTATATCCTCAATACGGCCGTTTAACAAGTAATTGTTGGGAAATGTATGGCAGGTGATCTTCACTGGAAAATTGTGTCGGTTTACATCCGCCGAACGGGTCAAGTGATGCTAAAGATGAAGAGCAAACATGTTGGCTCTACTATCACTAAAAAGAAGAAAAGTAAGCGATTCTACAACTGAGTGTTTAGATATGCGTTTTTGACATGATTAGCTGATTATGTAATTTCAAGTCGCCATATTCATTGTGAAAACGCAAATCCAAACATCATCTAATAGCGTAGTTCATGGTGAGATAGAATTAATGAAAATTATCATTTTCGGGTGGTTGCAGATGTGGTGTTGGAGGTATGCAAGAACATGGCGGCATGGCCAGGTAGGCATCTGTTTGATGGTGGGGAGGAACGGCGGTACTTTGGGCTGAAGACGATTGGGCGTGGATTAGTGGAGTTCGAGTGCAGAACACAAAGAGAATACGATATGTGGACTCAAGGCGTCTCTAGACTTCTAGCCATCGTAGATGAGAGGAGGTTCACCAAGTAAACCAAAGGAGGGACAAGAAAAAGTGTGGAGGTATATGGTAATAACCAATGTGTGCTTAGTAAGCTTATAAGCATCTGTTTTGAATGCCAAAACTTGGCTTTGTATTCCTAATTCTTGTAATATAACACTAGCTCATAGTATTATATGGTTGGATGGTATTGTTCTTTCTCAAGTCCCAGAACACCATTTTCTGTGACACAACTACAACCCGTCCATGTGAAAATCACTTCCTCTATAAATTATGGATTTTTAGCAGCAACAATAGAATTAAACTTAGCCCATCTTGTCACAAAAAAGATCAACCATACAACAATAACAATAACAATAACAATTGCAGAGTGTACAAAAAATGAATGTAGTAAAGATGAAGTATATTCAAAGATGTGGGTATCAAAGTTTGTTGAGAGGAAAATTCATGTACCAATGAAGTATGAACAGATGGTGAAGACCATTATTATTTTAACTGTCAGCAGCTCGTAATATGGTAAGCAACGAAATGAAAAGATTGATGATATCCAAGTATAGAGCCACAGCAGCCCATATGTACTCGTCGTAGGTGTATCGTTTAATTAGATTGTCAGTGTCATAGACAATGTAGCCACAGAAGACAATTGCTGATAAACCCCCATATACCATAACTGAAATCTTGCCGAGGGGAAAGAAAATCTGCAAAATATAATAGATAAGTTGGACACCAGAGCTCAAAATGAACCAGATATGGCGATTTTGGCTCGTTTACTTATGATTGGATCAAATCAGGTTATGTTATATCTTCCGAGTAATAGATAAATAAAAAATAAAGCGTGAAAGAAAAAATGTCAAATTGGTCCAACGGGTTGAAGCTTGCCCAAACTGTTATCTTGATGCATTAAGAGATAAACCTTTAAAAACTAGAATCAAATACCACCCCCCCCCCCCCCCCCCCCCCAATCATCTTATTCGAAGAACTAGATTATAATTGATATAATATAATGTTTTCATCATATTTGACAAACTAACTTTTATAGAAAAATCTAAAACTTTGGAGAAAATAAGGTTTCGGTCAACCCAAAGTCCCCACATCTAAATGAATGAATGATACCATTTGAGTGGCAGCGAACAAACCTGAATGAACGAAAAGACGACAAGCACCATAACAGAACCAAACAAAAAGGGCCCCAAGAAATTGAAGTCGTAACCTCTCTTTGCCGCCCAGAATGTGAACAGAGTGAGACTCACGACCACCACGGCTGTCAAAATAACTGCTTCCAATATGATTTTCCCTGCATAAATCCGCTTAATCAAGATTCTAACTCAAACCACAAAAGAACTATTATCATCCCCTTCTTTAGATATTTTATGTCCATTTACGACTAACAAATAAATAATCATGTGTCTAGAATTTAGTAAGCAAACACCTAATCATAAACTCTCCCTCTATGGAATTCCAGTCTTTATACTGAGTGCTAAAATGAACCTCATTATAACTGAAAATTAACAAACATTTTCAGACCTTACCGAGAGAAGTGATATTCCAACAAATTTAGAGATCAACATGAACCAAAGAAGGATAAATAACGAAGGTCCAAGGTACAAGTCCTAAGCTTTTATCACAAAACAAGATATATTAACTTGGTAATTAACTATCAGCTCACGGATCATGGAACCATGGATTCATGTCCATGTTAATTACTCTAGTTAGCCATCTAATCCAATTGATACATAGACATTTGCTACCTATAACCATGTTATTACCTATGCCAATTAAGGTCATTAATATGTGCGTCTAAGACCACTTCTTCTTACACGTTGCAACGTCCTTCATGCATTTTCACAAAAATCCAGGTATAAGTTAATAATTATTTCATTTCTCTGGTCAGTCGGGCTGCACATATGCCAAGCTCAAACTCGATTCAATAGCTCAACAAGTGTTCTTAATGAAGTTTCATACTCGGTTAGAAGGATATAATTATTAATTTAATATCTCTACAAAAATATATTTGGTATGTAGATACATACTGACACGTTATCAAATCTAAGTATCCTAGAGCTCGGGTCGAGTACAACGATAATTATAAACTTAAACTCCCTTATAAATTAAACAAAATTATTCAACAATTAAACTTACCACTAGTAAATGCACATGTCAAACCAACTGCAAATGCAAGTGATACAGTAAATATCCCAAGCAGCACATAATTCACCGGATGCCGTTGATAATAATAAGACAATGGACACAAAGCTGTAAAACAAAAAAATAAATTAAATCAAAAAAGTAAATATATTAAAAACAAAATCGTCTAAATTGGAAATACGTACTGATAAACGGAGTTATGATCAGAAGAATATAACAAGCGAAACCACCGTTAGTGGTGGTTAAAAAGGTGACGACAGGATGATACGTGATGACGAAAGCACTGACGGCAGCAGTGAGAAGTAATTGAACGGCGACGATTGAGTATATTTTACGAATAAATGACCACCGGAGCTCCGGTGACTCTGACATGATCGGATACAACGGTTCCGCTGAACCGGATTCGATGTCGGTTTTCAGAAACGGTTGCTGATTCCACATTTTGAAGCAATTTGATCGCGAATCGAGATTGAATTAGGGAATTTAGGGTTATGGATTTTGATACGATTAAGCAATTTCGGACTTAACGAAGAAGGAATTGGCGTGGGGCGTAATTATGGATTATTATTTATTTATCATTATTTCTCGGAATCTTTTAAGAAAAATTAAAAGAAAAAAGAAAAAAAACTTTGAACCTGAATTTTTTCATTTAACAACAAAATACTTTCTTATATAATCAACGAATAGTTAGACACACGTCACGTGTTTTTTTGGATAAACATAAAATTAAAATTTAAACACACAATTTAATGGTTAGAAAACGATATAAGTAATACATAAACTAATCAAATTTGCTTGTCTAAAAAGAAAATAAATGCAATAAGTATAGAAATTAGTTTAAAAATGCGATACGTGTCTCGCTTTTATTCGTTAATTTAATAAAACGATTGTTAACTTTTATTTGCATGATTTATAATTCTTATTTTTTCATATTAAAAATATACAAATTGCAGATTGGTTTCCATTATTTGAAGTTTTGAACTCGAATCGTTATTATAGTTTACAAACAATTCACGTGTTTGTTGATCGTTCAACCAGAACCCTTATCATAATTATCCAAGCAACTTACTAAATTCCATTAATAACATATTTGTGTGAAATTATCTTTTAAACAAATACACCTAGCTGTTAAACAAAATGATTACATATGGGGTGAAACAAAATATGACCTCTATTTATAGTTGATATTAGATCAATAAATTAGTAAATAGATTTAATTTAATTTTTAAATGTAAAAAATATGATCTCTTTCAAATTGAACATGATCCCAATCCTTAAACAATTATTAAACCAAAGTGATGACTCTGTTTTAGTCACCAAAGTGATATTTTGTTCTTAAGTCAACTTTTATATGTACACATATATGCCAAATCCTTTTTGTACTTGGTGTTTTTCTTACTAGTTCAAAATGATACTGAATTTATTTGTCTTATCATCCTTTTGTGATTCAGTTGCATAAAATTACAATATTTGCTCTCTTCTAAGCTAATTTAAACAAAAATAAGATTTTATTTCACACATAATAACAGTACATCATTTGCAAAATGTGTAAATATCTTGGCTTTTTAATCAAATATACAGTGACCAAGACATAACATCCTTTCTCCTTGTTGCAACTGAGATTTTTTGCATACCAAAGTGATTAGCAACCAACGACTCAGATGAAGCTCAAACGCTCTTAGACACAGCGTGTACTACACCATGATCCTCATATATGCATTGTTGTCGTCGTATTTCTCTGTTTTCAAAGTCTCCAGTTTAAAAAAAAAAATCTCTAGGTGATCGATTATGAAGAAACCATGGGTCTCTACCAAGTTATTGATCTCAGTAGGAGATGGTGTATACAGAGGAATGTTGAATGTACCAATTTCTTTTCATCTACAAGGCGCTGTTTTTGCAATTGCAATTGGTAATTAATTTTAAACAAAAGTTGTATCAGATAAAAAAAAATTATTCAAAGTGTTTGATACTTAAAATCAAAGCTATATTACCTAGTGAACTAATTAACAAGTTAAACTAAAGATGTTAGCTAAAATTGTAATGGTAATCCGCAATTAATTTAACTTGATAGTAATCGGTCAATACACTGTCTTTTGAATTGAGATCTATATGATATATATGTTGACACTTATTGGTGTATAATTTTTAACTTTAAGAATTGAGATCTATATGATATATATGTTGACACTTATTGGTGTATAATTTTTACATGTCGAGTCACAAGTTGAAAATTATGAGTCCGAGTCACGAGTTGACAACTATGCTCATAATGTATTGAACCACAATTTAAGAACCTTCCAAAGTTTGAAATATTTATTATTTATGTATAATACACATAAAGCATTTCAACTTTCGTTCTAAAATTAGATTCGATGATGAGAAAAGTTTAAATTGTTGTTAAAGTCATTTATAATAGTACTGTTAATAAAAAACTATTCCATATTGAATACAATATAAAAATTCAATTTTTAATCAAATTAAAATATAAATAAAAATAATACTCCATCTAAAACATATACAATAAATTTCACCACTACTACCATATTACTCTCATCTACCATCATCATTTTCACCGTTGCATTACGTGGGTATTAGACTAGTCTTTTATATGTATATCACCTTACAAGTATTATTAACTCATTAAACTTTATAAAGTTCTTTGAACTACCACATAATTGTCTCCTTCTTCTACGTCTGTATTAACAAAATGAAAATTGTAGATTACATAAATGATCCTTATGATTTATGCGAAATTTCATTGACAATCATTTACCATTTTTAATTAGAAGAATTATCTTTACTTTTAAGACTTATTGCATCTATAGTCCTTTACACTAACATCGTCAGCGTTGAGCGTTAAATTAGATCATGTGCAAAGCACATGCAAGCAAAAATGTCTTTTTATATTTAATAATGACCATTTATGTGCATACTCTTTTACATAAGTTTTTAAAGCACGTTTTTTCCCTCTAATTTTCTTAAAACACTACCAAGAAGAATCACTACAAAACATGTGTATAGGTTGTTACACCATAAAACAAACTCAAAACGTGTTGATATATACATAGATTTGTATCTATATGTGTGTTGTGTGTATTTTTCAATGGTCTCATGCGGGACTTGGAATCGACGTGAAGCACAACCACCATCTTTCCGGCCATTGTCAAGAAAATATAGAGAGGAAAGATATGATAATTTTGTTGCCTCAGAAGTTGTCGATCTGTCACTAATGATGTTCTTGATTGAGGCTTTTTTTCCTTTCTCTTTTTGGTATTTATTGTTTGTTGTAGAGCTAAAGGATAAAAAAGATGAAGATCGTGATGTTGGAAAGGAGTTAAATTGGTTGGATATGTGTGATAGTAACTAATTTGCTAATCAATTTCTAAAAGTTACAAATGTGTTTATTTAGAAAAAACCATGAGAAAAAGAAAGAGAGAGAGAGATTAGTGTCGGGGAGGTTTGAGGGGAAGAAAGAAGAGAGGGAAAATGAAAAATTTATCCTCATATGTAATGTATATGAAATGATTTAAACGTTTGACTTTGACAGTGTTAGTGTAAGGATTAATGATGCAATAAGTTTCAAAAGTAAGGATAATCCTCAAAATTAAAAATGGTAAGGGATTGTCAGTGAAATTTCACGTAAATTATAAGGATGATTTATGTAATTTACTCAAACTTTGACATTAACGGGTAATGTAAACCAAAAATATATTGAAGCAAGAGATTATTGTATAACAAAATTTTTATTTATCGCCACCACTTTACTCCTCAAATAATAAATTAATTGTCACCGTCTTAATTTATTGCTGCCTTTAAGTAAAAATATATGAGAGCATTATCAATGGTAAAATGAACCCCACTCAATCCCACCTGAGATATCATCGCCACATTTTTTTTTCACGAATTTTTCATTTCAACCATTTTCAACCCCACTTTCACCAAAATGGAGCCCCTTCCAAACCCCTTTTTCTTTTAACTTTTAAATTCTTTTTTAACACAACAAATTAAAAATGTAACAAAAATACATTCATTAAAAATAGATTGCATTTTATTAATAAATAAAGCATTACACATTATAAATTACTAAAAATTAAAAATAAAATATTAAGTTAAAAAATTAATAAAACATTAATAGTAGCCTAATGAGTTAATTTTTGTCATTGTGTCATTTTTTGGTTTCATCCACATCTCCAGTTCGGCTTCATACTTATTCTTGAGCGGTTCTCTAAGGATGTTGAGTTGTTCTTTATCATGTGAAGTGAACCGACTGCAGTCTACTTGTTGAACTACTGGGATGTTGGAAACTGACGATGGGGAACCAACATTTTGTCTGTTGTATGGAGTTTGTGGAAAGTTGTATAAGGAAGGATTGTATGATAAGGTGTATGGATTTCAATTGTCGGGTGGAGACATCAACAACATCTGTGATAGACTCGTGGGAGAAAAGTGGGATGATTGTGAACCTAAAAGGTTAGTTGGTTGAATAGGTTGTTGCGGCACAAAGTTGTTTGCGAACAAATTAGTGGGTGATTGAGTAAAATATTGAGGTTGTGATTGAATTTAAGACAATTGATTTTTCTTTTTGGAATGTGTTTTGGTTTTCGAGTGTGGATCACCGTAAGAAAAAAATTGAATCGGTTGTGAATCCATAGAGAAGTATAAAATGTGTAATTGGAAGTGTATAATTTATAGAAATAATATTGTAAATTGTGCCTTGAATTAGTATATAAACGGTTGCACTTATAGGTAAATATTGAGGGATTAAAAGTGACTCTTTTCTTAATATTTGTAGCCTTTTGTGAAAAAAACACAAAAAAATTAACATTTTTTAAAAATATGTTCACAGTTGAAAGAAAAAAACAAAAACAAAAACAAAAAATAAAGAATCTCAACATTTGAACGAAATTTGTGCATTTCTTATCACAACCCTAAATCTTCCTCATTCCAACCCCACAAACCCACTCAACCCTCCCTACTTGAAAACCTAACCTACGTTGTTGTTATGAGATATTTGTTAATAATATATGATTATTTTATTCAAATTTAGGGTATTATTAATTTACATTTATAGTTAGATAAATTTTTGTAGAATTTTAAATATTGAATTTTGTAATTAACATTTTATAGTTTAACTTTTATATATAAAAAATATTTGCAAAATGATACATATGTAAGAAAGTTGTGGATATCTCATAAATATCAAGGATATTAATATATTTCAATTATTTTTTTGCATTTATATTTGACATGAAATCATAAAAAGTTTGTTTGTTTTTATTGAAATGTGTATTCATAAATAACATACATTTAATATATTTTAATATTTTTTTATGGTTATATCTTCTCGTACAAAATTTTATTCGATATCATAAGTAAATTTTGTCATAAAAAATTAAAAAGCTAATTATGAAACTGATATTGAATATTCTAAAAATGTTTATTTAAATGTCAGTGTTTCCTAAAATTACGAAAAGATTAGGAATCTAAATTTGATAATAATCACATGTTACATTGAAAAGTTGTATTAGTAAGTCTATGTACATTAGAAGACTATCCCCATCAGCAACCCAACTCAATCCACATTTTTTATTAAAAAATTAATTTCTCTATCTTCCATTTATACCACCAAACATAACTTAAACTTTCACACACATTAACAACCCAACTCAATATAATATTTTAATAAATAAATATAATTTATTTTCAATTTTTATTCTATTATAATTATAAAAATAATTATTTACTTCATAATAAACTATATATTAAATTTTAATATAAAAATAAAAACCTATATTTTAATCAATCCCTCATAATATAACAAAAATGATTTATTTTGGATAAATAAACAATTTATTTAAATACAAAATTAATTCAAAATAAATAAAATAATGGAACGAACGTTCGTGAGCTTGGTTTCTATTCAGAGCCTAGTTCACTTATTATTAAAAGTATTGTTGGGTTTTAATATTAAAATATTGAACGAGCGTTCGTTGAAAACTCCCGATGAGAGAATCCTAACATCTAATTAATCAAATTCAGAGTAGCATAGATCGGTTATAGGCTGAACCTATAACCGAACTAAAAATATCAATTATTAAAAAACAAAAAGAAAAAATTATTGATTTTTATAAATGAATCAGTAATTTGGTCTAATCAATTTCATTATGGATCCTCTTTTAACTATTTTCTTACGTTAACTTTAATAAACTATCATAGTAAAAGGTGTGTAAAAAAATCAAGTTACAAAATTAATCAAAAAGAACAATTTATTATTGTGTAAAGAAACTAAACATCGTATATATCTTGTAGAAAAAAGTTATAAATGTAATAAGAAAAACAATTCATTATGAATTATTCCTCTCGACTGTTTTGTAACTTTTCTTTAAGAAGTTTATTTTTGACACATTTTTCTCAATGATATCAAAAAGACACATACGAATCTCTTAAATTAAATAAATTCAGCCTCTAACCAAACTTACTACCAATAATAAAAGAATAAAAACAAATTAATGTATTAGTTGCTAAATATTCTACGCATTACAAAGTTATACCTTTATTTACGATGTAATACGTTTCCAATACATACAATATTATAATAAAATATAATAAATAAATAAAATATAAACGTGGCAGTATGGGGTGGCAAGTTGAAGCCTTCTCATTGGATAACCACCTACACCCTTAAAAATCGACGCGGCGCCTAAATTGTCCCAAACTTAAACGACAAATACACACACTTTTTCACCCCCAACTTCTCACACCTATATTTTAATTAAAATTAATAATTTGGGGCAAAATTCATCACCAATTTTGACTTTAATTCCGTCAGTCAAACTATGTCAACTGACGATCCACCGTTTTCCACCACCACCGCGACAACCACAACAACCACCGCCACGTCAGCACTCGAGAAACCACTTCATCAGCTCACTGAAGACGACATTTCGCAGCTCACTCGTGAAGACTGCCGCCGTTACCTCAAACAAAAAGGTCCGTTAACTGTTTTGTTACCGCTTATCATTTTCCTGTATCTATAGGCTGTATCTACTAAATTAAAATTTTGTAATTAATTTTGTTAGGTATGAGACGGCCGTCGTGGAATAAATCACAAGCGATCCAGCAAGTAATTATGCTTAAATCGTTACTTGAACCGGCGCCGGAGTCCGGTGACGGTGGCCGGAAGTTGTACATTACTTCTCGGCAACACCAAACCCCAACCACAACCACAACCACTCGTGTACGTTTTATTTTTTTTATTTTATATACTATTATTATATTATATATATATATTGAAATAGTTAATGGTAATATAATATTGTATTATTGTTAGTAAAGTTGCTTTTGTATTTCTTACTATTATTTGAGGTATGATTAGTTTACTGTGTTAAGTGATAAATTTGATTAATTAATAAGAAACTATGAAATGTAGGTCCAGAAAGGAACAAGTGCGGATACGGAGATCTCACTTTCAGCTGAAGAATCGGTACCTGGTCATCGGAATGATACCGAGAAGACTGAACTTCTGGGTGATAATGATTCTGCTCCTGTTCCTGCTCCTCGGTAACTTGTTAAATTAATTTAACGTTGTAAATGGATATTGGTTAAGCTTTATGTCATTATATCCTCTTAGAGATGAGTTGATACTTAGATTGTATTCTAATGCATATTGCATTTTGGATGCTATTTCATTTGATAATTGGATGGCGGTTATATAGCATTGTTTAATATTATTGTGTATTAATTTTTCTTGTTGATTGTTAGTTAGGTTTTCCGAGTTGCAATGCTAGTTAATCATAGAATGGTTTTTTAAGTACTGTAGAAAGTGAATCATTGAAGTTCAACTTAGGTCTTATATAATTATAATGTCGTTCCTAGAGTGCAAGATTGTGGCATTGAACTTTTGCTTAGTGCATTCGCTGCCTTCATTTTAGCTATGTGTATGTGATGAAAGTACAAAACTTCACATAATACGCTTTTAGCTGACTATAATCATCAAAATGTTAGGCTCTTGCAAGTACTCTTATCTCAACTCAACAATTACTTTATCTAAAAGTAGGCGATAATTTTTTGAATAAACTTCTCCAGCCACTTCTTATATCTTAAAGTTTTTTGCCCCCTACAACTCGTGGGTTATCAATACTTAATAGACAAGAATTCTCAATACTTATCTATGTTTGCTCTCTACAACTTCTGATTAGGATTGACATGTAGCCTCATCAGTTGGTATTGTAATGATACTTCATTACACTTTTTGATGCCGTATACATGATTGAATCACTTTTTGGTACTTGCCAGTTGCTACGTGAACCTTTTTTTCTCTCAATTTGTTTCTGGTTTACTATGCCTTTTTAGCTCATGGAGTCATGGGTTGATATCTCCTGTGATTTACTGACACACTAGTCTCTGGTCTTAAGGGTTTGCTTTCAGTTCTGGACATCCATTTTTCATGGCAAGCCTCATAGCCGTTCTACCCATGCATATTAGTTTAATTTAAAAATGTTTTGTCCAGTGTAGTATAGTGAAAATTAAGTATTTCATTGGCATTTTTTTATAGGGGGTGGTCGGTAGCTCAGATGGATTTTATAATTCTATCGAGGTCTTGGGAAGTGAGCTATAGTTACTTATTTTTTCAGTGGTGGTCTATCAATATTGGAAGGTGCTGATAATTGACCTAATTTTTTAGTGATACTTTTTCAGACTTAGTATATCTATGACTTCACCATTGCTCAGCCATCTTTTTGAGAACATATTTCTTTATGGATAATTCTACCTCTTCAGAATCCTACAAAATTAACTGCTTAACGTTGATTCAGTAAATCCTCCCCTAATACTGAGCTGTGAAATAAAGACATGTTGGATGTGTAAATCAAATCTTAATTGATGTGGACAATCATACTTGTTTCTAATGTTTCATCTTTAATTTCATATGTTGATCTTGTGAAGGCTAATGTGGTGTATGGGTCCAATCAAGGATTCATGTACGTTTCAGTGAATGGAAATCCCAAAGCAATACAAACATGAGAGATCAATTTACAATAACTTTATACTTGGGTCATACTCCATTAGTTGATTTGTGCACTGAACATGTAGGTGCCTGGTAACTCGTATAGTGGAGCAATAACTGTTATAATAATTAAAAATAATTAAAGATTGAAATTTTGTTACCTAATACCTGCATCTGTTGTCTTCCCTAGCTAAGCATTAATTGCGATGTCATTAAAAAATACAAAATTTACGAACTTTCAAGAATTTGTACAAATTAGTTGAAAATGGTTCTTTACTTTTCATGTTATATCAGCCAAGATGTGAATAAAATTAGTTGAAAATGGTTATAATGATGTATGAAAAAATAACATATTATAAGCATATTAACGTTGTGTATCACACTCATAATACTGGAGGAAGAATAATATGCAGGATAAATTAATAATTAGTTAATTACCTGAACCCTAGGGAACGCAAGATTAGTTAAATTAAGGCTTACACAATTGATGTGGATCCAGATTACCAACTTTTTTTACCTGAATCTTCCAGGATAGGTGGTGGGACAGAAGTGACAAAAGGACAAATGACAATATTCTATAGTGGCAAGGTGAATGTCTATGATGATATCCCAGCTGATAAGGTATATGATATATCTTATACCAACTTCAGCTTTTAACACACTGATGTCACTAACTGAGAAATTTCAGGCACATGCGCTGTTGCAGTTTGCTGCAAGCCCGCTCCAATTTCCTCAAGAAGATCCAATTGATGGAAACATGTTGCAAGCTCCAAGTATCAATGTGGGCCCAGATATCCCTGCCATGCTATCGCCCATCTTGCAAACAGGTTGGTCAGCTTATTACTAGTTGTATGTTATAGTTCAGATCATTAATATGGTGAAACTATACTATTAGGAATTAATAGTTGAAATGACAATTGTCTTGGATCCATAGAAGTATGATTAAGTTCAGATTGGCCATGGTAGAAACAAAAATTTCATTCAGGCCAGTCTACTTGTATGTTGTTTGGAAGACCCTGTTAATGGCTAAATTTCTCTGGTTGGTAATTTTGTCTGCATGAAAACTATGATGATTTTGCTCTGGTCAAAGAGATTGACAACTCCACTTCTTGAATGCATTAATAATCAGTTGGCTTTGAGTTCAATAGACAACAGATATTATATGTCACCCCTTTCCTTACATGGCTTTCTACATATAGTTTGTGTGAAGTGAGATAGATTGACTTATATGGTTTCTATATTTAAAAGAATTGCTTGGTTTTTGACCCTTTGTAACATAATAATACTTGAGAAGTTTTTGGTCCTTTCAGAGATAATATAATGTCGGTGCGGTTAACTATGTACCTAGAGGCTGAATTGTTGGTCAATATAATTCCTGTCACTTGTTTATTTCTTAATTACAAGGTGCTAAAAAAGGATATCTTAAGTAATTAGTTACAAGTGTTTATGGTGTATTTCATTCACTATTGCTCATACTACATAAAATAAGGTTTGGAGGTCATTGAGGGAAATTTGTCAATCTCCATTTCCAGGTAAAAGAAAGTCTTTTACAGGAGGTTGAGTGGCCAGCAGAGGCTCTTTGGGAAGAAATGGTGTTTAAAATGGAATAAGTAGTTTTGTCAAAATTTTAATTCCCCTACAAGCTATTTGAATCGTGTCAAAGACCATTATCTCATAGTTCTTATTTGGTTGATAGCCAGCTTATTATCGAGTAGTCAATTTCATGTTATGATAAAGTCAAATCTTGTTAGGGAACTCTAAAGGGGATCCATACATATTGATGTGTATTGTATATGCATTACAGTGAGAATGACAGACAACCATCGACTCCACAAAGAAGAAAGCAACATATTACGTGAAGAAACCTCCGGTAATATGCAAATTTGTTGTTGGATTTCTTTGTTGCTCTTTATGCATCAGAATCTTTATATAGTTTTTGGGGAAGTTGGATTAATATCAATTTAGCATTTATGCGTTTTCCCTTCATATGGTCTTATCTTTGCCATGTTGGATGCTTTTAATCGTCGACTCATTTGTTTCCTTTTTTTTTCCCTCTAATGTTACTTGTTTGACACTTAATCCATAATTCTCACATAATAACCTGTGGCCTATTTTCACTTAAATGGGTTGAATGCTTCTTCTAATTAGCAGTCTTCAGTGTTCATTCTCTGTATATCGAAGTTTATGACTTTATGGAAAAATGTACTAGACCTTTTCATTTTTTATGTAACATGATTCTATTATCTTGTATTTCAAATAAGGACTATGACTAAGGGAAAGCAACCCCCGGATATTGACCTACCAGCAACTTCGAACAAAGATTTTTAGATCTCACATCTACTTAGAATTGTAGGAATATTCTAATAAATAAATTTCATGAATTATTAGAAACTACCTTATCAGATTCACATTTTACCTGATCCTAGTTTCTAGCCCTAAATTCATAATGGCGAGAAATACTACAAATAGGCACCATTCATTAAATAGTAGTTAGCTTTGCTGGCTATAATGGTCAATGATCCTGTGCCAACTTCGACCCAATTATTTATTAATGGCCTGATTCTGGTTATTTTTATCTCAATCGGGTCAAAAGTTTTAAGTAAACCAAGTTAACTTATTAGGAAACATATCAATTGGGATGGGTGGGCCGAAGGTCGCCAAAAGTGTATTTCTAATGCGTAATACCTACTAAATCATTTTATCTGAGAATGATAAATAAAACAATAATCCATTTTAATATGTTTGACACACCAATTTTTTAGGGAAAAGGTTAAGTTTCTTGGATGGAAAGTTTTTTCTGGTCAATCCAATCTAATGGGTTTTGGCCCTTTTTCGCCAACTTTAATGTTCAGTTTAAAGTTGGGAGCCAGATGATGATGTATGATGAGCTAAGCTCCTGAAAACTTAAGATTTTGCATGGATCTGTTATTACTGTGTTCTCCTTCTTACAGTTTTTCTTGTTTTGCAATTAAATTTTGAAGCTGAAGGTTTGGCAAGCAGAAAAGCATCAGTTCAAAGATACCTAGAGAAGCGTAAAGACAGGTATCTTCAACTCTACTTGCAACAGTTGGCTAATTTGGTCCAATTTCTTGCTTCTCACGTTTCTGTTAGGTGAAGGTTTAAGAGCAAGAGAAAAGTAGGAGCTCCAGCGTTTGATACCTATGTAAACCATCAGACTGGGAACCATAACCTACAGGACCAGTCGAGTAGGAGCGCCACTTGCTCGCCACCTCCACTCAGACCACCTAACACCCCTAACTGCTTTAATTAAATATGATCAGTGTATTGAAGAGTTCAAGTCTCTCTGCCATCCTTGCTGACAAAAGGTAGCATAACTATTCTTTTACTGCATCCCTTTGTTACTTTAGGCATTGATCTACATATAAATAATGTACACTTACTTGTGACCATGAACAATTAGTATTCAAATTAGAAATTGAACCCATATTTTCTGATTCTAGGTGTTTCTTAAGATAAAAGAATTAATAATAACCACACTTTAGGTGAAAACGCTAATTACTAATTAAATATATGGACAAACGGGTAAAAAAATAATAACAGGTCGAATGGGTTGAACGAGTCAGAAGTTGTGGAAAGTGTACATCTGAATTCTAATGCATAAAACCTTTCAAAAGTTTTTATTAAAAATCAGATTATGGTTAAAATGACATAATTTGTCATCATAGATATTATGCTAATTACTTGTTACATATATGAACAAAAAGTGTTTCAGGTCGACTAAACTGGCATAGAATTACGCTTTTAACTTAAATCCGTTTGATCTTTTACCCAACCCATTAGGCCCGTTCTTTTGCCACCTCTAAACAATTTAACACGATCTTATATCTTGCTAATCACTCGGATGTAGTTAGCCTCAACATTCTCTAAAATGCACAATATACTCTCCCTTGGTGTCTTGTAACATACTCATATTTCTTTTCTAAACTATTGCATGGCACCTTTCAATCTTCTCCACTTGGTCATTGACCTCCCTCCTATGGAAGAAACTTAAAAGTTGGACAGATGAACCTCTGTTATTAATGTGCTAAGCAGCCCCATACGATTTCTATGCTTAATCCTTCCATCCCGCTATGTCTTTAATCCAAAAGAATTAGAATGTATGTCATCTTTTGTATCACGCCTATCGCTGGATGGGACCTTGTAAGCTTCGTCTCATAAAATTGTCTTATATTATTGTTTAAATATAATGTCTAATTGCAACCATATAAGTTCTTTGCCATGTTAGTTGAGGTAGGCTGAAAATGACACAAGCAAAATATTGAATGGTGCAACATACATAAAGGATAATTAGGTATTTAACTAAAGGTGCAATCTAAAGATGGCAAAAATGGGCGGTTGAGTAATGGGTCCAATGGGTGAACATATGACAAGTAAGGTCGCTTTGTCACATTATCACTTTTTCTTCATTATTTTGAATTTTGCAGATAGTTAAGATATTGAATATTGTTATGAGAACCATACAATTTAAGTTGTAGATACATAGTTTTTTTTAAAAAAAAAATACACACACACACAACTAGGAGATTGCAAGAATATCCCGTTTGACCTGTTTTATCTGAGCTACATCTACTGATTTTGCCCATTTGATACCTTTGAGATAAAGTTATAACCCAAAGTGACCTAGTTTAAGGTATTGATCAAAGGTGACATGTCTCTCTTTACTCCTTTAAATAGAAATTGGTATGTGGTCATGCGTGATTACTCTTTCCCCTTAATTTCTTCATTTAAGAGCTAGTTTAAGATGTGGATGTTCATCTTTTCCTTCATTTATGAGAAAGTGACTAACATCTATGAGATACTTGGGGCCTTGCCAAAGCAGGTGGGTAATGGATCCCACTGAAAACAGATGACCTGTAGTATGGGTCTAACTGGGTAAGGTTGAGTCGCACACATTTTATTCTCTCTTTGTCATGTTAAATATAATTAAGAATGTTTTTGTTACATTGGTAATCCACTTCTCTGAATAAACGATTTTAAGTTGTTTTATGCATGTGGAAACACTTTGGATGGCTTTGACCTGTTTGACCATTTGAAAGCCGCAACTCAATCAATTTTTACCTATAAATGAATAGAAACTGTCACCTATGAACCTGCCACCTAGATACAGAAAGTTGATGTCATCAATGCCACTGACAATCTTTTGGCTTTATGCAGGTGTGGACTCACAAAAGCCCATTCCCAAAGATGACGAAGGGTGCCAGAAACTTTAGTTATTCATTAAAGGTAAATATATTAAACTTAAGATATGGTAGGCGTCAGTTGCAGTTACCTAGTTAAGTAGAGTGGAGGATTCCTAGCTTAATGCTTTTAAAATGTTAGGATTTTGAGGTCTGCTTGCTTTCGTAGTCTTGTTGTATGTTATGTTCATCGGCAATGGTTTTGTAAAATGTTGGTTATTTATGGCATTTGAGAGTCGTGCTGCAACACAAGAAAAGATCTCAAGGGTAAAGATCATTGCAACATATCATGTTATTATCTGGTGCATTTCTGGTCAATCATTGTTTGACCTACACCCAACAGATGCTCTGTAGTTTGTTCCATCTGACCCTTATCTGGTGGATGCAAGTAAAAAGTGTTGTGAAATATATTATCATTCAAATTTCCCTTTTAGGGCCATACCTGGTTCGTGTGTATTTGACAGTTGACTCTGACCCATTGGACCTAGTCGGCTAAATGGTTGGATGTCAGGCGTTTGGACGATATCTACTTGCTCTCCTTGAAACTTGAAAACATCTTAAGAGTGAGTTAGACCTATAGCTGACAAGCGATTTGTTGGGTGATATGTGAAAACGAGTAATATCTTAGGTTAGACCGAGTTAACTAACCCATTAACGTGTTTTATATAAAACAATTTAGAAGGTAACGTTTTGGATGACTTTAGAATGGTTTAACCCTCTTATTACAAAAAGGCATTGTACAATAAACATATATTGATAATATGGTTTCCAAACAATAAGAACCACCCCGCGATAATAGATAATGCAAATAAGTGATATATTTTCAAAGTGGATAGAATCATGAGATTATGAATAGAAACACTTGGCTTGTGGACTTGTGGATGCATTAGATTACAGTTAGATTTTGGGACCAAATCGTTGAGCAGTTGCTGTTGATCTATGTTGCTCATTTGGGTTGTCGGTTTATGTGATTTAGTTTTAACAACCGAAGACTTTTGTGGCACATATTCAATGTAAAGTGGGCATCATCAGAAGATAATTTCCTCTAAGCAACCATGTCGTGTCAAACCTGAAAAACATTAATGATATATTAATGTTTTTAAAGTCACATTAATAAGCTACTTGTATTTCATTTCAAGTAATTATTAAAATAATTAAATAAACTGTCTTGATCAGAAACTTGTCCGATAAGGTCTATTATGAATAAGATAAAAAGGGTAAGATTAGAGCAATTGATTGATATATCTATGGGTGTAAACGAGGCAAGTTCGATTAGGCTCGAATTTGATTCGTTTGAAATTTAAAGGGTTTGAGTTCAATTCGTTTTGAGCGTAATATATAAAGTATGAATCCAGTTTGTTTTATATTTTATAAGTTTTAATACAACTCGGGCTCAACTCGTTGTTATAAAATATTATTTACTTAATAATTATTTTAATTGTATATAGTTTTTTGTGTAATTTTTAATAAATATAAAAAATTTACTAATATAATCTTAAGTATCATAAATGTGATCATTTTTATAATGTAGTTATATATCATATTATCATATAAAAAATCATTGATGTGTGATAGACTCAATTAACTTTGTGAGGCTGTTCGAGCTCAATATAAAATGTTCGAGTTCATTTGTCAAATGAACTTCAAAATATATTCAATTTCGAACTCGAGTAACTTGCAAGTAGCTCGACTAATTTCCGCCTGATTCTTCATGTCTTTTGATATCAGACAAAAATGTGCAATTAGGTTTATAACAGATAGAGACACTAGATGGTGATACATTGTTAACTACTACAGAATAATTTATTATTATGTTTTTAAAATAAAATAAAAACTTAGACCACCTATCCCATATTTTGTATAAATTTTTGAAAATTACTACTTAAATTTATAGACAAAATAATCTAATACTACAAAGATATCGAAAGGGAGGTCACATCATCATTTTATCATTCATTTGAGCATGGTATTTGATTGTTAAAATAAGGGAATAAATAGTAACCATTGAATATCTATATCTATATAAAGATTAAGTCATTACAACTAATATTAGTTTTAAAGATTAGTGTCATTAATGCACCTTTACATATAAAGTCTAATGTATGCAAAATTTATAATTCTTTTTTTTTTTTATAATATAAAAAAGTTATATTGAGTACTACATTAATTTTTTTGGTAGATTGAAATCTTTATTGATTTAGGATTTTTAATATAATGTTAGAAATACTTATGAACAATGTCAAAATAAGTTTTAAAAATGATAAAATTCCTTTTTTGTCTAAGTTGTCAAATATAATACAACCTTTCATCTAGACTCTTAAAGCCTTAGCTAGCGATTCTAACTGTAATTGTTTGCGATTAGATTGAGGTAATTAAAGGATTAGTCAAAAGTTCCCTTTTGGTTTTGTGTTCGATTAATAATCTTAAGTTATATTGAAAGTGTTCTTCAATTTTATTGTCAATCGATTGTAAATGTATTGGTATTAAACTAAATAAAACTTAGCAGAAGGCATATATAATGTTGAACTGAAAATTATACCACAAACTATTAGTAAACACCGATCTAGTGTGACTCGACCCGACCGACACAATCAATTAACAAATTATAATTAACAGTTTCAACAACCATTTTATCGATACTTTTAACTTTTTACAATAAATATCATAATTCAAAGAAAATTATACAATACGTGTATAACGCACAAGTCTGGATGACTAGTATCTAATAAAGGTTCAGAATTAACCATTCTTTTATCTAAGAAGTTGATACTTTAATTAATTCTTGGTAGACGAGTAATTTGGTAATTGTACGTTATGATATTTTCCTGCTATATATACGCTCTGCATTCCTCACTTCCGATAAACCGTTCGTGACACCTAGCTTCGCAATTCTAAATCAGATGAAAGGCTTCCTCCGGTGGAAGACTCTGATGACGTGAAAAGTGGTACTGATTTGAATTCTATTCGCCATCATACTCATATATTTATATAAACAAAACGGTTTGAAATCAAAATTGAAATTCGAAAGCGGTTGTGTAAATCGTCGTTTGATCCATGAAGTGTCTCGTCGCCATAATCGGAATTGAAAGTATGTAATTACGGGATTTGGTGGTGGCAGTGGCGGCTCAGATTTAAAGATGTCGCTACATGTTAAATGAAGATGTGAGTTGCTGATCCTAGATGTTTGTTAATGGTTAATCCGTTGATGTATGGGACTTATTTGCTTGATTTTGTATATGCAGGTGCTAGAAGAGGGACGATATTGTTAATATTATCAAGTATGGAGCAGGGATACAAAGTGTCGGTCATCATGGGTCCAAGAAGGAAAAATTCTAAATGGGATATTCATAAATGATGGAGGGATATAACTTTCTTAGAATAGACAGATTATTATTAAAATCAAAATTAAAGTCAGATACAAAAACACCAAAGCATTTCATAGCAGCGCAATCTACAAGATATAAAAAGAGAGTGCAAACAATTAGCTCAACAAACAAACAGGATGACTACAGCTTCTATAATAGCCAAAATGAACAAAATGACCAAACTCAAAATCAACATAAAAGACATAATACAGATCATCTTCATTTGCGGTAAACAACACCGGGAGACAAAAACCGTTAGAGGACAAAACATAAGCAGCAGGACCACTCCAAGTGTAGCATTCCTGAGATCCAATAGTGAAAAAACAGAAGCAGCAAACAACCCATAAAAATGATCGCCACAGACATACAATACAAAAACATCACACCCAAATAATTATATAGGACCAACACTAGGATCTTGTCATACATTCCATGAGATTTTATCATTTTTTACTCTAGCTGAATACTAACCGTAAGACCTAACTTGAACCTCTTGAAAAAGATCCGAATCTATCATAGAACTATCTTTGAACACTTTACTATTTCTATTAGCCTCGATCAAATAAAGTGAAGACCACACACTCCACGCCACTTAATTTTCTTTTGCTTAGAAAATGACCTCACCCTTTATGCTTTACCATCTCATCAATAGACTCAACATTTGTTTGACCCACACCCCACCATGAAAAACTTTATCCCATAACTTTTTTGAAAACTTGCACTTTAAAAAACAATGATTTATAGTCTCTGCCTCCTCCTCACAACAATGGCATAAAGATATATGAAGATTAATACCTAAATTATCAATCACCTCCCGGACCGAAATCCTACCATGTCTAAGCCTCCAAATAAATATACACACCTTCTTAGGAACTACGCTACACCACATGGTATCCCTTCTACCCCTTTCATCTACAAGCACCTTACCGTCTATAATTTTTCTCAACTACCTCCCGGAAAAACCTCCATCAACCCCCAACACCCATTTCCATTTATCAACCCCATCCTTTATTGAAATACATCCCTCCATCACTCTCTCGAGTTCTTGAAACTCGTCCACAACCCTCCCTCTCAACTCCCTCACCCACTTCCAAATGATTCCTTCCCACATACCCTTTTCCCTTACCATCACCTCCTTATTTCTATTCAAATGAAAAAGACGATTATAATTTTCACCAAGAATATCCCCTTTCATCTACCCATCTATCCCTCCAAAATAATGTGGTCATTCCATTATTAACAACTTTTCCAAAAGATTTCCAAAAATTAATCCCAACCCCATCAATAGGCTCCCCAATCTTTAAAATATTGCTCCAAACTCTTCCTTTCCTATTCAAATTTTCCCTACTCCCTCCGAATCCCCCATCCCTTCCATAAATAGAGATAATCACCCGAACCCATAAAGTATCCTTCTCCATTTTGAATTGCCACCACCATTTCTCAAGTAAAGCCAAATTGGAAGCTTGAGACTTCCAATATTTAGACCCCCTACCCAAAATTAGAAAGAGTACACTTCCAACTCATCCAAGACATTTGATTATCCAAACCTTTCTTATCCTCCGAAAAAAATTTCTATGATGTAATAACTTAATAGCATTTTAGTGATATGTGATAATATAAACCAACTTAAAATGAAGTTTAGTTTTAATTCGTGATTAATACTCAAATTACGTGTAATCATCATTATATGTAATAATAACTAATATTATATGTGATACCAATCATATGTATTATCATATGTATTATCACATGTGATATAAATAATAATAACAAGTGATTATATATATATATATATATTATTGATGATTGTTGTATACATAAATAATTACTTTTTGATATTTTATTTGCACAGGATTGTATTTGTAATCAGATAATTCTAAAACCTAAAAGTATTTATCTCATTTGATAACAACTATAATCACACATAATCAATTTGATATTTAATTACATGATTGTACCTTTTATCATATTCAAAATTTAAATCACCAATTATAGTTTACGTGAATAATTTTATTTTAACAATTAAAAAAATTGAGACAAAATTTAGTTATTATCACATGTGATATTACACAGTATTACATGTGATAATATATTGAGAAAATTTTAAAATCTACCATAAATCTAGAAAATTAGTTCGTCAAAAATACGTTAAATGAGATGTTTAATTAAAGAGAAAAAACGTTGATTTTTATACTGCAATTTTTGTAATTTTTCGATTAGCCGTTCTAAAGATATTTAATTTAAAAAAACGTGGATGAAAGTGGAGGTTTTGTTACACTGACTATTGTACCTCTACAAATTGAGTTCTTTTATTAGTCCTTCAATCCTCATCAAAATCTATATACTCATTTAAACTCAACTTTAAAATCATAAACGTTATAAAGGAGAATTCTTCGTTTCAAATCTAAAATGGAAAATAAATGAATTGAGAATATTCTAGATATATTTTTTTAACTTCATTGATCTTTTTATAAATTTGGGTGGTCGGTAATTCGGGTAAATAAAAGTACATAACATTTGCTAAGGGCTAGTATTGTAGATGTTATCACACCTTAATCATACACTTTAATGATGAAACTTTAGGAGGTGTTTGTCAATACTCTTTAGGAATATGAATAGGTCTTGTATGCAAACTCATGTTTGTTTAATATTCTAGAATAAAAATATTAAACTTTCAATTCGTTTGGTTTGAAATTAGAGATCATTATGGGTATGAGATTAATAGTTAGTTGGTATGAAAATAAGAATGAAGTACAATACCCACCACTTATAATAGATATGAATATATGAATTTAATTTTCTATTTTTTAATTTCTAAGCAAACAGTCAAACATTCTCAATAGGTTGAATCAGATTCCCATTACTATTATCATCCCTCAACTCTCAATACAGACCAATGTTTTGAAACCCGGATTGATCCGACCGGTTCAACTGATCGGACTGCGACCCGGAACTCAGACCGGACCGACTCACGTCGGGTTAACGTGCAAGTCAAACTCGGTCAAACCCGGCCGGATTTTCGGTCGGTCCAAGTTGACCGGGTGACCCGGATCGATTTTGACCTAGTTTTATTTATTTATTTTTTATTTCGTAACATAAGCAGATCTGAACATGCTAGATTTCATTTTTTTTTTTATCATTTGCACTTTCTTCTTCATCTATCCTAAATTCCTTACCCTAAATCCTAAATCACTTGTCGGTGATGATAAACCTGGTGACGGTGGTGACAAGGGTGAGGGTGACAATGGTGGAGGTCCCGTGGTGGTGATGATAGATCTTGTAAGCAATCCTTTTGGGGATTGTAAAAAGAGGTGGTGGTGAAGGTCGGTCGGTGGTGGCGAAGAGCGGTGGTGACAATGGCCGCTGGTGGCGACGACAAATGGTGACGAGGGTAAATTCCAGTAGTAATGGTGGTTGTCGGATAGTAGTTTTGATATGATTTGATGGTGGTTATGATGATTAAATACATAATTTATATTAAAATATTATTTTATTGCTCTTTTCTACCCTTTTTTTTTTCATTTTTTTTTTTTCAAATCAATTTCTATTATCAAACCCATTTTCAAAACAATCACCTCCAATTATATTAGTTATTAAATCCATTCCAGTTAACTGAGTCGTTTATAGTATTAAAAAAATATTGCTTTCAGCTATTCTTGCAACCTGTTATCTTTCAGATAAACCTAATTTTTATTATTGAGTTCTATTAACGAATCGAAAACCCTTATAACTTTTATTAAAAGTTTAAAATAAATTATTGTGCTTCGACTAATTATCTTATAGAGCATTAAGTTTGTAATGAAATGAGTAAAAAAAGTTATGCAGATGGTAAAGCCTTATCGAGTCCTTAGGGTCGTCGTCAATCGTTTGTTTGTTATTTACCTTCACTTTAATACATAAATATTTAATTCAGTTTATAAATTCAATTATTATTAATTATCGTACAAATTATATGATTCATTTATTTTATTCGTAAAGTATTAAGTCATTGAATCACATTCAGTTGATGATATGTATTGATTATTGAGACATATGATATCCTTTTAAACAGTTAATATATATACGTGAATTAAAAACTAATGTTTTTGTAACGACTTTTAGGACATAGAAATCAATCATGACTGTCAGATTTAATCTTCAAAGGTGGTGTCATATTTTCTGCTGATTACAAGGGTTATTGTAGGAATTCTAGACATTTTTAAGTCTTTCCTTTATTGTGGTCTCATAAGTCATTCAAATTTTGATAGTGATAAAGAATGTCTCTTAATACTTTTCATGCCTAACAAAATGAATGGTTAACATTGAACAGATAAATATTACATAGTATTCAAACAAATAAGTGAGTACGTTAAGATATAAGTTATTCGTTTGTTATTTTTGTTGTTTCGGTATATGTGTTTTTGTACATTCAAATTTATAGCATTAAATATATCTTTTATGTTGTTTGACTTATCTTAAATCTTAAATGTTTCAATAATAATTTTTCTTGGTATACATTTAAGTTCGCATACGAGGATGTGACTTATAACTTAAATAAAAACAATTCAATGAAAATAAACTACAAAAATTAACATTAATATGATACCAACTAAGTACTTAATATAGATATTGACCTAGATACTTTAACTTCAAAGTTCATTGCATATTTTTTATACATATAAAACACTAGACTTTTATCGTATATACTATTTGCTATAATAATCAGAATTTAAGATACATTCAAAGTTCCGTGTATATATACGGGTTTAAACTCCATTAGTGCATGAAACTATGTATGATTAAGGTAGAATATGCTTAAGTGATAATTGAGTCTACTTGTATAAAATCATTTGGTAGTTACACAAAAATTACATGAAGATCTGAGTTCATTCATTATAAAATTAACAAGCTTAAAGAATAGGGTTTTATTAACACTCTTAGAACCGGTCTCCACAAACAATTTTCACGTTTAAATGATGCTACTTTAAGCACCAACCATCAAAATTATAAAAATGATAAATAGAGTCGATATTTGATTTTTAACATATAGGTACATCAACATAACCATGACATTCACTGTTATATATAAAATATATATCACATCGACAGAGTATACAACTTACGTTCTTATGTTAAATTTCAGAGTTTAAATAAGGTATCATCTAAAATCTTAAATCTTAATGAATTAATAAATCAAAAGTTATTAAAAAATAAATAAATACATGGGGACATATTTAATTTCATTTAATGCACTAGACTTTGTAATAATATTTAAAGTATAATCATATCCTGTTTATGGAGTTGGATTAAATATAGTTCTTACTGTAAAGTAGATAAAATAATATTTAATTAAATAATAAATGAGTAATTTTACTTGTATAATTATAATTATTTAATTAAAATTAAAACTCTATCATTCTTTTAAAGGTTGGATCAAATGGAATATATAAATTTCACAATTTTCAAATGGTATTAAGAGGGTGTTTGTGATTGTTTAAATAAATATTTATTTATTTATTTATTTATTTTGACAGCAGCTAAGTATATCAAAAGCCTTTTCTGAAAACTGTTTATCTGTTTATTTACTAAGGAATAAGCACTTAAAAATAAACAAAGTGACATCTACTTATTTTTTAAGAAAAAAGTGCTTAAAAATAAGCAATCCCAAATACTCCCTAAATCAGTGTCACCGGAAAATTCAGTGTGCGTCACCAGAATAATCATTGTGCATCATGTGTTGGAATGCTTATTTTGCCATTAAAAAATTATTAATGTTGGTTTGACTTAAAATTTGAAACTAATCTTATCATAATAATCCTAATGGCTCAGATTTTGTCTTATTTGTTTTACGTTAAGTTTTGTTTTACAATAATTAACTCTTACTATCTATAAATATATATTAGTTGTAAGGGATGATCCATAAAAAAAACTTCAATCTTAAGAAAAAAGAGAAATAAATCTGAACCATCCGTTAAACTAATCACTCTCCTATTAATTGTATTGTAAAAGATTCCTAGTACCCTTAATAAGTTTCAATATGTGGCTTAAGTAATAAATTAAATAATTCCTTACTCAAATTATTAATAAAATATCTAAAATCTTCAAATTAGTCACGCATAGAATAATAATAATAATCATACCATTACTACTTTCATGAGGAAAAATGGTAACGAAAAATTTGAATTCGTGATAAATTTTTAGATCTTTATTTTTTATATATAATTAAAAGAAGATATCACAGAGAAATTTTAGTCTTTCTTATTTTTCATTCATTACGATTTAACGATTAATTTCTTTCGTATTATAACACATTTGACCCCTTAAATATTTGATATATTTATTCTAATTAGAAAATTAGACTAAATATTTTATTCATTTATAAAAATTAAAGAGTCTATAAATAATATAAGAAAATCGGCCACAATATTTTATTCATTTTATTAAAATCAAATTTATCCCGCATTATAGCGGGTCTATAAACTATATAAAGAAATCAACCAAATAAAAATTTAATTCGACCCCATCATTGCAGGATTATAAATTATATAAAAAAAACCGATCACGATATTTTAATTATTTATAAATATTAAATTTGTCTCGCGTTATCGCGGGTCTATAAACTAGCAATGATCAACATTTTTTCGTATAATTACTTTCGCAACCTTAAATATCTAATGTATTTGTCTAAATTAAAAAAGTCATTCACAATATAAAAAATCGACTAAATATTTTAATAATTTATAAAAGTTTAATTTGTTGTGCCTTATTGCAGGTCTATAAACTATATAAAAAAAAATCGACCCGCGTTATCGCGGGTTTATAACCTAGTTATATATCAAAGACAAATACAAATAAATTAAGATTAAGATCGTAACCATTTCTCACATTGAGGAGGAGCTACTATGTTAATTGTAGTGATCATATAAATATTTTGATTTTTAATTTTAACATTAATTAATTTTATTAAATAAAATTATATTAAAATTATTAAAATTTTATATTTTTTAATAAGAGATAATTCTTTATAAAAAATAATGAATTAATTTTGTTATACACATTATAAAATTTTCAGTGTGTGTTATAAATTTAAGTTGTGTATCACACATATATATATATATATATATATCTTTTAAAATTCAATCTCTTAATAAAGAGAATAAAATTATAATAATTTTGGTATTATTATTATTTTTTCGAAAAATTATATATATTGACATCAAAAATAAAAATATTCATTATTACTGTTATCACCATAAGGAATGATTTTATGATAAAACTTCACTAAAAGTTAAAACTAGCCTTTAAATGTCCTCATGTATAATGTGTCATAGTTGTTAGCTTGTGACCCAAAATCTCTATTTTTAACTCTGGACTTGACTCGTAAGAGTTACTATTATATAAAATATGTATATTATTGTTTAAGATTCTTTTAATAGAAGTAAAACATTGTGAGAGTCGATGGTGAAGTTGTTGATCGAAATGCAACACGAATGCCTACTTCTTTCCCCTCGTTCTCCATCATAGATATTGCCTTTGGATCCTTTGCTTCTCAAGGTTGTCCGCGGCTCAAAAAGGTTATTCATGGAGTGTTTCAAATCACTTTATGGGCGATCTGGAACCGGAGGAATAAGGTAGTTAGCTCCCCTCCGGATTGTGTTGAAGGTGCCAAAGAAGATGACATATTCCCTGCCATTCAGAGAATTTCGAAGACTTGGATTTCGACCTGATATTCTCTCGATCTGGTTTCGTGGAGCTGCTGGATTACTAGCCCATTTATGTTGTTTTCTTAAGTGTGTTGTTGTATTCCATATTTTCCTTTTTTTGGTCTTTGACTTGTCTTCTATTCCTATTCCTGGTTGTTTCTCTTATATCTGTTTGGATTTTTTTTCCCCAGTCTCTTTCTTTGAGCTGGCTGGTTTTATATATTGAAGCTTTTCAAAAAAAAAAAAAAGATTATAATCATTTTATTTTTATTTTTTGTTTTTTAAATTTTTGTATTACATTACACTAAAAGTTTATATAATTTTATGACTCGTAAGAGTCATACAAAACTCGTACAAGACTCGAAAGAGTCAATAAATAACTCGTAAAAGTTAAAGTCATTTAGGTATCAGTGTTCAAGTCATCGTATTTTTAAATTTTTAATTCAACTTTTAAAATTTAACTCACGGGTAAAAAATCTAACCAACTATGCAATGTATATGTTAATTTTCACGTAACTATTTGCTTACACGCATTACATTGGTACCCTACCAATCACTCCCAAGTTAATTCACTTTCAACATTAGATTTGTTATTGACATCTTAAAAAGGAAAGCAGATTTGTCATTAACAAACCAAATCTTGATAACTTCAAGTTGTACAACATGCAGCAATACTTGTACTAAATGCTGGCACCAATCAATTTTTCTTCACTTTTTTATTTCCCCAACCCAACAATGAACAACATAGCATGAGCTGCAATCTTTATGTTTTCCAACGGGAAAAAAGGAAGTGGGAAGTTAAATAAAAAACAATGAAAAAAGGGAAAACCTTTTCCTTTTACCAAACAAACAAAGAAAAAATAAAGTTAAAGATTGGATTTTTATTTAGATTCATTCAGTTTTATTTTATGGGTTTTGTTCAATCAAACCACTAGATTAGTGGGTTTGTTTTGTTATTTGAGAAAAAGTTAATTTGGTGCAGAAATTTTGTATCTTTACTGTCTTTTGTTATTTACAAACAAGGTTAGTAGCTTTATCTATCTTTATCTTTTATTTTTTGTTATTTGTGTTTTGTTTAATTTAAAGATTTGGTGAGTATAATGTGGTTTTGGTTGTTTTTTTGGCAGGGATCTTGTGTAATCATTTTAGGGTTCTGGTGAGTCTGGTCTATTTAACTGAAGAGAAAAAAGCATAGTTTTTGGTGTAATTTGTGTAACCCTTTATAAAAAAATTAGATCATTATTGAATTAAGAGAACCCATTTGGAATTAGGGATCTTTTTAGGCTTTGAAATGTTGTTGATTCTTACTATTTAAAGAATTAGCCCAAAAAACTCCTAATTGCGTTGTTGTGGAGATCTGTGATATTCTTTTATCATCTACTTAAGAGAACCGATTTGGAAATTGGGAATTTATTTTTAGGGTGAATTTCATTTGAAGTTGAAAATTTTGCCCTATAATCCCAGTTTGTCTATTGTGGAGATTTGGGGTACTTTTTATCATCAAATTAAGAGAGCCCATTTTGAAATTAGGTCTTTTTGAGGGTTTGCATTGTGTTCATTCATTAAAATTTCATACTTTGGCCTATAAAACCTTAATTGGTGTATTGTGGAGATCTGGGATATTTTGCATCTATTATGCCCTATGAGGACATTCTTTCCATCTGAATCTTGCAAAGAAACACATCTCAATGCTCTGAATCCACAATCATGGCTGCAAGTTGAAAGAGGAAAGCTTTCAAAAATCTCACCTCACTCACCTTCTTCATTGTAAGCTTTTCATTTGCTATTTGTTTTTAAAGGGTGTTTCAATATGTGTTTTGAAAGTGATAATTTGAATAATTAGGTTCAAGTATTTGGATAAACTATATTTGCATACTATTATTTGAATGTTTTGTGGTGAAATACTCATTTTGATACTAACGTCAAATAAATTTGAATATTTACGGGTCAATTATTCAATTTGATACCAGCTGCAAAAATAGATATATAAGTAATTCTTTTTTTAAATATGATTCTTATAAAATGGTATCAGATCTATTTATTTATTCTTATGTTACATTTTTAATTTTCTTGCAATCTGATAAATGCTTAGAATTTGCTTATTTATACATAGTATCACATAATCACTTTCAGAAGCAAATCTAAACTCCTCTTGGTTATATATACATACACTTAGATTCATCCTTTTGATTATGTATACATGTGTTGTTTGTAGAGAATCTCTAATCAAAGTGCCCGACCCACCAATTCTTCCATTTTTTAAACCTGTCGATTATGTAGAAGTTTTAGCTCAAATTCACAAAGAACTCGAATCATGCCCTTCTCATGAGCGCCCAAACCTCTATTTGTTACAATTTCAAGTCTTTAAAGGCCTTGGTGATGTTAAACTAATGAGGAGAAGCCTTAGGTTGGCTTGGCTTAAAGCAATTACGGTTCACGAACGCCTCATTTTTGGGGCATGGTTAAAGTATGAAAAACGAGGTGAAGAGCTTATATCCGATTTGCTATCTTCTTGTGGTAAATGTACAAGAGAATTTGGATTGATAGATATCGGTTCTGAGTTCCCGTCTGTAGTAAACCCAAGTTTCTGTGATGGTGCTATGATGAATCCAAATAGTTATTTACCGGGAACAGTCTCGTTTCAAATAGGTGATGAGAAAATAACATGTGATAGACAAAAAATGGCAGCCCTTTCACCTCCATTTCATTCTATGCTTAACGGGTGTTTTCTAGAATCACATTCCGAGGACATAGATTTGTCAAAAAACGATATTTCACCAAAGGGTATGAAGGTGATCAGTAAATTCAGCTCAACAGGGGTTTTACCCGATTTACCAACGGAGCTTTTACTAGAAATCATGGTGTTTTCAAGTAAGTTTTGTTGTGAGAGCCTCAAAGATTCTTGTGATAGGAAACTCGCGGAGCTCGTCTCTTCAAGAAATGATGCGATTGAACTTATGGAATATGCTCTCGAAGAGAATTGCCCTGTTCTTGCTGTCTCGTGTTTGCAAGTTTTCCTTCAAGAACTTCCAGATTCTCTTAAAGATGAACGGGTTGTTGACTTGCTGACTAGTGTAAACAATCTGCATAGATCGATTATGGTGGGGTCAGCGTCGTTTTCGCTGTACTGTTTATTAAGTCAAGTTGCTATGGATCTTGATCCAGGATCAGATAAATCGGCTCTATTTTTGGAACAACTAGTGGACTCTTCAGAAAATAGTCGACAGAAGATGGTGGCTTTTCACATGTTAGGATGTGTGAAATTACTCAAAAAGGAATATAACGAGGCTGAAAGATTCTTTGAGGCTGCATTGACTGAAGGGCATATTTATTCTGTCACGGGTTTGACCAGAATTAGTCAAATTAAAGGCGAAAAGCTCGAGTCTTTCAAGAAACTTAGCTCGGTAATTTCCACTTATACTCCTCGTGGGTGGATGTACCAGGAACGTTCGTTATACTGTGAAAATAATGAAAAAAGATGGGAAGATCTCGAGAAAGCAACTGGATTGGATCCTACATTAACGTATCCGTATATGTACCGTGCAGCTTCTTTAATGAAGAAACAAAATTTTCAAGATTCAATGGCGGAAATTAATAAGATTCTTGGTTTTAAACTTGCAGTTGAATGTTTGGAATTGAGGTTTTGTTTCTATTTAGTTCTTGAAGATTATCAATCGGCTATTTGCGATGTTCAGGCTATTCTTACTATTTGTCCGGAATATCGGATGTTTGAAGGGCGAGTGCCCGCAACACAGTTTCAAACTCTTGTTCGTGAGCATGTTCCAAGTTGGACAACTGCAGATTGTTGGTTACAGCTGTATGATAGGTGGTCTGCTGTTGATGATATCGGGTCACTTTCTGTAATATATCAAATGCTCGAGTCTGAAACGGCTAAAGGAGTTTTATATTTCCGACAGTCATTGCTTCTCCTCAGGTAATTGTTAAGTTATTCTTTGTGCTTTTGTCTTTTTACAAAACTGAATCCACTTTACATTGATTCATTGCATAATGTGAAATTTTGTTAATGTTTTAGTATGAAGTCATAAAATAAAACATTAGATACCAAATGGTGAAAGTATAATGGGTTTGGTGATAAAATTTACTAATATACAGGAGGTGGGGAAATGGGCAGGTCAAAATGAGTATTATTGGGGTGCACGCCAAAACGAGTGGGTTTGGGTTTATCCACACCCTTTTTTTGTCCATTTTTTATTTTTATATTTTATAAATAATAAATACATTAAATGTGACTACAGTTAGTATAGACTTGCTAACAAAACTACCCTCACATACTATGAAGTCGTGGAATTTTGGTGGCTTCTATGAAGTGATGACCTAATGCAAGCTGTGTAATTTTCATTCATCGTTATTACAGTATCATGTATAACTTAGTAAGTAAAAGTTTCCCGATGCATTGTAAAATTCATTCTAGTTTGCAGTTGACCCGGTCAAATTCAAACTGTAAATCTTCTTGTAAGTCAGAAGGTAATATTCATTGTTACTAATCTATGCTTATATCAGGTTAAATTGTCCGGAAGCAGCAATGCGAAGTTTACAGCTAGCTCGCCAGCATGCATCAAGTGAACATGAACGTCTAGTTTACGAGGGTTGGATATTGTATGATACGGGCCATTGTGATGAAGGGTTAACAAAAGCTGAAGAGTCTATTAGTCTGAATAGATCTTTTGAGGCCTTCTTTTTGAAAGCATATGCTTTGGCCGATTCTAGCCAGGATACTAATTGTTCATCCACTGTTGTAGCACTTCTACAAGATGCCCTTAAGTGCCCTTCTGATAGGCTTCGTAAAGGCCAGGTTTGGACAACTTTTACCATAAGTATATTAAGTTACAATTTTGATCCATTTAGCTAATTAGGTGTATTTGGGTTAAGTCTTACCACTAACGGAGTAACGGATCAAATGGCATAAGCTAAAGGATTTAACACAAAAGGAACTGGATCAAATGGGTCAAAGAGCTTACGCTAACACATTTATCTCAAAAGGAAATGGGTCAAATTGGTCAAATGAGTCAAACGTCAGAAGTGCAGTCTAATGTATAAAGAACCTCGTAAGATTAAAATTATAATTTTGAAATCGTATCTTTTAATCATTTTTATAAGAAAAGGGATTAAAGAGTGCTTGTGGGTTGGTGGGTGTCCTGTATCGAAATCTTTTTAATGTGTTACCCAACCCACCCGAACCACCCTTTTTGCTATCTTTAATAGATAGTCTTCTAGTTTAGATTACCTGTGGGCCAAGTAGGCACAGACCTACATGACTTGTTGGATATGGATGTCCGTATCTTGAAAATTGAAATTTTAATATTTTTAGTGTTAAATCATCAATAAATCATAAGCGCATTCCTATATAAAAACTTATAAAATTCTGCGCTGTAAAGAAATAGTAAAAGAGACGCTTGTTATGTAGAGCACCTGATCCAAGGTTTTGATCTGCGCTGCACGTTGTTATTGAGATGGGTCCTTGAGTTTGTCTTATTTTTTACATTGAAGGATACTTTGGACATTTGTTGAATTTTCAAACACTTCCCTAAACTAGTAAAAAGTTAGTATTTGACTAGAAATCAAACACTAGCTATTTGCATTGTTCACTGTGATACGTAACACCATGGCAGGCGTTGAACAATCTTGGAAGCGTTTACGTAGACTCTGGGAAACTAGACCTTGCAGCCGATTGCTACATTAACGCCCTTAAAATCCGACACACAAGGGCCCATCAGGGACTTGCTCGTGTCCATTATTTAAAGAATGACAAGCCAGCTGCCTATGAGGAAATGACAAAATTGATTGAGAAGGCACGGAACAACGCATCTGCTTATGAGAAGAGATCAGAATATTGTGAACGTGAACAGACAAAGATAGATCTTGAAATGGTCACTCGTTTAGACCCTCTTCGGGTTTACCCTTACCGATATCGTGCAGCAGGTTAGTAGCTCCAGTTATGTCTACTTTTGTTAAAATTTTCATAGGATCTCTTACAACTGGCAATATTGATCCACTTACTTATAAATCGGTCGAGTTCATATTTTTATCATTTCTAACAGGTAAGACCAAAAATTAGCCTAAAAGGAAATGTGTCGGGGTAGGGTTGAAAGTTATGAAAATTGTATTCTTAATGCATAAAAGTTTTTAAATCATTATATCTGAAACACATTATCGCTGAAAATTTGCTCTTATATGCCTAATGGCATCTTTGCTAATCATGTAATTAATTGTATGATATGATTAGGTGGTTTTATGCGTTAATAGCACATTTTTTGGCGACTCTCAGCCCATTTGACCTGTTTTCCTGTTTAGCTAAAAAAATTTATCCGTTTGACCCACTGGATAAAAAACATATCCCTCATCGACCCATCATAAGTACATCGACCGTTGTTGCCATCTCTAAGCATATAGTCCTTAAAAGATTTGCTTTGTATGCTTTTATGGCTTACATTGCATTTGGGTTGTGGTCAAATTCCAGTCTTGATGGACAATCACAAGGAGAAAGAAGCGATAGCAGAACTATCAAGGGCGATTGCATTCAAAGCAGACCTACACCTATTGCATTTACGTGCAGCATTCCATGAACATATTGGGGATGTTTCAGGTGCCATGCGGGACTGTCGAGCCGCCCTCTCTTTTGACCCAAACCATCAAGAAATGCTCGAGCTTCGAAGCCGTGTAAACAGCCAAGAACCCTAATTATCCAAGATTTTAGAAAGATTAGATGCAATGTTACACAAATGTTGATGAGAAAAAAAGAAGAGATTTTTGAGTTTGTGTGTGTTGCAAATGTAAAGACTACATAAATATTGTAAGCATTTAAGTTTGTGCATTAACATGTGTTGTCTATTAATCTTGTATTCCTTTGAATCCTTGTTCAGTTGTCACTCCCTTTCTCTTCTTAAAACTGTAACTTTGTTCAAATTCTGGAGATGTAATTCACAGGTTGTGAATTAAGATTAAAAAAGTCAAATACAAATGTTGTGTTGTGTTATCATTTGAGTATAATATAAAAGCTATAGGGTTGTGTACCATGTTTAGTAAATATGACATTGAGTTGTATGATTTGTAGCTCTTATGTCTTCATATGGTTGTCTTTAATATGGTTTGAACTTTGAAGTATACTTCTAATCTCGTTAGAATTCTGTTTTTTAACTGCACCACATCCTGATCACGGATGATCAATTGAATTATTTCTTTTACTAGTTATATTTGCCACTTAACCTAATAATTTTTAATTATTAATGACTTAAAAAATAAATAAAGAAAATAGTATACCAAGATTTGAAGGAATATATTATTAAATAACTAATACCAGATATTATTTTGTTTATGTAACTTCAATCATAAATTGTTACGTATTCAAAAATTTGAGATGTTAATCATATAATTTTTTTGAGTTTTTTGTTCCACGTAAGAATGCTGATGTGTCTTTTATCATAAAAGTTGGATTAATTGTCAGCGTTGATTGCATCATTTATTTGCATATAATTGATTGAAATCAAGTCTTATGTAAAAAAAGTTATAATTTCAAAATTAATAAAATTAATTAACGATCATCATTAAATAAATTAATTACCATCAACAATTGCTATTGTTTTTTCATTTTTAAAATAAATTAATGATCATGATTAAATTTATTAATCACTATCATTAACTGTTATTGGATTTTTTCATTTTTTAAATCAATTGTATTAATATCTTTAATATATTATTTTGTCCGATCTATTTTTTCATATGTTATAATTACTACATCGTTAACTGTTAATTAGTTAACTGTATAATCAAATTGTAACTTGATTAACATATAAACTTTGATAATTGCATGCATATTACTCAATAAATAAATAACATTACACTGTCGTGCATCGTACGAATTTTAGCACTACATGTAAATATAAATATGTCGTCCCTACTACAATGGACAGTGAACTTTGAATGATAACAAAAGTTATAATGACCATCAACAAAATATCATTATATGTGTAACATACATAAATACTTGTATTCAAGCCGTAACAAATTATATGTCTCTTTGATATCGGTTAAAGCCCAATTCCTTATACGAATTCTAACATTCTAATGACAAGTTCTTGATCATTAACATAACCCTTTTTAGTATTCACATAATTAACCTCTAATTTTATCATTACTTTAATATTATTTTCCGATTATTCTTTACAAAATTTACATTCCCTTACACTTCGTGCCCTTTTTTTCATGATACGGGTAAAACATTTTTCCCAAATTAGTCATGCCAAGATCAAAAATTGTGGCTTTAGCAGCCGAAATATTAATTCTTTTCGCAAGATCAATATACACCTTTGATTCTTCATGTATGATTGCTTACAATGATGGTGGGGCCCCTGCTGTTCTTCAGTCTTTGGAATGTGCAACTGCAATTCAATGGGTTGAATCTTTTAAAACGTTAACGAAAGATTGTGACTTTGCAAGTCTTCAAGGGCATAGGCAATACCAAGAGGATCGTGTTACTTGTATTCTTAACATACGATTACCTTTAGTTGGTAATTAACGGTTTTAATTTCACGATTTCATGTTTATGTGATATAATCTGCTGGTATTTTGACTTTTATGAGTCAAAGGTTTTAGTTTTGAATTTTGAGTTGGTTAGGGTTTGTTTGGTATGGGATAGAGAATTTGAGGAATAATGTGGGTTGCTCAAAAAAAGGAATATACGTCGAATTTTTAATAGATTTAAAGTTAAGAGAATTACAGTAATAATTTTGGATTTTGAAAGTAATAAGTTTGACTCTTTAGATTTTGAAGTTATTGTTGACATTTTGAATTTCCTTGGCCAAATGTGATGAGAATTTCTTTTGATGTGGAGAAAAAAAGGGTACATGAATATTTATACTGTAGCAATCAGTTGGAACTAAAAAAACTTATAACATCAACTTAATTTTGATTGTGATAAGTTTGACTTTCTAGGAATTAAGAAAATGACTAGTTAATACTAGGGATAGCTAAATGATGTTACATTATTTTACATTAACAGTTTTTGGTACTTTTTTTTTTTGTGTTAGATTCTCTGTTTTATCCATTCTTGTTATGGGTAGATATTGTTTTGCAGGTTTATATTAATGAGATTATTAAGGAAAAATTACACTCTGATGCAAATGCAGGAAAAGATACAAAGAATGACGCAAAGGTCAATTTACATGCAATATTTGATGGTCATGGAGGAACAGAAGCTAGTGAAATGGCCAAACAACATTTGCTAGATTACTTTCTTGTTCATGTTATCGCCAATGCTTTCAAGAATGCATCAAATCTTGATAATCACGATAATTTACTCACTGCAGTAGAAAGGTAAGCTGTGTGAAAGATTTTTATTGGAGGTGGCAATATGGGCGGGTCTGATTTTACTCTTTGCCGTAACAGGCCAGGTAGCGTTGGGTTGAGCCGCAAAAACTTTTTGTCCCTTTTTGTATAATTACTAGTAATTCATTAATAATGATATAAAAAATGTTATTTCAGTTATAATCCAGGAGTTGAATGCATTGATAACAGACTTTAAGTGACTTTCAACCTATTTGACGCATTTCCCTTTCAACTTATTTTGTTATTTAGATTATTTGAGACAAAACACAATCCCATTGACCCATTTATAAGTAATTAGGTCGAAATTGCCACCTTTAGCTATAATGGATGATAGATTTTTTTATTTTTTTTCACAATAAGTAAATGGGTCGAAATTGCGACCTTCAGTTATAATCGATAATAGATGTGTTTTTTAAATTATATTTACAGTTACCAACTCAATTTTTTAAGTTTGGTATAGTACGCGTGGATATTTAACAGAAATTGAAGATAAATCCTTACATGAAATCTTGAAAGATGCATTATTGGGAGCGATTCACGATATTGATTGGAAATTTTCATTGGCAAGTACTTCTTTACTTCTACGCGCTTCAAGTTTTTCTTGAAACTTCCCGTGTAATCTTATCTTCTTTATTTGTTATGAATGATGCAGGAAGCGGTTGAGAAACGTTATAATGCAGGGTCAACAGCCAGCGTTGTTCTTTTGTTGAACAATGAAGAATTGATGGTTGCCAATCTAGGTGATTCCAAAGTCATCTTATGTGCAGGTAGAATCACTCTTAGAGTGTGTAAATGCCTCACATGTGTTTCTTCTTTCTTTTTTTTCTTTCTGGGGGTGGGGTTTAGAAGTTAACTGGTTTGACTTACTTGAAAACTGTAGGATCTGCTGAGGAATTGACTCATGATCATCATCCAGATAGAGATGATGAACGAGCCCGAATAGAACAAGCTGGTGGTTACGTTCTTGACTGGGATGTACCACGAGTGAATGGCATACTAGCCGTGTCTCGAGCCCTTGGTGACGTTTCCTTGAAAAGGTAATCCTTAATGCCCATTCTAGTTTCAAGGTTCCGATCCCTGTCATGTTGATTACTTTACTATTGAATCACATTTTTCATTTTGAAAATACTAAAGGTGACCATCAAACTATTTAGTAGCAGTAAATGATACACTCGTAATTATTAATTAAATCTAACCTATAGTTCAACTATCTAGATTTTAAGTTAATTATATCTTTACCACAAAATAAACATGGGAATAACATTCGCACAGTTAAATATTAGTTGCAGTTTAGACTTTGTGAACAATTATGTGTCAGCTGTAAGCATTTTACGTATGCTATTCATTGATAGGTACGGTGTGATTGCCGAACCGGAATTGGTAGGTTGGCTAAACATGACTGCTAAAGATCAATATTTGGTGGTTGCAAGCGATGGTGTTTTTGAGAGTTTGACTCCTGAAAATGTTTGTCAACTAGTTGAAGATGCAGATGTTCAAGAAAATGTAACCAGAGATGACAGATTTCCCTTTTTACCCTCATTTTCAATGGCATACCGCATTGTAAAGATGGCATTACAGAGGGGTAGTACTGATAATTTGAGTGCCATTGTGGTTCCATTGGCACAAACAACTGATGAGGCCCTAGTGCAGAAAAATGAGTTGTGACAATGCTTGATGAACTCTTAGATAGAGTAGAACAGCTTTTAAAAAGCATATGATAGCTCATTTTGGAAGTTAAATGTATGTTGGCTACAACCATATAACTTAAAAATCTGGAGTGATATACGATGCTAACATCTAACTTGAATGTTGCGAAAGCAAACTTCTATAAAATATTTACATTTTAATCTTTTAAACTTTTTGACGTCAGATTGGATCTGAGAGAGAATGGATAGAAGAAGAAGTTATCATTTTTTCAATGTTTTTATTTGAACATCTTGTTTGGGCTAGCTTTTAATTTCTTAACGTGGATACCCAGGTCTTCAGTCAGCCCGTCCTCTAGGCACCTTTGAAAGGCAGGAAATGTGACAACGTACACGCTTTCTTTTACTCCATACATAATCACCTATTTATTTGTGGCAACATGCAACCATTGTCGCTACTAATAGCATGTATCATTTTTTCAATTTTAAAAGTAAAATATATTTTTCCGGTTGTACATGTCTTCATTTAGAAAAGGATCGTCTACTACTCTACTTTTTTCACAATAATTGTGAAGCATGAGTTGAATGTGATTCTTCTTTTTAGATGTTAAGAAATGACCTTTAAATTAAACTAATTAATTATACATAAGATGATAAATAAACCTAACCAATACGATTATATATGTCTGAAACTGATCCAGACTAATAAGCTTAACCAAGCTCTTTTACATAAAATTGGTTATTACTTTTCTATTTAAATCTTAGAAATGGAAGTTGAATGCAGAGAGTATCTCTCACCCTAATAAAATATGTTTCTTTTCAATTTAATCTTTAACTTTAATCGACACCTATAAACTTATTTAGAGAACTTTTTAATCAAAAATGAATGTGATTGTAAGTAGTAATTGACAAACTAATATTTTCACACTTCTTTAAAATGTTGTGATCATTTTACGACTTTTAAGTAGCTTCTAGAATAATTAGTGGTCTTGGATTTTACGGTATGTTAGGCGATGACTAGTTAAAGCTAGAGCGTGACTCTAGTTATCTATATCTTTGTTTTGTTATAGAGGAACGTTATTAAAACTAGAATATTAAACGTCTGAATTTTTTTAATCGTCAAACAATTTTGTATTTGTTTGTCATTTTTTGTGTTTTAATTCTTACTTATTTGCTAAAGTTAAAATGGAAATGAATTCAAGTACATATTTGAGAGGTTTATGAAGTTGTTTTACTAGTGATTTTAAGGATCAAAGTTGAAGAATTTTGAGGTATACATGTGAATTTGAAATTTTACTAACAAAGGTTAGGTTGCTAAATGAAATGTTTAAAAAGGTGGATCAATGGTTGATTTGGTCATGTTTTTGGGTTCAGTTCAACCGGTCTCGGTTGAACCGGTAGTCGAATTAGTCTTTATATTTTGACTTTTTTTATGTTTATGCTCAAACTTTTATAACTATAATTATAAATTATGATATTTGAAATTAAATTACTAATTTGGAATATTGACCTAAGCGAATCTGGTCGAAAATAAAAAACAAACCAAAAATGGGAGGTCAATCCGGTCCGATTCACCGGGTCAACTTGATCTGATTGAAAATTTGATCGGTTCGTTCTGAACCAAAAATCTAAGCTAATCCAATAAAAATTGACTTGACCTTAGATTCAAATCTCAATTCAACCGATTAGATCGACATGAATTTGAAAACACCGACTAAACGAGTGATGATTTGACATTGGAAATAACAAATACTATTGTATATCAACTTGTGGAATAAATCTATATTATAACATTTCCCTACCTGTGATTGGATTCTCTATAGTTAATACCTTTTAGTTTTATTTGTCATAGTAATGAAAAGTCTCGCATCGATATACGAAAGAATATAATTATGTAAAAGTTTATGAAAATAAACAACCAACTTGGCAACTTGCCCAAGCCTAATTTATTTAAGGAAGGCGAGTCAGAGTCAAATCTTAATTAGCAGCTTCTTGATAGAATAAATTTATATTAAACAAGATCGACACGCAAAAATGACTCATGACCACTACCCAAATCATGAATAACCAACACAAATAAAAGAAGAAAAAAATAAAGTAGATTTAAAACCCTGGAATTATTTGAGGGGTATCCTTACTAGTACTAAAAAAATGTCAAGGTTATCAAATAAGCTTGAAATTCATAAGGATAGTAATGTGTATGTGGCCATTGACCATCGTGATCCGCCTATCATGGTGGTGTGATAGACTCATGCTCTAAGATGGTAGTCAGTGTGCTGAAGTCAAAGTGGATCTTTTTATTTATTATTAGTGTTATTATTATTATTACTTTTTTATAATAATAATTTAAGAATTAAACTGTTTAAAATGGATTTTAATTTTCAGTATGATAAAATTGAACAAAAATATATTTTTAGTATAATGGATTATGCTGATGTGACAATTTTTCTTATATAATTACATGGATAACTCCTCATACTCTATTGTGTTACTATTGTATAATTTGAGCTCTATACGATACTTAGAATGGATTTATATAGAAAGGAAAATAGAAATATATCATTTGACATTTTGACTAAGAAGTGTATTGAAAATAGAAATTTCGTATTTCTTAACATTTGTAATGTCATCCAAAAAGATGAACAACAATATATATATATGTATAGTATGAATTAAGAGTGAAGTAAAAAAATTAGAGAAGAATGGAAGCAAATCTCAACTTTTGATTTCATCATAAATGAATTTTAAAAATCACACATAATTTTAAAATTTAACATTCATCACAAATAAATGTTAAAAAGATTTATTTATGAAAAAATCAAAAGCTAAGATTTATTTCCCTCATTCCTCAAGATTTGAAACTTCCCTATTGATTATTTCTCTATATATATATATATATATATATGCGCCAAATAAATAGGTTTAATCTTAAATTATATATTGCTTGAGACCTATCAAATGCATTTTTACTCTCTTTATTTACACCTCTAATTTAACCATGTGTATAGTATACATTTAAACATACATTTAGGTCATCTAACATTTTTCCAAAAAGATATTATATACCGTAGAGTTTAATTTCATCTCAGAAATGAGTGGAGGTTTATATATATATATATATATATATCTTTTAGATTAGCAAAATAATGACATTTAAATTAGTATCTAGTCGTTATTTTCTTGATAATTTACAATTTGGTGAGATGTATTCTTGATGTGATAATTGTTACACAACGACAATAGTCGGTAACAATTTTCATTTAACTATTAATTAATAACATGAGTACTCAGATTTATATATGAGCAATTATGGTAAATAAACAGTTAACAAACTTAGGATAAAAGAAAGAAACATTTTTAAAAACATGAATCGACAAAAAAATGATTATATAATTGACTTAGTCGCATATATCACGTAATTCTATAAGAATGTCCTCTTAATTATACAAGGAAAATGATAAAACCCTAACCAAATTTTAAAAGTTTAATCAACTTTATTTTGTATAATGCAACTATACTGTTACGATATTGTCAACACTAGATCCAAATGTCCAATCCGGGTGCTCATACCAGTGATACCACTTATATCGATGGGCCCTACAACCCATTAGTTTTCTCACCTACTTATTTTTTATTATTTATATATTTATGCCTCCATATAACAAGGTTAATTATTCTGCCAATGTCGACGAAGTGCAACAGGTGATAATTTTTTGTTTTACTTCATTTTAGTTTGAAATCATTATTATTATCAATTTCATGGTCTTTTTAACAGGGTCTGTGATCATTAAAATAAGCGTTAGACCAAACAATGAGCTTACAATGATTTTGTTTGTGTTCATCGGAAAAAGGTGATCAAATTATAAAAACACTGATCTAGAGTATCGAATAGAATATACAAGTATTAGATTTGTGGGCTCATGTTCGGTTGCTTGAAATGAAATGTATATATTCATGAACATATTATATAAAACTGTAGTAGAATATTTGTGTATACGTAATTGTCTTTTAAAAGAACGAATAAAAGAAAAATAAATTGTAAGATTGCACACAGTTGAGACCTACTTGATGTTGTTAAGTATACTTAGGGTCTTGTATTAAAGTGTAACAAGTTAAACAACAAAGAGTGTAATAGGCACACAAAAAAGAGGTTAAAAGTTAAAACATCGCCTAACTTTTACTCTTTTAGTAGTTAAACGCTAAAATAACAGCGTTAAGAATTGCAAAGAATTTAGTTAATCAAGTAGAATAGTAAGAGTTGTTATTAAGAGTTTGAAGATACGTAGATGATTATTCCTTAACCAATTAGTATCAGTTGGATATTGAGTTTCTTACAGTTTAAAATTATCGTTATCATTTCTTTTTAATGAGATTAAGTCGTAACTAGATCAAAACTAAAGAATGAAAACATAACTAATCCTTTTCTAGTTTAACAAATTACAAGTGATCTAAGCTTATATTTGTAAAACGATAATATCTTCATATCTTTTATCTTCCACTCAAAAGTGCAAAAGATAAAATGATGCATCTATGGTTCGGCCTCATAAGTGTAACAAAGACTTGATATCTAATCGAACTTAGCTAATGAAGTCCGACTTTTTAACAAAATTGCAAAATGTTTTATGAGTTATGACACGAAGTAAACATCTCACCTTCAGTATATGACGCAATAAATAACTTCTAACAAAAGCCTCACGTAGGCATTAATCAGTACATTTCACTAAAACTCAATATCAAATACAAGATAAGTAATTCTCACTTGCAAGTATTTGTAGATAGCATAGTATTATTGAATGAATGAGTGTGAATTATTAACGTATAACATAACAATGAATAAAATAGAACATGACACATTTTCTTTTATGACATACATATAAAGTAGTGCTAATATAAAATTTTTAGTTAATTATACTCACTTACTTTTGTAAGTCGACAATTAATTTGAAACGTACAAACATAAAGATGTGAACTATAAATATGGGATGGAGAGTCCTATCAAATTATTTCTTTAACATGACTCGTCGTACTATCTTTATCTTTATATATAATTAAAAGAGGATACGATGGAGGAATCTAAATATTTAATTGTTTTTCACCATTTGCGATCCAACGATCAAAATTTCTTTCGTATAATTACATTTTTGACCCCTTAAATATTTAATGTATGTATTTAAATTAAAAAATAGACCAAACGTTTTATTTATTTATAAAAATTAAAGAATCTATAAACTATATAAAAAAATCGGCTATAATATTTTATTCATTTTATTAAAATTAAATTCGTCTCACTTTACAGTGGATCTATAAACTATATAAAAAATTGACCAGATAAAAATTAAATTCTATTTGTCATCGCGGGTAAATAAAATGTATAAAATAATGTCACGATATTTTATTCATTTATAAAAATTAAATTCGTCCGGCGTTATCGTAGATCTATAGACTATATAAAAAATTGATCATAAATCAATCACAATATTTAATTTATTTTAAAAATTAAATTCGTCATGGGTTATCATATATTTATATTTTAGTTTATTTTATAAGAAAAAAATAAAATGAATCTATTTACATTTTATTTATTACTCATATATTTCACACAGTATTAAAGTAACATCACTTTATCATGTTACATCATGAAACTTGAAAGGATCGTGAGAATATGAGCTAGAAAAGGTTCGCATAAATAGTGTCTTGAAACTTCTTCTTTCTTCTTAAGCCTAAAACTCTTCATTTCCTTTTGCACTTTTGCCCCAAAATTAACATTTTTTTCTCAAATAAAACCCACCAATTAGAAAAAAAGAACTTTCCCAAAAATGATAGCTTAGTACCAGCAATGATTCTGGCAGTTGTCAAAATCTTTCCGTAAATGTCTTTTGTCGTTTAGATTCCTTATATGTCATTTATTTTTAACTGTATTTTTTCTTGAAATCACTAAATCTAAGTTAGATTTGGTCTTTCTGTACACCATCAGTTGGATCTTTTTATCTCAATGAAAAACTTTATTTTCTTTTTTTGCTGCAAAGTTTAATAATCCCATAATAAAAAGATTGTTAATTTGTGATTCTTTTGCTCTATTCTTTTGGGTTTTTGACAAAGTGCAAATTTTGATGAAACCCATCTGAATTTTCAAAAAAAAAAAAAAAGAAGGAAAAAGATTGTGACTTGGTGATTCATTTAGCTGTAATTATTTGTTCTCTGTTGTTTCTTGGAGATTTTGATGAACCCCATCTAAGTTTTCAAAGAAAGATTGTGGCTTTGTGATTCATCTTTTCTGTAATTTGTTTGGTTTAACTATTTTGTTGTAAACTTTTTTCCCTTTTTTTGTTTTTGTTTTTCTTAATGCAAATTTAATGAACCCATTAAAGTTTTCAAAGAAAAGATTGCAGATTTGTGATTAAAAAGTATAAAAGATTGTAGATTCATCAAGGGACTTAACTAATTATGAATCCTTTTTACTCAGTTGTTAAGGAGGAATACCCATCAAGTAGTAGTGGTGGTGGTGGTGGTAGTAGTAGTAGTGATGGTACAGGGGTGGTCAAACAGTCAATGATGGTACAAGTACCACAGCCAAGGGAGGGTCTTCATGATGCTGGGCCACCACCTTTTTTGACCAAAATATATGATATGGTGGATGATAAAACTATTGATCACATTGTTTGTTGGAGTAGGGGAGGTCAAAGCTTTTCTGTTTTGGATCCACATGCTTTCTCTACTAACCTCCTTCCAAGATGCTTTAAGCACAATAATTTCTCTAGCTTTGTGAGACAGCTTAATACTTATGTAAGTCCTCTCTTATATCCTTAATCCCTTCTTACATGTATTTATGTATATGTATATATGTATATGCATAGATGACACTGGATGGAAGCACAAAAGATGTACTAAACCCTTTAGGAAGTTATTTCATTTGGTAGAAATTTTAAGTTTTGCATAAAGATAAGGAAATTCCATACAAGATCTAGTGAGTAGTGATTGGTGCAGATCTATGATTTCGAGTGATTTATATAATGAACTTAATGAAATTTAGGGTATAAATCAAGAGGGAAGTTCAAATTTGCATCCCAAATGATGGGATGAGGCTAATATGACCACTATAGCTTAGGTGAAGCAATTTCTCTATGGCATGTAGTTAATATGGATGTTTAATGTATGGGATTCTTTTGGTGCACTTGTGTAACAACCCGTCCCACATGGATAAAAAGAACACTTGATCACTGTATAAACTTCGATGCTTGGGCTACTAATGTCGTAACATTAGTCGATTCCTGGGAGTTTGTAGAGCTAACAAGGACATCAGTTGAGATCCCAAATAATTTCAGATATGTTAGAAGGATGCACACCCTGATTGGAATTTTTGGATGCGCCAATACTTGGACTACTGAGGTTGCCCTGCATTATGCCTGTGTTCTACCTGCATCATGTCCCCTTTTTTCCTGAAATAAGTAACATTTAGTTGGTTATAAGAAAGATAAATACAATGAGAAGTTGTCAAACATGGTTGCTATTTGCCTACCTATTATTAAGAAATGATATCTATTACTCTTGCTTTTTAAATTTTACTGTTGACTACTATGAACATATCTATTTTGACCATTTAACATTTTCATTTTACAAGTTCCATTTACACAATGCCCGAAGAAACAGATGTGATTATGAGTTTGTTTATGACAAATGATGAACGAAGAATGCAGGAATTGGTATAAACAAATAAATTATCTTTGTGTTAGTGGATTTACATAGAAGCCAGGGTATTCAAAAAATATTTAAAAAGGCATAACAAAACAAATATTACTGTAGTGCAGCCTTTGAAAAAAATGGTTTTGGTAGCCCATACCCTGGTGAAATTTTTGATTCCATGGTCTCAGGGGTTCGGTTATTTAACGCAGGGTTTTAGAAAGATAGATCCTGATATATGGGAGTTTGCAAATGAAGCGTTTGTGAGAGGCCAAAAGCACGTTTTGAGAAATATCAAGAGAAGAAGAGCACTTAGTTCTCAGTCATCATTTTCACAACAAACTCTTGCTTGCACTTCTGAAAGTGGGACATTCAGTTTAGATGAAGTCGGCCGTTTGAAGCACGAAAAGCAAGTACTCATGATGGAATTAGTGAAGCTCAGACAACAACAACAAAACACTAGAGCACAACTTCAAGCTATGGAACTACGGTTACAAGGAACTGAGAAAAAGCAGCAAAAGATGATGAATTTTTTGGCAAGAGCTATGCAAAACCCCAAATTCGTTCAGAAATTAGTCCATTATCGTGAGAGCAATCAACTTCAAGAAGCCATCATGAGCCAAAGTGGTGAATCAAGCCGGTCAAAGCTTATAAAAGCTGAACCCGAAGACTTCACAGATCGACAAGACCAGTTTCAAGTGTCAGAGCTGGAAGCACTTGCTTTAGAAATTCAAGGGTTTGGTAAATCTAAAAGAAATCAAGAAGAAGAACGTAATGAGCTTGAATTTGAGGGTGGGGTGAAAGAACTTGACGATGAATTCTGGGAAGAGTTGTTTAGTGAACGATCCGATGAACAATCTGTTGATGATGTGAATTTCTTGGCTGAAAAGTTGGATTTCTTGGGTTCAAGCCCTAAGTAACCGTTTTAACGGTCCTTAACACATGAAAAACAACCATTTCTTGATCTTGTAGTTAGGTACATCGGATGGTCATTGAAGATACGATGATGAACTTTGACGATTCAAGAAGCTGGTTTCGCTTGGTTATTATCGATCTAATTCTGACTAGTGTTTTCAAGATCTTAATCAAGATTTTCCTGTTATTCTCAGGAGAAGATTAAGATCGATATCATTATCACCACTTTCGTTCCTTGGATATCTATCCAGAACGGGTTGTTTTAAGTTATGTACATTTGATTTTCTCATATAACTCTTTCTTGATCATATCAGATTGGAAGCATTTTTCTTGGACTGAAATGAAGTTGCTTGTTCTGATAAATCTCAAGGTTACTAAATAACTTTTGTTCTTGCAATATGGGTAAATTGATATTGATACTCTTGATTAAAAGAAGTTGGAATTGTGATTTGGTGAACTTATACTCTGCCTTATAATGTAGATTGCCCTGAAGATGTTGAACCAGTCAAACTGGAGATTTTAGTGTTGCAGTTTCAGAATGCAGCTACCTGATAGTAAATTGGTATACTTAGGAGTTCTTATTTATAAAACCATGGTAAACTAGAAAGGTTATAAGGGGATGGTATGTTGGATATGATTGTGTTTATACTGGTCTTTTGATAATTCGCGTCATTTTCTTGTGTTAGAGGCCGAGTCTGTTGCATTGTTGTTACTGTGACTAAGATTGTGTTAGTATGCTGTTTTCCTGCAGTGAATCTGTTTTTGTGGCTCGAACTTGTGAGATTATTGTCACAAATGTAATTTGATATTTGAGAAATGGCAGAATTTTACTTTATGCAATTATGATGTTGGAGGCGTTGCTACATGAGTGCATCACTGGCGTGGCTCGGAATATCTAGTGATTCGGTTCGTGTATACTATTGAGCTGGTTTGACAAGTACTAATATTGTTCAGGCTACGTTGAAAAATTATAAATAAACCTGAATAGATAAATTTTAGCCGATAAGTTGTAACCCTAGCGAGCCAAGTTATAACCCAAAAGTGTTGGTTTGGGTAGATTTGAGTAAGTTTATTACTTCAACTTTATGGCCCAACTACTCAAAGACCAAAATTGTTAGCCCAGCAAAAGCCTATTAAGGCCCACACTATTCATGGAACATGAAGGGATTATTAGTTTTAACTTTTAAGTCCACTACAGATTTTACTCTTTTAGGTCAAAGACTTGTACCATGGTACTCGCATCGGATATGCTTTGAAATCCGGGTTGACCTGGTCGGTCGGACCCACAGGTTAGGCCGGGTCAACTACGTCCGGTTCGATAGCGTATTTCGACTCAGAACGACTCGACCGGGTTTCTAGTAGGACCGGATTTACCCAGTGACCCAGACCTGATTGACTCATATTTCTTGGACCGGAATCGCATAAGTTAACGTTCCAACTTAGTAGTTTCATTTCGAATATTATAATTTATAACTGTAGTTTTAAAAGTTCAAGGGTAAATATGAAAGAAGTAAAAAAAAAAAAAAGTTGAAAAAAGTCCAAAAGTCAAAGCCCGGTCGGACCCGGAGACCAGGCCGGGTCAACTTTAAAACCGGGTTTCAAAACATTATGTTTTTTAAATCAGGCTGTTATTTCTGTAAAAACACTGCAGTGAAAAACATTATAATTTGTAAGAAATAATGATCTGGCATCAGTTTTGTTCAATTAGTAAATGTTATATTTAGAAAAGTAAAACACAGTGAATGATATTAGCAAGTGTCGTATGTGTCACACACAAAGCTACTGATTTTGATGCCCTAAAACTTTGTAGGATATTCGTTGCTACTATAGTTTATAATTTGAAAAGAAATAATTGTTTTACCTGAATAAAGAATAAATAGAAATTATGGACCCCATATTTGATTTTAAGACAAATTATTGATTAGAAATGTTTAATAAATAATTTTACTTAGAAATAATGTTCAAACAATGACACTTTTTAGTGAAATAATCGTAGCTATTAATTCAACTTGAAAGTTAAATTGATACTTTAATTTTTATATTTATATCAATAACAATTTTTGAGACATAAAAATATGTCTTCTATATGTATTTTTTAACAACCAATCTTATGAATAGATTTTCTATTATCATTTAGGGCAGTCGAAATTTATTGACGGCCCTGATTAAACACCCACATGAAAACATTTGCTTGCAAAAGTGATTGCAACAAGTGAGGCTACACAATCCACAACAATTGCAATATTCACAACTCATAAAAAAACCAAGTGTTGCTTTTAATCTTGCTATTACTTGTACATTATTTCTGATACTTCTTGGCTTTTTATTTTAGAAAAGGGGACTTTGATCAAAATATTTACATACATACCCAAAAGCAAAAATTGGCAAGATTTGCGTCATGCTAGCCTGTTAGTACTATGTATAGTGGCCAACACATATGCACATTTTTAGTAAATTTAATAGAATAGATGGAAATTAAAGTTAAGAAAATGTTAGTTGCTTTTTAAGGTTGTGGAATTGGACAACAATTTTGTTAATTCTTAGTTCGCTATCATTCCTACGACGAATTAACTTTTTAGGAATACCATAGAAATTTGCCATCAATCGTCGTCTTTATTCAAATAACTAATAATGTCGTCATGTGGACCATCAATAACATGCAACATCTTTTAATATAGAAATTTACAAATGTCACCAATTTCATGAACATGAACATTTATCTAACATAACAATTTTATAAAAGAGGAGTATTTAGAGAGAATATTTATCAAGTGGCAAGAACTAGGCTTTTATTTATACCTAAAGTTGAATCACTCGAGTACTATATAACCAACCTTATCCAAAAAAGTTAAAGAAATTGAATCCAACTTAAAAGCTATATACCCTCTGGGAAAGAAACTAAACATGGACATTGGATTCCACAATTCACAAACTATAGATCATATCAAATTTAAATGAAAAATGATAAGTAGATTTCAAACTAGTGTGGTGTAAAATTGGATTAAAAATGTAATTGGTTAATCTAATAAAATGATAGGTGAAAATTAAGAGAGAAAAAATATATAAGTAATATTTTAAATAATAAAAGGAGTATGTCTAATTTATACATACATACTCATGTAGTAACGAAGTCGATCTTTTATATATATTATATATGATTTCAACTTCTCGAGAGCAATTTAGGTCAATTGTTATTTTGGAGTTGTAATTATTATTGTAACTCACGAATAAAGATTCCGTTTGAACTCACATCAATTATAAGGAGTGATATACTATGGAAATAAATAAATAAATTTTCATGCTCCGACCTTTCTTTAGAAAAATATAAAAGCTAAAGGCAATCCCTTCTTTAGAACCCTAAATTCGACTGATGTTAATTACACCTAGTACTATATATACAACAAATTAATGCATGTGTTTAGTTTGGTGTAGGAAATAGAAGACTTTTTGGTTGCTATTTTTGCTTTAGAATTTGGTTTATAGGGTAAATTAATTAAGAAATAGCTTCTAGAATAAATTTCAGGTGCATGTGGTGGGATTAGGGGATATGTATGTAAATGTATAAGATCAACTTTTACTGTGTAACAGGGATATGAGATTATGAGAATAATAGCAAAAGAGTATATAAGGAGTGAGATGAAATAAATCTTGATAAAAATTATTGGTAACAAGAAAGCAATTCAGATTCCCTATTATTATTATAACCTATCAATCAATGTTCCTTTGTTTCAAATACTAATTATTATGATGATTCATATATATCTTCTTCACATGATTCATATACATGCATAGATCGAGTACACATGCTACCCAATTAATTCTTACGAGTTAATTGATGCAACTTTTGAATATATGGTATGTGTATGTATAGTGTATATATAGATACAACAACAATTAATACTTTACAACTTATAGATTATGAATTAGGTTCTTTTATTAACTTTTTATGATAATTCGTTATTTTGATTGGTTACATTTTATAGGGGAAGGATTCATATATAGGGAAGCTTCAAATTTTGGAGAAGGAGGGAAGCAAATCTTAGTCCTTGATTTTTTCATAAAAGAATGTTTTTAACATTCATTTGTGATGAATGTTAAATTTTGATTAATATTCATCACATATGAATGTTAACAAATTTATTTATGATGAAATCAAGGGTTGAGATTTGTTTTCCTCCTTCCCTAATTTTTTTTCTTCCCTCTTAATCCCTCCCTTAATTAACAAACTCATGCATAAACGTTCTTTTTATATTTGGCAAATTAAATACATGCATATATTCATTGGTTGTGTACAGCACGTGTAGGTGTATAAAGTAATTTGTTTGATGTAAATTTTACTTATTTAACATAATCAATCATAACAATTAAAAGCTTAAAAGTTTGCCAAGAATTTTGTCAATGGAATAATATATATAATACATGAGTTATTATTGATTCAAGTAATCAAAGTCTAGCATTTCTATATATCATTTTACTAACTTAATTTCTATTATGTAAAAATGATCACCTCTTACAAAAACACATGATTTTCACACTTAAATGGATTTTTAATTATTATAAATGAAACACTGAAACTCATAAAAGAACATTATTAATAGATACAAGATCCTAATATCGTCAACCATATATAACAAAAAGATTAATGCTTGATATGCATGAACAAACAAAAATAAATTAAGTTGGATTTGTGGGGTAAAAAGAAAAGGTTTGTATGGGGTCCTCACACCCCAATCCAATATAGGGGAGGGGGCACTTTATCTTTAGGCTTTTCACCCTAGCATTCAGCATTCCTTTGATTCATATATATGCTTTGTTAACTAATATCCTCTCCCTTTTAGAATGATTCAAATCAAACTCTCCTTTTAGAAATTTGGGTGTTTTATAATAGAGGAACAATGTATTAAAAGGGGTTTATCTAAAAGTGCCCAAAGTCTTCTCATTTTGTGATTATAACCTCAATCCTTCAAAACTTAAAGAAACATCTTGTTAAAAACCAACCAAAAAAATATGATCGATCATGGATCATGAGAACGTTAACTTACGATTGTTCATGTCGTTTTCTAGTCATGGTACTTAATATCCTATGAATTAGCCATTTAATATTAATGAATGTGACACTAAAGAAATTTTTAAAATTTAGAATCAAACATATAACAATTCTAAGACAAATGACAAGTAGAGTTGCTGGTTTTGGGATCACTGTTGGTCCTTCTCTCTTTCTTTTGTGTACTCCATTTTGTTAACCTCACATGTTTATTCTGTAATGCAATCATCACCTTCTGCCCATATCTCTCTCTCCCTCTTTGTGTTTGTATATAGTATGTGTTTGACTCTCTGTCTCTCTCTCATGCATGTATGTACATATACATATACATATTATAACATACATGTCATTATCTATACTTTTATCATTCTGCATGTATTCATAGATACACTAATGGCTACAAAAGGAGGCTATAATAGTTAGATATATAGTAGTAAATTATTATTAAAGATAAATGTGTGTGTATGTGTGACTGTCTTTGTGTGTGTGTATATATATATATATATATTTATACATACACATGCAAATGTAAAAACTTTAGGGTTATGAATTGAGTATGCTTTTGATTTGCATGCAAATAGAGACAGACATAAAGAGAATAAACAAGACACATGAGGTAGAAAATAAAAGGGATATGGTAAGAGCATAGATAGTGACTCTTCTCATTTAAGAATAATAATTTCCTTATGATCTTTTTTTTTTTTCAACAAAATTTAGCAGTTTGTTGAATTTATTAATATATATAAGCTCAAAGAGAGTAAAAAGAAAGCTACTTGTTTAAAAGCAACAACTGGGTTTGTTTCTTTTGTTTTGTTATCTTCAATTTGATTCTTCATCTCTTGGCTTCTTCTTCTTATTTCCTTTTCTTGAATCCTCAAGATAACCCTAAGAGAATGATGTTTTCATCATCAGTTTATTCTACTACTAGTAATAATAAAAACTCAACCTCTTTATCTGAAGAAGCTGCAAGTAGCACTGTTTCTTCAGTAATTACAAATAAGATTCATCATGATCAATTCAATCCATCAATGACACTTTCTTCAATTTCAAATCATGTTCAAAAACATGACCAGTTCTACAATAGTAATCAGAAGATCAAGAAAAAGAGAAACCTCCCAGGAAATCCAGGTACATATTTTGCAAGTTTTTCTTGATGATCTATACAATATGGTGCCAAAGCAGTAATTGAGTCAGAAGATTGATAAAATTAGTGAAATTTTCTACTGAATTATAATTTATGGCAAAAATCATATAAGGAGGTGTTTGGAATTTGCTTAAAGATAAGTGTTTATTGCTTCCAATTGCTTAAAGATAGAATTAAACACCCTCTGAGTTATGATATTACATCCCAAAAGAAAAATGGAGATGTTCAAGAGTTTAATTAGTACTATTAGATCATAAGCTCAATATATTTTTGCATCCCAAAAGTAAATATATAATCAATTTCTAAACTTGCCCTCTTCACCTTATAGACTTACTGGCTTCATTACTAGTTTGTATTTTGTTGATCTTAATTAAACTCTTAATTGACTTTTTGGTTATATACTAAAAATAAAAATACTTGATGCAGAACTGATAGCAGCAAAATAAAGTTTGTTTCTTTCTATTTTGTCATGATCTTCATTAACTTATTTTTTATCTTTAATGTCTTTTTGTAAAGATCCAGATGCAGAAGTGATAGCATTATCACCAAAAACACTGATGGCAACAAACAGATTTGTGTGTGAGATTTGTAACAAAGGGTTTCAAAGAGATCAAAATCTGCAACTTCACAGAAGAGGTCATAACTTACCATGGAAACTGAAGCAAAGAAACAACAAAGATGAAATCAAGAAAAGGGCTTATGTTTGTCCTGAACCTAGTTGTGTACACCACCACCCTTCTAGGGCTCTTGGAGATCTCACTGGGATTAAAAAACACTTTTGCAGAAAACATGGTGAAAGAAAGTGGAAATGTGACAAGTGTTCTAAGATTTATGCAGTTCAATCTGATTGGAAAGCTCATTCTAAAACTTGTGGCACTAGAGAGTATAGATGTGACTGCGGTACCCTCTTTTCAAGGTAAGTTTTGCTAATTTATCTATGTTGATAGTTAACATTGTGCAATGCATGGTAAATTAATTAGGTCATTTACATATATATTACTCGTATGAAAAGTTGAAAACTAAATTACCACCCACACATAGATTTTGTGCTTTTCTTCTTTTTTGGAAGTTTTCTTGAAATGTATAACTAAGATTGATAAATTGTATAACTTGGTATACATTTTGATAAAACTTCCAAAAACAGTTCTTTTACCGTCTTGTCTCGATCTCATATATTGTTCAATTCGGATTGTTCGAATTGTCCATCACCATAAAAAGTTTCATATACTTTTTATGTTTCATTTTATACTATTGTATTTGCTCTTTTTTTAAACAAACAATTGTGCATACCAAACCCCACGCAAAAGAAAAGCTACATCTTGCATAAAATGAGCGTGTTTTGAACAAAGAATTTTCGCATGTAAAAACGACTAAATTGTCCAAAAATCTATTTGTTTAATTAAAATCTTCTGTTTCAACATAATGTAATTGTTTTCTTGCCTATAGCTCCTTGTTAGAGTGCTTAAAATAAAATTGAAGTACAAAAAAAAAAAAAAAATAAGAACCTTTAAAGTTGGAAGTAATTTGAGTGAATGTCTACTGCACACATGCAGTACAAATTGAATTGCGTGCATGGTGTTTCTAAACATGGCAGTTCATTGCATAAGTTTGACTCATGTTCCTCTATGTTGTCTCGGTCTCAAGTCCATCTAATTGGAAAAAAAGGCTTTGCATGGAATATATTGATGAGTTATAAACGCATTGAAGAAAATTTGGCAGAATTTAAATAGACATACTGATTATCACTCCCACTGTTTATTCTGTTGCTTTTGGTTGCACTATTGATGCTGAAAGCTATATAAGCAGTACTACTATACTATTCCATATAAATTTGAACAATTTGTCACCTGCAAACTTCATCATATATTCGATGCTTGTACACATGCATGCACATCTTAACTTACATCTATACATGCTCATTATAACTTGCTTAAGCATATAAAATGTAGGGAAATGATATGTGATGCTAGTAGTACATTAAACTGCATGCAGTTTTCAAAAAAGTATATTTGCAGTCAAAAATTGCATGCGATCTAATGCCTACTAAGCTAGTACGCATCTTTACATACTGCTAGCTATACAGATCCTACCCCCTAAATGTAGTTTGTATAATCTTCAAGTAGTAAACCCTTAAATAATGATTGTTTAAAATTAGTAAATGGATCTATAACCACGTTGTACTTGTATAGTAGTTATGTTATAAATTTTGTTCATTGTACTTGTTCAAATGGTAAAGCAACACTAAAGCTAGTACATCACAAGAGTAAGTCTATAATAATCATACCCATAGTTCATTAGAGTTCAACAAGTAAAACATATAGTTTGTTTGTGACCAAACTATAAGCATAACAGTTCAAAGAAACCTATAAAATCATTAAGGATGTGATAGATTTTTGGTGCTATACAATATGCTACTTGGAAGACTCATATGAAGGGTAAAAATGCCTCTGAAGAACTATTGTCCCTAAAATTCATAAAATTGGACAAACATTTGCATGTTATTTATGGAAGTGATCAGTAGCATTACAATGATGAAATTTCCTCTTTTATCTTCAAACAAGAGATGCTTGGATCCGTTTAGAGTTCACAAATCCATGAAATTTAATAATCAAATTATATTCCATCCATAAGTTAATTAGAAAAATGATATAATGCACCTGTTTAAATTGTGTAACACTAGTTTAATCAATGTTTGCATATAAATAAATAAAGATGCTAACGATAACTTTTAGACCTATATATAGTTAACAACTGGTACTATTTACCTTTTTATCGACAAGATACTATAAATAATGATATATTGCATCTGTCTCACACTATATGTTCACAATCAGATTACACAAAATTTTAAAAAAGTTTATTCAGCACATTGAGTAAGAAAAAAGTAAGTTGATAAAGTTAATACATTACTTTTAAAAGTTAACATTTATTTTTGGACAAACTAAAATATAAAGTAGACACTTAGTTTAAAACGGAAGAAATACTATATACAGATTTCAATAAGTATCATCAACAAAGTGTAACATATTGTCTTCAATACAACATACAATTTTTTGTTGCATGATATACAAATTAATTACTACTATTTGTTGCTATACATTTATTACGGTGTTTATACAGGAAAGATAGCTTCATTACTCACAGAGCTTTCTGTGATGCATTGGCTGAAGAAACTGCCAGGCTCTCAGCTGCAGCAACAGCAGCTGCAATTTCATTAAATAACAACCACAACCCCTCAACTATCACAAACATTACAAAAAGCCCCTTCAACTTTCAACAAACTTCACAAAACTCCCCTTCTTCATTTTTCCCCTTCAGTAATCCTACTTGGATCCCCACTCAAAACCCTGACCCTAACCCTAACCCGACCCAAATCAAACCCGAATCCTTTCACCACCACCTACTTCCACCGTTTTATCATGAATCGCCTCCGTCGTCGGCGCCGGTGACATTTCACGCTCCGGCGACGCACATCTCCGCGACGGCGCTGCTGCAGAAGGCGGCGACTGTGGGTGCGGTGGCGGATCATGGCGGCGGGTCAACGATGAGTAGTTTGGATATGGGAGATTTGGTTCAGGTAACGACTTCCGCCGTGATGTCGCCGGAGTATCATAATCTGACGTGGCAGAAAACTGACCGTTTGACCAGGGATTTCCTTGGGTTGACCGGAGACCAAGAGGTTGACCATAATTGTGGTGGGGCTGATGCTAACGTGAACGTGAGGGGTATGTTAACCTACGCAGGTGGTATACAGATTCCAGCCCATGGGTTTGGTACAAGCTTTGGAAGCATGGGGTGATTGTGGAAGCTCAAAGTACAAGTGATCGTAGAATGGTTTTGGCTACAACAGGTCGAAATGACGAAGTTACCCTTGAAGAGAGCAAGTAAAATGAGTTCATGCTTCAAATTTTCACATATAATTTTATGCTCAGCTTTATTTTTTATTTTTTGTTCGGAATTTTTATGAATTTAGATTTCAATGTTTAATTTGTGAGTTTATTATATTTTGATAAAAGAATTAGTTACAGGTCATTAGCAAAACATAATTAATCAATCTAAAACAAATTATGTTGCGACCGGCTAACGCAACGATTGTGCCATAATGCTCCTCGCGCAAGGAGATTTGCATATAGGCCTTGTGTTAGGACATAAAGTCGATGAACGCCCACGTACAATAACCATAGCATATGTTTAAAGAAATTTAACTAAAGACATGATAAAACAAGAGAGAGTACGAGAAGCCAAACTATAGCGAATGAAGCGCAAGATTTTAGTTTACCTATCTTTGTTTCGAATTAACCAATGTTGTAATTACAAAATCTACAAGTCAAATGAAAAGGTAATTAAAATAGGAATACATTCAAAGTAAGATAGCCTTTTACAAAAGGCTAATGTAAGGTAAAAACCAGTGGTAAGCGTGAGCATGTAAAGGAAGTAAGTGGTGGTCCGGTGAGATTATATAGAGTGGTGGCATGACAACAAGATTAAAAGGAAAACAGGAAAAGGAGAGAAGAGAAATTAAAGAGCCAAAAATAGGGAGAATTTACTAATTTGTCAACGGCTACTTCAAACTTTTACAACACAAATTCTTAGGATATCACCGTTTCTTAAAGTCCGTGCATTCGGAGTGCTCAGCAGTATGACCCACAAACCCTACGTCCTAGCTAGATTTAATCGTCTTGAATGGATTACGAATCCATTTCAGCGTAAGCATATCAGGTTGTCGTTTTCACCTTCCTGAGTGCACTAAAAGACACTGCAATAGATAAATATGACAAATTAAAGAGCCACTGTCAGCAATTTGCTTACATCCATGATTACGATTCTTAATGTATTATCACTGAATTCTGTATAAAAAGGAAGAAAACGTACCTATGGTGAATATATAAAATAAGAGAAGTGTCATCCTAACTTAAGAGTAGAGACGGCAATTTCAACCCATTTCACTAATGAATAGGTCATTCAAGTAATGATATCTCTAAAGCGTCAAATGAGTAGTAAACAAAATGGCTTTAAAAAGAAACGGGTCCGAATGTCAGATGGGTTGAACACATCGAAAATCGCCCCCAAGTGTAATTTTTAAAGCATAGAATCTCCTAAATCGTGATATACAAAAGTTAGATTATTATCGATATAATAACTTGCACATAAAAATTTTTGGGTCAACCCAACTCGAACCAACTCTTCTCAACATGCATTTACATGTTTTGACCCGAACCCATTTTGACTCGCCACCCAACCCACCTGACCACGTCTACCCACAGCAGATAAATAAGACAAATGCATCCCTCATCAATGGTTAACTCGTAGTCATTAACTTGAAAGATATCCACTTTAAAAGCATATGTGGACCGGTCGAATGGAGCTCTATGTTTGACAAGAGAGAGAGGAAAATGGCATAAAAGATAAGCATATTGAGGGTGGAATAGTGGTCCTGTTTGAAGCTAAAGAAAGGAGGAGGTGAGTTGTTTCATGGGACATGCAAAGCTTTTAGAAAGTATATATGTTAAGGTACATTACATACTATTTGCCTTGAAGAAAAGACTACTGTTTCTCAACCAGACAAACCAAAAGTTTCTTCCTTTCTTTCTTTATGTAACAAACTTGCACTTCATTTCATTCTTCAAGATGGAATCTAATCTCCTCACAATTCAAACCTTTTTCTTCTTTATTTCTACCTTCCAATCCCAATAATTACCATTTGCTTTTTCTTTTTTCCTCTGCTGCTGGATTGCTCTTCTTTTGCAGGATGTTAATTAGACCTTAGATAACTATTTATATTTAGTTATGGATATTGAGTTAGTATTAGCATTAGCATTATGGTTGCTTTTCCAAAATCTGGATTGTTATGATTCTATAAGAAGTGAGTAAGAATACTGTGTTTTCATGTTGAATAAGCCAATTTACTGTTTTAGTTTGTCTTTAGCACAAAATTACGGCCGTGTGGTATAACATAGCTATATGAATGTTGAAAAATTCAAAGATTTAAATTTTGATCTATTTACGTGTATATTTCAAAAGGCTGACTGCATAGAAGAACTAGTAGTGAAAGAAAAGTTAAAGAGGAATATAGCACAAGACGACCCACTATAAAAGAATGGAAAATGACATGTGGCCGAGTGCAGTGAGAGGAAATGTGTCCTAGTTCGTTATGAGACGTTCATATCTTATGGTCATCATGTATTCAGTTCAACAAATCTGAAAATCATAAGTATTCAGTTCACAAAACTCTACCTATCCTAGCTTTAAGAGGCTGATTACTTGATATCTGAGATTTCGAATCACAGTATTCCCTATGAATACATGGTTTATAATTAAATTATAAGTCTTATGCTTTAAGAATTTACTCGATGCAAGTATAAGTGCATTATAGTTGTAAAGTACAAGTTCGCTAAATTGCGTTTTGTCTTCCAAAGCTTTAGTGTATAATGGCTCAGATCATGATCCATTTAAAAATATCAAATTACATAACTAGAGATCCAAATCCTACCTGCACAATGTTATCACTTGTCAAACCACCGATTATTTTGCAATTAACAATTTCAATCATATTATGCAGATTATATGTGTAATCTAGAGATGTTTTGTCTGTCCTATTTACGTATAAATGAGCCTATTCAGGCTATGTTTTATCTTTAACTGGTCAAAAACCTTGTGTAGCGTTTTTATTCAAAAAATTAGATTAGTTTTTATTGAATAACATAATTTATAAATCATATTTCAGACACATTTCTAATGAGAAAATTCAAACAAATTGGACAATAATTGTTTCGGATCAACCAACCCGTTTTGACCCATTACCCAATCTGCCCATTTTGCCGCCTCTAGTGCAATCAATCATGAGTTTCAGAAAAAGAGGAATAGAATAAGCAGTAAAGTACAATAGTCTACAGTGTAGAGTCGGTAGTAGGGTACTCACAGAAAACAAAAAGCTTCCACCTGCAAGAATCGATTTGCATCTTGAGACCACTGCAGGGACCAATTTCTTTTAAGACGTCGGTGTCAATAGATGTCCTATTCCACTTATTCATTTTGGGCCACTAAACTTTAACTCCCAAAAGTCAATTCATTACATTCTTGAATGCCTGCAACAAGATATAAAGTACGTTAAAGAATGTGTTATGAACGTGTAGAATAAAGCCTGTCTTGATCAATGTTGCTTTTGATTTCAGTGACGATTTGCTTTTTATGAACTCGGAAACAATGGAGTAAGATCGTAGACTCTTTTAAGCTAATCAGGTAATGCAGTGGCAGAGCAAGAAAGTCTATAGAGAGGTGGTAGAGGGGGCGAATTGGGCATTTAGGTGGGTCGAGAGGATAACTTTTAAGTTCTGATCGGATTGGGTTGACCCGCAAACGCTTTTGCTGCCTTTAAAAAACTTAAAATAATTAAAGTGTTAAATCTAACCATAAAAACTATCTTACATTAACAGTTTAAATGTTTTAGTAAAACAATCTCTGAGTTGTATGAATTATAGATACATTGTAAGCAACTCTCTACCTGTTCCATTCTTAAAGCAATATGAAATTAGGTCTTATTGAACTTCTACTTTAATGTAAGTCGAAGAAAATTACCTGAAGAAACGCATGCCAACCCACTAAACCGAATTCTCAAGGACTTTAGCACCGAGGGTGATCAAAGTAAGATTTATACTTCAGCCCCCTTGGGATATAAGGCTAGCAAATAATGAGCAGTTTGAGGCCAGGTGCATATAAAATATAAAGGGTGGGGAACAAAGTTAGTACAAATAATAAATCTTTGGAAACAAAGAGTTGGTCACTAGAGTACCGACTACATGTGATGGAACCAGCCCGCTGTCTCATCCCAAAAAGGTCGGATGAAGACAAACTTCTACAGAATCCACAAAGCAGAACTTGTCCAAAGTTGATATAGAAGCTTGTCGTTCATAGTTTCCATTTCAAGTAAGCATCGAATGTTAATGAAGTGGCCCTGTAGATAATATAGTTCAAAAGATTCCACAAGCTTAACATAAATACAAAAACCAGGAGAAAGGTTTAGATCATATCATCCAAATTTTATTTTGCATAAGTGACTGCAGCTACAAAACTATCAATGCAGTTTATTGTTTAAGGCATATATTAGTTATCAATAGTCAAATATGACAAAAGAACACACACCAACGCAGTACTACGATGATAGAGTTGATTTGATTATGTGTGGATTGTCAACATCTAAGTAATGGTCTAAGGTTAATTGATTGAGTTAAATGAACACTTATTTCGATTGAATAGACATCACGTATACTCGAATTATATGCAAATGACATTGCTTAAGTGAAGTAATTGATCAACCATACGGCGGAAGTGTAGTATCATTAGATCTACATACACTTTGTTCATGTCCTTGCATCTGGAATAAATTATTGATCATACATATCTTGAGTCTATTGGACATGTACTACTCATCAAAGCCTGATATTTAAAAAGTCTACAAGCCCTTCAGAGCCCATTGCATTCAGCAAGATGGACCAACTGCAGAACCGGCCCAATTAGGTGATACTCCATTACTCCTGCATATTTGGACCCATGTACTTAGAATTGGGTTGGTTATGGTATGTTTCATAACTAACAGGTCAAACTGGTAAATTGGAAGATTATGCTAAAAGAAAATGGGTCGAATGAGTTGAAATTCATCTAAAGTGTATCTTAATGCTTAAAACATCTTCAAATTATTTTATTCAAAATATTACTATATTACATTGAAGTACAACTTTTTCAATGATATTTGACACACAAATAATCAAGGAAAAAACTAAGGGTCAACTCGACCCGTTTTTTATAATATAGGTAATTAAGGTAATTTTCCCATGAGTTTAACTACAAACACAAATAGTAAGATGGATATTGTTTTAAAACGAGGAATTATACAAATAGATAACGATACAAATAAGATAACACGCACTCTTATTTGATACAAAACAAATTTATATTTGTCATCAATAGACACGGCCTAAGCATTATTGATAGAACATGCGAATTTTAATTATGGTGCATCTCAAATCAAGGTCCTGAATCTAATTAAAGACGAATAGTACAACTTTACAACATACCTATATACACGAAAGTTACAATAAATACTTCCATTTCTTGACAATACATGCTTCTTTAATTTCTAACAACCACCATTTTCTTTTAATCTTTATCGTAATCGTAGTCGTAATCGTAATTATTGTAATTGTAATGTAAATGTAAACTGGAAATGAGAATCGTATGGATGAACTTATAGTTTTTTGAGTTTACTGATTATAAAAAGTGATCAATATAGTACAAAATAACCTAAGAACTAATATTGTTACTTGGTGTAAAGAGTTAGTATATTTCTAACATTGCATATATGTTTTTTAAAGATAAAATGATTATTCAGCTAATGAAAAACTGCATTAATCTGGCGTTCCTAAAATTGTGTGTCATTTTTTAATAAAAAAATATATCTTAAAATCAACGAACTAAAATAACAATACCATAAAAAATAAAAATAAATCATAAAACATAAAATTGAATAGGGGATGTCTTCCATGGTGTTTTGTTTAAGCTCGACCTCGATTTATCAATTTGACATGACTTCTTCAAAATTGAATTGCGCGTGTTTTTACGCTTAATATAACACAAACAAAGCTCGAAAAACTCGATAAAATTTTGAACCAATACCTTATAAATTTGAATTTGACTCGTTTTATGTTTGAACTTGAAACCTTCGACTTTCAAGACCAAATCACTTTACTTAATAAAAGCTAGTATAATTTGTTATAATGATAGTTTTATACTACTCCAATAAATAAATATTTCAAACATCTAATATTAATATTGATATTTAATACTCCCTAATTCTCAAATTAAATGTTTTACTTTTTTACTTTGTTATGCCCGAAAATGAATATTCATTTTATACTTTCAACTAATCAAAATGTTTTTAAAAAGTCAATGAAATTTTGTTAGTTTACAATGTGTCTAGAAATTGAAACCGGATGAAGAGAGTTTTTAATATTGATTGGTGGTCCGTGGATGGATCAGAGTGTTAAAATAATAAATGCAGATATATTAATTATGTATCTATTTTATTTGTTGCAGGTGAATAGATACGGTTGATCGTGAACATGGCGAAGGAATCACTAATCAGACATGCACGATTTGGTGTCTAAGATATTTTCATATTTAGTCCTTTTACTTTCTATGCATTTATTCTTATAAGATTCCCATGTCAATATTTTATATTTATATTTGGACCATAAGTTACATGTTTGTTACGTCATACGAAGTGCAAAGTTTTTTCTCGGTTAATAGACTATTAATGCCAGTTTTGTCACTTACGATCGATGTTAATGTCGGATGTTAAGTGTTTAATGGTGGGTTGAAAGTGTTACATGTTTTTTTCTTTAATTTTATTGGTTTAAAAATATTTTGTAGACACGTTTTCACTCCAAATTTTACAATGAACCATTTCTTCAAAAATCGTATTTGCCTACTTGGTGTTAACAACGTGTCACCTCCATGTACTCTTATAGCTTAAAATGGATTTAAACATAACGGAAAGTGAATAAAGAAAAGCAAAGTGATGAACGGTGAAAGTGATTTTCTATTTTTTCAATATAAGGGTTCTAAATATTTTATTAATCATATTAATTTATTTATGAAGAAATTGAATGTGTTGTTAACAAAATCAAACTCGGGTGTTGTTAGACAAAATGGAGGAAGTGAATGTCTAGATATGCATTTATATCTTAAATTTGATGAATTAGTCATGTAAAATTGATGTTTGTTGATTGGTCAATAGCTCGAGATGACAATTATCACCCGATCCAAATATTCAATTTATATTTACCCGATTCATCCACTAGTGGTAGATATGGTAAATGGATGCATGATGGATATGGATATAAATACGGATGATTAGGAATTTGCATGGATGATAAATTGTCATCAATTTATTCATCTATTATTACCTGAAATGCATATTTATAAGTATAAATATACATATATATGACAATAAATATAATTAAATTAACATATACATATATATATATAACTATATGAAATGTCAATAAATCGTTATTTAGATAGATTATAAATTTCTTATGTATTAAATGTGTTTTGATTTTCTCTTATCATATTCCATTATAATGTTTTAAGCAAATTGAAAAGTCTACATCACTACCTATAGTATATACTAGTGATATCGCTTAAATTAGACATATTTATAGGGCGATATCGATCGGATTTGTATATTATTTTACTCATTTTATATACTTTAATTACTTAATTAGTCTAGTTTAGTTTCAGGTTAATAATCGAGAAGAGATCGAAAAGATATGAAAAAAATATCAAGAATTGGGTGATTTTTGCAGCTTTTGCGATGCTCAACGGTTTTGGCCATAACTCCCTCATACGGACTCTGATTGAGGTGATTCAAGTGCCCAAATTCTCGGAACTCATAGGGCTACAACTTTCAAAAAGGAACCTAGGGCTGAAAATGCAATTTTACCCGCCGGGTACTAATGAAAAGTTCCAGTTTGGCCTAGCCGGGTACAGAACATTCATCCGGGTGGGGAGGCCATAGTACCCGTCGGGCGCTGGGTACTTGCATTTCCAGCCGGGTATAAGGGTCGGTTAAGGCTTTTTGGCCTAACATATATCCAAAACCCTAATTATCATAAAACAATTTATTAGCTATGAATTAAGGACGATTTTGGGAGTTTTTGGAGAGCTTTTGGGAACACCCTAAGTGATCTATCCTCTTGTAATCATCATAGAAGTTAGTATTTATTTCTTTTCATTCGAATCTTGTTTATTTAATGTTTGATTTATGTTTGTAACCACATTATGAATCATTCTTTGATTATGAGCATTTGTTTAATTGACCCCGTGACAATGGGCTAAATACTTTATGTTCATCTAGACTAATAACCCTAGACGTTGGATTTATGATAATTAGAAATTTTTATGCGTATGATTTGATGTTAATTGTAGAACGATTTGTGTGTTTGATTGGAAACAATAAATGAATTGAACTAGGTTATTTGATTATAATATGGGTAGATCATATTTAGAGACATCTTATATGATTAGTAATCTCTATGACACTAGGATTATGAAGATTAAATCATCAAGTTAATAGATTTGTTTGATCATAATTGGAATTAATAACTTGTCAAGGACACTTACATTTTAGGATTTAAGTTAAACGGATGCATTGTGAAAACAAGTCATTTATATTAATAATTCTTATACGTTTAATACATTTCTAGTTATTGTCCAACTCTAGTGGTGGAATGTCTAGATGAACATACTTTTATCCTTTGGTTAATCTATCAATTTAATTGCTTTCTTTAATTTAGACACATTTGGACTGTCTGTCGTTAAGAGGCATTATCCTTTTACCTTAACTATAGATTAGATAAATAACCTTAAAATACATATAAACTGTTCATGTGAGAGACTACCCGGTAGACTTATCACTGCTATACTACTATCCGATTAGGTACGCTTGCCTAGTTGTGTAATAGTTAGCTTTGATTTTGTTTTACTATTTTTATAACTAGATATTTACACATCAACTAGCTAGTTATTTAACGATTACCACCATATAATTAAAGTCACTAACCAATCATAATAACGAAAAAATGTTTAAAAAAAATTTAAAAACTATATTTTAGATATATTTATAATCAAATTATTCTCCCTCAAAATGTACCAAACTCATCATTGGTGAAACAACTGTTATGGGAGGACATTTGAATGCTAGGTACAGATTCCCTAAAGTTATCATAGTGGTTGCATATTCTTATAACAAAGGTCTACAATATTTTTTTTACTTACTAATATTTTGGTTTCATTTCAAAATACAGTTTTTAAAAAAATAGACTTGTGAATATCTAATTGATATGCATTAACCCGCTTAATCTAATGGATATGGATATGGATCTGGATGGAGGACTTGAAAAATAAACAGATATGAATATGAATATTGATGAAGAAAAATAAATTGATATGGATGTAGATATAGATCAATCTTAATTATATATGATATATTGTCATTTCTATCAGCATCACATAGTAAATGTGTTGTCAACAACATCAATTATATTTAACTTATTTATTATTATTTTTATATAGTTATATATATTAGGGTATACTTTTAAAAATCATATTTGTCAATATATATTATTATTATTCTTTTTTTATACATTATGTTGGATAATTTTTTAAAAATAGTCTATTCACTTTTAAGTAGACATATGACTGTTTATATTTTAATTCTCATACATCTCGCTATCAGCGAAATTAAACAATATTTTTGTTGTTAAATAACCTCTTATTGATGATCTGAAACTAACAAATATGATATTGATTACGAGTGAACATACACGAGTACTAACCACTTAGATAATCATACTTCCATTTCAAAGTTTGTTACCAAGAATATCCTAATATTTGTTTGATGATATTTCTTAAAACTTTTTATGTTAAATTATTTAATAAAATGATTTGATTAAAATAGAAAGGGAGGGGAAAAATAGATGGACAGGAGTTCATTCACTATAGTCACTTTTGTATTTTGTATGATGAGTCCAAGGTTGGGACCATTGACCTTTGAGGATAGGTTTTTTGTTCATGACTATTTTTTGGTTTTGACAAAACAAAATATATATGTCACTAATTAAAAATCATAAAAGCATAGAACCTGTAAAATTACATTTCTGTTTCCGACCATGCTTTTGTTAAATTCAACTTACTAACACTAATATCTTACTCACGCAATGTAGCGATCACTAAAAATTTATATAGGTTAATTTGTTTGTTTAATATGTCATCTTTGGTTCAAAGACTTTAATAAGTAGTATAGATACGTACATTTAAGAATGGGGAAAAGATATATAACACAAAAGTTATGTGTTGTTTATTGATCGCAATCATAGTATTTTATACATTTTTCTCTTCAATTTTATTTTAAATACAAATTCAATTCCTCCTTTTAATCCTAACAACACCTAAGTTAGACGTTAACTTCATCAATTATTTTCCGTTCAAATAGAAACAAAGATAATCATTTGAATTTACAAACACAAATCTTTTGTTCGTCTTCGTTACAACTCTGCTACTTATTTAAAAACGTTAATATGTAAATCGTAACAAACATTCACTAAAAGTATTTCTTTATGCTAAACACTTCCAAAAATAACTTCTGTAAATAATTATAACAAATTTGAAATAATAAAATGACTAATTAATAGTTCCACTAGTCATTACCCCGTAAATCACGTTTGACAAATGGAAAGGAACCATGTTAACATCAATTCCTTCCGCCTGCCTAAGACACGTAATTGGATAGCTACTTTCCTTTTAGTGTTGGTCAAAATAATTATTTTATTTCCTTACGTAAATAGCTTCATTATTTATCAAGTCATCTAACTAATATAATTACAGTATTTTTACTATCCTCAGTGAGAATTACTTAGTTATTATTTTATTATCCTTGTTGTGTACACAATTTAATATTTTACGAACAAGTTGATTAAAATTGTATCTAATATTTTAATAATGTGTGAGATTAAAGAGTCAACTATATTTTGAGAAAAATGAGAGACATACGATCTTTATTTTTGATTTATATAATAGATGACTTAAATTCGCGACACTGCATTTTACGTGCACACTTTATTTACGTAAAATGCAGTATTTTTAAGATGTATCGAATCTGAGTCATTGACTACAAAAATTAACGGTTAAAATCGTTTGTCAAAATGCAATTACCCCTTAAAATCTTATATTTTTATTATATTTATGTGAAAGTAAAAAGAATTACTATGTGTGTATTAAATAGTTCCGTACACAATCTAAAATTTTGTAAGAAGACAATTGCATTTCTAACTCCATTATATATCCGTCTATTCATAATCAATGATCATTAATCATTAAATTTTAAATAGTTATTATTAATTAATATGTACTTAGAATAACTATAATAATTAATAATTAATAATTAAATAAATCAAAACAACACCATTAATAAGGATATTCCATTTTTAAACGCTTATATATTACTCTATCAGGTAAATATTTTATATGAAACTATGATACTCCCTATTACTTAAGGTTATTTTCGTTATAAATTGTTAATTGTTAAGTTGATACTAAATGACATATTCTAATATCCATCATTAATTAATTAATTATTAATGATATAATCTATAGATTATTCTTATAATTTACTCCGCTAAAATTGATGCAAAGTAAAGGTTACTATACGTTGTTTGCCTTGCCAAAAAAAGAAAGAAAACGAAAAGGCCAAAAAGAAAAATTGAAAGAAAATAATCGTGTGAGGGCGTCACGTCTTTGGCAGTAAATCATCACATTACACGTGGCATTTCTGGAGGCGTAGGATCCTTTGATTTGGTCTAACTTAATTTGAAATTTATTGAAAAAAGCTTATTTTTGGCCATTACTTCGTGAAAAACGTCCTATTATACCCTAAACTATTTTACTTTTTTTATTTTAGTCCCCTCAACTATGATAATTTTATTTTACCATCTTGTTAGTGTTGCAAACAACATCCGTTTACACCGTACCGTTTAAAGCGCAACTATATCCATAATATGGATTTTTGTTTTAACGTACGCTTTGTGTAGTATGTATTTATAACAATAAGTACATGTTTATTTTAGTTAATTAAATTATCTTTAACATTTCATAATTACGTAAACTTTTTAAACCTAAATTAATTATATATATACAGTCATAACCATATCAATCGTATTATTTTAGGTGTAATATAACTAACCAATACATATTTGTTATTACCATCAATTTATTTGATTAATATCAAATCCAGTATTTTTCATTCCAATGTTTTCGTCCAAATTGATAATCTATTCTATTTAGTTTGATTACAACAAACACGTAATCTATTTAGCTAGCAAAGTATACAAGTTTATACTTGACAATCTCTATATGTAACCATACAATAAGAAAGATATATAATTACAATAATACAATGACAGTTTTGTTTTACTATGCACCTTATAGTTAAAAATTCCATTACCTTAGTATATCAAGTTTGACGTTGTCAACTTACGTGTAAACAAGCATAATTATTCATATAATCTTAATATGTATCTTGTAAACGTTCATGACGACTTCTTCAACATACTCAAGTTCCATTAACTTGTGCTCTACTTTACCTTTTTGCACAATTTTGTATCTATTGTAATGTTTTTTTGTTGTTGGACTCTTTCGTTTTTAGTTTACAAGTTGTGTTTTGTGTCGAACTAATCAACATGGTATGGCTTGACTTGATAATTAATTCGGTTAATTACGTTTAGAAGCAATTAATCACAAATCCATTAGCCAAGAGACGTGATGTTTTCTACAACGCTCAAGTCATAATTGACTCGTTAAGGTGAAGTAATTTATTCATATTATATGTCAAATTTCGCCAACTTAGTGTCCAATTCTTTGAACTTTTCTTTACCAAGATAGTTTCTTTGTTAGTCATACAAACACAAGATATAAAAATCACAATAATAACTCTAAACGCATAAGCAAAAATTGTGAATCCTTTTTCTAATTTAATGGAAAACATAGTTAACAATAAACAATTACCACACCAAGTGTCTTCTTGTGTGTTATGATGCAAATCTATTTCATCCGGGTGTAAACACATGCCCACATGTACAAGATTGTATTTTACTCTCTCCACAAGTCTCGTATAAATGAAATGTAAGCTATTACAAAATGGAACTTTACTAAACGAAGTTAAAACACCTTTATATTATATCGCCTCATGACTCATACCATCACTTGTAAAAGGCAAGCATGAATATTGAACGGTAAGAACTAAAGACCTTATAAAATCAATTAAGAGTGTAAGACTGTGCAAACTTGATGAGCTACTAAACGTATAATTCAAAGTTCAATTCTATGACAATCTCAATCGATATACACCTGACTGTCTTATACTTTTCCAAATCCATAACAAGAAATGTAAATCAAACAGATTAGCGACTCACTTAAGCGGTGACATGATCCGACCTTATCATTGAAATTTTCAAATAAATCACGTTTATTTCTATAGTCAATGAGACAATACTTTTTCGTATCGCATTTTCAAGATAAAAGTAGGTAACCAAATTATATCATGCATAACCATCGAGGGTGACCCGACTGGTAAAAACTTGATACGGTATCACTAAATAATGGGATGTCTCAAGTTCGACCCCTGTTAAGTGCAAACATTCTGAAGTGGCCACCCCAACCTCTTGAAAAAGAAGGGCTTCACCTGGTTGAATTTTTGTAGCGGTTGACTCATACTTCATAAATTAGTTGGTTAAATGTCAGAACTCTGGTTAAAAAAAATTATATCATACACAAAGTTCATTTTATCTGAATAAACGATCCAATTTAGTTCGATGCAAGCTTCGAGTAACCAATCTCGTTGTACGAAATGACTTGTTATTTTTGATAAACATTTAACTTTATTCGACTAGACTACTACAACGTGTGAGAATTGTGAGATAATTCTACATGGATTAAATTTATCAATGTTTCGTTGTACAAGGACTAAACATGTTCATTCCCTTCAAAAAAATATTATGGAAGACGAAGATGAAGAAAATAAAGCAAAGGGTTTAGCAGTTTTCTTTCTTTCAGAAAAAAAGAAGAAGAAAGTTTCAGAAACCAAAAACAAACGAGTTGCCGTCCAGCAACATTTCACACACAAAAACACACACATAATCAACTGTTAGGGCACAAAAATTCAAAATCCCTAAATTTCAATCAAAATCAACGCATTGCAAAATTCCAAGATACACACACGTATACAGATCAGCATTTCCTTTAATTAGATCTTATTATTTCATATCGAAACCCTAATTGACGTCGTCCGATCAGCTGACTTCGTATATTTGTTGTCCGATCGGAGATCCGGTTTGCCGGTAAATTGAACGGCGGTTGTTTGATATTTACCGGCGAATGAGTGATTTAAAACGATGAAATGGAATTCATTGCTTAAAGACTTTAAAGAGAAGGTTGGATTAACAACAGTAAGTACATCAGCTACTGCTGCTTCATCTCCATCATCATCATCTGCATCTCCATCACCTTATCATCATGATTTCAATAATAATGCAACATCCTCACCACAAGATTACTTCTCATCTTCTTCAAGGTTAGTTATATATGTGTATATATATATATTTATATATTCACATGTTGATTTTAGTTAATGCCTGATTATATTATGCAATGATATTGTTTAACTCGTGACGAATTTGAAGAGGTGTTGTAATTGGAACGATTGAGGGTTTAAGAGATAGGTTCTAGGTTTAAGTTGTTATAAGGATCTGAAAGTTTGATGTTACTTAAAACAGATTAGTTAATGAGGTAGTGAAATGAATAACTTGATCTGTTAAATCTGGCTATAATAGATGTAAAATAGTTCTAGATTTTGATAGGTATAGTACATTACTGAAATAAGGCTTTGTATACTTGTTATGTGCATTAACATATAGGATGGAGCTGAAAACGTAAAAAGATTCATCATGTTAGATGTATCTAAACTCAAGAGCCGTCGTGAATTTTTCTTCAGTTGGTGTGAATTTGCAGAACATTTACCTGTTAATTGCTATGCTTCTTAAATATGGTGAATATAGTTCTTACTCTAGCAGTCTATCCTCATTAATTCGTTTTGTCTTGGAAGTGGTAACTCACATTAAATGCAGCCTTTTGTTATAACTAGACACAATATATAAAGTAACTTTTATTGTTTCCCTGTTTCAGTAAGTTGGGCTTTTGAGGTTTTTACTTTTAGAATTATGTTGTAGAAAGGGTTAGATTGTAAGTTTCATAAAAAAAAAGCTTGATCACTGATGGAAAAGAATTACATTTTGGTGTTAGCGCTTATACACTTGTTTCAGGTAGAAAGAGAGATTTTTGATAGCTAGATTAAGCTTGTAAATATACCTTAAATGATGATACATTTTAAAGTCACCAAACCAGTAAGTTCTAGATGAGTTGATATTGACATTGAATTGGAACATTAATAGGTTGAAACACCAAAATTCGAAGTGCACATCTCGTTAGCGGCGGTGGTAGTAGTGTTTATGTTAACTAATCTTACCTGAATATTATTCCTGCATAAAAAAGACACCTAATCAAGTAAAGGATAATTCATTTTACGAATTTGTCAATGCTCCTAATCTTATTCTTTTGAATGTTCAAATTTTATATGAGGCTTGTACAAAATTGTAAAATCTACTCTAGTGGTTGTCCCAATTTATAAAGGGGACTTCTGATTACAAACATAACAAATAGAAGGAGCAAATCGTTCAAATGTTGTTAGTAAATGCTCCCACATAAGATCTAAAAATGATTACTTCCATAAATTCTCCAAAACCATATTAACTTTAATCTATTAAATCTTCTCGGAGTAGAAAACACATACAAATGATAGAGATTTTATAATTTATTTATCAAACACCCATCTAATTCCCACATTAACCGTACCATTTACAAAATTAAAAGTTTTACCTCACATATATTCAAACAATCTTTATGTTTTAACATGGCTCAGGTATATTTGTAGATGATGCTGCGTGCTTGCACCTATAAATTTTTGAGCCTTAGGTTTATTTGTTTAATATATTTATATATTCCTGATTTTTAAAGTGATTGCCGATGTAAAACTCCCACGATTCACTTGTGTCACCTTGTATCTCAGAGACAAATATGAATTGGAATTGGACTTTAAGAGACATTGGGAAGAGTTCCGTTCTTCTTCTTCAGAGAAGGTTAGTGCACATATTTACCTTTACAACATCTTTTAGAAATCGTCAACACATTCTTATGAATTTTATCTCTATATGCAGGAGAAAGAAAAGGCCTTGAATATGACCGTTGATGTCTTTTGTAGATTTGTAAAGCAACATTCTAATGTAGCACAATTGATTACCATGTACGACTATAACTATACTTTTCTTTATATATTTCCTGGTCTATTCTTTCTATAATTGTCTCTTATATGTATGTACACAGACACATTTACTGTTATGAAGTTATCTGAAAACGATTTTGTTTACTTTATTATTCAGTTAATCTTACTTTACAATTTAGTGTTTATATAGTGTAACAACTCCAATATGAGATGTCAATGAAGTAATTTATTGAATGAATAATCTTGAGAAAAAAGTTTAACTCCGCGTACCAAAAAAGTGAACTTAGTTCATGAATAGCCATTATTCTATGCAGCATTCTAAAATCTAAAGCATTAATCTTTTGGAAATGCAATTTTTGCTATCTAAAACAAATACACATAATGTTAAACGACGACTTGGTTTTGTTTCATCCAAAGTGGTAGGACGATTTCAACTTATATTATTTAATGTTCATTGACGAATGGGATTGCGGCAACAACTAAAATTGCTGTAGGCTTTTGAAAACTAGCCAAGTTAGAGAACCATGAGAACAATAAGAGATGGATTTAATTCCAGACTTTTTATTTGAATTTAGATTCGAAGCCTACAAGTATACTACATCATTGTATAGTTGTTTGGATATGCCAAATTACTGAATCTATTTGGATATGGTTGGAACTTTAAGTTATTACTTTAGCTTTTCTGATCTTTATAAGTGTTCTTGATTTGCAGATTAGTAGAGACACATATATTTTCTTTTGTCGTGGGTAGAGCATTTGTTACAGATATAGGAAAGTTAAGATTGAGCAGCAAAACACGATTGTTGGAAATTGAAGGTTTGATGGGTTATTTTTCAGAGGTTACAGAGGTTTGGCTTCAAGTTTCTATCTGTATCCCTCGGATTGAGATATGAATATGTTCAATGTGCAATAATATTAGTCTGTTTGTCTGTAGGATGGAATTCAGCCCGGTTCAAATCTTTTGCAGGCTGTGGAATATCTTGTATCTGGGGTACATCGTTACCCTATTATTATTTATATGAATCTTTTATTGAGTAGAATCCTTTCATTTGCTTTCTCTACGAACTTTAGGCTGTAAAATACTTATATTATGACACTTGCCGAAGACAAATTTTGTCTGTTTTTATTTTTATCTAAACTAATGGACCTATGTATGTTGTTGACAGCCTATTGATAAACAATCTCTCCTTGATTCTGGGATCTTATGTTGTCTCATTCATATCCTTGATGCCCTTCTGGGTCCTGATGGAAGGAATACGAGGCAAAAGGTTACTTCCATTGAAGAGGATTCAGAAGTGATGGATAACACCGGTCCAGATCGACGACTTGAGGTATTCTATGCCCTATGGCTGATATCTATATGCCACTATGTAATCACGTACTTGGATAAATTTGTTTTAAACTATTTCCTTATATTAAGCTATATAGGAAACTAGTATACTTGGTAGAGTTGATGTTTTCGAGAGGGGCATAAGTAGAATACTGTCACTTTCTCTAATGCTCAGTTTTCATCCTTGAAGGTAGAGGGCAGCATTGTGCATATTATGAAGGCATTGGCAAACCATCCTGCAGCTGCTCAGAGTTTAATTGAAGACAGATCACTTCAATCACTCTTTGAGATGGTTGCCAATGGATCTTTGATTTTATTTTCAAGATACAAGGAAGGTCTTGTACCCTTGCACAGTATTCAGCTCCACAGACATGCAATGCAGGTCATCTTTAAAACCTTGTGAATTGACATAGCCAATGATATGTTGACAGTTATATTTTTCGTACCATTAGTAAATTTCTCTTATATATTAAAACTACCATTTTGTAATCCAGATACTTGGTCTTCTGTTGGCGAATGACAATGGAAGCACTGCCAGGTACATAAGGAAGTATCAGCTGGTAATGATCCCGTTCTATCTTTCTGAATTATAATCGTTATTCATCATGTTTTGGTGGGATTGTTTGTATCATGATCTAATAATCTACTCATTCTTGTATATGGAGTTTGATTCTTTTTAGAAAATTTTGACAGTATTTCTGTTGCTTCGAGTCAACATATGCGATTGGTTCTCATTGGTTGTTTTATTTCTGTGTATTCACATTTTGTTATTTCTGACACTTCTAATTCAGTTATTAATTACATGCAGATGAAAGTACTGCTGACTGCTGTGAAGGACTTTAAACCAGAAACTGGAGATCCTGCATATACAATGAGCATCGTTGACTTGTTGCTTGAGTGCATAGAATTGTCATACAGACCTGGTGAATTGCTTTCTCTTTTTCATTCTGACAGACATGTTACTATTAGAAGTTCATTCAGTGCTACATGTAACTATTTTAGAGGGTGGTTAAATATGCAGTCCGGAACTAATTATCTGATTTTTTCCGATTTGAAGACACAATAATCAGTTTTGAATGTCTGGATAAACAGGTTTCATTCTGATTATCTTAGATGCGAAGGGTCAAATAATCTGTTTTGGATAGTCAGTTTCATAGCAGCTGCAACAAAATGATTATGTAATTGTATAATGAAATTACATATTTGTCCCTTAGTTTAACATTTTAACGTAATTTGAGAGAGTTGTACTCTCATTTTATATAATCTATCTCAGTTTATGCAATCTCCCAGCCTTACAAAGCCATAGGTCTTTTTACCAGTCATTTGTTTTGTACTTAACTGTTAGCTTTTGGACTGGTCCTTTTTTTGTTATTTTCTTGTTTACTCTTTTAACCTAGCCCAACTAGCTTAGAAATAATGGATTATTTTTTACATTGTTTAAAATCTCATTATGTGAAAACAATAAAAAAATCTGTAGAGGCTGGTGATATCAGGCTCAGGGAGGATGTTCGTAATGCTCATGGGTATCAGTACCTTGTTCAGTTTGCATTAGTTCTTTCAAAGGATCAGGAATCTGAAACTAGCGAGTCAGCAATGCAGTATGAGAAGGGAAAAGGAGACACCTCATCACAAGATCTCTCACCCACTCTATCAAGATTGCTTGATGTTCTTGTCAATCTAGCTCAAACGGGTCCACCTGATGCCACTTTGACTAGTTCAAAGGGTAATCGCAGAAGTCAGACTTCGTCTTCCGACCGGTTTCCGGATGATAATTGGGAAAAGGACAACTATAAAGTCAAAGATATCGACGCTATCCAAGTATTACAGGACATTTTTCTCAAAGCAGATAGCCGGGAACTCCAGGCAGAAGTGTTAAATAGAATGTTTAAGATTTTCTCAAGTCATCTCGAGAATTACATGTTGTGTCAGCAGTTGCGAACGGTGCCCTTATTGATCCTTAATATGGGTGGCTTCCCACCTTCTTTGCAAGAAATTATCCTTAAGATTCTTGAATATGCAGTAACCGTTGTTAATTGTATACCCGAACAAGAATTGTTAGCACTTTGCTGCTTATTACAACAACAAATAACATCCGAGTTGAAGCACGCTATCTTATCATTCTATATAAAGTTATTGTCATTTGATCAACAATACAAAAAGGTCTTGCGCGAAGTTGGGGTGTTGGAAGTTTTGTTAGATGATCTCAAGCAGCACAAGTTTCTATCGGGTCCTGAGCAGCATAATGGTAACAATGATGATTTTGAAAAGAAGTCAAACTCTAGTAGCTTTAAGAAACATTTAGACAGTAAAGATGCAATCATTTCATCTCCAAAGTTATTGGATTCGGGTTCGGGAAAGTTCTCTCTATTTGAAACCGAAGCCACGGTTTCTGTTGCTTGGGATTGTCTGTTCTATTTGATGAAGAAAGCAGAACAGAATCAAGTGACATTCCGTTCTGCTAATGGTGTAACAACCACACTTCCCTTTCTGGTGTCTGATATCCACCGTCCTGGCGTCCTTCGTGTGTTATCATGTTTAATTATTGAAGATTCTGCACAGGTTCAATATATATTCATCTTTTATTATTGTTCTCACTAAAGGTGGCAAGATGGGCTGGTTGGGGCTGGGTAATGGTCAAAACAGGTGGGTTGACCTGCAGAGACTTCGTCTTTTTTATTTTTATTAATATTTTTATAATAATAAATGCACAATAATCTGGATTTCTGAATAAAACGATAATATAGGCTTCAGGTCACTTTCAACCAGTTCGACCCACTCCCTTTCTTATCAAAACCTTTTGGTCTGACCCATTAAATTTTCTGTTAAGCTCTATAATCATTTGTTGTTTTTAATTTTTCGTTAATTGTGCTTTTGTATGTTTTATCCTTTTAATGTAAGTACCCATATTGATCCATAAAGTTATATTGATTAGGTTCATTCTGAGGAACTGAGCATGCTGGTTGATGTTTCAAAAAGTGGGATGGTTACCAGTGCTTTAGGATCTCAATATGGCCTTCAAGATGATGCAAAATGTGATGTTTTTGGAGCATTATGGCGGGTCTTAGGAGCTAATACTTCTGCTCAGAGAGTATTTGGTGAAGCCACTGGATTCTCTCTTCTCTTAACAACACTTCATAGTTTTCAAGGAGATAAAGGGGAGATTGAACCTGCTCGTTTAAGTGTTTGCACAAGAGTTCTCACATATTTACTGCGTGTAACAACAGCTGGGGTGTGCGATAATGCTGTTAATAGGGAGAAGTTAAATACAATTCTATCCTCACAGACTTTCTATGATCTTTTATTCGAGTCTGGTTTAATCTGTGTGGAGTCTGAAAGGCAAGTAATGCAGTTGCTCCTTGAACTTGCACTTGAGATTGTTCTTCCGCCATTTTTGACTCCGGAAACAAATGCTCTTGAAAGTTCGTCAGCTAGTTTCCCTGTAATTACTCATTCGGGATCCTTTTTTCCCGAAAAAGAGCGAATATATAATGCTGGTGCACTGAGGGTCTTGATTCGTTCATTGTTGCTTTTCACTCCAAAACTACAGCTGGAGTTGCTGAAACTAATCAAAGAGCTTGCTCGTGCTGGCCCATTTAATCAAGAAAACCTAACATCTGCGGGTAAACTCTTTTTATATATATGGCATGTACTATTACAAGTAGAGGAGGCTATGGGCAGGTTGAGTGTTGAATCATACTGGCTCGACTCAGAAAGGACGATTGTTTGGCGCGTGACGAGTCGGGTCGGGTTGGGTTGACCTGGTACCTTTTTTGTTCAAAATTATCAATTAAAATAATCAGTTTATCAATCTGATAATAAAAATTATAATTTTCTGTTTTTGTTTTAAATAAAAGATGTAAGAATTCCTATACTTCTATGGATCAAAAAATACACTTTGAGTGATGTTTAACCCACTTTCTTTATACCCAGATTTTTACTTCATCCATTTGATCTGTTTGATAGAATCATAAACTGAATTGAACCATTCATAAATAAATGGGTTGAATTTTCTACCTCTACATCGAAAGAGCTAGTATCTTACTTTTTACTGTATCTTTCTTTGTTCAGGTTGTGTGGAACTTCTCTTGGAGACAATATACCCCTTCCTTTCGGGTTCATCCTCTCTGCTTTCACATACTTTACAGATTATTGAAGTACTTGGGGCTTATAGGTAATCCTTTTTCAGTCCAGAAGTTAGATCTAAGTTGTTCATCTTTGCGTGAAAGCTATTCATCAATCCACACCTACAGTCTCCGTCATCATTTTTCTTCTCTTCAAAAGTGTCCAACTTAATGAGATATTTTTTTTATGCCTAATTGCATAAAAAGGTTAACAGCATTGGTCATAAAAAGGTTAACAACATTGGTCCAAATTCTATCATAGATAAACAACTCATCTAGACCAGAAAAACCATCAAAGTTTTGAAGTTTTTGATTTAAGGTAATTCAACCCAATAACCTGTCAAAGTGGTAGCTGACGTGTTGGTAACCTTTGACTATGTTTTCCCCCATCTTTCTGTCATGGTGCCTGAAACTCCGTTATCTTTTGGAATTGCCGTACACAATTTTTTATCAATTATTATTGTTATATTTGTTTTAGAAACTTTGATGGTTTTTTTCTGGCCCAAAAATGAGTTAGTTATTAGCCTGCATTAAATAAGACAACATGCACCAGTATGCCGTTTCTCAGTTGCATATATCTTTACTACTTGCTAAACTGGGAACTGAAATGTAACTGTGGAACAAAGGGAGTACATAGCTTGTTTAAGTTCTTATCTCAGTTTATGCTTCTGGTTTCAGATTATCAACAGCAGAACTTAGGACAATTATAAGATGCCTTCTGCAACTGAGAGAGAAAAATCCTGGTCATATTCTTGTTGATATGATGGAAAAGATAGTCATCATGCAAGATATGACTTCAGAGAATGTTCCTCTTGCACCATTCATAGAAATGGATATGAGAAAGATCGGATATGCATCCATAAATGTGTCCTTAGGAGAGAGATCATGGCCACCTGCAGCTGGCTATTCTTTTGTTTGTTGGTTTCAGTATCGGAATTTCTTGAAATCGAACACCAAAGATCTGGAATCTTCAAAACCTGTATTTTCTAAAAGGAACGGAATGCGTATATTCTCGGTTGGTGCTATAGATGGTGGTGATGCATTCTATGCAGAACTCTGTCTTCAAGAGGACGGAACGTTGACCCTAGCAACAAGCAATTCGTCTTCTTTAACTTTTTCAGGGCTAGATATAAACGAAGACCAGTGGCATCACCTTGCAGTGGTGCACAGCAAACCGAATGCTTTGGCGGGATTATTCCAAGCTAGTGTTGCGTATGTTTATCTTAACGGGAAGCTTAGACACACAGGGAGATTAGGATACTCCCCATCGCCAGTTGGCAAGTCTCTGCAGGTAACTATCGGGACACCGGTAACTCATGCACGGGTCAGTGAGTTGTCGTGGACCCTACGATCGTGCTATTTGTTCGAAGAAGTATTGACACCGGGTTCCATTTATTTTATGTATATTCTGGGCAGAGGGTATAGAGGTCTTTTTCAAGACACGAATCTTTTACAGTTTGTGCCTAACCAGGCATGTCGTGGGGCTAGCATGGCCATTTTAGATTCTTTAGAGACAGATTTGGCGTTGACTTCTAATAATCAGAGGGCTGAGAGTGGTAGTAAGCAAGGATACTCTAGGACTGATCGTAGTGGAATTGTTTGGGATTTTGAAAGATTAGGGAACCTCTCGCTACAGCTTTCTGGAAGGAAATTGATATTTGCATTTGATGGAACGTCTACAGAAGCCTTTCCTGCCTCGGGAACTTTGTCAATGCTCAATTTAGTTGATCCAGTCTCCGCAGCTGCTTCTCCTATCGGAGGTATGTTGCGAATTTTTGATTTTAAAAATATAACTGGAGGTGGAACTTTCAACTTGTTTACTAATGGATGGGAAGATTTGGGTTATGATGTATCCCTTACTGGTAAAATGGCTTACCGCTTACATGAATAAATTTAGCTAAAAGGGGAAACCTGTCAAATAGGTTTCAATCAATATATGAAGAAAATCTGATCCTTAGATAATAGCACCTAAGTTAGGTGCTTTTAGGCAAAATGAAGGATGAATCTGTATATGTTAAAAAGCTAATGGACTACTACTGTAAAATTGATGATAGTTGATCGGTCAGCAGTCTTTATAGTAATTTTAATTGTAGAAATGGTTAGAGATTTAATGCATTGACTATTTATAACAAAAGGGGTAAAATGAACACTAAATGGTTGCTGGTCAAGGCAACTGACCCGTATCAACCCTTCAGTGTTGGGGTTGATTTTCGAAGCAAATGCTGACTGTCAAAGTTACTCATTTGTGACCAGAAATGAACAAAATCAACCCAACCAACCCATTTCAACTTTCAACCCTTTAGTGTAGAGGTGGCTATTCTGATCCTTTTATTTTGAAATAGGTTGATTCGGTAAAAGGAAAACATGCCAAATGGGTCAAATGGGGTGGAAATCGCTGAAAATGTTTGAAAATGCCTGTAGCATACAGGATCACTCAATTAAAAACGTCAGATTAAATTTCATAATGCATCTTTGTAAATCTTATTTAATACATTAATAAGTTTGATGATTAAAGAAATGGATAAGATGCGGTGGTGGGTCAGATTGGCCAACTCATGTCTACCTGTTACACAACCCACCGAAACTGCCCATTTAGCCACCTTTACTTATCATGGACTGGAATCAAATGGACAACCTTGTTGCAAAAATGCATGTGGATGATTGTAGAAAGGAGCCTTGGTGCACCAGGGGTCGTTATATGCATTTCTTCTTTTATTCTTTCTTCCTGCCATTTCCAAAGTTTATCTGAATTTGAGTCTCGTTTTCTCTCTCCAGGTATACCACGCTTTGGACGTCTTCATGGTGATGTGTATGTCTGTAAGCATTGTATAATTGGTGAAACCTTACGTCCCATTGGTGGAATAGCTGTTGTCTTAGCCCTCATTGAAGTAGCAGAGACCAGTGATATGCTACAAATGGCATTAACACTGCTTGCTGGTGCACTTAATCAAAATCCTCAAAACATTAGAGACATGCAAGCATTTAGAGGGTATCACTTGCTAGCCCTCTTTCTACATTCAAGAATGTCGATGTTCGATATGCGGTCACTTGAGATATTTTTTCAAATTGCTGCTTGTGAGGTGTCTTTTCCAGAACCCAAAAAGTTGGAAGAAACTCAAAACAATCTGTCACCGTCACCATCAACTCTGAATGAAATGAGTTTTGAAGAGCTCAATCTAACTAAATTCCGTGATGAGAATTCCTCAGATAGTTCGCGTGATGACATGGATGATTTTTCTATGCCAAAAGACACTTTTAGCCATCTCTCCGAACTTGACAACGACATACCACCTGAAACATCGAATTGCATAGTTCTTTCAAATGCCGATATGGTTGAGCACGTGTTGTTAGACTGGACTGTGTGGGTAGCAGCTGAAATTCCAATTCAAATTGCTCTTTTAGGGTTTCTTGAAAATCTCGTCTCGATGCATTGGTACCGGAATCATAACCTCACCATTTTGCGTAGGATAAACCTCGTTCAACATCTGCTTGTTACCCTCCAAAGGGGTGACGTAGAGGTCCCCGTACTAGAAAAATTAGTTGTGCTTTTAGGCGTGATTTTGGAGGACGGTTTCGTCATTTCCGAACTTGAGCATGTTGTCCGATTTGTGATTATGACTTTTGACCCCCCGGAACTAACTTCACGGATTCAAATTATTAGGGAGCCAATGGGGAAGCATATTATTGTTAGAAATATGCTGCTCGAAATGCTAATTGATCTTTTAGTCACCATCTCATCAGAAGAGCTTCTTGAACAATGGCATAAGATTGTGTCATCAAAATTGATAACGTATTTTCTTGATGAAGGTGTTCATCCCACAAGTATGAGATGGATCATGACTCTTCTTGGTGTGTGTCTTACATCATCTCCTACTTTTGCTCTCAAGTTTAGAACGAGTGGTGGGTATCAAGGATTAATGAGGGTGCTACCGAGTTATTATGACTCCCCGGATATCTATTATGTTCTCTTTTGTTTGATATTCGGGAAGCCTGTTTATCCGAGATTGCCAGAAGTTCGTATGTTGGACTTTCATGCCCTTATGCCAAATGATGGAAATCATGTCGAATTGAAGTTTATAGAACTTTTGGACTCTGTAATCGCAATGGCTAAATCAACTTTTGATAGGTTATCTGTCCAGACTCAAGTTGGTGGGGGGCTTGTCGCAGAGCTTGTGGATGGAAGTACAAAAATGACGGGTGACCTCCAGGGTGAAGCTTTGATGCACAAAACTTATGCTGCCCGTCTTATGGGTGGAGAGGCTTCGGCGCCTGCTGCTACAGCATCGGTTCTTAGGTTCATGGTTGACTTAGCCAAAATGTGTCCTCCATTTTTGGCTGTCTGCAGACGAGCTGAGTTTATTGAGAACTGTGTGGATCTTTATTTCTCATGTGTCAGGTTCTGCCTTCACTTTTTCTTTGCTTCTTTATCTGAAAAGATTCGAGGTGGCAAAGAATATAATTGCATCAACTGTGCTGTTAACATTATAATCTAACCATTAATGTGAAATGAGGTGGCAAAACGGTTGGGTCTCGTGGGTTGAGTAACAGGTGTACACGGATCAATTTTAATAGGGGCTGGGCTGGGTTAAGCCAAAGCCACTTTTTTGTCCATCAAAAATACGCTTTGGGTGACTTTCAACTCATTTGATCAGTTCCTTTTTTAGATAAGGTCTTCTATTTCCTTCATTTGACCCATTTGATTAGTTTGGGATTAGATTTAGCCCAAATTGACCCGTTTATAAGTAAATGGGTGGAATATGTCCACTTTAACTAGTAAGCTTTGGGCAAATTTGGACTCATATGACCTATTTTCTTTTCTTATTATCTTGTTCTACTCATTTGACTCGCTAGAATTAAAGTTTAAATAGACCTTTGTGTTACTCATTATGCTCTTATTTTTAACTAACTTTTTTTATCTTCCTGTCCTATGTATTTAGGTCTGCTCATGTTGTGATGATGGCGAAAGAGCTGTCAGTAAAGGCAGAAGACAAGAACATAATTGATGGTGATGACACTAGTAGTTCTCAGAACACATTTTCCAGTTTGCCACATGAGCAAGAAGAATCTGTTAAGACCTCCATAAGCATCAGAAGCTTCCCTCCAGTGCAGGGAAGTGCTAGTTCTGAAGATATTCCTGTTGTCACTGACAATATCGATGAAAAACTCAAAACTCAACCATTGGAATCACAAGAGTCAACTGAAGAAGCTGCACGGTCTTTCTCAACACTAGACGATGAACCACTTGATCAGCCATCTGACAGTAAGCAGTTCAATTTCCATGAACTCAAAATCACTCCAGTTAATGTTCACCCAGCTGGTTCACAGGGTTCTCCATCTTTAAGTATATTTGATTCTCCAATTTTATCCGAGAGATCGAATTCTCGTTTTCAGTCCATACCCTCTCCATCTCAGATTCTTGGTTTGCCATCTTGGTTGGGATCAGCTGCATCTCCTTCTGTGGAATCTTCTGTATCTTTGAACGAACTCGAGTCAACTCCTGACTTGAAGTCTCCATTCCACCTACCTAATCCTGCAAATTCGTTTTCTACAGTTAACCCAAAACTGATTCTTGATGTGGATGATTCTGGTTATGGAGGGGGCCCTTGTTCTATAGGTGCAACTGCCATGCTAGATTTCACGGCAGAAGTTCTTGCTGATTTTGTAACTGAGCAGATAAGGTCAACACCCGTTATTGAATCCATTTTGGAAACCGTTCCATTATATGTCGATCCCGAATCTGTATTGGTTTTCCAGGGCTTGTGTCTTACAAGACTCATGAACTTCCTAGAAAGACGGCTCTTGCGGGATGATGAAGAAGAAGATAAGAAACTCGATAAAACCCGATGGTCATTGAATTTAGATGCTCTCTGTTATATGATTGTGGATCGTGTTTATATGGGTGTGTTTCCTCAACCGGCTGCTATACTGAAAACACTCGAGTTCTTTCTGTCAATGTTACAGCTGGCAAATAAAGACGGTAGAATTGAACAAGCACCGCCAGCTGGCAAAGGGATTTTGTCTATTGGAAGAGGAGTTAGACAACTTGATGCTTACGTACATGCAGTTTTTAAGAATATGAATCGGGTCACGATGTACTGTTTTCTCCCTTCGTTTTTGATATCAATTGGTGAAGATGAATTTCTTTTACGGTTAGGATTACAAATTGAGCCAAGAAAGAGAGTGTTCACAAACGGGTCACAGGAAGAGGGGGTGATAGACATATGCACCGTTTTACAGTTATTGGTGGCTCATAACCGAATAATATTTTGCTCGAGTAATTTAGATACCGATCTAACTTGCTGTCTTTGTATAAACTTGATCTCACTTTTACATGATCAGAGACCGAATGCACGGAATTTAGCTGTTGACATCCTTAAGCATCTTCTTGTGCACCGTCGACCCGCACTTGAGGATCTGCTTGTCTCGAAACCGAACCAAGGTCCGGTTTTGGATGTTCTACACGGCGGGTTTGACCTTCTTCTTACTGGAAGTTTGACCACCTTTTTCGATTGGCTTTATATGTCTGAGCTTATTGTTAATAGAACTTTGGAACAGTGTGCTGCCATTATGTGGGTACAGTATGTTGCTGGGTCTGTTAAGTTTCCCGGAGTTCGAATAAAAGGTATGGATGGTCGTAGAAAGAAAGAAATTGGTAGAAAATCACGGGATTCGATGAAATTAGATCAAAGACATTGGGAGCAGGTTAATGAAAGGAGGATTGCGTTGGAATTGGTTCGTGATGCAATGTCGACTGAATTAAGAGTCGTTCGTCAAGATAAATATGGATGGGTACTCCATGCTGAGAGTGAGTGGCAAACACATCTTCAGCAACTTATACACGAACAAGGTATTTTCTCGTTACCCAAATCAAATGCAAGTAATGAGCCTGAATGGCAGCTTTGTCCGATTGAAGGCCCATATCGAATGCGAAAGAAATTGGAGCGCTGCAAATTAAAAGTTGACACGGTCCAACACATTTTAAGCGGAAAATTTGAATTGGAGGAGAAACCCGAAAATGCTTTTGTTGACTCTGATTCTGGCTCCAGTTCAGATCTTCTTGCTAATATGTTGTCCAATGACACAAAGCAGGAATCATTTGATGATGAAATGTATGATGACTCGATCTTTAAGGAATCAGACGGAATGAAAGTTGGTTGGAATAATAGTAACGATAGGGATAGTAGCCTCAATGATGAAAGTCTCCATTCTGCTGCTGAATTCAGTATGAAGTCCAGCTCAGCAACTGCACCTTTATCAGAAAGCATCCAAGAAAAATCGATTTTGAGTTCTCCAAAGAAGTCTTCTTCTACACGATTTGACGAAATAAAATCAATGGAAGACAAAGTGGATAAGGAATTAAGTAACAGCGGGGAGTACTTAATTAGGCCTTATCTGTTACCCACAGAGAAGATAAAATTCAGATACAACTGTGAAAGAGTTGTGGGTCTTGATAAACATGATGGGATCTTTCTTATTGGAGAACTTTGTTTATATGTCATTGAGAATTTCTACATTGATGAGTCAGGTTGTATCTGTGAGAAGGAAAGTGAAGATGGGCTTTCGGTTATCGATCAAGCTTTAGGTGTCACAAAAGATTTCTCTATGAGTATGGACTCAGGGTCTAAGTTGACTTCTTCTTGGGGTATCACTGTAAAGTCGAATAGTGGGGGAAGGGCTTGGGAATATAATGGTGGTGCGTGGGGTAAAGAAAAAGTCACTAATAGTGGGAACGTACCTCATCTATGGCGAATGTGGAAACTTAACAGTGTTCATGAGATTTTGAAGCGTGATTACCAATTACGTCCCGTTGCTGTTGAGATATTCAGTATGGATGGATGCAATGATCTTCTGGTTTTCCATAAAAAGGAGAGGGAGGAAGTTTTCAAAAATTTGTTGGCGATGAATCTTCCTAGAAACAGCATGTACGTTTTTTATGTACCTCATTTCATTTATATCTTCCTCTATCTCAGTTCATTTAGTAGCTTCGTTTCACAATGGTGGCAAAATGGTGGTGGTAACATCTCAAAATCAGTTCGGGTCAAAACTTTTGAAGTTTTAGCCGGGTTATAACATCTAAGTTTTTACGGCGGGTCGAAATGTCTTGGGTTAACTTGCCAACACTTTTGGGCCTTTTCTTTTATCATAAGTACCGTCACAAAATTTGTTTGTTAAATAATGATCCACTTTTTCTCTTTTATTTTTTAAATAAAACCATTTAACACTTAGGTGTGTTATGTGATTATAGGGGATTTATAAGCAGTTTGACTGCTTACATCTTATCTGGATATTATAATCTTTTTTCAATTATTTTACCCAGTTGATCGGCAAGCAATAAAAGATAACCCAATTGATCCATCTCCATATAAATGAATTGTAGTTTCCCCCATTCGGTATCCCTTTGTAAAGTAGCTTAACTGTACATGTTGCAGTTATATACTGATAGAGTCGTACCAAAGTAGAGATTGTTTGATCTACTAATATTTGACTGCTTAAATCATGTATTTCATATTGTATAGAATTAATGTTCCCCGCCTCTACGCTCTTCACCATATATTAGAGCATCGAACTATCAAAATGTGTTTCTTTTAAAAGGTTGATCGATACTTTTACTTGAAGCATCTTCCGTTTGCGTCAGATGTACTCGATAGTACAAATGAATTATGGATTACGTCATTAAACTCATCGAAGATATTCATTGATATCAAATTACTGATTGTTCTTTTCTTAAACAGGTTGGACACGACAATTTCAGGATCAGTGAAACAAGAAAGTGCTTTTAAAATTATGGCTAAATCCTTCTCCAAGAGGTGGCAAAATGGAGAAATTAGTAATTTCCAGTACCTGATGCATCTCAACACACTTGCAGGTCGTGGGTACAGTGATCTTACACAATATCCAGTCTTCCCTTGGGTTTTAGCAGATTATGAGAGTGAAGATCTGGACTTAACTGATGAAAAATCGTTCCGTAAACTTGACAAACCCATGGGATGTCAAACAGAAGAGGGAGAAGATGAGTTCAAGAAAAGGTTGGGATCATATGAGGTCACTTTAGACTCATTTACTTATAAATGGGTCAATTTGGACTTAACTCTAACAGGTCAAAAAACTTGGTTTTAAGATGTAAACAGGCCAATGGTTTGAATGTTGCCAAATTTGTCTTTTTGATGTATAAAACATTAAAACGTCTTAAATTTTTCATTCACAAAAAGGTATATACTATAGAAAGTCTTTAATTTTGTAGTCTACCTTACACGTTAATCATGTTTGACCTGTCTCTTTTAATATTCCCAGATAGTCTGGAACTTCTGTTACTTGAAAAGTTGGTTTTCCTGGTTTTCTGATCATCCTCTGCTTTTTGTCAGGTATGAAAGCTGGGATGATCCGGAGATCCCCAAATTTCATTATGGATCTCACTATTCTAGTGCAGGGATTGTTCTTTTCTATCTTCTACGGTTACCACCGTTTAGTACAGAGAATCAAAAGCTGCAGGGTGGTCAGTTTGACCATGCTGATCGCCTTTTTAATAGTGTACGAGATACATGGTCAAGTGCTGCTGGAAGAGGCAACACATCGGATGTAAAGGAACTGATTCCAGAATTTTTTTATATGCCAGAATTCCTAGAAAACAGATTTGATCTTGACCTTGGAGAGAAACAATCTGGAGAGAAGGTTAGCTTGTCTCCAAATAGCATTCATTACTTATTTCAGTATTCTATGTCGAGAGTAGAGATGGCTAACCAGTTGGGTAATGGATCATAATGGGATGGGTCAAAAAGGTGATTTATGATATGGGTCATAACAGTCTGGGTTGGTTGACTTTCACTTTCAACCCGTTCTACTGGTCTCATATTAGTCAAGTTTTACATCTTCACCCATTATTAATGGAGATAAAATACTCCCCAAGTCGACCCTTTTATACTGACTTACCAAAGAATTATTTAAAAATGTTTCATCATTGGATGGTTTTCCAGGTTGGAGGTGTCGCGTTACCTCCTTGGGCCAAAGGTAGTGCTAGAGAGTTCATTAGAAAGCATAGGGAAGCTCTCGAATCTGATTACGTTTCGGAAAATTTGCATCACTGGATAGACCTCATCTTTGGTTATAAACAACGAGGGAAAGTAAGTGTTGCTGTCTACTTTTCATTTCTGGATATTTAAAGCAATTGCCAGTTGAAGCATTAAAATCAGCTTATCAGGTGCTTAAAGATGTTCGGCCATGTGTTTTGAAAGGGATTATATGATTTGGATGTATAAAATCGAGCTATTGACAAAGTATGATTATCTAAGGAATTAAAAAATGCAATGATCAAATAATGACATTCTTGTGAAAAAAGAGATACATCTTTTGTAATGAGAGTAAAAATCTTTCAAATTGGTTAAGCTAGGTAACTTTTATTTTACGCTAGTAGTTTTGTTGCAGCTGGTATGAAACCGGTAATCCAAAAACTGATTATTTATCAAAATCAGCAGAATATGTTTATCCAAACCTTTAAAACTGATTGTTACAACTATAAATCACAATAATCAGATAATCAGTTTGAAATTGCAAATCTGAACACCCTCTTAAAGTCAGATAGTCAAGTAGTTATACATTTACCTTGTTAATCCGTTTTTATCACAGCAACTCTGCGCCTATTCCAGATATGATTATTTGAATCCTAAATAGTCAGAAATTACAAGTATATTTACCTTAACACATTCATCTGCTTACCTACTTCCTCTTTTTCACAGGCGGCTGAAGAAGCTGTTAACGTTTTCTACCACTACACATATGAAGGAAACGTCGACATAGATGCAGTTACGGATCCTTCATTGAAAGCATCCATTTTAGCTCAAATTAATCATTTTGGTCAAACACCGAAGCAGCTATTTCAACGGGCTCATGCCAAGAGAAAGAAAGATAAAAGACCTCCAATAAATCCACTCAAATACTCTAATTATCTCGTCCCACACGAGATTCGTAAGAGTGCATCTGCCATAGCCCAAATTGTCACTTCGAATGACAAAATTCTCATGGTGGGACCCAACAATCTTCTGAAACCGAGAACCTACGCCAATTATGTTGCCTGGGGGTTCCCAGACCGTAGTTTGAGATACATGAGCTATGATCAAGATAGGCTTCTTTCAACCCACGAAAACCTCCATGGTGGCAACCAGATCCAGTGTGCCAGTGCTAGCCATGATGGTCAGGTTCTAGTCACTGGTGCAGATGACGGGTTGGTTTGTGTTTGGCGGGTTGGTAGCTACAGTGGATCACGCGCGCCACGATCCTTACAATTGGAAAAGGCACTTTCAGCTCACACATCAAAAATCACGTGTCTTCACATTTGCCAGCCATACATGATCGTTATAAGTGGTTCAGATGACCGTACCGTGGTCTTATGGGATCTTAGCTCCTTGGTTTTCATTAGACAACTTCCCGAGTTTCCATCTCCAGTTTCAGCTATTTATATGAACGAATTAACAGGAGAAATTGTGACAGCTGCTGGGATTATGCTTGCTGTTTGGAGTATAAATGGTGACTGTTTAGCTGTTGTTAACACTTCACAACTTCCATCTGATTTCATTGTCTCTGTGACCACTTGTACGTTCTCTGATTGGCTGGAAACAAACTGGTACGTCTCGGGTCATCAGAGTGGTGCGGTTAAGGTTTGGCAAATGGTTCATAACTCCAGTGAAGGTGTCCAAACTAATACGAACCAAACATTTGGGCTCGGGCGAGGTGGTCAGTTGCCTGAATACACCTTAGTCCTACGAAAGGTGCTCAGGGGTCATAAACACTCCGTCACCGCCCTTCACCTCACAAATGACATGAAGCAGCTTTTGAGTGGTGATTCTGGTGGCCATTTGATTTCATGGACGTTACCGGATGAAACTTTGAGAAATTCTATTAAAAGGGGGTGAATTTAGGTTCTTAAGGTAATCATGACAACATTTTGTTTTTCAAAAATGAACCCTTTACCCCAACGGGTTAACGGGTTCAGTGTCCATCCTCCTAACACGAAAAGGGCTGGCCTGGGATTAGAGAATGAGACAAAGAGTAAAACCATGGCATCGCGTGCTTTGTTGGGACACGGAGGATTGTGAAACGTTTATTGTTTTGTTTTTTGAACTAGTGTACATAGAAGGGGTTAATTTAAATCTAGATTATATAATTTGAATTTGTATAGCTGTGCAAGAAAGGGAGAGCAGTTGAAACTTGAGACTGTAATGCCCCTATTTTGGCCTGGGGAATATAGTTTCTGTTGTGTTTTTATTGACATTTTTTGTTCCATTTGTAAGAATATACACATGATTTTTTAGTCTTCAAATCTATAGTGGAAAATTTAAATTTAAGATGATGTGTCTTTTAAGGGGGGTTGTAAAAGTTAGTGATTAATTTCCGATAAATCCCTAATCCCTATTAATTGGAATTTAGGGCCACTATGAATTCTTAAAAGTCGGTTAACAGTGATCAACGTCGGTCAGCGGGGTTGAAGTTGGGATTCTTCGTTCAAATTCTGAATTAATCGATCAAAATCAGTCAAAGTCAAACTTGATAAACTTGATAAACTTGATAGACATTTTAAACTTGTCAAATTTGGATTATTTAAACATTGGACGATTATTTTTATGTTTATGTTTCTAGACAATTATATTTGTGTTTATCTTTATGGTTCTATTCTATAATTACACATATAATTTTAAATTTTATTATTTAAAAGTAAAAAAAAATCAATCTAATTAGTCCTAGATTTGACCGTTTTAATCCCTGATTTGACAGATTTGTCCCTACAAGGTCTTGGCTGATTAGTTCCCGTCTAGTGATTTTTACAACCAAGCTTTTGGGTGTTTCTACTCCATTGGTCAAATTTTATGCTCTGTTCTCAAGTTTTGTAAAGAAAGAAAGGAAGAAAAATGAAGAGGAAAGAAAAGAAAGTAATTCAAATCTTTTCAATTTGGAAGGTAAAATAAGAAGGAAAATTAGGTAAAAATAATCAATTCCATTTTTTTTTTCTTTCCTAAAAAACTAAAAAATACACTTATTTTTATTTTCCTTCCAATTACTTTCTTTTCTCTCCGAAATAAAACTCTCTATCAGAGTTTTATGTTCAACCGGTTTACTCTGATATTTTGAACTTGGAACTGTAAAAATTGTAGTTATCATAACTGTTTATGTAGTTTACTTCATGTAAGAAGGTTCCATAAGACACCAACCAAATGTCCAAATCTTTGTTTTTTCTGGATAAACTTATTGCCACACAATCTGGGTCTAAATGGATACACTTTTGACTACTAAAAAAACATCGATTTTATTGAAAAATAATGATAATGATAAATTCACTCTATTTTCAAATACTCTCATAATATCATCAGAATGTATCCTATAGCGACTCTAAAACAATCTTTTGTTTCACTTACAAACACTATATATAACCAACAAACACATATTTACAGTAATTCTTTAAACGATGCTTATTCATTAGTTTTTGAAAAGTGTTCTACAAGAGAATCATTACCACAAATTAAACAAGTACATGCCCATGTATTAAAATTTGATCATGTAATTGATACAAAGTTTTTAAGTACCAAGCTTGTGTTTGCCTATGGGAAATGTGGGGCATTATCAGATGCAGAGAAAGTGTTTGATGAAATGCCTGAACGAAGTGTGTTCACTTGGAATGCTATGATTGGAGCTTATATGACAAATGGGGATCCTTTTGAGGCTATTGGATTGTTTTTGGATATGAATGTGTTGGGAGTTTGTGTAGACGCTAGTACTTTTACGTCGATTTTTAAGGCTTGTGGTGAGGTTCAAGATTGTTGTTTTGGGGTTCAAGTTCATGGTATGGCTGTTAAGTTGGGATTTTTATGTAATGTTTATGTAAGTAATTCGTTAATTGGAATGTATGCGAAATGTGATGATTCGAGTTCAGCAGAGATGTTGTTTGAGGAAATGAGTGGGAAAGCTGACGTCGTGTCATGGAATTCTGTTATTTCAGCTTATTCAGCTTCCGGGCAGTCTGCAGAGGCCTTAAAAGTGTTTAGAGAAATGCAGGTAGCGCGCATTGTGCCTAACACGTATACTTTTGTTGCCATTCTTCAAACTTGTGAAGAGTTGTATTTAATGTATGGTAAGGAACTTCATGCTTTTCTATTGAAATCTGACCTTTATCTAGATATGTATGTTGCCAATGCATTGGTTTGTATGTACACAAAGTGCGGCAAAATGAAAGAAGCTGCAAGAATTTTCAATGGTATGGATGAAAAGGATAGTATTACGTGGAACTCTTTGCTATCGGGATTTGTTCAAAACGGACTTTGTGGTGAAGCTTTGACTACATTTCACAGAATGCAAGTTGAGGGTCAAAAAGCTGACGAATATTCAATTATAAGCATGATATCAACTGTTGGTCGTTTGGGAAGTTTGTTAAATGGTCTTGAAATTCATGCATATGCCGTAAAAAATGGGATGGACTCTGATTTACAGGTTTGTAACACACTTGTTGACATGTATTTTAAGTGTTCTAAAATGACCTATGCCGAGTCCGTTTTTGAGAGGATACCGTGTAAAGATAACATTTCATGGATGACTATCGTTGCAGGCTATACTCAAAATGGATGTCCTTCAAGTGCACTATCGTTATTTCGTCAAGCTCAAATGTACAGAATAGAAAGTGATTCTATGTTGATTGCAAACATTCTGCAAGTTGGTAGTGAATTAAAGTTCATTTTGGGTGTGAAAGAAGTTCATGGTCTTATAATAAGAAATGGGTTATACGATCTTGGCCTTGAGAATACACTCGTAAACACATATGCCAAGTGTGGATGCATAGATTATGCTTCTCGTGTTTTCGAAAACATTAAGGTAAAGAATGTTATTTCTTGGACAATTATGATGTGTTGTCTTGTACAAAATGGACTTGCAAATGAAGCTCTTGAGGTTTTTATTTCAATGAAAGAAAGAAATATTGAGCCCGATTCAATCGCACTACTCACCTTACTCTCGGCTGCTGCAGATTTATCAGCATTGAGAAAAGGAAAAGAAATTCACGGGTATTCAATAAGAAAAGGTGTTGGTCTTCATGGTCCAATAACGAGCTCTCTTGTGGATATGTATGCCTCATGTGGATCTTTGAAGAATTCATTTAAAGTGTTTAGTTGCGTTGAGGTTAGAGATTTAGTCTTGTGGACTAGCATGGTCAATGCATACGGAATGCATGGGATGGGAAAAGAAGCGGTTCGTGTATTCAACCGAATGCTGGTTGATAAAATTCATCCGGATCATGTAAGTTTCTTGGCGATTTTGTATGCTTGTAGCCATTCATTGTTAGTCGATGAAGGAAAATATTTTTTCAAGTCAATGGTAAATGATTATGGTTTGAATCCATGGCCTGAACATTATACCTGTATGGTTGATCTTCTTGGTCGTGCGAATAACTTAGAAGAGGCGTTTTTGTTTGTTGAAAACATGGAAATGAACCCAAATGTAGCTATTTGGCGTTCACTTCTTGGTGCTTGCAAGGTACACTTAAACATAAAGTTAGGCAACTTAGCAGCCAAAAAGCTTCTTGAATTAGATTCACATGATATAAAGAATTATGTTCTTGTATCAAATTTCTACACTTCGTGTGGACAATGGGATGATCTTGATTACATAAGAATGAGAATGAGGCAAAAAGGTTTGAAGAAAGATCCTGGTTGTAGTTGGATAAATATTGGGAACAAGATTCATGTTTTTACTGCAAGGGACAAATCTCATCAAGAATCTGATAATATTTACGAAAAATTAGCTCAAATTAATGGTGTTTTAAAGAGGGTAGGAGGCTATATGGAGAAAGATAAGGCGGAAATGTTAAATGGGCATAGTGAAAGATTGGCTATTGCTTATGGATTACTTAAAACTACTGAAGGAGCCCCAATTCGTATTACAAAGAACCTTCGTGTTTGTGACGATTGTCATACTTTCAGTAAGCTAGTTTCAAAGTACTTTGAAAGAGAAATTATTGTTAGAGATGCTAATAGGTTCCATCATTTTGGCTGTGGAGTATGCTCCTGTCGAGACTTTTGGTAAAAGATTGCGATATCGTACAATTTGGATGAAAATTTCCGTGGTAATTTAGCCACTCCATTGCAGTTATCACCAGGACTTAAGGGCTTGATCATGTTATATTAAAGAAGCTAATGTCAAGTAATAAAAGTCTTCAAGAAGTTGCAACCTAGGCGATGGATACTTAATAATGACACTATGGGTCAGGTTTGTTCTTTCAAGATAGATGTACTTCAGAAAGTATTAGAGCTGGCAATTTCTAGTCTTTTACATGGTAATGAGTCTCTTCGGGTAGTATTTTATTGATAACATGTCAAACTGTTCAATTTGGTCAGAAATCATATAACATGAATCTAAATTCTTTAATGTTCAAAATAGTTTATTTAGAAGAATATATCTTATGACCCGCGCATAAACATACCATTTTAACACAATACTCAACCCGTCTAACCTGCCCAATTTGTCACCTGTAGTACTAATGCTATGGGTTATTTTAGGTGTGCCCACCCTCCACACAACTAATAAAAATCAGCTTTTTATGGGGGGGGGTGTCATTTGAAGTTGCAACAGGCCTATCTATAGAATTCCAACAGGTAAAATTTTTACTGATTTACAATCTATAATTATATTCCATCTATTTATCAAATACAGTAAAGACTAGTTAGGCCACATAACTATATGGTCCTATAACATTGATCTAAATAATAATTACACCCAACCCCCTAAATCTGAAGTTGGATCCTTTATATTTACTCACTCCCACCTAGAATTACTGCATAGTGATAATGGTGATAATTGATGTTAAAATGGTTAGGACAGGGCTGTGGGCTGGAGGCTGGACCATTCTATTACTGCATGTGGGCTGGTGCTTTTATATCATTTTAGCATACCAAGATCAATCAATCAATAATAATAAAACAAGATATAAAGATCCACTTTGAATTTGGGGTGTTTTCTCTCTCTTTCTTTTTTTGGTAAAATCATCATGTTTCAGGGTCAAAATAGTTAGAACTTGTTATACCTTTAGCAATAAAGTTTGTAACTCTTTTTATTTCCTTACACGGGTAAGTCCAACACATCTAAGCATATCATGTAATATGTTGATTTAAAAAGTCTTTCAATATAATATTTGAAAAAAAATACTACGGATAAAGAGGTATGTATGTATTCTAGACAGTGTGATTCTGTTAAGTAGTAAAAAACAAAGAGGACATACTTGGGAAAGCAAACTTAACAGGAAAAAGAAAAGGACCACTCTATACTTACAGCCTATGTTTACACACCTAAGAAGCTATACTATTCTGTTTCACTCCTGATTTACAGTTGAACATTTACTGTCTTGTTTACTCTTTATCAGCTTTTTTTTTTCCTTATCACGGACTTGCCCCAACCAAGAGATATACTTGGTTCTTAATTTCACACATTTGCACATGCATCATTTTGTAAAGTTGTATGTGACATTTTCATATATTTGTGGTATCATGTAATGCAATGCTATATAATTTTATTGCCGTTTACACATTGACGTACTTATGTTTTTCTTTATGAAAAAATGTGATTTGTATATCTAATCTGTACACCGTAAACATCCATATAGGGTATTGTATCATGTAAATAATTGATATTCAAAGCGCATTTGAGATTTGTCTTCCGGATCAATATCATTTGAGTTTTAATATCCGTCAACTCCCGTTATTCTTAATATGCTTCCTTAAAGTAATCAATAGATAATCATATTAAGTTGAAACTCAAGAACTAGATGTATAAGGAATGATCTACCCATCAATTTAAAGCGAATAACACATAAGAAGATCAAATTGTGTCAAAATTGTGTTGTGGTTCCTCAACCACACTGGTTTGACCATATCAGTCATGATGTAGTGTTTGAGGCACTGGACTCAATGGAACCATGACTCGTGGAATGAGTAAAAGTTTTTTCTTTTGTTTTTCTTTTCTTATTCGAGTTGTTTTATGATTTTCAGTACGATCATACCGAGTAAAATGAGGTTTAATGTAATGATGATGTGGCAAGATCACACCGAATTTTCAATGTGACCATACCTTGTGTTATTAGAGCAAAAAGTATGAAGTGACATGACAATCATGGTATCTTGATTATGTTAGTGTGATCACACTGCTTTCGATATAATACTCGGGGTGGGTGGTTTAAAGTGATGATAACCACGGTGCATCTAACTTTTTTATTTTTTTATCTTTTTATTGTATTCTCTAAAATATAAATATAAATTATGGTGTGCCTCAGCTTTTAAGTGTGATAATAATGAGTGAATACAATTATAAACTAATACTGATGTTGCGTGCTTGTTCAATATGGTCAAAGTGACCACACCAGCTCTTGTGGGTATTTGAGAATGCATATATTACTGACTATTTTTTTTTCATATTAAAAAAAAAAAACAGGTTTGAGATTGCATCTTTTTAGCAAATTTCAAGTCGAAGAAGGTGTTTTTAAACACACACGAAATGGTGTTAATTATAAATGATATACTCATAAAAATAAGCGTTTCCAAACACCTATTACAAACCCTTAGATGGATTATTTACTTATCTTTTTATGGTAGTTAGTTTTCTTTTGAGTCTTTGTTTAGGAAATACCATATAATAGACAAACGTATGGACGAGAAAACAATGACGGTTTGTTGTTTATTTTCTTAGCATTAAAATTTTGATGTGTCAATTTGTCGTTGAAAAGATTTGATTTTTTAAACCATCTCTACTGTATGCATGTGTTGATTGAACCGAGTTATATAAAAGTCAACTGAACCTCATATCCCGAATTATATAAAAGCTTGAAAAACTATATAAAAAAGGCAAGATATTAACAACGACAACCCGTTAATAAAGTATTAAAATATAAAGATTGGTACACAAATCATAATAAACTCAAATATAAGGACAGTCTAACCGAACCCTAGAAAAGATATGTATATAATCGCTTTAAAACTTTTCTTAGTCGGTAAAAATAAAGAAAATAGTTAAAGTTAAACGATATGGTTATAGAAAGTGTTTGGTCAAAGCCTAGTATATTCACTTTTAGGACTGTCGAATGTCGGTCCTTGGATTTTTATATATGTTGTTTGTGAATATTTTTAATGATAAGAATACGGACTTCGAGTTCATAGAATAGATGGATTTATTAAAATTAAAATATATAAATAAATAGGTTATTTATATAAAATATCAATAAATTAGCTAACATGTGTACTTTATTATTTATTATTTATTATTTACTAGATCTTGATTTTGATCTTTCGAGACACAATTGCATCACGTGTTTAAGAAGTACACTAATTTCAATCTCAAAATATTACCGGTAAAGATGGAGTCTTATCGAATTCAATTCAAAACAAATACTCCTATAAAAATAGTTGATAGCCGATTCATATATAAAAAAACACATTGTTATTCGATAACATTTTTCTTTTTACTTTTAAAATCCTAGGTCTAATTTTGTAGTGTACCTCTAGTCTTGGTTTTGGGCAAAATCTAACCATGTCACATAATATTGGACTAGTGTTCACCTAGGAGTTAGTTTAACTAGTTTGGTTGATTTTCATACACATCTTTTTCTCATAAAATTTGTTTGAAGTAATTTAGTGGAATATTTCACAAAACAATAGTTTTTCATTTCCGTTTTAACCGATATAAATCATCACTATGGATGTCACACTTCTTTTAATAAAAAAGGAAACTTTATTAGTTCACTAATATACTACAAACACTTTTTACATAAAACTGGTGTAAAACACAAATTATGATGTTCTGTTATAACATAGAAATTTGTTAAAAGTTGTATATTGTGTTTGTTTTTCATTGACTATTCATGATAGTGATTCAATAACGATAATTTGCTCATATTTAATTTTGGGTTTGAGATATTCGGTGAAGGTAAAAATCATAAAAATGATAAGAATTATTATATAATGAGAATTACATAAGTTAAATTTGGAAATGTTGAGTCTTATTTAAAAAAAAAAAATTAAATATAAAACACAAAAATATTTTATATATTAATATAAAAATATAAATAATGGGATATAAAGTACATTGAGGTATCCCCTTGTTAAGGTTGATAAAATTATAGTAATTTCTAGAAAAAAAAATTATCAAAATTTTGACCTTTGTTGCTTTGGTTCACCGTATCATTTTCCAGTGAAGACGTTGTTGTAAAATCGTGAAAGGGCGAATTTTGTGAAATAAGTAATGTGGTCAATTTTAACTCATCGTAGTTCACATAAAAAAGGTACATATAATGTGTTGCGATCCTTAACGAATGGTAGCTTCGAATCCAAAAGGATTCCGAGTCTTTTATGTTGAAATATTTTTATATTTTTAGTTATAGGATTTTTGAAATATTAAAAAGAAATATACCTGGAAGTTGTTAGTATGTACATTTGTTGCAAATAATTTAAACCGTAGATGATATAGTAGACGAGGTCATAGGTTATGAGCTGTTTATATGTAGCTGTTGCTGATCACATGATTCAGTCTTAAAAAAGTGTCTTTATTTTACTGTTTCACCTTCTGGTTTTTATACTCTTGTTTCTACCTCTCTAGGTTACAACCTTTATTACCACCACCATAAACCCTAAGACCAACCCCACCTCACCTCACCTCAATATAAATTCAAAACTATTTGTTTCACATACTTCATTCATTTTCCCACTTCATGCTCTACTTTAGTACCAAAAAAACAATAAAAAAAACATTCCATGATGTCGATGAATTGAAGTTGATGAGGATGATAATGGGATTTAAGGAAATAGTGAAGCTGCCAGCATGATCTAGCTAAACGTTTGTCATTCAAATATTTCAAAACCATAGCTAGGTCATGCGGACAGCTTCACTTATTCCTTTGTTCCGAGTATTTGGAATCAAAGGAAAAAAACTTTCGGTAATACTTAAGTTTTCTGTTTGTATATATATATATATATATATACTTTTATCGAACTACATCTTTCTGAGTTATTTCATTTATATGATATATAGATGTTGGTGTTATTTGTTACATTTCTTGTATCTGTAAGTGTTTATGTTTATTGGATTAGACTAGATGTTCTTGTTATGACTTTATTGGATGATACCCAGAAATATGATTTAAACTTAGAATCTTTTTCTATCTTAGTATAGAAAAGAAAGTCTCAAACTTAATGAAATAGCCACCTTATTCAATTTGTGTAACAATATATAACTGTATTGTATTTAATTTTTGTGTGTTTGATTATTACTTTAATTAACAATATCCTTATTGCAATTTTATCAATTTATTTATTAAAATTGAAAATATACACCATCTATCATCTCTCTACTATCTATACACCAATTTGGTAGAATTCTACATTTTATTTATTTAGTTCATAATTTATTTATAAAAAGAAAAGAATAATTACCCTTGTTATTATATTACTATTATATATAACTATATATATTAATTTGTAAAAATATACAACATAAATGAAAGCTTAAACAAAAATATGAGACAAACGAAAGATTGAGTTTTTCTATAATTTAAATATTTTTTATTTATTTATTTATTTATGTAAATCAAATAGAAGAATAAGAAATTACTACTCGGCACTTAAAAAACGTTTATAGAGTTTTAAACTTATTAGCAAGTCATACTAATTAGGAAATAAAGTGTTAGTGCAATAAGCTATAAAAAAACCGCCAAATACCCACTTATACTTCTTCTATCCTAAAATAAGTAACTATATATAAGACAAAATGCATATAGTTCTAGTTATATGTAATTACTATAATTTTGAATTCATTGTCAAATGTACTTTTTATCCTTGCAAAGAATACACATATTAAATGTGTGATTAAATGTACAATGAGAAATATGAAGCACGGAGTATAATTTTATTTTTTTTACTACTAGACTTTTTCTCCTTCAAATATGAAAACAAAGCAGAATTCCAAATAATTTCCTAATAATTTTTTTTTATTTTCTTTTTAATATAAATTAGGTCATAAATTCGCGATAATGTAAGAGGAATTTAATTTTTACAAATGAATAAATTATTGTGGTCAATTTGTGATCGACTTTTTTATGTAATTTATAGATCCGCGATAAGGCGCGGCAGATTTAACTTTTATAAATGAATAAAATATTTAGTCTTAGTCGATTTTTTTATATTGTGACCGACTTTTTTAATTTAAATAAATACATCAAATATTTAAGGGCCAAAGTGTAATTATACGAAAGAAATCTTGATAGTTGCTAGTTTATAGACCCGCGATAACGCCGGACAATTTTTAATTTTTATAAATGAATACAATATTGTAACCAAATTTTTTATATAGTTTATGACCCACGATAACGTAAGTCAAATTTGATTTTCATTTGATCGATTATTTATATAGTTTATAGACTCGCTATAATACGAGACGAATTTAATTTTAATAAAATGAATAAAATATTGTGGTCGATTTTTTATATAGTTTATAGACTCTTTAACTTTTATAAATGAATAAAATATTTAGTTTATTTTTTTTAGTTTAAATAAATACATCAAATATTTAAGGAGTCAAAAGTGTAATTATATAAAAGAAATTAAAATCGTTGAATCGTAAAAGGTGAAAAATAATACAGAACTTAAATTTTCTATCGTATAATGTTTTAACTATATATAAAAATAATAAATGGCAAACATTCGGACATCTTGAAGGTGCAAATAGGTAATTTTCGTATTTAAAAAAATAATTGACTTTCAAAGTCAGAACAATAATTTCTAAAAAAGGTAAAAACATTTGTAGTGATCCCCACTTCTTGGAATAAACCGTAGTATAGCACTATAAACCAACTGACAACGATTTCTATATCAAAAACGAAAACATTTAAAATAGAAATGTCAAAATAACTGTTTTCATTTTGAAATTGGGGTCTTAATGCATTTGGGCTTTAATCCGTTTGTTAGTATTGGACAATGCCTTGTACAAAGCCCATAACTCTACTATCACATATTCACATTCCATGACTTTGAAAAATTGCGTCTTTCATAGTAATTGAGAATGCTTTTGTAGTACTAGAAAACTACTCACCCGTTGTAGCGGTAACAAATACAAAAAACATCTCTATAGTAGTCGTTACTAGGTGATAGCCGAAAATAATCTAATATCTAATAATCTATACTTATATACAAAACATTTTGGTGTTTTCATATATAGAAATTCTTAAAATTAAAACTCTAACATTCCTAATTAAAATTTATGTAATTTTTAATTTAATGTTGATTTTATCATATACATAAGACGCACCACCGTAGCCCGAATCATTAAATCTATGTACGAGTAAATATTGAATCACCATTATAGCGAATATGTAAAGAACAAATATAATATACGTTATCGCTGAATCACAGTTTATAATTAAATATTGTATTCTGCTGCATAGTGGGTATTACGCAATATTAATAATGCATCTTGCATGTTGAGTCTTAAACCCTCACAATAAAATTAAAATTACTCATTTACCCCTATTACATTATATATGAAATTTACTTGAAATAGAAAAGTTATTATACCAAAATTACTTCTTTATACATTTGATATCGTCATAATTAGGTTGATAACTCTGAATTTAGTCTACCTTATATTTCTTATTTCTTTTAGAATTAATTGAGCACTAATCATTTGAAGTTAACGTCGCACATAAAAATCAGAAATGAGTAATTAGTTTAACATATTAAAATATTTTCTATAAAATTAGAAAAAAAATATTACGAAGTACTATATAAGAATGACATGTTATTCAACAAACATACTATCACGTGTAACATAAATTGATAAATAGTTATTGCTGCATTGCGCGGATAATGTGCTAGTGTTAATACAAATGATAGCGATAGTTGTTAGCGGAGATCATGAGTAACTTTAGCCTACAATGATGACCAATACTAACGATCATGATTCATTTATTAAACTTGTTCAATATTTTTGTAATTTTAATTTAATTTTTTAACACCCGTAAAATTTTAAATTTGTATATAAAGATTTTTTATATTATCTTGCATGATTTAATATGTCTTTAGTAGAATTTGTTTTAATAATTGTTTAATTTAATTTATAAAGTTAAAATGTTCAATGTAAAAGAATAAAGTGAGTATTATAAATATATGCTATTATGTTGATAATTGATTTTTCCATATTTATTTAATTAATTAGTAAGGGTGCACTGCAAATGCTTTTCTAGTAGAAATTTATAAAATAAGAGACTATTTAATTATTTAAAATGTATTATTAATTTTTATATATATCAAGTCAATAATAAAAATATAATTGACATTTTACATCTTCAAAAGTATAAGCTTTAAAAAAAGAGATACAAACTCTTTATAAGGGAAAATGTAGGAGTGTAGATTGAATTTGATCATATTACTCCAAAGGGTTTTAAATTGTGGGCAAACATGTCATTTAGCATGATTAAATTTGATCATATTACTTGAAAGATTTTCTGAAAGTTTTAGATATTTTCTAATTTCTGTAATAAAACAATGGGATTAGAATTAGCTATCATGGTTGGCTATATATAAATCCAAATTTAAGTTGTACAAGTAATTTACTAAGGATTTTTGCGATTTACCCTAGTGGTAGTAATGTGTGATTGCTAAAAAATGAACAACGTATGAACATTACCCAAATGATAAAAATTAGTAATTAATAAATAAAAAATCTCAATTATTTCAGGTCATTAACATGTATCATATCATATCATATCATTAAAAAAAATATGAACCCACTAATTGGCTAGTGCTTTGATAAGTGGGAATTAAGCAAAGCCACTTAAGATTCAAGATTCTTGCATAGCCTAATCACCACTTATTAATCCTATATTACTCACTTAATATGCTTTGCCCTTTTTGATTTATGGCAGTTGCTTTCCCTAAATCAATCATAAGAAGAAAAAAATATGTATAACATGAAACTATGGAAAATAAAAATATATAAATGGTTATGACAAATCTGTATTAAAACATAATGGAGAAATTATTGAAAATGGATGTCATGAAAAACCATTTTAAAACTGTTGATTAAATTCAACAGCGACATCTGATAATAATAAAAAGATAATATAATTGTCAGATTTCTTTTCATATTAACAGTCTCTCATTTTTTACATTTAAATAGGAAAAATACTTGATATTTGACGCGGATAAGAACACATAAGTTTAAAAAATGGTTGAATGTGTAAATTCAAAAAGTATAGGAAAAGAATTGTAAAAAAGTAATATCCATGATATACCTAGTCAACGGTAGATAATAAATGTCCGGTCAACATCATATATAATACTACCTTTAAAATATGTTATTTTGATGATAATTGTTATGTTATATTGAAGTAACATGGGGAGTTTGAGATTACTTATTTTAAGTACTCATCTATTTAGAAAGTAAGTAAGTGATACTTTACTTATTTCTAAGTGTTTATTTCTTAATGAATAAAAAGATAATCAATTTTTAGAGAGATATTTAAATCTACTCATCTCATTCAAAATAAGCAAATAAATAGATAACCACTTATTTAAACAATCACAAATACTCTATGGGTTAATTTAATATGTTTCCACTTAAATATTTGTTATAACAATAACAATAAAAGTTTTATTTTAATATGTTTATATGATTTTAATAAAGCTTAATTTAATATGTTTCCACTTAAATAGTTGTTATTTGTTATAACAATAACAATCAAATTTTGAAAGTTAACAGTTTTTGAAAGTTATACCATTTTATTGCTTGTTAGTTCTTAAGAGTTTCATAAATTTAAAACACTAGGTTTGCTTTGTTATCTTAAAATAAAATTTAGCAAACATAACAGAACCTTCTCAAAATTTCTAGAACATGATGTTGACAATTACAAATCTATAATGGTATGAAACGTGTTAAGCAAATATTCTCATTTGATTAGAAGTTACATCTTACTTTTCATATGTTTCTAGTTTTTCATTAACTTTTTTCGTGCAATGATTTGTATGTTCCTCTCTCTAAGTAACTCCTTGTTTGTCCATATATATTTGTAGATTATAAAAACAGCATTTTATGTTTATAATAAGGTGACAAACAAAATTAAATTTGAGGCTTTTATAGTACCTTTATAGAGCTTAAAAGAAACAAATAAACATAAATAACAAAACTTTCACTTGAAGAAAACATTTGTTATGTGATTATACATGTTACTTTCATTTATTTATGTATTTACTTATTGTTATCTAAAAAAGTTTGTCAAGCATAATGCTAAAAATATGGTAGAAAAAATATGTACCAAACAAGCCCATATCATAGCCACTTTCAATATAGAAAACCAAATATTTCTCCTTTATTGAAAATTTTGTTATGAGCATGTGTAGCAAGCATCTAACGGTGTCACACGCCAAAAACCTAGAAAAAAAGGTATCATGAATTTTGAAATTGTAAGGATAGGTAGACAATTAGAGAGAAGGTGTATATAATCATTGTTATTACCTAGTATATATAAGAAGAAAAAAAAAAAGATAAAAAAAAAGGGTTTAAAAAGTGTTAAGAATACTTGTAATCTTTATAACATAGTATTGTTTTTATTATATAATAATTTTATTGATGATGTTTTTTTCTTTAAAAATGCATTATGCTTGGTATGCAATGATCTTTCGCCCAATAGCATCTTATAAAGTGGCAACATATTAAAAAGTCTAGTTTGTCAATCATTGATAATATCAACATGTAAAATGTAAAGTAAGACAATATATGAACACTTTATACTTGCCAACACACCCAAACAATAGTATATGTACATAGAATAATGAAGAAAAGGATCATGCATGCATGGTGGGAGTTATGCTAGTAATTGGCAAGAAGTGGCCAAACTTTTGAGATTAGATAGTCCCCACGATCTTTTAGTTAATTAATAAAAAATTACTTAAACTTTTTAATTTGTTATACTTTGGTGGCATATATAGTTCTCACTATTTGTTGTATTCCTACCGAGCATCCATCACAAGCAATAGAACTAACTTGAAAGAATCTCTAATTCTCTTTTTCTTCATCTCTCGCATCATTAATGAGTTCGTGTCATCTTCTATTCTCTTCTCTTACACCATCATTTTCATCCACGACGAAAAATTGTGAAAAAAATAAAAAAAAAATAGAAAAAGATATATGTCGAAAAACTTTGCACGACTACCCATGAGAGAAAGGGGTCCCAAGGGTGAAGGTGTCATTATAGAAAAGCTCACTAATGAGGGAGGTGGCGTGGTGTGACAATATTCAATTTGTCTCACTTTGGACCACTAAAAAATGTTGCTTCCCCGTGCTTCAAAATGTTTTATTAACAACACTTAAAAAGCTATGCTTGAATGCTAAATTATACAGTATATAATATAATTAAACAATATAGTAATTTCGATATGTTCATAGTAATATGTTTGGTTAATTATGCATACTCATTAATAGGATTTGAACTTGTTGCATATGGATTATGAAGGAGATAATAAAAAAATCACACAACGTTCACTTAATATAATCAAAACATATACTTCGATTGATTTCAAGTGTTAGCTTTTAGGGCGTTAACAAACAAATAGATTAATATATTTTATAAAAATGTTCAATTAAATTACGGAACGATTAATGCGTTCGATTTAATTACTCAACATAATAAATCATGATATGTAAATTACTTAACTTAAAATTTTAGAATTTTAATTAAGTTACTTAACTTAATAATATTATAACATAAAAAAGTCTAATTTAGATATGTACATGAATTAAAGCTTGAGTTTTATTTTTTACAATGCTTGTTTAGACATGTTAAATTAGCTATACTGATAAATCGGATATAAACAACAAACATGGCTTTATTTTAGATCTTTACAAAGATAAAAAATATGAGATAATAAGGAAAAGTCTACGTAAGTTTCCTAAATACCAACAAAACACCAAAAGTGAACACAATATAGTAGAATTATCCAAACTAACATGGAAGCTTTTCATTGGTATCTATTTTCCTTTTCTTTTTGTCTGTTTTAGTTTAATATATAGCGACCTATATATTTATCTCTATACATACCCGTTGTAACTCTATCGAATGATCCATACCTTTATCAGCGACACATATCCCTCCTTTCTCCTTTTCTCTCTAGGTATGGATGGTTTAAGCAAATTGAACGATTAACGTGAAGCAATACTAGATGAAGCTGCCAGCATGATCTAACTTTTTCTTAAACGTAAATAATGAGAAAAGATCAGATCATGTTGTATCTTCATCCGTTACTGCATCTCACGAATTCATTAATTATATGTTCTTCGAGTTCAAGAAAACGGTAAGTAAATATTTATCATTCGCGTAATCATGAGTTATATATTTCCCGTAATGATAATCAAAACGTAAGTAACTTTATAGAGTCTCATCAATTTTTTATTTTTATTTCACATGATGTCTAATTTAGATAACAACTCAATCTGAGATGACATTTTTTTTCTTTCTAATCCCTACAATGTTATATTTATAAGCAAAACAAGTTAATGAAGATCTTTTGCCCAGATTTGCGTTTTGTTTTCGCACTTTGCTAGAACCTTTCTATGGGGCTCTTTTATTTTTTTAAATTTTTTCCTCCATTCTATTTTGCAGTAGTTATTCTTTTAATAAAAAAGTTACATTTATGAGAGTTTATGTACCCGTTTAAATTAAAAATTAACCTCTTACTCTATAGGTTTTGTCCCTAAAGAAAATTATATGTTCTTGTTCCTTACTGTTGCAGGTAGTTAATTAATCAAACATGCCAATCTTTTAGGTCAAACTCAATATACTTATCTTTTTACTAAACTTACTAGTCAACTACTCACATGACACAGTTTCTAATGTCGTATCATAATTTTCAAAACAACATTCCATTTATTAAACTAGTATGTTTAATAATATCCATCTTTTATAACACTCTCCTCCCCCATAAAAAAATTAGAAAAAATTAAAAATAATAATTTAAAGTGACACATCACTAAATTTTTAATAAACATATAAATAGAATCTAAACACATACCCTCACATTATGTAAACTACATCGTTATGAAAACACATGTAATTTATAACATTTAAGTGGGTGTAAGTGTGTAACCCATTTATTATAAAGACAAATGGATTAAATTCCTCTATGTTTACTAGAAAATATATAACTATTCGATTATATAAGTAGTAATTTTTTTTTCAAACTTTTGATGATTTTTTTCCCAAATATTTGGTGATTAACCTCAGTATTTATTGGGAAGTTAATCCGTTCAATGAACTGTGAGATTTTTCCTTTTCATGATTATAAAGTTATATTCATTTTATATGGATAAAATATAATGATTTTGTTATAACTAAATTCATATACATAAAAAATCATTCTAGTTAAAATATTTGTCTCTTTATTATACTAGTAAAAATAAAAGTTATAGAAGATTACTATATTTTAGTTATAATTGTTAGATTGCATGTTTTGTAATATGCTTTTACATTATCTTTCATAAAATTTCAAACACCTGATTGATCAATTTGACGTCTTTTAAATAATTACTTAACTCGATATAACAAAAACAATCACAACTTCAGTGTGTTCTATTTAATGGTAACTTTCATTTTTATTTGATCATCTTTTTACAATTGAAAAATTTGTTGTTAAATGTGACTTATATAATAATATAAATCATATCAGTTTCTAACATATCTCATAAGTATCTAACTAATTATAATAATTATTATTAATTATAAATGTTGATTTTATTTGACCTATCTCATTCGAGTTAGTTATGCATATCTAAAACTATTCATAATCATATTTAAAGGCTATTAATTATAATATTTTATTTATGATAAAAAGATTATATTAGAGCTTGCGGATTTCACATCTTATATCGATCATTCTAAGTGAAAAATGCAAAATCGTAATATTTTACTTTTATATATAAACAAATCAATAAGATCAAATGTTATGTAAAATAAAAATTATATTATATATGTAAAATTGTATACATATAATTTTTTCATTGTAACTTTCGAGATAAAAAGACTCGTTGAATCTTATTTGTTTATTACAATTATTACTATTACTACTATTAGGATAAGGATTTAATCACATGATTCTTGCTACGTTTAACTTTAAATTTTCAACTATTATGGTTCGTAATTAATGTTTAATCCGATAATCAAGAATTTGCTAGCTAGTACGGAGTAATAATAAGTTTAAACCCAGTTTTATACATGCAAGAAGAACCGATAATGGTATTTAATGTTGAGTTTTAAATGTATAGTTATTGTGTTTAGAGACTCCATTAAAAGTAAAACACGTGAAGGACATGATGAAAAATTAAAAGTAAAACATGTAAATTAAAAGAAGTATTAAAATGACACATAATTTCTCATAACAAACACGTGATGGACATATTTCTTTGAGTTGATATGTATTTTGATTGAAGCAGTACTTTCTGTGGCGCGTATGACATGGGTTAATATTAGGTGTGTGTGTGTGTTATTAGTTGATAACCTTTTTTTATTATTTTCTTTTTTATATTATTATTATTATTATTTTATTACTTGGATACATCAACATTCAACTTTGTACAGCCATTTACTTATGTCTTTTGTGGTCATTTTATTTTTAAAATAGCGTTGATACAATATATCATAACCCATTTACTAGAATTCAGTTATTAAGTCAAACATTACTATGAGTAATTACTACGTGAAACTTACAACACATCCAAACTTACAGAGTGACACAAATAATCAATAATGACTTCTTACAACTACTCTTAATGGATATTTATTCTTTAAGTTCTAAAGTATCACACAATAAGAAAAATAGTTTTAGGATACTCAAACAATAACATGTGCAGAAAACTTGTATACAGTTGACTGTACAAAAGTTATGTCAAGCAAAAAAAATTTACAATGCGTTTGATTCGTAAAATTTCATGAAATTCGAATCTCAATTCCATTTCAAAATAATGTTTGGTTTGACAATGAAATGAATTGGAAATCACTAAATTCCTTCGTTCAAAAAAATTCACATTCCCGAAATTCCAATTCCATCGAAAATCTTTCGTGAGCCAAACACAACATTATTCTTTAAGAAAGTTATATTTCGAGCCATTAACTTTCTGAGTATACTAACTTTACCTACTAGTTTAAGCCTTGTTGCACGCAATACCCAGATAACCCAGCCACCTTGTTATCCTGCGATCAATGATTCTTTGAAGAAAATTGAAAAACCACTTGTAGAAACTTTGAATTCACCCTCTCGCCAACAACAATCAATGACATCGCATGAATCGATTAGAGTTCATACTCAACCATAAGAACTTGGATATTCAAGGCTACCGGGTGGTCATACCTGAATCCAAATCAATTTCAGCCTAAGTAACTGAAAAAAGAATTGCAGATTCGTGTATAATGAATTATTATTTTTTTTTTGTAGTCACACTGCACATCTCCATCATAAATCTCAGCTTGGTGTCTCCATACAATTTCATTCGAGGGGGAAGAGTCCACTTCTCGTATTACTATTGTTGCAACATATGACACAGAACTATGAACTATGTAATCCCTTACCAGAGCTACCATGGATTTGAGAAAATAAATTGTATAAAAAACATACACAAAAACTTGTATGTAAATCTAGAACAAATCAAGCCACATTTTTATGACAGTAAAAACTAAAAACAAATTACACAAAAGGTTTTTTTTGCAACAAAAATAATGACACTAGTCTATAACACCCACCCAAAGAAAATGTCCTCCTATAATCTTCTATGACAATTATCAGTCAACAAAACATGGTTTTACATTGGCTCGAAGGGTTTGTTCAAGAAACAATTGTATAGCCTGCTGATCTGAATTCCACAGTGAATTAACAGACAAATTGACCCAAAGAATTCTGATCACCATAAATAACTTACCATCTTCCAGAAAAAGACCTTGTTCTCATTAACTTAAAAGTCTATGAATAGCGAGCCAATAAATGGTGTACCCGTCATGCATATCCCGATATTCCAACAGCTATCGTTTAGAATTTGTAGATGGGGAAAATAGCAACTTTATCAAAATATATAACTAAGTAGCAAACTACCTGCTTATTCTTCATTATTGCTGTACTTGTCGATGTATCTGAAGTAACCAATCAGCATAGCCATTCATACCACCAACCTGGTCCTCAACTAAATTTAAGAGTAAAAAGAAACCTTCTCGAGGCTGTTCACCTTGTCTCACAAGATGACATAATTGATAATATGACGCATCAGCTTCTCTAAGTTTTCTTAGTATCCCCATTAGCTTTCTCGATATTTCATTATCACGTTCAGTCAGACAAACCTGATTCTTGAAAAACATAATCAATAGCAATAAGTTACAGCAGTAGCTATAGGAACAAAACGAATACTTGATGAGGGTGTTGGTAACAATCAACATGATCAAATAAATATGCACAAAACCAATACTTGAAGGACCATAAAACGCACATCATTGGTGGATAAAAATACAGATGTGGATTAAAAGAGCATACCCTTGAGAAGTCGGTAGATGAATCTTCCTCAACTAGATTCCGAGCTAGATCCGGTGAAATCATGCGGCCAAACCACACAACAAAACGGAAACCATCATCAAGTATATAAATTCCTCTAGAATCTAAGCTTTCTGCAACAAGTGGCAGTCTTGTACAAACTCTGCTAAATTCATCAGCCACAGTAGGTGTCTGCAAATAAACAAATGGCCCAATAATGTCTCTGCATCCATAAAACTTAAAAGTAGAGGTGGCAAGTTTGACCCATCTACTTATGCACGGGTCAATTCGGGTTATGTTTTATCTCTAATGAGTCAAAGGGGTAAAACAAAAACAAAGACAAATTCCACTATCTTAAAATTATAGAACCTCCTTAACCAGTCAAATGGATGGGTCAATTTGGGTTAAGTTTTATCTCTAATGAGTCAAAGGGGTAAAACAAAAACAAAGACAAATTACACTATCTTAAAAGGATAGAACCTCCTTAACCAGTCAAATGGACGAGTCAATTTGGGTTATGTTTTATCTCTAATGAGTCAAAGGGGTAAAACGAAAACAAAGACAAATTACACAATCTTAAAAGGATAGAATCTCCTTAACCAGTAAAATGGGTAGAAAGTAGCTTAAAGTGCACTTCTAATGCATAGAACCTCCTTAACCATTTTATAAAAAAAATAATGATATAATACACCTTCTGAAACCGAATTTCACATTTGTCTCACTAATTATTTACAAGTGTTTTTGATATTATTGGACAACAATTGATTTAAGTAAATCTGTGCGGTTTCGACCTGCAACAAAAAATTACTCAACCCACTAGTTTTGCCACCTGTAGTCAGAAATCAGAATATAAAGAGCAGGAACGAGTAATCAGAATTTACCTTCATAAGATACTCGTCTACTCTTAACAAGCTAGGATATAAGAGCTTTAACATTTTTTTAACAGGTAAAGCCATCATGGTGAAACCTGCTGCACACCGTTCATCAAGCTGTGCATCCGCATACCCACCACGAAGTGCTGTTGATTTAGATAGTGACAATCCATATAAGGGCAAGTATTTCAGTGATTCTGGATAGATCATCCTGCTTCCCACACGATGCTGTACCGCATAGAGTTTTCGATATTCTTTGAGGGCTTTGACGATTCTCAGTTGAATAGCACTACGAGCTTCTTCCAGTTTATGTGACAAAGATTTTTCGATTGCTGCAGATAATTACGTTTCATACCACAGTAATGCAAAAGTCAAGAGCAGGCATTTATCAAAAATAGAGGTCGCAAAATCGGAAAATTTGGTAAGAAGTGCCAATGAGTAATCTTTTGTACAGATAAAAAAGGGTCGGGTTCTTGTCCAAATTTTTGAAGTTTTTGTAGAGAGTTAGTGTGTCATATGGTAACAAAATTCTATTTTTCCAAAACCAATCTAAGATTTTTAAATTAAACTATTCCAATAAAAGTAAATCTTTTTAAAGTAAAATGCTTTAGGGGGTTTATATAGTAGAAATACACTTTTGGGAAAAAATTTAACCCGTTCTATATGTTTCATAAACTATTATTTATTTATTTTACCGTTTGACCTGTCAAAGATAAAACATAACTATAATCGACTCAATTATGACTATATAAGTCGAAATTGCCACCTCTAAAAACCTTTTTTTTCCTTTCCTTTCTTACCTAATCTACCAAGCAAAGAAACAATAGCACCCGTATCTGCCTGGCGGTACATCTCTCCTAAATCTGGAACCACGGATGCTGCTGCAGTGTGTACTCTAATACGTCTTTCACCGCAAGATGCGGTGTATCTTTCGATAGTTAAGTATTCATATATGTAAAAGCAATGTCAAAAGTATATGTATAGGCGTCCTACAACAAAGGGTAATTGCACGACCCGAGTCTCGTAGAACCTAAATCACAAAATAGTCTAGAAGTCTTTTGAACCCTTCATATCCGTCACCAGTGAAATATAACCCAAGTTAATCCATTTTTACATAAATGGTTGAAATCCCTGTATCTACTATAAAATTTAAACGCGAAGGAAGATAACTAAATTAATCATTTAGCAAACCCTACAAACACACAGAATGAGATGATATTAACAAGTAATAACCTTATCAAAAGCATTAGAGGATACAGTAAAGCCACTTGGAAATACACAATCTGAGTTGTGAGCAACGTCTCTTCAAGAGCAAACTGCATTGCATATGCTTTATCGCAGTCAACGGCTGGAAGTGCTAAAAGATCTGTAGATCTTAGCATAAAGTTCCCATGATATGAAGTGAAACGGACTCCTTCAGAAATAAAAATAATAAAATAAGTCTTTGACTGGAAAAGGTTAATCAACATGCTAGAAGCAATGAACTGAAAGTAGAATATATAGTATTTATAAGATTAGGCCAACCTTTCCCACATCTAATGCGCATAACAGCTTCCCAGGCAGTCTCTCTTGTGAGGTCTCTAGCCAACTCATGTCTCAACTTGTCTTTGTGAATTACAGAATGAAAGCTTGGATAATAATACACCTGTCCACCAGTGTATTTTGCCAAAGTACCTGCATGTAAAGCAACAAATATTCTTTATCTATACCAGTGGAAAAAACTTGTAACGAAGTAAAGAAACCACAGAGGTCCACTGAGCTTAATTATCATGCTGTAACCACCGTGACGTAGTGGCAAATGCATGGGTCCGGTAACCAGTAGTTCTTGGTCAGGTTGACACACCAGCACTTTTCATCAAAAAAAAATTATACATAAAGTGACATGATTACATGAACTTGTTACAATAACCTTAAATTTTCTTTTTAAAAACGATTAAGGTATCGCGTGTATATGAATACACTTTAGACAACTGTCAGCGTGTTCAACACTTCAACCCGTTTGAGCAGTTCTTATTAGTTTAATTTTCTTAAAAGAAGCCATTTGACCCGTTAGACATAAATGACAGCCCAAATTGACACATTTACAGGTAAATGGATTGGAACTGTCACTTCGATGGTAAATGTATTCTCTCAACAGCATGTGCAGTTTTTATGATGATCACTAGAGTGTAGAATGAAGTTTACCAACAGTGCATACCTAGTGAGGCTATATCAGTATACTTGTCACTGAATGCATATATATTCACAGCAACCTGGAATTTGGTGAAATCGGCTGCCATCTGTTTATAGAATGGGTCTTCTGGTATTCTTAAAGCGTGCTCCTTATCCGTCCCATAAACACGAAGATCATCTCCCCGCAACCTTAAACGACCAACACCGAGTGAAGGAAGAGTACTCTGGAAAATTAGCAATTTCCCTCCAAGTTGGCTCTGCGTGGAGCAAAGAACTTGTTAATGATGTGGCAGTGTTAGGCAGAACTCAGCCCAAGTATCTGACCTCATATAAGCAAGACGATTGGCAAATATCATTAAAAAAATATATCATGTTACACTATACAAGGTGTATGACGGTAGATATTAAGTCACCCATTAAGGTTCGAATGGGGGTTTTGACTATGCGTTTTTAACTGATTATTGTGACTTGCAGTCTCAATAATCAGCTTTTAATGTTTGAATTAACATATTCTGCTTCTACTTATCGGATTATTTATCAGTTGAATAATCAGCTCTAGTTTATCTACTAGCTGCAACAAAACCAATTATCAAAGTGTCTTGACTTCTACTCTCATTTCACAGGACCTATCTCCTGTATTTTGGTAAATCTTATCTATAGATTTCTTGAATAATCAGAATTTTCCAAGCATTCACTAAATGGTACAGGATCGAAGAAACTTACCATAACCATATAAGCTGCTTTAAGGGCTGGCCCAAAAGCAGATTCCACATTCACGTTGCCCTGAAACATAGAAGGCAAGCTATCCAGGAATGCCTCCACCACAGCTCGTGATTCTGACAAGTTGACAAGGAGATCATCTGGCAATGGAACAAAAATATCATCCAGATCTGACACGACCATCATTTGAGGCTGTGTCAAAGAAGACTGGCAAAGTAGAAATGAAAAGGGTCAAGATCAGTCAGCATTATAATAGAAGGAATTGTACGGGCAACTAAATGCTAAATCACTTGCCTTCATATTGTAAAAGTGAATTGTGCTGTCAAAAGTTATGAACCCAATCTGTGTTCTGGAGCTGCCCGGCAATCTATCTAAACAAGATTTTATAGTTTGCGCCATCACCTAACAAAATGTAAGCAGATATAGATAATAACTCAACTACTCAAGTGTGCTCTACTATTCAATAAAAACAAGCTGATCAAGCTGTAAAGCAAATTCATAATAGAAAATTACGAAAAATATAGTCTACAGATGATATGAAAAATAAGTAATATGAAAGATATCACCTTATGACAAAATCTACAGGTTATTTGCAACTGTGGGATAAAATCAAAAGACTAAATCTTCTGTCTGTGTGAGTTTGTTAAGTAATAATATTCATGAGTTTAGCTACATTAACATCGAAACCCCAACAAGAAACCAAACACGAACGAGCACCTTACTATTAAACTGATTAGATCAATATAGCTGCTACCCAGTTTGGAGAAACATGAATGTTTTGATATGACATTTAAGTTATATAACTGAAATCATAGATGGATCAATGAATCTCAGTGAATAAAGGTTCCTATGTTATTACTGTCTTAACTATAGGTATTATATGCATTAGCCCTATAAGAGTTGGTATGATTTCGAAAGAATACACCAAAAGTAAAAGCTTACCTCAAGCATTCCACTTTTTACTGCAGATATTGATACATCGATCAAAAAAAAGTACAGCGGTGGCATTGGAGGCCGAACCATGTATTCAGCTGGAGCAACAAATTCCACAGAACCCTTCTTAAGCTCGGGATGTTGATCCAGATCAACTCGTCTTCCACTGGCATCCAAAGGCGCGAAATAATCATTTTGCACTGTGTAATAAGGATAAAAATTACTTGGCATGAATATCATAATTATATTACTTGCACCGTGTATTTCGGATAAATCATTTTGCATGTCCGAATTTAATGTGAGCTCTGCAAATTATTTACAACTGACAAGCAACTGTACTCACTTGAAGGAGGTAGTTTTAGTTAGCGTTTATAATTCAGATTTTACATCGCATATAAAAATGTTAGAATGGAACTCTAGCTACCACTTTCAAAAGCAGAAAAAATTGTTTTAATAATTATGAATGTCCAGAGCAATATATTATGACAGTATTATTGTACCAAATAATTGGTGATGAAAGGGAACCCTTTAATATCAACAGAAACGGGTTTATAACTCAAAACAATATGTAGTTATATTATGCTGTCATATAACTAATCAACAAGGCATGGCTGCAAAATCATAGAAGACATCATAAGTATCAATAGAAGGATACAATATGCAACAACATATTGTCAACGTACTGTTTCAAGCAACACTTAGCCAATCTGAATATTTTTCTTTCATTTATCGGTACAAGGAACTCAAAGTATTACCATCATTGAGCAAAGCACATATATTGCACCTCCACTTTCTTCCACCGTCTGTAAAAGTCACGTATGGGTTCACATATGTACGGCATCTTCTACACCGAACGATTCCCGTTGTGGCAAAATTAACTATTGGTACTTCCTCCTGAACAATGAAGTATAAATAGCTCAGAAGTAAAATAATTGTTTTATATTTTAACACATGCAATATATATCTGTTGTCCTAACTGCATAAATACTCACCCCCTCAGGAGTTTCTGCCAGGGGACAAACAACAGCTCCAAGAGGCAACTGCCACCTCGAAACCAGAGACTGTGAATTTGGAATAGAACTAGTCGTAAGTCGTAGATATCTAGAATCGCAATTCATGGGATACATCCCGGCAAAAGAACTTGGTTCTACATCCCCATCCAATGGTCTTGGCAACACTTTAGTATCAAGCCCAGGATCAAAAGATCCAGGAGCAGATCCTAGAGAAAGTGAACTGAAGTCTTCTACCAAACCTGACATACCGCCCGTAGGGGGTGCTGAACTTCCTACATACATTCCTGATGAAGATGCAGCTGGTGGAGCTTGTCCATAAGCACCTTGATGAGAAGAAAAAGGAGTAGATGTTGTGGGCTGAGGTGGGACATAACCTCCTTGATAAGAAACTTGGGGTGGTGGTGGCGGACTTACTGGGCTACTCTGTGTACCAGGATAGCCAGGTAAAGTTGATGGTGAAGAGGCCTGGAAGCTACCGGGATAAGGTGGTCCCGTTAATGGTGCAGGTTGATGCATGTTGGGCCTGGAAACAGAATATGCTGAATCTACAAAAGACCTGGGAGGATTAATGTTAGAAGAAGCACTGTACAAGCTTTGAGGGGGAGATCCCATTGGTACCGGCTGTATCTGGGGCTGACGATTTAGGGAAGTCGACATTGGTGGACCTTGCCCGGGAGGAAGAGGTCTCATTGAAGGAGGCACCACGGGCTGCCCGATATTGAAAGCTTGAGGCGGGGGTGCTTGAGATGCTGAGGGAAATTGTGGAGTTGGGAAACGCTGGGTAGGTCCTGTAGTTGGTGGGCCATATGAAGGAGCAGGCCTACCTGGTTGCATGGGTCTAATACCAGGAGCCCTGGTTCCAACCGCAGGCCCAGGAAAAGAAAATGGTGTTGTACTTGACATACCAGGCACTGTACTCAGAGAAGCAGGGACTGATTCCGGCCTGAAAGCAGCAGCCTCTGATCCAACCACTGGATTAGATGACATGGGCATGTTATTTCGAGGAGGAGCAAAAGGAGTAGCACTTGGCCCTTGATAAGAATTTGCACGGTTAGGATATTCAGTCCCCATTACTTGTAGATATCGCACTATATCACTTTATTTCTAGGCTTCCATAAATAATCTGCACTGACATGCAATTCCAATCATGTCATTTTATTAATATAAAGCCCGGAATTTAATTTTACATAATCTTGTTAATAAAGAATGAGAAACAAAACGGTTTATGTAACATAAATCATAGGCATGCATGCATTATGCGTATATAGACAAGGAAAGAGCATGACTGATACAAAAAAGCCTGACTTTATTATATTTTGCTGTATTATTTACCTGTATAACATGATACATGTGTCAACAATCCTATATATATATAATATATGCATGTTTGAAAGAAAGAAAATGAGAGAATGTGGAGTAATCCATTGTGCAAAATAGATAGTCACTTAACCTTGCAAAAAAGTTCACATCGTTAAACTAATTGAGAGTTAATTCCAACAAAAAAAGTAAACCACCACATCTTATGTGTCCAATAACTAACAAAAACGAGTCACTCACTTTGCACGTTCAACAATTTACTTATAACCTTTAAAAGTTAGCTTTCCAGAGATATCAACTTCAACGAGTTCCATCGTATGACCAATGTTACAAAAAGTTACAAACTTTCATAATAAAATATCAAAATTGTCATGTTTAATACAGTTATAAGAAAGTTATATTACAACTGATGCTAGCATAAACTAGTATACACTATCCTATTAGACAACTGAATCACATCACATCACAATTAAGATGAAATAAGCAATCAATTGCAACATAACTAATCCTGATCTTCACCAAGAATAACATAACTAACAGAAATCAAGCTAATTAACCATCAGTTTGGTAATCAATATCTAATCAACAAGTGAGCAAACACAAAATTGACCTAGCTTCGGTAATGTCGTCAGCCATTATAAGAAGAGTTACCTGATCGGAGATCTAATTTAGGATCGCCGGACCGGAGCTGAACGTAGGCGGTGAAACGGCGATCGGTGATGGCGATGTGCGTGTCTACAAACAGTCAATTATTGATCTATCTCTCAAGTCTCTCCCTGTGTATACTATATGTATATATATTATTATATATATATATTATATATATTACAGTAGAATATAAATATAAACCTAAATTTGAAGTATTGGTGTATATGATAAAACAGTAATTGTGTTATGAAATTAACTTAGATGGTGAAATTGAATTGGATTAGGGAAGAACCGGCGAGTAAAGATTCTTTAATTATTATATTAAAATTTAGGAAATTGGATGGTAGAATGTAGATTCGGAACCCTAATTGATCTATTTACTGACCTTGGTCATGTGAGATAGCTAGGGCTTACATGTGTTAGTCTTAGACTAATTGAGTTGTCGTGTAAAGTAGTTGTACGAAGTAGTTGATCACAAATGGTCGAAGTTTCAATAGAGAAATATTAGCCCGTGTTAAGAGGAGATGATACGGATTCGTAAAGTGGAGTACATAGTTTTTGACCAAATCAATTGTTAATTGTTCGGCAGTTGATTTTTCAGTTGTTAGTTGTTTACAACTGACTTTCAGTTAATGATTGATTATGAGTTGATCACCAGTTATTTATCAGTTGATTATATGTTGTTAATTGATGTGTTGTTAGTTGTAGATTACATGTTGATCAAGTTGCTAGTAGTTGCTCAAATAGTATTGTTGTTTATGTTGTTGATAATGTTGATTATATGTTATTAATTGATGTGCAGTTGGTTGTTGATTACATGTTGATCAAGTTACTAGTAGTTGCTTAAGTAGTATTGTTGTTTATGTTGTTGATAATTATTGCAATCGTTAATTGTTATCAAGTTATTAGGGGTGCTAAATTACTCGGTTGGCCTTATGAATCTAGTTATATTCTTAATTGATCAATTTGCATTGATGTTGATATAGTTGTGCTTATTTAACAATCTATATGCTCACTAAGCGTTTCACTTATTCCGTTAGTTGAAATTGTTTTGTAGGCTCGAATTCGTTGGGTAAGAAGGATGAACGTGGGAAGGAGGTGGCTTAGGGTCAACGTGGAGGAATACTTGCTATAGGTTATGCGAGTCTAATTAACTTAGACATGGTTGTGAATACTAGACTTATTGCGTATGCTCATATTTTGTTTAAGTGTCAAAATGGGTCAAACTTAAATCTTGGAATGCAAGATGTTGCTAAAGGTTGTAATGGTCATTTATGATGTGTTTGATCATGTTTTTAAATGATAAAAAAGAAAGTATGGAGGTTAATGTCAAAAGAGTCAAATTTGTGAACAGATGCTGAGAAATGACAAGCACCCATCCAGCAGATAGGTTTTACCTATCCGGTGGATAGGTAATGAAATGTTTGGACATAATGGCCTATACGGCGTATAGGTAAAAGACGAAATTTTTTTACTAAAAGTGTGGGTGTAACATGTACAATTACAGATAGTTCATTTAATATGTCCTACCTACATTAGTTTGTAAATGGTTACTTGCATTGTACAACTTGTGAGCGTATACATTTGTTTGCTATATACAACATAAATACGTTAATGGAGAAGATTGCTTTGAAAGAATTGACAGTGATAGAGATTTAAAATATGTCTACTATGATTCTCACTAATGGACTATGGTCGAAATTTATCTACTTCACGATTGACACATTCAACAAATTGCTCCCGATGCTTAAAGATCTTTGATTTGTGTTACTTTGTTCTTATTTTAAGATTTGATGCTTTAGTGTACTAAAAAAATATTTACATTTTTCACGTTATTACTTGTGCATAAATATATTAGTATCCGCCCTTTTTTCATCTTGGTATAAATAGAAATATGTTGAATCACCTAGTGAAGCCGTGGTCTTAAGCCAGTTTTATAATTAGGTGTGAACATGTAAGTTGACAACTCTAAAGAATAACTCATTATTAGCAAAACCTAATGCAATACAATATTTATTTGAGTTTTGCAACTTACTTAATTATTAACCAAATCAAATTTCATTCATTCATTAATTGACCAATTTAATTTTCATTTTTTGCAAAAAAAATAAAAAATAATAATAATATAATAATAAAATGATAATTACCGCAAAAGTTTTGGTTGTGGTAACTATTAGAGTTCAAATAAAGTGACTATGACATTCAACCGATAGAAATTAGACGCTCATACGTCGTTATTCCCAAATTGATTCATTCATCAAAATTCTCTGGATCATTTGTTCTCCAGAGTACAATCTCTATGCCATTCAATCTTCACAGCATGAAAGTCGAAGCAACAAAAAGGTATATCGGCCATTATTCATTTCATACTTACACTGTGTATGTTTCACATGTGTGTATATATCTTAATTACGCGTGATTTTACGAATTACGCAAGCAGAATCCTAGATATACTTCAATTTGAGTTAGCTATATTCAGGGATTTGTGATTTAAATGTTATTAGAAATTTTTTAAGTGTTTATACAGGGAAATATAAGTTAGGCGTGATTTTAAGTTAGTTTTAATATCATTTAGGTGTGACTTTATGATAAATGTTTCTTAAGTTTTGATGCTGAGTAGTGGTACTTATCAATTTTGAAATCCACTCTTTGTACTTTAATTAACCATAACTGTCGATCACATTTATAGCAAGGCATGTTTAAGTCATATTATTATGCCTAATTTGAAGCATAAACCTAGTGAATCTCAATCGGAGGTAGTAAGTTAACTAATACGTGATTTGAATGTTATTATAGATTTCTTTAAGTGTTTTAACATGTTTATTGAGTTAATTTTGAATTTCGATGCCTAACCATGGTGCTTTTCAACTTTAAAGTCGTTACGTTGTACTTTAATAACCATAACCGTAGATCACGTTCATAAGAAGATATGCTTACGTCATATCTTAATTTTAACTAGGCGTGATTCCATGATTGGGATCATAATCACATGGTTCGTGGATCGCTTCGTTACAGGATTGGAACGCAATTCGCTAAGGCCCTAATGTTTGGTACGATGGGGGTAGGCTCATTTCGGATCACTCTGGTTCGATGTACCATATAATTTGGTAAGGGTACCCAATTAATAATAATATTTTAATTTCTACTTTTGTATACATTTAAATTATAAGGTCAAATATCTAAGTGATGAAACCGCTTTTAAAGATTGTTAATGTTTGATGGTCAGCTTGTTGATTTCTTTTACCGCCGATTCGTTTTAGTAAAGGTTATTCTGATTACTGCTTCTATTGAATCCTAAAAGCTACTACAATCGAATATGGTACACTCCAACTTCGTGATTTCAGAACGTTGAATTTACTTATCTGGTACGCAATCCATAGCGTTCCAAATCGTGACCATACTGTCAAAGTTTATAGAATCAATACAACATAACCAGAAACAGTACCAATAACATAATGATTAACATAACTCACAACCAAATCCAGACTCAAAACAGCACAAAAAATGTCAGATACATTGCTCAAAAGAATAACACTCAAGATTCTGGCTAAAAATCACAGGAATCAACAAGTTGATGATCTTGTGAATCAAATATGATGAAACTCTGATTTGGGTTACATACGAACAGAGTAAGATGATATTCAAAAAATGGTTGGAACCAAGAGTCCTAAATGTCTGTTATGACACGCTCCCATATTCTTTTTTAATAAAAATTTGCATAACTTTGCAAGACTGGTCCCTTGACTTCAAGTGTTCTTCACTTCACCCCCTCACATTTGGATCTTCCTTTCGATAAGATCACTAGCATACAATAAGAATAAGTCACGTTATCTCAAAGTTAAGATTGATACATTACAACATATTTTTAACATAAACTCTTTACCTTTTCTGATGGTGAATTAATAGATTTGTATAGACTTACAACCTGCTATTGTCTTATGTTCTTTCCTGGATTTATAATCTGTTGGTTTGTTATAAGGGATATCCCTGATGGTTTATCCTATGCAATTATCAACATTATATACCCCCAGGTTATGGTTATCCTAGTTCGATCCTAACTTTTTATATCCAGAGATTGACCATGAATTTTCCCCCATCCATAGCCCATCTGATCTGAAGGATTTTTCAAACAAAGGCATAACCATGTTGCTCCGTAGTAGCTAATACAGTTCATGTATTCATTCTCTAAAAATAATATGTCGCATTAGTTAATATTGAAAATCAACCTTAACTAGAACATATAATCATAGTAAATTACTAAAACCATTATGCCTACTACATAGGATGGAGCCATTTTACAAAATAAATAACAACCTATGCTTATAAATATATATTCCACTAACAAACCCTACGTTGGTTTAAAGTAAATGGATCGTATATGTATATGTTTGTGATCGAATAACTCAAATAAGAAAAGCAGAATTGTAATGAAATTGCTTTTTCATTAAAGGAGAAATTACGATACCTGGAAACTGATATCTCTACTGGTACTTCCTACGTGAATTGAAATCAAACTTAAATAGGAATAAAAGAACTGAAAAAATAAAGATAGTGGCAGAAACTATTTCCAACACTTTCTCCATGTTGATGACTGCTTCCACAATTCCTTCATAAAAGAACGAAACTAATTCAACGTGCGAAAGACTCTTTCAATCAGCTCTTGGTAGGGTACTTAAAGTGGGATTATTTGTATCAATTTAGGCTGTTAATGGGACTGTTCTGGACCAGCCCAAGTCCAACTTACATTCACATTCTCCCCCTTAAATTGGACCGAGCTCGGTATTTGTTACACCGAGTATGTTTCGCATTTCAATAAACTTCACTTGTGCCAACGACTTAGTTAAGATGCCTTCTCACTGATCCTTCGAGTTAACATGTTACACGATGATCTGCCCATATTCAACACACTCCTGTATGAAGTGAAGAAGAATGTTAATGTGCTTACTTCTTCCATGAAGGATTCTTCATCAAGACAATTGCTGATTTATTGTCAACGAACAGAGTGACTGGCTCAAGATGTTGACCGATTAGTTCCTTCACGAGATTTGCAAGCCAAATAGCTTGGCATGCTGCTGATGTTGCTGCCATAAACTCCGCTTCACATTTTGCTTTTAAGATTGCCAAGTAATTACATTCCTTCCTGAAATAGAAAACCATTCCACTCGTGCTTTTACTGCTCAGTGTGTCACCACCAAGATCATTATCAGATCACCCAACCAACTGCTCGATTTCTTGACCCTTTACATAATTGAGCCCGTAATCAAGAGTACCTTTCGCATACCTCAAGTTACGCTTTACATTTTGAAAATGTAAAGTTGTTAGTTTCTCCATAAAACAACATTCAACGCCAACCAAATAGGACTGGTCTGGGCAAGTATGAGTCAGATACCTCAAACACCCCACCACTCGCCTATATTTAGTAGGGTAAACTTCTTCACCACCTTCATCTTTTCCAACTTTTAATTGTGATTCAACAAGTGATCTTACCGGGGTGCAATCTTGCATACCAACCTGATCCAAAATCCTTTTTGCATAGCCAATCTGTAGCAAGGTTATTCCCAACTTTAATCGTGTCACTTCAATTCCAAGATAATAACCTAGCAGCCCCAAGTCACTCATTTCGAATTCATTCTTCATATTTTCTTTGAATTCGATGATATCTTCATTGTTTGACTCAGTAATAATTAAATCGTCAACATATACTCCAACAATAAACGTTTTAGCCGTTGAATTTCTTGTCTAAACAACTGGGTCTTGTGAACATTTTGAAATTAGCAACCCTTTCAAGCTTTTATCTAAACGAACATTCCAAACTTATGGTGCCTTCATAGACCATAGAGAGCCTTGAAAAGCTTGAACACCTTCTGACTTTGATTTCTATTCACATATCCTTCTGGTTGAGTAACATAACCCTCATCCTCGAGATCTCCGTTTAGAAAGGTTGACTTGACATCTAAATGATGGACAACTCACCCATGTTGAGCCGCCAAAGCAAGAATGAGCCTCGCGGTGTCAAGTTTTTCTACTGGTGCAAAAACCTCATCAAAATCAACTCCTTGTTTTTGTTCAAAGCCTTTAGCGACGAGTTGGGATTTATACTTCACCACCTTTATACTTCACTTTATAAACCTATTTCAAGCCAATTTCTCTATGACTCGGTGGCATGTCGGTAAGCTGCCACGTCTTGTTCTTCTCGATAGCATCCAATTCCGCTTGCATAGCCTCCCACCATGTTTTGTATGCCACTGCCTCCTAAAAGGTTGAAGGTTGAAGGTTGATCAGTTTCAACCATGAATAATTCTTCAGGTTCGAGTGTTACTTCTTTAGCTCTCGCATAGATATCATCTAATGAACGAAGGCCTTTATGTCCGATTGTATTTAAGGAGTCACTCGAGCTTGTGGAAGGTGATAATAGTGGGATTTGGGCTATAATAATTATGTCTAAATATGCGGGTATAACCTTGACATAAGGCTGTCCAGAAAAGGCAGATTTGGTTTCTGGATTGTTTGGTTGGTTGTGTGTGGTTTCGGGCCTATTTTGTGGAGTTTTGGTGGTGTTTCAAGTTGTGGACTGATTATAGTAGAAATGTTGGGTGCTGTAACTTGTTCCTTCTCATCTTTATTCCAACTCCAACCTTCTTTTTCATCAAAAACAACGTCACGACTAACCCGCAATTTTCTGTCTTACACATCATATAAGTGGTTACCCTTAGTTCCATCATCAACTCCAAAATACACCATCTTTTTACTTCGATCATCAAGTTTCTTTAAATACACACATGCATGTTTAGCGAAAACAACACAACCAAAAACTCGTAAATGTTCAAGGTTTGGTGTTTTACCAAACCAAGCTTCATAAGGAGTGATGTCGGGTAGTGACTTTGATGGTAAATGGTTTAAAGGATAAACTGCATGTCTAACAGCTTCTCCTCAAAACTCCCCTGGTAATAATTCGACCCGACTCCCCTCCTCTATCATTTGCCTGAGACTGATAATATTATTTTTTAAATTTGGAATGAAATTACACCTCATTAAGGAGTCATTTGTTACAATTTTTACAATCGAACAATATCGATCCTTTGCCCAAAAGGGCTAATAAACATATCGGGTATCAAACTTTGCGTAAATGTTCACTTTCATGAACCATCTTTTTTTTCGTTACAATTCCATGAACGTGGTATACGGGTTGTTCAATAAGATAACCAATCTAATGAAACTTGTTCAATTACATGAACTTGGTGATTAGTGATCGGATGTATAACTGGCTTGTTGTCCACATAAGGGCCACGTATGCTCCAGCTCAGCGATTACTTTCTACGTAATTTGAAAGTTCATAAACAGTACTAAACCTTGCAAAAATGTTCAATTTGGGTAACTAACTTTTTTTTTTTTTTTGTTTATAAAGGGTAACTAACTTTTTTTTTTTTGTTTATCAAGTTGATGATTGTATAATGCATAATTAAACCATTTTCATGACTTGATGGATGGAACTAATATCGACCGAACAATTGCAATAATAGGAAATATAAAAATGATAAACGGTGAGAAACTTAGTATAATGTTTATATAATAACTAGAAACAAGTACCAATATAAACACACTTCGTTTACATATAACAAAAATGATGGAGGATATTGAATAAAGTAGAATTTTGTTAGAAAAATAGGTTGGTGTTGAATTGAAAATAAAGTATAGTTTCTAACTATGTATACATCATGAGAATTAAATTTTAAAACTTAATATTTTCACAAAGTTTAGTTATCTAAGTGTCAATAAAAATAGATAGTTACCCAAACTGAACATTTTTGCAGAGTTTAGTTACCTACCTGTCTATTGATAAAAGCCACGTCAGAAAAATAAATGCCACGTGTACACTTCACCGGTGAAACCGGATAGCCTCAAAAATTTGACAGGTTTCAATAATCAGTTCATGGAATTGTAACGAAAAAAAGATGGTTCATATAAGTGAACATTTACGCAGAGTTTGATTCTCAATCTATCTATTAACCCTTGCCCAAAATAGCTACTTGCGAACCATCCCTGAACTTCACTTGGCCTGTGATCTTTCCGTATAGATTGTGAAACTTTGAACAATCTCCTGTCATGTGGTTGCTAGCACTATTGTCTAAATACCAAACATCAACCTCAAATCAAGATTCTCCTGATCCAAGAAGATTGATTGAAATCGCATCCTCTAGTGACACTGCATCGGGTGTATTTTCTTGTGAAATTGCCATCATAAGGGTTGGTTCTTCATCATTGGTTTGGACATTTTCTTGCTCGTTTTGCTTCTTATTCGGACATTCAGAAGCATAATGACCAAGTTGCTCACACTTAAAGCATTTAACTTTCCTTTTATCTCTTCAGACATAATTGTTTTTGTTTCTATTTGCATTGGGTTTGCGACCACCACCACCTCGACCCTGTCTGTGGCCCCGGCTTCGGCCAGAAAAACCCCCTCTTCCTCTGGAAGCATTTGAAGAGTCTTCCACGTTGGTTTACTTAGATCGTGTTGTCCACTCAGCATGTGTTAACAACAATGACGGTTCTCCTTCACGATCTCCATAAACCTGTAGTCTCTCTTCATGGGTCTTAAGACGACCAACAACTTCTTCCACTGTCATTTTTTTTAAGTCCCTCAATTGTTCAATCGGTGTTACAATTTGCATGAACTGTAACGGGACAACGCAAAGAAACTTCTTCACTACCGTAATCTCCTCTATACTTTCCCCTGGAGATCGAATACCAGTCACAATTGTACTTAATCTCATGGAAAAATTGTCTACTGATTCACTGTGTTTCATCCAGATCACCTCAAAGTCACTTCTCAAGGTTTGTACTTTCGCCTCCTTTATCCGTTCGGCTTCCATGTGCATCATTCGCAACGTCTCCAACACTTCCTTAGCCGAGTCCTTCTCTGCTAACATCATTAACACATCTTCGAGGACCGCTTGGTAAATAGCCTCTAAAGTCATCCTATCTTAACGTTCCTCGACTTAACCGTTTTGAGTTTCATCCCACACTCCATCTGCTTGCAAAAATCACTCGCATCTTTAATGCCCACAAAAGTGTAATTTGCATTCATAAGCATATGATAACTCAAGGTAACACCACCATCCTTTCCGATCCTTTGGAAAGCTTCATCATAAATCTGAGGTGGACCTGAAGACGATGAACTCGACATTGTCGGTTTTGGCATACACTAATCCAAACTCTGATACTACTTGTTGGTTTGAAGTAAATGGATCGTCTATGTATATGTTTTTGGTCGACTAACTCAAATTAGATAGACAGAATTGCAATGAAGTTGCTTTTTTCATTAAAGGAGAAATTACAATGCTTGAAAACTGGAAACTGATAGTTCTATTGGTACTTCCTACGTGAATTGAAAATATACTTAAATAGGAATAAAATAGTTGAAAAAATAAAGACAGTGGGAGAAAATATTTCCAGCACTTTCTTGATGTTGATGACTGCTTCCAAAATTCCTTCAGAAAAGAACGGAACTAATTCAACGTACAAGACTCTTTCAATCGGCTGCTGGTAGGCCACTTGAAGAGGGCTAATTTGTGTAAATTTGGGATGTTGATGGGTTTGTTATGGACCATCCCGAGTCCAGTTTACATTCACACCCTTGTTTCAAGCTTCTTCAATGCCAACTCAGCGTCACGTCAACACTACTTCAGAAAGGTTGGACAAAGACTGAACACTGCCAACAAATGATGCTTCTTCAAACAAACTGACCCCACTCCAATAATACATTTACTATACACAAAATAAATAAATAAATTAACAAAAAATAAGTTGGGCCCACGGTTGGACCGTCCTCCACCTTCTTAGCCAAGAAGGAAACGCGGGACGGATGGGGAAAGACGCACAAGGACGAACCAGTGCCAATGGAAGACGCGAAAAACGGGAACAAGGATAGAGGGAAGAAGTGCCGTTGGCACCGGCCTAATGAGAGCTTGTATGGCTTAGGAATGGAGGATGTGGCCATCCATCCAGACCTCAAATAAATCTACCCTCTTATATAGCTCAAAAATGGTCGATCTGGTACTGGTATCAACTTTACAATCCAACCAATAGGCCACGATAAGGCTGCAATTGCTATACAGATTCCCCACTGCGTTCCATTCAACTTCTCTGTATCCGCAAAATTCTTAAGGAACTCCACCATCACAATCTGAAGAATGATAGTCACCGCAATAATTCCTATAAATAGTCGATTCTTGTGAAGACCTTCAAATACATTCCGCTTCTCCAGCTTTCTTGCGTTGAATTCGTTAAATACTTGGCAGAGAACAAAAGTATTGAAGATAATGGTATTCTTCACTCTCTCGTCTACATTAAAGATTGATTTACCTTTGAACTGGAAAGTGAGCAGAATGGTTATCTGATACAAAGCTTGTGCCAATAGGTTTCTCCACATGACATTTGTTATAAGAGGTGCAACTCGGCCAATGGGTGGTTTATGCATGAGTTCCTTTGTGGGCCGCTCTGTAGCAAGTGCTAGAGCACCTAAAGTATCCATAATGAGGTTGACCCACAAAAGTTGAACTGCTGTTAGAGGAACATCACCAGCAGAAACCGCTGCAACGAAATTGATGACAAGAGCTGCAACATTCACTGTAAGTTGAAATTGGATGAACTTTTGGATGTTGTTATACACACACCGACCCCACCTTAACACAACTGCGACAGAAGCGAAATCATCATCTAATATGACAATATCCGAGCTTTCCTTAGCCACTTCAGTCCCTTGAATCCCCATTGAAAGTCCAATATCTGCTTCTTTAAGAGCCGGTGCATCATTTGTGCCATCACCCGTGACTGCAACAACATGACCTTTCTTTTTCAAACATTGCACCATTAGAAGCTTATCTAAGGGAGATGATCTTGCCATTACTCGAATATCATCAACTTTCTCCATTCTCTCATCTTCCGAGTAGTTACGGAATTCTTCACCTTCTATTACTGCTCCTCTGTTTGCTTGTTGACCATGTTTAAGTATACCGCATTCTGCTGCGATTGCTTTTGCTGTGAAAACATTGTCTCCCGTTATCATCTTAATCTCCACCCCAGCAGACCTGCAAGCGTCAATTGCCTCCTTTACCCCTGGTCTACATGGGTCCTTGATCCCAACAATACCTAGCAATGTCAACCCTTCTTCAGATAGTGATTTGTAGGCAGTCCTATCTTCCTTATGAGCGAAAGCGATACACCTGAGGCTGCTTGCTGCCATTCCTTGGATTATATTCTCAAACTGTGCCCTTTCTTCGTGATTTATCAACTCTATAAGTCCATTTTTCTGATAATACTTTGAACACATTGCTAGTACCATCTCAGCTGCACCTTTCCAGTGAACATGTATGGTGTTGTCTTCATTCTTCTTAATCGAAACTCCACTTCGTTTCTTCTCAGAATTGAAGATTTCAACATGAAGAATAGTAGAACCTTGCTTCAGTTTCTCCATATCCATACTTAAATTTGTGACAGCCCATGAAAGTATCGCCTTTTCAGTTGGACTACCAGAATATTCACGAGTCTTCCCCGAATTGTAAACACTACCAGTGGTATTCAAACCGACCCCTTGATGGTAAAGTTCACGGACTTTAGAACTTACTTCATGGGAAGAATCATCTTCAATGAGATCAAGTCCAAGCCAGAATTTTTTAACTTTCATTTGATTCATGGTCAACGTGCCAGTTTTATCGGTACATATAACAGTGGCGGAACCCATAGTCTCACATGCAGACAACTTCCTAACCATGGCTTGATCAGCCATCATTCGTTTCATAGAATAAGCAAGTGTCAGTGTGACAGCTAGCGGTAGGCCTTCAGGGATTGCCACCACAACAATCGTGACTGCTGCCGCGAAAATACGTGTAACAGAATTGAGTATCTCATTTGTAGTCGTTTTTTTCCCGTTGTATTCACGGTTTCCATTCTCATCTTTTGTATGTCCAGTGAAATAACGAATTAACATAACTGCAAGAACAAGAAAAGCAACAGCAAGACCTACCTTTCCAATTGAAGACGTGAGTTTATTGAGACGAGATTGTAGTGGGGTTTGCTCATTCGAATCACCTGTTATAGAACTCATCATCTCGCCCCAAGCAGTGTTCATCCCAACTGATACCACAAGCATTCTACCATGCCCATCAGCCACTTTTGAACCCGAGAACAAAAAGGGATTTGTGATAGCATCAATTTCTATGTGATCACTTTCTCCTGTCATGCTTGACTCGTCAATTAGCAATGAATGGCCATCAATGAATAAGCCGTCTGCAGGAATCTGATCTCCTATATTTAGAATTATAACGTCTCCAACCACCACATCGAAAATGGATATCTTTTGCCTCCGGCCGTCTCTTATAGCATCTATTTTTATATTATTGCTTATTTTTGACAAACGGTCGAACTGCAGTTCTTGTCTGAAGTTACTAACTGCAGATACAACTATAACAAGAAGGACAGCAACAAAGATACTACCACCCTCGTACCACCCTTCTTTAGGTCCATCTTCTTTAATACCGAAGCCTAAAGAAAGGCCTGCACAGGCTAGTAGTATAAGAATGGTGAGGTCCTTAAAAGCTTCAACCACAAAATAAATGAACCCTTTTGGGGGCGCCTTTTGGTAGATATTAGAGCCAAATGTTGTTTTCCGGTTGTCGATATTATGGCTCATGATACCATGTTCAAGAGTGGTGTGAAGGGATTCAGCCAAACCCGTGACACCATTAAGGTTATGAAGGCTTTCAAGATCCTTGCTTTTGACTAACTCGGTGAGGTCAGCCTGATCAATGCTTGAGAACAGCTCACCATAGTGATTGGAACTACTAGCTTGTGGGAGTATATTAAGAGTGGTATACAAAGGCGCTGATACTATTTCAGAAATCGGATAACGACTTAGTTTTTTGGAAAGTTTGTTGATGGATAACATAGTGTTTGAAAAGGAAACAGAAAAGTAGGCCACACGCCATCGTTTCCGAGCTTTTGAAAGTGTTATTGTGCTTATGTTGTATACCATAGCCCCAATGTCACATTCTGAAAGGATTTCACTAACCATTTCGGGATTTGTTTTGGTTCAAAGAAAAAAATTAAAGACGGGGGCAAGAGGATGCTCAGTTTAAACTTTAGATAGCTGATGTGAAAGATTTTCATTCTTAAGGTCTCAGATTGCATCGTATATAATGAAGGTTTTTGGGAAATTGCTATGAAATTACTTAAAGAGAATTACTTATATACAAGTCCGTACGCACATACAATATACTATAATTAAATATAGACCATAGATTGACGTCGGACCTAGAAAATTACCCGTGGTCTCAGGATCGATAATGGATAAATCATATTTACCTATGACGTTTAAATTACGTAATATTATTTTATATTATTATGATATGGTGATGACATATCTCTATCTATACAAGTATATTGTAACAATTTGGAAATCGGGAAATCTTCCACGAAATGACAAAAAAGGTTTATCATAATTCGAAGTTAATGAGACATGGTTTCCGTGTAAAAGTTGATACGGAAACTCCCCGTAAACTTGTTTATTCTTTCCAACAATATGGGAACTGAAAATTCAAAAGACAAGATCCGGTTTGGTTAACCTTGGTAGACAAGCTACTCGTCTTATGAAATCCTTTGCTCGGTCAAAACAACAGCCTTACGCCATTACATTACATTACATAAAGATAAAAAAAGAAAAGGATTTTATGCCTTATGGCTATAGTTAAGAGCTTAACTTTCATCAACAAACTGTCAATCTATGAGAAGCTATCAAACAATTACAATAAAAGTTACGAATTAACAATGGAGTTGGTGTTTTTAACCATCAATAACCAACCTCCACATGAAAATTAATCGTTAAATGTTAACCACAACCCTTCGCGCTATACTAAGCAAAATTGTTAAAAACATATTTTCTTTTTTAAAATAAAAATAATTTATATTTATATGGAAAATTCCTAGTCGGCAATGGTTCTGTTGAGGGTGTAGGACTGATGCTTGGCTCGGTCAGAACAACAGCCTGCCCATTGAATACATCCATTTCCCGACTGTCTTTTGTGATGTCGATTACAATTAACAAATGCTACTCGTCTTATGAAATTATCGACATATGTTGGAAGCATGTTGTTATGCCGCTTACAGATATTTCCAGTTAATGTTTTTGCCTATTCTTCTTTGTTCTTATTGGTCATGTATTTTGTGAATAAGACGTGGGTTAACTCCAGCTAACAATGAGAACTTTAACATATCGTACTATTTCAAAGTTATTCAATTGTTAATTTAATAGGTTTATTATATTATATTGATTGATTGATCACTTAATTCAAAATTAAATAATCCAACCAAATCGAATTGAATTTGTTTATTGAATTATTTACTCCAGTATTTTTCAATTATGTACCCCTACAAATTTATTTACTCGAATTTGCATGTACAATAACACCATATTTTAATAGACATAACATATAAGATGATAACAATATACATGGTACAAATTGTGCCCTTCTAGTGGAGTTGTATGAGTTACTAAAGTCAAAATATAAAATTACACTGTTTAAAATACTTGAATAGTGATACGACACTTCATTACATTTTTAAAATATTTTATCCATTACTCATGCTCTAAGTTTATTTCTAACAAAAACACTAATTTTATACACTTCAATTTTAGTATATATACATATTTCACCATTATTTACACTTGATTGCACCTGATGTTAGGTGTAATTAGCAGCATAAATGATATTCTCTTATTCAATTACTCATCATTTATTCTAAAAAATATTAGCTTCAATTAATGTGCATTAGATATAATGTTATATGAGAAATTTATCAAATCAAGAGATTGCACGTTCAAATTTTACCTAAGACAATGAGTATATAATATATTAGTTGATATATATTGTAGATTTTGTCCCAACTTCATCCCAATTTAGCCTTATAAGTCGCACACACCCTATGCAAAGCTTTGGGCTAGCATGACAACAATCAACCTTCTACCTTGTTCGTTGTAATTAGCGTTTCCGCTTACAATGTTTGGATAGATGATGTGCTACTAACGAACTATTAATGTTTATAATAGATGGATTATACTTGCAATTAATGTTTATATTCGTGCTCGAGTGTCTTAAAGAATATATCATGGAAGAAAACAAAATGTAAAAATCAAGTCAACCAAATTGTAATAAGGTTTGGTTCTTGAGGTAGTTTGGACATTTCGGTTCCAAATTTCTAAAACTAGTAACCAATTGTTACCACATAATCGATTTGATTTAAACTGATCTAATCTAATGAACACCTATACCTAGATGTAACATATAGTAGGATGTTTCCTCTTTTCAAGGTTAACTTGAGATCGGATCGATTGTTATATGACTTTTGGTCAATCGAGATCTAGCCAAAGAAAACCATTTATTAATATTTAGTTAAGTCACCTATCGTCCCCACAAATTTGAAATGTAAACACATTCGCGCCCACATTTAAAAAGTGGGCTTTCCGCCTTTCCCACTAAATGTGGCTAGGTCTTAAACTTAGGTGTGAAGGACGCGTAATGAAGAATAATGATAACTTTTGTTAAAAAGAAAACAGAATTGCTAGGAAGTAACTTTAGAGTATAAATGCCTTTTACAAGACAATGTTAGCAACATTGGCATGGTTTACAATGGTGGAATTAAAAAGATAAATATATTATTTAAACATTTTAGCAAGTTGTTACACTTTACTAATTAAAACGGTTGTAGTAGTTAGCCAAATTAGTGTGAAACTATAGTGTTTTTTTTGTTGATAAAAACCGTTGTCACATATAGGTGGCCAGATTAGTTTTGAAATATAGTTTTGTCGGTAAGATTCATGATCATTAAGAAGTGCCTACAAGGCTAATATAGTCCGCGTGACCAATTGACTATTGGCTTTAAACGTTTTTTTTTCGGCTAGAGTTTTTGGTGGAAATGGAATTATTTGTTGTATGCCTGTCAACACGTATACGATTTAGTTTCACTCCACACAATTCAATCAAAAAATATCCATGAGGATTTTGAGTTTTTGTGTGTCATGTGCGGAATCACACCACCGACCATACTCAAACTTAAACCACGTTTTGATTTCCTTAGGCTTAAATAAAAAACAACGTAAAAGTTTGTTTGACTATATATTTTTTTTAAATATGAGGAAACAAATTTCAATCGTGTATTTCTATTGAAAAGTATAAATTTTTTACATCTTTAAAAATTGAATATCTCAAAACAGTTAATCAAAAAATTATAAAAAATTACATCAAAAAAATCAGTGTTTTTTTTCTCTTCGATTTGATATCTCACATAACATACTTTCAATGAATATTTTTTTCATTTTTTGGTGAGTTTTAAAAATTGGTAACATATGTAATAGCTGCTTGTAACATAACACATGTGATAGTCGCTGGTATCACATGTGATAGTCGTTTTCAAAACTAAAAAAAATGAAAAAAAAATTCGTCAAAAATATACCTTGTGAGATGTCTAATCGAAGAGAAAAAAAAAACGCTGATTTTTATAGTGAAACTTTTACAATTTTTGACTTGTTGTTTTTGAGATACTTAATTTAAAAAAATATGAGAGGAAAATTGAGTTTTATTAAATAGAATTCTCCAATTAATTCTTTATTCTTGAAAAAGAAAATATCTATTCATTTGAATTCTCCTTAAGAAACGAAATGATAACCATGTTACTATGTGAGATATGCATTAATACTTGCATGTTATACCATTACAAATTCAATGTCTCTATTGATAAGTACAATAGATTATGCATCTTATCATATACGACTAATATATAGCTTACAATATTATTTCTACAATAAAGGATGAATTTATAAAATATGAACAATGATATATTAAAATGATTGATAAAAAACATAAATGGTCTTGCACACTAAAAAAGCTACATGACCTCTCTATTAAAAAAATCGGAATTCTTTTACCGAATAAACATCCACGTCAGCATTGTTAACCATCTAAAGGGAACATAAAAATAGAACATGAAATATTTTTACTTTGAAAAAATTACATGTGACCTTTTATTGTGCACATGTTCACTTTATCAAAAAAAAATTATATATCATGTTTTCTTTTTGTAAAAATTTGCCTTTGCCTTAAAAGTATAAATAAGTATTCTTCAATGAAAATGATAGTATATAAATTTTCCGTTCATAAAATAGATCCCTTTTATATTATAAAGAGATGGCATCTCAAAAAGAGACGAGGGTACCAATTTGTCTATTTTTAAGATAACATTGTCACTAAACTCTAATTCCGGTTGTGATTGGAGTTAACCTAATCTTGTTAACGAATTATTAAATACAATAGGCTGATAGAAAAAATGTATTAATAGCTTAGTTAAACACACTTTGGTTGCTATTGACCACCATTTTCTTATGAGTTGAGTCATCTAAGATCATTCTCAATTGACTAAAATTGATTGGTTATTTTCTATCAATTTGACGTTACGTCAGTTTTTTTTCAAAACTGACTGAAACTGACTAATAACTGACTGACTTATGCTAATGGTACTAGTCATATTTTATTTATGAGTCTCACATTTATCAATATACAGGGCCGGTTTTGAGGGTGTGCGACCGCACAGGGCCACAAAAAAAGTAGGGCCTAAAATTTAACAATTATCGTTCTTTTGTTTTAAATTTTTTTATGACAATTATCGATTTATAGTAGTTTTGATGAATTTTGTTTATTTAGAAAAAATATTTAGGGGCCCATTTTTGTTTTTTGGACAGGGCCCTTAAAATCAACGGACCGGCCCTGTCAATATACATTTATTTATATACACTAAACAAACAAAGCAAACAAAAATATTAATATCCGTTTTTTTCTTCGTCGAAAAATTGATTTGAATCAAAATGATACACCAACCGACTAGTTGGTGCCAAGACTAAAGTGACATTCAGTTGGCAAAAGTGACGAAGCATTGGCACTGCCCTAATTTGTCAACATAAGAATTATCAGGGAGTGAAAGTTTAATTAGTCATTCTTAGTTGTTATATAATGATGATATCATATATACTTGTTTTTCATGTTTGTGATTTTGTTTATTTAAAAATTCTGTAGGAACTTTTATCTGGACTAAAACATGTTTTAAGTTTCCAAACAGAACGGGTCCACTCAAATTCAACTTGGAACATTAAAAACATCACTAAACTAAAAAGATCGCTATGATTTATTTGTACTAGCAAACACTTGCTATACAGTGGATTCAATTTTTTTAAATCGATCAAAAAATATTATAATTAATTATTACGTAGTTGATGTGAATAATATTGTCTTATTATTAGTTTGGTCATATTGAAGCTTAACTCTAGTTTGACTTATTTGTTATTTCCAAATTTATATATGTTTATTTATAGACAATATCATGTTGTTTAATGTATTAAATTCTGATTTAATGTAATTATGGGCAGTTTTGTATTTTTCTTTGTAAGTAGGGGTAGTTTTGTGTTTTCTGATCTTTAAAAATTTTAACTCTTCAAAGAAAATGGGTAAACAATTTATAAGGGTTAATAATAATAATTAATGATTCGGATGATTATATATATATATATATATACAATTCTTTATAAAATACAATTATATTAACTTCGAATCCTAGTTTTCGTGAATTAGAATTAGAAGTTATTTATAAAGTATGAATAAAGTAAAAAATTGTAACTCTATTGGAAATCAGTCACGACACTTTTCTGCTCACCCTATTTTCCAAAATCGTCGTATAACCTTTTAATTAGGTGGGAATTTTCGACAACATGATCCAACTAGATGCACATTGCTTGTAAAGCTTTCATACATTTATTCCAATCTATTTGTGTTTCTACTTTATTACCCATTATCGTCTTTGTTTATTCTTTACGTACATCTTAATTCATCTTGAAAAAGCTAGCAACGGAAAAATCACGAAACTTACAATCTAATTATGTCGAAAAATGTTAATTTGATGATTAATCGTATGTTAAATCAAACTTTATAGATAGGTTAAAATCCAATTACGTGCAAGTGATGCAACCTTCATTTTGATATCATCTTTAATCTTATATGAATTAAATAACTAATTTTTCCTGATTTTAAATTAGGAGGTGTTTGTGACTATGTAATTAAAAAATAAGTATGTGTCGAGATGCTTATTATTAAGTGTTTATATTATAAGAAATAAGTAAATTAACACTTTATGTAATGTGTTTGTATTTACTTATTTGCTCTCAAAATAAGTAAATTAATATATAAATGTTAAATAAACAATCTCAAACACTATTTTATTTAACCTATGCACCTACTACCAACTTTTCATTCATATGGTTATTTCATTGACAAGCTTAATCGCGACGAAGAGTGCATAATCATAACCCAAACGTTTACACATTTTCATTCATACCCGAACTCACAAATGTATCTATTTATTGAATGATGGATAGTGCGATTTTTTATCGCTCATTGTCACCTCTATTGAGAATAAAATACTACATGGCAATGGTTGTTTAGTATAAAAGGGGTTAGCCGTTTTTTTGACCATATCAAATTATATTCAAATTGTGATATTGACATCTTACTTTTTGTTAAAATCACAAGTTTAGGTATAATGTCTAGAAACATCACACATAGGTAATGTCAAAAATTAGAACGATATATAACCATAAACTTATTTAGGTATAATTTTGAAACTCTAAAGTACTAATATTTACTTATTACAACATTATTAGATGGTTAATTACGATGTTCATTATATGTGATCTTACATTGACTTTAAAGAGTCAGTTCCGTTGACATGGCTCATTACAAAGTTTTTTAAAATTCTTTTTTTTTTTTTTAAATATATTCAACTTAAATACTATAATCCGAATGGTATCACTACATTTTCATATTAGCAAAAAATCTTATTAAAATCACCTGTCTATATTGAGATGGTATGAGCACGATCAAATAGATCAACATGACTTATTTGCACGTTCAAACGTACATCCTATTAGATTACTAGATATTAAATTAACTAGGATTTCTACCTTTTACATGATTATCTTGTTTTAATATTTTATTTCACGCGTTTGACTTTTGTTTTCTTTTCACATTAAGTGGTATCTTTTCCCTTTCTTTTTAATAAAAGATCGAAACTTAAAATTTTATTAAAATTTGTGCTAACGGTTTTTCTTTGGAGCGTTTTTAGAACTTCTTCATGAAGACACCATTGACACCAACACTTTCTTGGGGCATCTTTTATGTTTGTTTCTTGATGAAGAAGTATGAGGACGAAAGAAATGCCTGCAAAGTGAGCTATTTCTGTTTTATTTTTAATTTTTATTTTTAATTTTGTGTGTATAGTAAATGTATTGTTGGTAAATTGTGGGATCCAGTTTTCTGAAGAACCTTCTTCTGTTGACAAGGTTCAATCTTTCTTCACCCTTTCTACAAAAGTGCTGACATAACGCTGATGTAGCACGGAATAAGTTTGAAGAATTTTCTCCCATTAGAAGAGGTCTAAGCAAATTATTATTTTATATGAGCAAACACGTGATGTGAAATTCAAAACCAAGGATTCCTGTCATTTTTTATAGTAACGACAACTATCATATAGCAGATGGTCAGACAACTATGTCACATATACTAGATGGTCTTATGACAGCTATGACACATATAGCAGAGGGTCTTATGATCGTGTTATAAGAAGGTGAGTTCAATGAATGAAAACTGATAAAAAATAATAATAAGTAAATTACAAAGAAATTGATACATCTAATTTAAAACTCAATTCCTATTTGATTTTTTATAATTAAATATCTTACAAATGATAGAGCTATATAAATTATAAAAATCATATATTCAGAATCATCTTTTTATCTTCGATTAGAGATTTTATAAAATTTACTTCCGACAAATATTTTTTGTTAATTTTTCATTGTCTGGTCTTGAAAAACGCACTGCATTTTTTTGTGTATAATCATGTGTGATTAATAATAAAAATTTGAAATTGATAGACGATTATATATTAATGTTATATATATATTTCACACGTAATTATAATTTATATTCAAATAAATAATTATAAACAAGTAGGTCATCCGCGTAAATTATTTACAAAAGATCGAAACCTAAAACATTAAATTGTTTACAAATGTTATGTACTCTGTAATATTTTATTTGTTTTAATGGGCATTATAACACCCCTCATTCTATTTAAGAATATAATATTAATAAACTCGGAAGCATGAATTTAAAATACATTACCTTAGTATATATTAAACATTATACATAAACAGTTTACATTTTTCAATATTTACACAATATTTAAACTGTTTAAAACTACAAAAGACGGGGTATTATAAAATTTACAAAACAAGGTTTATTACAAAAACCATATCAGAGACCAAGAGCGCAGTCAAACATTCCTTGATCAACCAATCACCTCCTGCACCCACAATTAATCAAAACATATCATGCAGGAAGTAAAATGAGGGGTTAGCACGAAGCTAAGTGAATAGATTCATCACACTCCATTCAACTTAGCATAACAAGTTGTTTACACCAAATAATCGTAAACACACATAATTCAATGAGGATCGGTGGCTCTGGGGATATCATAATACCCGGGGATTCCCCCAAGAACACTTACCCTCAATCCGTATGGCCAATACAGAATAGACCGATAACTACTGGTTATTAAACTCATACACAGGTTTCAAACACAACAAATGAATCAAAACCTGTGTAAAACACATAATAACCAGAAGTCCAACTACACGTTCACCTCAATAACATAATACACATAGTTTACATATCACGTAGATCAATAATCAATAATCAAGACCAAACAGTCTAATACACATCTACGTTTACTTGTTGTAACCAAATAGTTACAACTAAATCAAATGATGAGTTCTGAATCCACTCACCGATACCTCTGACATCTCCACACTCAGGATTCTTATATCACTGAGTCTTACGTTGATCTGAAACAGAAAATCATATACAAGTTAGAAATTCGTTCCATAATTATCATTATAGCCCATTTATCAAATCAGGTAATCCCTGAAGTCTAGGCAAACAAAAGTTCAATCAGAAATGAACTTAGAAAATCTTGCAATGACGTTTAAAACTGAAAAATGTCATTTTCGGGCCCTAGATGACCCCGAATTGCCAAAAACTGCCTAGGCTATAGTGTATAGTCTTGATTACTAGGTCGTTTCCAAGTGACCATGCAATTTTCAACTAAATCCGAGTTAGTGATATTTTCACAAAACCGCGTCTCAAAATACTTACGCATTTTCAAAATTTGCAAAACAAAACTCTTTTATAACCTCATGCGACACTACAATAAACCCTTGCGACACTAACAGTGTGTCGCAATACTCAATATGGCCGCCTTAAGCAACATAACCAACTGTGTCGCAGAACATTCATGCGACACAACCTGCGACACAAACCTTGTGTCGCAATGAAGAACAGACCAGTTCCCAGATTCGAAATTCTTGAATTCAAACATGTAATACTCAAATTAACTTATACCAATCCGTGTAATTCACATATAAACAACTATAACACATAATAATTGGAACCTTACCTCGAATTCACAGCTAAATAGCTCAAATATGATTCAAAGCACAATTTCTCACTTCTTTCTCTCTTTTCTATTTGTTTTTCACTTTAAAACTAGTTTAGGATGTAAGGAAACTATCTGGAAATGTTTGGGCGGCGTATTAATATATATAACTTCGAATTACACTTAAGCTCCTTGATTAATTTCAGTCCAGCCTGTTTTGCGACACAGTCCTGCGACACAACCGTTGTGTCGCACAGACACCACCTGCGACACAAACCTTGTGTCGTAGAAAATCGAAACTTTCAAATTTTGAAACGACTAATATTTCACTACCATAAGTCAAAGGGCTTATTTATCTACGTTTCACAATGAAACACATAATATTAAATAATTTCTAAAACATTTAGATAATCAATTAAAATAATAGAAATTACCAGACCGCGAGAGAGGATGTTACAGGCATAATTTACAATTAAGGATCGCAACGAAGTGATTGTGTATCTAAAATGTGTGACTTGTAAATTGTTGGTACTTAAATAAAGATTTAAATTTCCATGTTTCTTAAATTGTGTTTAGATATGATATGATAGATTGTCTTTGGGTAGAAATATTAAACGGAGTATTATAGTTTTTGTTACAAGGACTTGATGATATTAAATTTAGTTACCATATTAATATTAAATGAAAAGAGTATAACATGATTTTTTCCATCTTTCAAGATTTAAGGTTACAAAGTTATATTGAAAGCTCTTATAAGAATTTTAGATAAGATTTAAAATATTACATGTAAATTCATCCATAATCATATATGATTAGTAAATTTGATACTTAGTCATATGTGATTATAATTGAATTTAAATTTTATATGTGATTGAATAATTACTGGTAAGTGATAATTCACATGCAATTCAACTTGATATTTATTTTAAATGTACAATCACTATTTAATAACACAACGTTATTACTTTGAAATTTAATTATATGTGAATACAATTGTAATCACATGCCATTAAAATTTTTAATTTCTCAAATAAAAATTCATGTAATTTTAAACTTATAATTGGTAATGCGGTTAGATAATAGTTTTTTTAATTTAAGATTTGATTTTTAATCTAATGTATTTAACATTACGAATTTCAAACACCTATTAAAAATGTGAAGAAAAAAAGTTCGTAGAAAGTATACCACGTTACATTTCTAATTAAAGATATAAAGACGTATATTGCAATGGTGTAACTTTTATACTTTTTTAGACATACAATTTGCTGGATAATTAGTTTTGAGAGAAGATATGACAATAAGTATTTGAAAATGGAGCAATTTTATTGGCTCTCCCATTGTCCAAATATTTAGCATTCTACATTGAACTTTTCTCTACAAGTACTTTGAAGTCTTTTAAGAATGCATTTTTTTAGGATGACTAGCAAATGGTCGAAAATTATCACATGTATAACCCAGTTGTTAGGATCGGTTTTAGCCCAACAACATTCTCAACGTATAAGTCCATATAAGGTTCTACTATAAAATCAATTGGAGATAGAGAAAGTAGTCCACAAATTTATATGCAGACATTAATTTTTTTTAATTTTCGATGTAGGACATAAATTTACATTCAATACTAATTGCTAAATAAAAAAAGATCAGACATCTCACTGAATTACTTAGAATTGGAAAAACCTCCCAAAGTTTTTCCGTTCCTCGTTAACATTAACGAGTCATAAACGAGCATTGGCATTTATTCACAAAACAATGCATGATACACATTTTTTGCGTGGGGGTGCAATATTGCAACATGCACAAACAGCTGAAAAAGGTCGACTGAGTCTTGTTAAAAATCAAAATAATAAACATGACTGGAAAGAAGTTCCACTTAATTAGTTAACACATGGTATGATGGTCCCAACGTGTAACATAAGTACGTATATAACTCTTTTCTTCGATTCCTGCGATATTTATAATTTATAACTACTTATAATGTATTTAATTTATAAACTTAATTTCAATCTAATTATAAAAAATAATTATATTGCTCCTATATAATTATTAATATTGTATACATCTCAATAATCGTACCTTCTATTAATACCTATTATTGTTATTTTATATAAATTAAATTTCACTCTGTTACTATATATATAAATATATATATATATAAATAGGGTTATGTTCAAATGAGAACTAAATAAAAGGTGAGAACCGCGAGAACTACAAAATTACACATTTTTTCACATGTGATTGACTTCATTCATATGTGAACATTCATATACATTTAATTTATAAAGAAAAAAAGCTAAAAAACTCTAAAATTATATCTCAAAACACAAAATAAGAAATACATATTCACAGGTGAACCATAATGTGAACAAATTGGTAAAATGTGTTTTAATACGTAATTTTTGGATTTTTAGCTTCTTTTTCTTTATTAATAAAATGTATATGAATGTTCATATATGAATGAAGTCAATCACATGTGAAAAAATGTGTAATTTAGTAGTTCTCGCGGTTCTCACATTTTATTTAGTTCTCATTTGAACCTGAACCTATATTAATATATATATAAACACAAACAAGCTACAATAAATCTTCAAAACATATACATACTCTCAATCTCTCATCACTCCATCATTATCATTGTTACCGTTACCTACCATCACCATATAGACTCTCACATTGCATGAGTGTATACTAGTTATAAATTAATAAATTACTATAATTTATATATATTTATATTTATTATATATATTTGCCACTACAAAACACTAAAAAGTAGAACAACTCAAGTTAACTTCAAATTGCTAAGCGAAGATGGAAAATATGTTGTAATCTTTGACCAGAACAGCATCTAGTCGCCGCATATATGTTAAGCTTCGATTTAGTACTTGGGAGTTGGGACCACTTTGGGAATTAAACTGTTGAATTTTAAGTCTGTGTTAAAATGGGAATTAATAATTTAAGTTTTTATAGTTTTATTTACTACCATCAACCACTTTGTACGTTCAACTTTATATATGTGTATGATATTATGATTTTTACATATTATTTGAGGTTCGATTTAATTAAACTTATTGCTCTAAAAAAATAAAAACTCATGTTCCTCGATCAACGTTACCTAAACCGGATAGTATTGTACTTCTTATCCCATATAATACTATTCGATTCGATCCACCTTGCTTTTTATTACATAAGAGACATAATAACAAATTGAATTTCAGATAATTTAGTTCGTAGATTTTTTTCAAAATTCTAAATTCAATTTTATATGTAGTTAAGTTAAATCCTGTGTGATGCATAAAAATCGTTAACTATATTATACACGTTATTAATGATAGTAATATGCATCAATAATGGTTGAAATGATTAAAATTTATAAACTGACTATTTATATTAACTTATTTGGTTAAGATTTGACTAATATGGCGTAAAAAATATGTTACAAAGTTATAAAAAAATATAAAGAAAATAGCACATACATAAATGACATTTAGTAAATTAACAAAAAGAAAAGACCAAGTAGACATAAAGGAAGAAGAGAACAACATATATAGACAGTGATGTTAATACATAAGAATATATATCATATGATGTTTAGAATTTTAAAGCATACTACTGTCAAGAAAGAAAGATAGTAGGAAGAAATATAACTGATGAATTGAAGAATGAGAATGGATGGATTTAGATCATGTCAGATGATATTACTGTGAAATTTATTGATTGAATTTAAAATTTTGTAGTTGTTGTTGAGATTGATCATAATCACAATAAATAATATAAAATATATAAATTAATAATTAAATGTCCAAAACAAAAAAAATATAAAAACACAAACTTTTTACATGTAAAACCTCTTAAAAGAGAGTAAAAATTAAAGGATCATTGACCAATTTGAATTCCACTATAATACGAACGATATTACAAGAATAAACGCTACTTTTAACTCTTTTGAATACTATCAATTTCTCACACTACTCTCAATAATAGATTACAATGACATAATCCACTCCCATTGTAATTGAATCATTGAAACTACCACACAGTCTCATAGACTCTCTCTTCTCTCTCGACCTAAACAAAACACAACTTGTTCATAAAAGGGCTTATTATTCAAACTAACTTAATTTTCAAATCTCTTTAATCTAGAAAATTACATCGTAATCCCAACAGTTTTCGATGAAACAAAAATATTGAAAGTATACATTGACCACAGTTATTATAGATGGATAGATATTATCTAAAAATTGAAGAAGTCTAGATCTCTATATTCTTAAGAATTGAAAATCTTTTAAATATTCTAATTACCAATCCATGTCTAGCTAGTTAATTAATTAGTTAATAATCTGTTAATTAATTTTAAAAACATGTCTTCCTATAACCTGAAGGACCTAGTATATTTGGATCGTTCCCTTACAGTAAAACACGACTTCAAAGCATACATTTAGATAGCAATTACTTTTAATTTATACGAGATAAATATTTAAAATTAAATTATTGAATGATCTAGCAACCAAATTTAATGAGAAAGACGTAGAAATGACATATTGAATTTTTGTTTATTTGTCACGTGGAGAAGACCGCTATATAAAAAAGGTTATCCTCTTTTAATTAAATAGAAAGATAGATAAATAGATAGATTTTCAGTACCTACGATAAAAAAATTTAGTCTGGCCTTTATTCATTGCAACCACAATACTGGAAATGCATGCATCTCAATTTGACGAGACGTACATCACTGTAAATGCAAGGAAGAACATGGTAATACTAAAGAAATTTCATCAAAAGTCATCTCTAACATGCTCCAAATCAACCAAATCATTATTAAAAGACTACTTAACTGAAGTACTCATTAATACCTCTACCTACTCTAAAATTTAACCCATTTCATAAAAAAATTCTGCCAAAGGCAATTCTATGAAATTACCTCTCCATTTATGTGAAAATGTACTTAAAAATATACACACGTAACAAAATTTATAATCGTTATACTGTCTATCAATAAAAATCATATTTACCACTTATAAATTTATTTAATTGATTTATAAGAACTGAACATTTATTGAGACCTCAAAAAGAGGGTACTAACTTAACATTGGACGTCATAAGGTGTAGGTCGTGCAGCGAAACTTGTATGCTATGAGTCGGTATAGACCAAATATGGGGAAATTTTATATGAGACCCTTCAACTCTACATACAACCCCTTGGAAGTTTATGCATTTCCTTAGAGAAGTGTCAGTAAGAGGACATGTGTGACGAACTAATTTGGATCTTAGATGATGTCACTCATATGACGTCGATTAAAATAACTAGTAAACCAACCAAAACGACTAGAATGGAGACCTTTTTAACTAGAAATCAAAATGTATGTTATGGTTTCATTTTGTAAAATCAACTCACTCTTTTCTATTAACTTTCTCTTTAACAACTTTATTATTTCAATATGGTTTTGCTTTGTGGAAAGAAAGGGTACGTAATCATAAAAAAAAGACTTGGTGCAAGACCCATGCACAAACAATCAAAATGTTGCAAAATTTCCCTTTACTTAATTACCTATCGACATCTTCCAGAGGCATCATTAGAGAAGAGTCGAAAGAACCTCAGTTGTTATAAATGATCATAGCCACTAGAAAACATTGATCATGATAGATTTGTTTGGTTATTTTCGTTTAATTAGTTGAGTATTAGTTTGTAATTTGGTTGTTAGGTTACATAGATTTGTTTTAACATGTTTTGTACTTATGATTTTGTCAACGTGTAACTTTGAAGCAAGTCATTGTATGTTCATTTTTTTTCTTAAAAACTTTAGTATGTACCTTCCAAGTAATTCTAGCTGAATATTGGTCTTAAAATATGCCATTTTTTTATTACAATTGGCTAAGAATGAAACAATGAATCCAAAGCATCAAGAACAAAATGTAAAGAAAGTTTTGGGGATCTTTTCTAGCATGTGGTATGTACCTAGGAAACGTTCATGTACGACAAATCAACTTAATGATATGAGCACATAGGCACAAAACTAGTTGTACACGATACACATACACGTTCTTTGGGGTGTAAATGCAAAATATGCACAAGGAGGTAAAAAAGGGAGACCCAATTGATCGAGTCGTCCAAAAGGTTCCAACGGAAATTGGAAAAGGGACCATGGTTAGAAAAGGGGTTCTGGTCCTAATGGTCACAACTCCTAAGACTCATCTCTTTTTTTTTTGTGTGGCGAATACGTGATGCATGAAAAATATAAGACTTTTCAAGCACTAGAAGCTTGCGTATCAAATGCGGGAAGTAGTAAACATCAGCGGATTAAGATTCTCGACAAGGGTATACACTATCATAAAACATGATCCAATATTGCACTGCAGTAACAACTTTTTATGAAAATGAGCACATAAATTTCGTAATTATTCAAAAGCTAGATTAAACTAAGGCTACCCAATATCAAAACATCCTTATAAAATTATGGCGCACATTTTTAACTGACATAAAAGATCAATCAAATTACTATTGAGTAGCCTGTAATGTTATACATGTCCGTAATTTGTGGCGTTAGTCTACCCTTTTCAATTCTTGGGTGACGGATGCAAACATTATCTCTATTTTTATTGGGGCACTATTAGTGGTTTTAACGCGTCATACTTCCGTTGTGGTAACGACGCTTTTATATCTTCTTTCTTTATGTTCCCTTCATATCAAGTAATATGAACGTACTTTGCACTTGATCTACAATCTCTATGCACTTGCCACCAAGTCCGAATGAACTTTATTTTCGAAAGCATATAACATTACTACCTTTTTTCCTGAAAGAACAACAAAATTAGTTATATTCTTTACAGTGTGAACTTAAAATCATTTCTGCACGTGCACTGCAAAACCTGGAAGCCACTTAAACTGAACCCACCCATGCCTGCAATTTACTATTCCAACTTCTCGTACTATTCTATGAGAAGTACTAAACTATATATGGGTCAATGGTCATCCCTACCAAACTCCTAAATGCAAAGGCAGTTCAAAGCTTTTATGCATCATGCAGAAAAACACCTAAAACCCTTTGATTAGGGTAACCATTCTAACGATGAATATATAAAATTCCATAGAAATTTGGTACATATAAATGAAATTATTGCATGATGTGAAAGATGACATTAAATGAGGTCAAGACTTTAAGTCATTTGCTAATCAAAGAACTCCCTTCCAATTTTCTTCGTTGATTATGAAATACGTCTTGTGGAAAGGTAATGTAATCAGAATCAAAGACTTGGGGGTGACTCGTAAACAATGGGCAAGATTCAGCATGAAATTTCCTTTAATTAACCTTTCAACATCTACAAGAGCCAATGTTGGACAAGAGTCAGAATTAACCTCAGTCGAATATGATGAATTTCGAGACAAAAAACAAAATGCAAGAGGTCTATTATTAGATTATTAGGTTGTGAAGTTCCATTATCCAATCACTTGTTAGTTACTGTATTATTTTTCTACATACATATATATAGCAGAAAACAGAGACTTGATCTTCTATAGCATGTTGTGTAGTTTGAAAACAGTTCAGCATACATCAGAAAAACGAGATACATGACTAAGTCAACTAATAATAATAATATGAACATTGTTTTCAATTTACCATTTTCAAAATCTGTCACAATTGTAATTACCACAACATTTCTTGTATCTCTTATTCTCTTTCAATCCAACTCATATACAATAAATAATATTGTATATTACTCGGAATAGTTGTCATTCTATGATAAATATAGTAAAGTAATAAATTACCCCTCCAAGAATGGCTATGAACAATAAGATTCAACAATGACTAGCTACAAAGTTAAGGCTTTTGATGCCCAGAAGAAACAGGGAATTATTTTTTTTTTCTTTTTTTTTTTCTGCACTGCTGCTTCAAAGAGGAAGAGAACGCGTTATGTTAATATATTCAAATTCCTAACTATCTTTCCAAGAGCCAAATAGTATAATACTAACTTCATTCTTATATAAGATTCAGTCTTGCAGTCTAATCATCAACAACAGATGTAAAAAACTTGATGCAGACATAACATATGTAAACTTGAACCATTTTCGATAAGTTGGATCACAAAAACGGTAATGAACTTGAATTTTGAAGCAGGAATTACAAATTCTTAACATATTGGTTACCAAACTTAAACTCTTAAACAAGTACACCGACTATTATGAAGACTATTAAACAATAGTATATTTAAAGAGTTACTTTAAGAAAGTTCTTAACTCTCTTCATTATGATAGACATCGAAGTCATCTCTGTACTTCCTTTTTTTTTTTTTTTTTAAAGGGGTTGAAACCCCAGGAAAAATTTATTAATAAAAATAATGCTTTACATGAAGACTTTGGGTATGCCCAAAGGGGAAATTAAGGATTTACCAAACCATAACGAAAAGCAAGCTAAGCATCTAAACTAAAAACTATGTAGAACAAAACCAAACTAAATCTAATCCTATGAAAGAAGCTATACACCATGCCAACATATAGGACTCAGATTTACATAACATAATTGAAAACTATAGTACTTCAACCAACCCAAATATGCAAATTATAACCACAAAAGATGGAACTCATCTATCAGGACCAGAATGAAAGTTTCCTAGCTCCTTCAACACGTATGAATTTCTTTTAATGGCTGACACCAATTCATGAAACTATTTACTACAACTAAGTTGGTTAGGTTAGGTTGATCCATAATACTTTCGTCCTACTTTCTAATCATTTTTTTTCATGAAAATAGTACTATGCGAGTAAAATATAACAATAAAACCTACAGTGTATTATTTCAATACTAACCTAACATTGGTCATGCGCTAAACTTTAACTTTTTTCTATATATGGGGTAAACTTTTAAAAGTTCTATTGGATGATGTAAACCTTCTAAAACCTCTATTGTATGTTCTTTGTCACTTGAACAACAGGTAGCCGGTAAAATGTTTAATACGTCAGTTTTTGGTACTACGTGGCATAACACGTCACCTTTTTATATAGAGACTCATGATGCGCTAAACTTTAACTTTTTTCTATTGTATGAGGTAAAATTTTAAAAGTTCTATTGTATGATGTAAACCTTCTAAAACCTCTATTGTATGTTCTTGTTTAATAGGTCAGTTTTTCATACTACGTTGTATAACACGTCACCTTTTCATATACCCATTTAACCCAGTTTTAGACCCGTTTTACCCGACTCGTATTGATGTTACCTTTAATGATTTTGTCAAGAACAGAAGCTCGTGGAAATTTATTAATGCTCGACTTGATTGCTTGAACTGAAATGATTTGAAGTGAAGTATATATTTTCAGAAAAAACAGATTAGTATTCATCAAAAAATCATGGAATTTAATACCTTTAATCCAAATAAGATCTTTTATAATCTTTCAAATATATAAGATCCAACTGTGCACCATCACACCCAAAAATTCGAGATGTCTACACCAAAAGCAAGAATACAAATTCCTGATTACACGTCATCCAATTTCAGTTTCAAATGACACATAACATACAATAGATATTATAGCAGGTTTACATCATACAACAGAACTTTTAAAAGTTTACCTCATACAATAAAAAAAAGTTAAAGTTTAGCGCATAATGAATCAATTAAGGTTCAGAATATTGACGTGGTCGTCTACGTGGACCATGACTTACCTACCAAATAAGGATAACTTGTTACACGTCATCCAATTCCCGGTTTCAAGTGACACACAACATAAAATAGAGATTTTAGTAGGTTTACATCATACAATATAACTTTTAAAAGTTTACCCCATACAATAGAAAAAAGTTAAAGTTTAACACATCACGAATCAATTATCTCTTTGAACTATTTATGTGTTTGGCAAGTTTTTTTTAATCGGTGGACCCATTAAAGTTAGAACCCAACCCAAGTAGACCCTTTCATCAGTAAATGGGCCGAAGCCATCACCTCTATCCAAAATCCACCATAAATTTTACAATGTTCCTTGTAGGATGGATACATCAAGTGTTACAAAGAAGAGAATGCAAGACATTGTGTCCCCATACGTTCTTTCACACACTTAATTTTGTAGATACAACTCTAGAAGCATGAATTGACGACCAAGCACGTTCATCTGGAACTCAATAATGATACAGCAGGATTTATACGCAATCTAAGAATTTCTTTGATTTGAACTCCTGTGCATTATTAGCACCATAATGTGGAGAAGACAGGCAAAAAAATCAACATGACAATAATGAATGTTTGTCCAACTAATAGCAAAAGTCCTACCATGTGCTTAGATAAACTGGAGCAGGACTTGTCATGTCTGTAAATTCAACTTCTTTTTCCTCTTGTCTCAGCTATAGCTAAGTTACATCCTAAATATTAATGACATAACTCAAGTTTAACAAGTTGAGAAAACATTTGATGTAACTGCACCTCAACCTATGATTACATATATAATATATTACAATGGTAACATATACATCTACATATTCTCAACTGACTCTTTCTTCAAATAACTCTCACATGATCAGGATGAAGATCAAAATCAAGAAATGATTAAACATGACACTTAATCCAACTTCTACTTTCTAGAATGATACATTTACACATAATTTTAAGAAATGGAAACATTATTAAGGAAACTAATAGCTTTTAATGGTTAGAGATAAGGGAATTATTAGATGATTTCTAATTGACTTAATGACTGGGCAACAAAGTCATACCAGCACCTTCACCAGTAGATAAAAATTGAAAATCAAGAAGCCCACCTGGGTGAGAAGGAACTCATTAAAATCAGAAATATCATGACACAAGTTTCCAACTTCAATCAAGCCCACACAAGTTTACGCATTTCTTCTTATAACCTAATGCTACGTGAGTAGATGTGGCAATCTCAACCCAATTACTAATGAATGGGTTGATATGTGTTAAGGTGTGCTCCTAACGGGTCAAATGGGTATAATTACAAAAGGTAAACCAAAGGGAATGGGTCAAATAGGCTGAAAGTCCCCTAAAGTGAGTAATAGTAACGCTTACAACCTCTTGAATCATCTTATTGCCAGAAGTTAGATTATAATTTTAATAACTTAGTTTCTGCAATCATAATTAATGTACTAACTATTTTGAAAAACGATCAAAAATTGTTTGTGGGTCAACCTAGCTTGATCCATTTCGACCTGTAACCAACCCTTCCATTTTTCCACCTCTACCTAAAAGGCTAAAACTATAAACCAGCTTATTATCTACTAATATGAGCTAGTACTCATTATGAACCAATAAAAGCACGACAAAAGTTTCCAACTGTAATAAATTTCATCTGTGTCTACCTTTTTCTTTAATGGCTGATACTATTCTACGAAGCTGCTTACAACTACTAGTATGAGCAATCTCTTCCCGGACAGCTCAAACTCCAAAATTTGACAAAGGGCTAAACTTTATACGGAAAAGTAGATACAAGTGGTGCAATTTTTCCATTTATCCTATGAATATATTTAGTCCCAACAAAGTGAAGGGGAGATGAATTCTAATTAGCTTATGAAATCTGTTTATATAAATGATAATATCCATAACGTCCAGATGACACACAAACTCATCAACAGGATGTTAGTATATAGCGGTATCACTAGATGGAAGACAATAAAACTTCATAGCATTACAACAATCAACCTTAACCAATTACTAACAATTAGTAATATAAACAAAACTAACCACAATATAATAAAGGGCAGTCCTCATAACCAAAACTATAAATCCAGCAAATCACTCCCTCTAACAGCCCTAACTCCAAAAATTCTAGATTTATTATTCAATTTCCATAATTCAACACCACCAACACACTTCCCCCCAATCCAAACCCTAGATATCAATTCACTCACACCTTTCTTTACATCATCATTGCAACCACTTCTAATTAAAATTCTCGCATCTCGAAACGCAGGCAAACACTTATCTTCCGCAAATTTACGACAATTTAATCTCGCAGCTTCCAAACACTCTTTCATTACACGTTCTTCACATTCTTCTCTTTCGATTAATTCCCTTTTACTTCCACCGCCGCGTGTTAGGGTTTTCCACCATGGCGGTGCACAGTTTTTTGATGCGCTGATGGAACAGCCGATTCGAGCACCGGATTCGCATTGTTGTATGATGCTTGATTCACATGATTCGTATGCGGATGCAAATAATTTAGGGTTTTGGAAACCGAGAGTCAGGGAATCGTCTGGTCCGGCGGGTATGGGATGACGGAGGAGTGGAATTGGGTGGTCGAACGTGATTAGCGTTTCTTCCGGCGAGTAATCGTTAGGGTTTATCGACATTGTTGGTTTAATTTAGGAGTTTTTTTTTGCCGGGATATTGTGAATTGTGTAATGTATGGGCCAGGTGTGAGACAGTTTCACTTACAGTCCTTGACAATTACAAACATGTCTAGTTAGATCCTTTGTTATAACGAAATTGAGCAAAAAAGTCGTTTTGCAATATTTCTTCTGAAAACACTGGATACCGCAATGAAAACGGTTTTTGCGAGATTTTTATAAAAGGATCATTTATAAATTAAAAAACCGTGCGAAAATATTTCAATAAGAAGTGCTAAAAGAACGTATTCCACAGAACAAATATCTATTTGTAAAAAGATCGAATTTCATAAATTAAAAGCCGTGCGAAAATATTTCAATAAAAAGTCCTAAAAAAACGTATTTCACAAAATAAAAACCTTTTTGCGAAAAGAATGACAGAAAAACTAGACTTTACAAAATAAAATCGCTTTTGAGATTACATTTTTTAAATAATTGTTTTCGTGAATGCATATGAATTTCCTTCTAGCCACTGTACTGTCACCGCAAATTCAACTAAACAATTTAAACCTAAACAAAGAAACTATTCCATCTTCCAACTAGATTCGTTTGAATTCCATTTCAACACTTGAGTTCACAACCGTCGCCACTGCCATTATGGAAGGTACACTAGAAGAGAAGAATGTAGCTTTGAGTCGCTTCGTGATTAGAGCTCTCACTTTGATCGAGAGAATTTCATTTTGAGTGCAAAATGATGATGGGTTTATGGGTAATTAATCCTTAACACTCCGACGTACGTGAAAACACGTTCGAGATTAACTCAATAGAGGGTGACCAATAATTAAGTAATAGCATGACAAAAGTTTCCAACTTCAATCAAACCCACCAAAGTCTAGGCGTCTCTTTTAAAGCTTGATACCAGAGATGGCAATTCCAACCCATACAATAATGGGTGCTTTGATATGGGTTACGCCATAGTAGTAACAGGTCAAATGGGTAAAGGGAATGGGTCAAACAGGCTGATAGTTCCCCAAAGTGTATATTGAATGCTTAACGCCTCTTATATCTTTATAATTCAAAGCATTTCATAACGGTAATAACTTACTCCCTGCAATCATACTTGACGCACTAAATATTTAAAATTGAACAAAAGTTGTTTGTAAGTCAACGCAACCTGACCCGATTTCAGCCTTTACTAAAAACCCATTTCCCGTTTCAACCCAACCTTCATATTATGCCACCTCTACTTGATACTATTGTATGAAGCTACTTACAGCTACTATTTTTTTTGGCACGACAATAAGAATATAGAATAAAAATCCACTCTAAAAAGGGGAAAGAAGGTTACATGACAGATCTACAAGCAGGAGACCCTACAAAACCAAAAATAATCCAAATATAGAATGAACAACTATAATACAATAGGATCCAAAAACAGAAAGCAAAAACCAAATCTTTCTCCAGAACTAAATTCCAAGAACCCGACGAGGGTCACCAAACCAGCAGGACCAGTTGACACTAGGGTTCTTTAGTCTGCTGAATAAGATACTCCCTACAGCTACTAGCATAAGCAATTCTTTTCCATAGCAAAAGACAAAGAAAGATTCCAATATTTAACGAGATATATTCCATATAACTTTATTTAACAAATGTAACATAGTACACATAAGCTACAAGTTTAAAAAAAGGAAAACTTTTAACATCTAACGTATTATCATCAACAATAGAGATGCGTCAAACCTATATGGTTACTGATGCGAACAGTCTCAAGTAGCAGTTTTATTCAGCTTACTCCTTTCTATAAGGGTTTATTGTTTCCTTATGCATTTAATTTTAACCTTTTTACTATTGTATGGTTCAAACTTTAAAAACTTTTATGGTATGAGGTAAACTTTCAACACCTTACGTTGACTTGCATTTTTTGACTTGACAGAAAAGGAAACTTTCATTTTCCGGAATAGCCAAAAAAGAAAATATTACATTAAATAAAGAGGTTTAGAACGTTTAACTTGTACAATAGAAGTTTTTGAAGTTTAGAACATACTATAGTAAAAAAGTTAAGATTATGCACATGCCGAAACAATAAATTCTATAACAATCAAAAAAAAAAAGGAAGATGCTATCTCTATGAAGCTATTTGCAGGTACAGGTATATATATACATGTAACCGTATTTAAAAATAGCATTACAACAATCAACTTTAACAAATTACTAACAATAATTAATAATAAATACAAAACTAGCCACATTATATGTGAGCGCAGTCCACATCTTCAAAACTATAGATCAAGCAAATCACTCCCTAAACAACCCTAAGTCCAATTCTTGAATTCGAATTCAATTTCCATAATTCAACACCACCAACACATTTTCCCCCAATCCAACACTAGAACTCAATTCACTTAGACTCTTCTTCACATCATCATTACAACCACTTCTAACTATAATTCTGGCATCTCGAAACGCAGGCAAGCACTTATCTTCAGCAAATTTACGACAATTTAATTTCGCAGCTTCCAAACACTCTTTCATTACACGCTCTTCGCATTCTTCTCTTTCAATTGATTCTTTTTTAGTTCCACCTCTATGTGTTAGCGTTTTCCACCATGGCGGTACACATTATTTTAAAGCGCTGACAGAACAGCCGATCTGAGCACCGGATTCGCATTGGTGGATGATGTTTGATTCGCATGATTCGTATGCGGATGCAAATGATTTCGGGTTTTGGAAATCGAGAATGAAGGAATCTTCTGGTCCGGCGGGTATGGGTTTCCGGAGGAGTGGAATTGGGTGGTCGAACGTGATTAGGGTTTTAGCCGGTGACTAGTCTTCTGAAATCGTTGACATTTCTGGGATATTGCCATATTGGGGTGTATTTTTTGGCCGGGATTACGCAGAGCGTAAATTATGTAATGTGTGGGCCATGACTGAGATTGTTTCACTCTCAGTCCTTGATGGTTATCGAAATGTCAATTTACTCTTAATTTTGAAACCAGTTATACTCCCTGAATGTTGATGCTTCTTTTCCCTGGTTAAATTAGGTAATTTGATTCAAACTCATTGTATATTCGCAAACAATGCTGATAATTGTCAACACCAGTACACACGTTCTGCTGTGAGAACAATATGTGAAAGGTAGTTTTATAGACAATTGAAGTATGTGCTCATATTAGAAAAATGTGACTATTTTGCAAAGTCCTTCCACTCGGAATCAACTAAGCTGCTGCTTTTCTTTTACCTATTGAGCCTTGGAACAATGATATATTACTGAAGCTTTCTTACCGATTCTTCATGTCTAAGTTTATTGGAAATTCAAAATGAAAACACCAAAATATATAAATCTGTTCTACCAAAAAGGATGCTAAATGTCATGGTTGCAGTACATACAAGAAGGAAACTACAGTTTATCACAACTCCATGTGCTTCTAATCTTTACAGATATAAAAACTCACGTGCTGCTAACTTTTGTCTTCTGCATCGTTTCCCTTACTACGCTACCAATCAATAACCCTTGTAGCTGCTGCGCTATAAATAACTTTCCTGGGTGCAAAAAAAAAGAACTTTAAAATGGTTAATCATAAACACTAAAAATGAGTTTATAGTTCGTAGTGACGTTGTCAACAATCATTTCTCTCACATACTTAAACGTGAATTACATAAATTTATGCATCTAACGAGTAATTTAGTATTTGAAAAGGATAAATAGAGAGACAGGAATTCGTTAATTGATTAAATAGAGACTTACTTGAAACCCCGATGCTTCTTTAATCGTATCGATGATCATTTTCCATTGTAGGGCGTTCTTTATATATCATATTGATGCACCTGTACGCAACATTTTGAATCATAAGAAAAGATTGTCTATCTGTTTGACTTTTTATAAGGGGATCCATTAACTTGTTGTCTTTGCACCAAATCTATGAGATACCGTGGGTGTTTATCATCTCCAAAGCATTCTTTCTTATAAGCCAATTGGCCCCCTCAAATTTTAAATAGTACAACGCCAAATGAGTATACATCCGACTCAATCCGGAGCTTGCTGCTTTCTCCTAAAACGGGATCTTTGTAAAATATGGTACTCCCAGCTTTTGTAAGGACTCCAGTATCTGTCTGATTTGTTGGGTGTGATTTTGACAGTCCAAAATCACAAATTTTTGCTTTCAGATTTTCATCCAACAATTTGTTCCCACTCTTGATATCTTTATGTATTACTCCTATTCTATCCTTCCCAAGACCCAAATGAAGGTACTCAAGTCCTTTAGCTGCTCCTAAGCAGATCTGTAGGCGTTTTTCCCACGTTAGACCACCTCTCTTTTCTGTGTCTTCGAGATAATCATCAAGGCTACCATTTTTTGCATACTCGGTGAGTATAATCTTCTCATCCTCTTGATAGCAGTAACCAATGAAAGGGATGATATTTTCATGATGGAATGTGAAAATCAACTCAAGCTCGTTCAGGAACGTGTTTTTTCCTTGGTGACCTTCCCGTTTAAGGCAATTGATAGCAGCTATGCGGTTTTGCAGTTGTCCTTTGTACACGGAACCAAATCCACCATACCCGATATAAGTTTTCTTACTGAAGTCTTGTGTGGCCTTTTTTTATCTCCCCAATTGGAATTAGAATTTGTTTCTAACAGATGACTTGTTAAATTTCCTTTTTTCTTCTTTTCTTAGATAAAAGACTTACTTTAAAATTCCACACTGCCTCAAGCCTTTTGACAATTCTGTTCATAGATGGGCGAGTCTTTGAGTCAAAGCTAATGCATTCATATGCAAGTTGCGTAAAGCATCTAAAGACTGGCTATCAACTTTCTCTTTAATAAAGTCATCAACTAATATGTCGCGTACGTCATCATAGTAGCGTCTGACCATATGCATCAGATATTGTGGCTTACCATTACCAAAGCTCTTATACTTAAAAGCTATCCTCCCAGTAGCACACCAAATGTGTAGAAGTCTACTTCAGTCTTTAGGAATCCGCTTTCTTTGTAAACGGGATCGACCCAAATGCCAGTATCCGCAGAAACTTCATAGACTTGTGGCTGATTTCTGGGGATTAATTTTGAGAGTCCAAAATGACAAATTTTTGCATCAAGATTGTCATCTAACAAAATGTTTCTGCAATAGGCGTCGCTTGTGTATCAGTCTTCCACAATCCCCAAGGCCTGAATGAAGGTACTTGAGTCCTCTAGCTACCCTAAGCAAATCTTGAGGCGTTGTCTCCATGTTAGAGAACTCCTCTTATTAGGGTTATCGAGGTAATCTCAAGGGTACCATTATTGGCATATTGGGTAACTATAATCATCTTTTTACCTTCATCGTAGTAACCAAGAAAGTGATGATGTTCTCATGGTGGAAGCCAGATATCACCTAAAGCTCGTTTAAGAACTCTTTCTTACTTTGGAAACGTAGCGTATCAAAGCATTTGATGGCAGCTAAGTTGTTTTGCCAACGTTCAGAGAGTTGTCCTTTGTAAACCGCTCCAAATCCAGAACCTCCGATCTTAGTTTCTAGGCTGAAGTTTTTAGTTGCGCGTGTGATCTCCTCTAGTAGAATTAGAAATTCCTTTGGTTTTTAATCTCCTTCGTTCTTCTGTGATTATAAACAGAACAGATTGTGCCCTGGGCTTAAAAAGGTATTTCAATGGTGTCAGTAGCGACCTCCCACAACTTGTTAGACTTGGGTTCAAGTCTCATCGTGAAAGTTAATATAATAATTTTATCAGTTCAATAATCTGATTTTTAAAGAATAATGTAAGTTTAGCACAACAACTATCATTGAAAGATATTTTACTTTATCGTTTGCTAAGATATACTGCTAAGTACCAACAAATGTAAACTTTTAGGCCTCAAAAGTTTGGAAACCGTGTGCGGTCTAACCACTTACACACAGTTAAGGACGGCCCTACAGTTTCGAATCCTACGGGGCCTTTGTATGACTTTGCTTCTTAAACAGGAATAAAGGATGTTTTTCATTGGACAGAGGCATAACATTTCAACTGAAAATACCAACCTTGTGGAGAAAAAGTGGAAAAACAAAAACAAGCCGTGGTGGACCCAAGTTATTACATATTTTATCTCGAATTTATCTGCGGTTTAAGAAAACAACAAGCATGTGATGATACCTTTTCCTTAATTTGGAGTATGAAACTGGATTTTGCTTCCAAATAATTGAACAAAAAGACTTATATGAATAGCCAATGCTTCCTCAATCATGTTGATGACAGTTTCAATTGTAGGGCGATCCGCTATGTTTAAGCTAATGCATTTATAAGCAATTTCTGTTACCATATGTAAAGAAGCGCGATCAAATATTTAGGCGTTGTACCCATGTTATGCTTTCGCTCCTATCGATGGATCCCGATATTATGATCAAGGCTTCCATTGATACCATACGGGTTAGCTATAATCATTTCATTGCATTCATCACAGTAACCAATGAAAGGGATTATGTTTTCATGGTTGAACCTTGAAATCGACTTAAGCTTGTTAAGGAACTTGTCATGGAACTGGTCCTTCCCATGGGTCTATTAGGATGATATCGTTTGAAAGGGAGCCGTGCGGTTTTCCGAGCGTTCAGAGAGTCTTCCTATGTAAACTGCACCAAGTTCACCATATCCGATCTCAGTTTCTGGGCTGAAGTTTTGAGTCGCCCGCTTGATCTCCTCTAAAGGGATAAGAATATTTTCAAGATCAACCCTTGAAGACATTTTTCAACGAGATTTTTCAATTGATTTTTCAACGAGACATTTTTCAATTGATAACTATCGTATGAAGCTGCTTATGGCATGAAACGGTACCAGAGACCTAAGCAAATTAAACGTTTATCAATTTGGTGGAAAGTTTGTTTATGTTAATTTGTATTCGTTTAATTATATAAATGAATATGAACATATGTCTTGTTCGTTCATTTACGTTAGTGAACGTTTGATAAAATGTTCGTTAACGTTCGTTTATATTCATTTGTTTATGTTTGTTACTAATAGTTTTTTAAAATTTACACAAATTTGTATATCTCATTTTTATCTAATCTAAATTTAAATACAATAATATTAAATCTTAAGATATTATCATGTCTTACAAAACTTGTTCAAATGTAAGAATTAAGCGTTACATTTTGATCGTTTTGTAATGTTAAGTATGTAACAAAATACTTCAAGTTATATAATACAATTATATGTGTATGTGTGTGTGTATGTTCGTTTGTGTTAATGTAAGTTCGTTTGTGTTCTTTTAACATATTAAAGAACGAATGCATCAATTTATATATTAGTTTGTTTGCGTTTATGTATGTTTGTAAACAAACATATTTTTTTAGTGAACGAACATAAACAAGAAAATATGTCCGTTTATCCGTTTGTGTTCCTTCATTTGTTCGATAAAACCTTAATGTACGAACACAACATATTATTCGGTTACAGACCTAAATGGTACTCTTTACGAACCAATAACAGTATAACAAAAGTTTCCGACATACTATGATGGATTTTAACGGCGTTTTGTGTTTAAGGCCTGATACTATTTTATGAATCTTCATATATACTGCTACTGGTATGATCAATTCATTTCCCATAAAACTCCCAAATCTGAGTACATCATGCCATAAAAGTTGTAAGTTGCACCGAGAATTAATTAGCAATTTTGGTACCCCTTCAGAATGGGCAAAACTTTGAGCTCATGGAATTTGTTGATTTAAGTGATAATAATTAATATCCCATAGCATCCGAATGACCCAAAGTAATCAACAAGTTGTCAGTGAAGACCTGAATCCCTCACCTTAAGCAAGTTATATGACCATATCTTTATTATTATTATATAACTAAAAGAGTATTTAGACAGAGGAATTCTAACACTTTATTGTTTTTTCCGTTCATGATCTAACGATCTTAATATTTTATATATAAACGTATTTGGCCTCTTAAATATTTGGTGTATTTATTTTAATTAAAAAATTAGACTAAAAATTTTATTCATTTATAAAAATTAAAGAGTCTATAAATTATATAAAAAAATTTTGTCCCGCATTATAGCAGGTCTATAAACTACATAAAGAAATCGACCAAATAAAAATTAAATTCAACCCCCCATCATTGCAGGTCTATAAACTATATAAAATAATCGGTCACAATATTTTATTCATTTATAAATATTAAATTCATCCCGCGTTATCGCAGGTCTATAAACTGTATAAAAAATCGGCCAAATATATTGTTCATTTATAAAAATTAAATTCATCTCGCGTTATCGCAGATCTATAAATTGTATAAAAAAATCGACCAAATATTTTGTTCATTTATAAAAATTAAATTCATCTCGCGTTATCGCGGGTCTATATACTAGCAATGATCAACAATTTTTTTTTCGTATAATTACACTTTCGCACCTTAAATATCTGATGTATTTGTTTAAATTAAAAAAGTCGGTCACAATATATAAACAAATCGACTAAATATTTTATTAATTTATAAGAGTTAAATTCGTCGCGCCTTATCGCGCATCTATAAACTATATAAATAAATGACCAAAAATAAATAAATTCAACCCACATTATCGCGGTTTATAATCCAATTTATCAATAAAAAAATAGCATTCCAACCAAAAAAAAATTAACATATACTAAAGGGAATTAGGCTTAAAAATATGTGAGAAGCCTATTGACTATGTACACCGATTCTAAATTTTGATATCCAATTACCACATACAACACCACCAACATATTTTCCCCCAATACAAACTAGTAAGTCATTATAAATGAAATTTCCAAATTTTCCCTAAACTTAAATACAGTAAGTTTTAGCCCACCCTACATGGGCCCAAAGGCCAAATCAGGCCCAGTGTAGAACCGTGAAATACCGATAAGGCTCTCGTGGATACTGGAATGTTCTAGACACTGGATGGCGGAGATTCTCCTCTGGGCTCTAGTGGAATAAGAAAATTTTCAAGGTTTCCAAATTATAATAAAGTTTTAGCCCACGTCTCCTTTTGAGATGTCATCATTTTGCAAACCATTTGCGACTAACTTCGAATTATGATAAACATTTTTTGTCATTTCGTGATATGACATGATCATCGTCATAATATCATATCATATCATAATAATATAAAATAATATTACGTAATTTAAACGTCATAGGCAAATACGATTCATCCACTATTGATCCTGTGACCACTGTTGATTTTCTAGGTTCGATGTCAATCTACGGTCTTCATTTAATTACAGTATATTGCTTATGACACCTATTATGTTGCCGTAATAAACTATTTCAAGGAGAGTGAGTGAGTGAGTGGGTTCAAACATGTATATAAGTTCCTAGCAATTTCCTAAAGTCGGCAAAAGTTTTATTATTAATGACGCAAGCTGAGACGTTAAGAATGACAATCATTCATATCAGCTATCTAAAGTCTAAACTGAGCATCCTTTTGTCCCCGATTTTAATTTTTTTATTTGAACCGAATAAATCCCGAAATGGTTAGTGATATCCATTCACCATGTGACATTGGAGGTTTGGTTATTTTGACTTTTACAATTGGGTTTTTCGATGTTTTAAAACCGAGTTTTAAAACGACCTGGCATAGTAATCGAGTCCGGATTAATTTGGTTTATAATCCGTTTTTAGAAATTTTTAATATTTGTCAATGCATATAATTGTGTACTAATTTCAACCTTGTTTCGATTTGTTGAATTATGACAGTAATGAATTCTTAGTTGGAAGATGTAGATAATTAATATTATTACATAAATCATCATGTCTTTATAAAACTGTATACGGATACACGAGTGAAAGATCGGAAACATTTTTTAAAGTGATACAAATATCTTTTTTAATATAATTTAATGATTTATGATGATTATTTTAATGACAAAATGCTAAAGTTAAACTTAAGAAAAAAAATGAAAATTATACGAACGAAAGGTTAGTTCAAACCCTAAAAATGAAATTTCGCAACCCGCTGGGTCAAGCTAACCCGGGTCACCGGGTGAACCGCTAAACCCGTCGGGTCGCAGCGGGTCAGAAACATAGGTTGACTCGGCATGTTTTGACCTGGCTCACTACCCAGGTCCCGATCTGCCCGATCAGGTCAACCGGAGTTCAAAAACTTTGGTTTCTTTTATGATATGTTGTTTAAGACACTCGAGCATGAATCTAAACATTAATTGCAAGTATAATCCATCTATTATAAACATTATTAGTTCGTTAGTAGCACATCATTTATCGCAAAAACGCTAATTACAACTATAAAGGTAGAAACTTGATTGTTGGCATGCTAGCCCAAAGCTTTGCATAGGGTGTGTACCACTTATAAGGCTAAATCAAGATGAAGTTTGAAACTTCTTTTTGACGTAAAATCTACAATATATCTCAACTAGTATGTCATATACCTATCATTTTATATAAAACTTAAACATACAACTTCTTAGTTGATAAATTTCTTATATAACGTTATATCTAATGCAAACAGTTAAAGCAAAAAAAATCTTAAAATAAATAAGGAGTAATTGAATAAGAGAATATCATTTATGCTGCTAATTGCACATAACATTAGATGCAATAAAATGTAAATAATAGTGAAATATGTATATGTACTAAAACTGAAGTGTATAAAGTTTATGTTTTTATTTGAATTTAACTTGGAGCATGAGTAGCGTATAAAATATTTCAAAGTGTAATGAAGTGTTATATCACTATTTCAGTATTTTGAACAGTATAACTTTATATTTTAACATTTGTAATGCATACAACTTTATTAGAAGGGCATAATTCGTAAGATGTATATTGTTATCTGTTATGTCTATTAAAATATGGTGTTATTGTACATGCAAATTCGAGTAAATAAATTTGTAGGGGTACATAATTGAAAAATACCGGAGTAAATAATTCGATAAACAAATTTTGTAACCCTAAATTCAACAGATTACAAAGACTCCAAAGACAAATAAAGAGTTTACAAAAGACTCCATGCAAAGACAAATGAAATAATGCATCATTGTTAGGTGGAGTTAACCCACGTCTTATTCACAAGATAAGTGGCATAACAAATTAACAAATGAATTAACTTTGAAATAGTGACATGTAAAGGTTCTTATTGTATGTAAGGAATTTCCTAGCAATTTCCCAAAAACTTTCATTATAAATGATGCAAGCTGAGACCTTATGAACGTAAATCTTTCACATCAGCTATCTAAAGTCTAAACTGAAATGGTTAGTGAAATCCTTTCACAATGTGACATTGGGGCTATGGTATACAACATAAGCACAATAACACTTTCAAAAGCTCGGAAACGATGGCGTGTGGCCTACTTTTCTGTTTCCTTTTCAAACACTATGTTGTCCATCAACAAACTTTCCAAAAAACTAAGTCGTTATCCGATTTCTGAAATAGTACCAGCGCCTTCTTATACCACTCTTAATATACTACCGAAGGCTAGTAGTTCCAATCACTATGTTGAGCGGTTCTCGAGCATTGATCAGGCTGACCTCACCAAGTTAGTCAAAAGCAAGGATCTTGAAAACCTTCATAACTTTAATGGTGTCACGGGTTTGGCTGAATCCCTTCACACCTCTCTTGAACATGGTATCATGAGCCATGATATCGAAAACCGGAAAGCAACATTTGGCTCCAATACTTACAAAAAGTCGCCCCCAAAAGGGTTCATTCATTTCGTGATGGAGGCTATGGACAGCACCAACTTGATCCTGCTAGCATGTGCTACAATTTCTCTTGGTTTCGGTTTCAAAGATAACGGATCTAAAGAAGGGTGGTACGAGGGTGGTAGTATCTTTGTGGCTGTCTTTCTGAATATCGCTGTATTGGCAGTTAGTAATTTCAGACAAGAGAGACAGTTTGACCATTTGTCAAAAACTAGCTCTGATATAAAGATATGTGTTATAAGAGAAGGATCCAGGCAAAAGATATCCTTTATTGACGTGGTGGTCGGTGATGTTGTCATTCTTAAAGCAGGGGATCAAGTTCCAGCAGATGGGTTGTTCATAGATGGACATTCTTTGCTAGTTGACGAGTCAAGTGTGACTGGTGAGAGTGATCGTATTAACGTTGATGCCATCAGTCATCCATTTTTGTTCTCGGGTTCAAAAGTGGCTGACGGGCATGCTCGAATGCTTGTGATATCTGTAGGAATGAACACTGATTGGGGGAAGATGATGAGCTCCATAACAAATGATTTCAATGAGCAAACCCCCCTGCAATCTCGTCTTGAAAAACTCACTTGTTCATTTGCAATGGTTGGTCTTGCAGCTTATTCACTTGATTTTGTGATTACGTTGATCCGTTATTCTACAGGGTATACAAAAGACGAGTATGGTAACTGGGACTACAAGGGGCACTGCAATGATACAAATGATATTTTGATATCCTTTTCACGTGCCGTGGTGGCCACTGCTGAAGGAATGCCACTATCAGTCACCGTTACGCTTAATTTTATTGTGAAGAGAATGATGGCTTATCATGCAATGGTCAGGAAGTTGTCTGCTTGTGAAAGCATGGGTTCAGTCACTGTCATATGCACTGATAAAATAGGTACTTTGACTTTGAATCAAATGGAAGTTAACGAATTTTGGTTTGGTCCTGAAAAAATAGAAAATATGGAAAAACAGAAGTATCTAAATTCAATAGGCTCAAAAATCCTTGAAATTTTCCATCAAGGGGTCGGATTAAATACCACTGGTAGCGTTTACAAATCAGTTTCTGGCAGTCCAACTGAAAAGGCAATACTCTCATGGGCCATCGGGGATTTGGGTATAGATATGGAAAAACTGAAACAAGAGTATACCATTCTTCATGTTGAGACCTTTGATTCCGAGAAGAAACGAAGTGGTGTTTCAATTAGAAAGAAACAAGATGACACTATACATGTGCATTGGAAAGGAGCTGCTGAGATTTTACTAGCAATGTGTTCGAATTATTATCAGAAAAACGGTCTTATAAAGTCGATTAGTAACAAGAAAAGAGAAAAATTTAAGAGAATAATCCAAGGAATGGGGGCAAGTGGCCTCAGGTGCATCGCTTTCGCTCACAAGCAGATTCCTGCGGATAGCACTACCTACAAAACGCTAAATGACGATGGGCTGACATTGCTAGCTTTTGTTGGGATCAAGGACCCATGTCGACCAGGGGTAAATGATGCAATTGACACATGCAGGTCTGCTGGGGTGGAGATTAAGATGATAACAGGAGACAATGTTTTCACAGCAAAAGCCATAGCTACAGAATGTGGGATACTTAAACCTGGTCAACTTATCAACAAAGGAGAAGTAGTAGAAGGTGAAGAATTTCGTAACTATACAGAAAATACGAGAATGGTGAAAGTTGACAGGATCCGAGTGATGGCTAGATCATCTCCCCGTGACAAGCTTCTCATGATGCAGTGTTTGAAAAAGAAACGTCATGTGGTTGCAATCATCGGGCATGATACATATGATGCACTTGCACTAAAAGAAGCAGATATTGGACTTTCAATGGGGACTCAAGGGACTGAAATGGCTAATGAAAACTCTGATATTGTCATTTTAAACAACGGTTTTAATTCTGTTGTCATGACATTGAAGTGGGGAAGGTGCGTACAGAACGCCATCCAAAAATTTATTCAGTTTCAACTAACTGCAAACTTTGTAGCTCTTGTCATCAACTTTGTTAAAGCGGCTTCTGTTGGAGGTGTTCCGTTAATACCAGTCCAACAGTTGTGGGTCAACCTCATCGTAAATACTGCTGGGGCTCTAGCACTTTCGGGAGAGTGGCCCACTAAAGAACTCATGTACAGGCCGCCTGTGGATAGAGATGCACACCTTATAACAAACGTCATGTGGAGGAACATGATTGCACAATCACTGTATCAGATAGTCACCCTGTTAACCTTGGAGTTCAGAGGTAAATCATTTCTCAAGGTAAATGCAAAGACAAAGGATACAATCGTGTTCAATACTTTTGTACTCTGCCAGACGTTTAATTTATTCAACTCGAGGAAACTAGAGAATCATAATATATTTACAGGTCTTCTGAAGAATTGGTTATTTGTTATGATAATTGGGTTGACTATAATTCTTCAGTTTGTGATGGTTGAGTTCCTGAAGGGCTTTGCAGGCACAGAAAAACTAACTGGGATACAGTGGGGAATTTGTATAGCTGTTGCAGCCTTATCATGGCCTGTTGGTAGGTTAGTGAAGTTGATATCGGTTCCAAAGAAACCTTTGCTATGCTATGTACAAGGGTGGATTTGGTACATGGTATTCAGCACCTGTTTTACGCAAGCAGAAGTCTAACAAGTTGCAGGGGAGGGAAGTTGAGCTAGGTGGTTCTTTTAGTTCCTAATGTGTGCTTGGTTATTTGAACAGAAGTCTAACAAGCCATTGTCGATGTAACTTCTAAGCCTGTTTATCAAGTAAATTCGATGGCACTATAACAATTTAGTTTAACCAATTAGAAATCAGTAAAAACAATACTAACCACAGCATAACCAATTAAATGTAACTAATATGATTTAAACCCAAATCCTCAAGTATGAACGAGTTTAAGTGAGCTCGGGAACGAACTATGAAACAACTTTTTCAAGGTTTCAAAAGTTAGCTCACTACAAATTCAAAATAACTAAACAAGTATCGAGCTCAAACAATAACTATTAATTCTAAATACATGATTGTTTTAATATGAGTGGCCAGTGAAAAAGGTTTAATAACTAGGTGACCTCCACACTCATTATTCACTTCTTTTTTTATTAACACCAATGCTAGAGAACCACAACACATTTGCTCTAGATCGAAATGTTCCGTGACAAAAGGGCTTAGATATCTAAAGTTTACATATTACAGTTTAAACATTAAAGTAGAACTTAAAGACGTAACAACATTGCACACAAACTAAAAAACATCATAACCACTTTGCGCCATACAGGGCTCCTAATATCTTAGATGGGTTGACCTTTCGGCACAATTTGGTCCTTGAGCCACATGTAAACAGGAACCGATACATAGTAGACTCCAGCCGTTGCACCAAGGAGGAAGCGTACAAGGAATACAAATGGATTTACAGGCTTCTCTATGTCCTCTACTTTAGGACCAAGCTGCAGAAATTTTACAAAAATGGAAGATACAAAATTAACGAACTCATACAGCAACGATTTTACTGAATGTAGGTGAAAAAGGAGAATTTTAGGTCAGGTTAAAATGGGTTGGGTTGACCCGCCAACACTTTTAGTTTTATAATTATGATTAAATATGAATACACAAGGCATTAGAGAGATGATTATTCAATCATTTGATAAAACAAATTAGGATGTTTGTGTAGCATTTGAGTATTAAACTTTTAAACTTTTTGACCAATTTCCACTTACCCCATTTTAATTTCTCAAGTAGACCCATTTCACATAAATCTGTTTCAAGCGCCCTCTATAATCGGAATCCATTCCATTACTTGTCCTATGGGAACCGATGTAAATCCTGTAGGACGTGAACCTAAGCTGAACCATAAAGCGGACTATGAATAGACTGCTATTTCATTAAATAAGGTTTTCCTATTTAATCTATTTCCAGCGTGATATTCTTCTTAATGAACCGATTTTTATCTGACTTGCGATTACTACCAAAACTTCACAAGATATAATACTACTTCTAGTAACATCAGGATGTCAGCAGATTGTGGAACCACATGAGTTTTGTATGCTTGATTTTTATCGCGTGCATAATCATAGTCCCTAATGAACACCTTGATGTTTCATTACACAAATGGTGATTATTCTTTATTCGTAACATGTTGAAACTAAAAAATAACCATATTAACTCAACAACAATATTATATATTAACTTTTCATCTACTAAATTATGCTCTATCTTTTTTCTTCTTTACCTTTTATTCATTATTTTTTTCTTATTTAAAAAAAATTAAACAGAATTTTCTTTTAGTTAATAATTGTAAACAAATTCTAAAAATTTGTCATATTAAATAAATAATTATTGTGACTATCAATTATATCTCATATGTTTCTATTAATTTTCTAAATATATCTTATTAATCATATATGCTTTAACCAAATAATTAAAAGTGTATATATATATATGTTACAAATTTGTTTGATTTTTTTTATCAAAAACCATAAAAAGCTTGGTATATAAATTTTAAATACGGAGTGATTAAATAATTGGACTTTTAAAATTAATTTTATATGTTGAATTAGAATGTTAACTAATCTATACTTAATAACATAGATTATCTAAATGTGCTATTAATGAAAGAAAAACAACTGAATGTCTATAAGGTACGAAAAAACGAAACAAATAAAAAAAAATTATGCAAGTCACATATTGAGAAAGAAAATGATGAATGGTAAATGGTGTTACAAGTTTTTATAAATTGTTACTTCAATAAATACACAATATATGACTCGCTCATAGAACCTGAAACAACTGTATATCGATTGTACTGATAATTAATTATATTATTGTTATATACTGTAACAAAATTAAATTCGAGTTTAACTTAAGATTCGAGAAAAATCATTTAAACGAAAGTTGGATCAATTACGTGGTAAAATATATTTATTATATAGAAACCTAGAAGATATGAATTCGATGAGTTAATTTTAGCGATTAGTCACGTTATTGAATTCACAAAATTACACGGTATTTACAGCTTTATAAGTATAACTAAGATCGATCGACCTAAAGATGTATTATTATTAAGTATCTAAACATGTATGTTTTTAGAACTGTGTCACAATGCGTTGTAGAAGAAGACCCGTTTATTGCAAAAATCAATGAAAATAATATTCAAAGGAAATAAGTAATACTGATTATAATTTTGTTTGTTGTTGTTATTGTATTTTTTATCTTTCTATTTTTTAGACCTATGTTCTTGAAAGTTAACTAAATAAAAACACAAGTCACAGTTTGACCATCTATCCCATTCCATTATGCAATTGACTGCTCTGGTTCAAATTAATTTAAAGGGAATTTTTTTGGTATGGACAGCAAATGATCCGTTTTCACTCTATAATCCGTGTAAGTTTTTTTTCAAAGAAATAGACACAAATTTTGTGGTCAAAAGCCGTGGAACAGCTGAATATTGAGAACCAACAAAAATGCGCCATGTAGTCTAAAATCCAACGGGGTCAACCAAGGATCCTGCGGGTCAATGCGAATTCCAGTTAAACTTTTCGTATTTCTGCAATTTGAAGATTCCCAATGTTTTATCATGAAATACCCGCGGTATCTTTTCAATACTCATAGTTTCTCACATTTCTCAATAATAATGCCCTTTTTCGATTTTCAAGCGCGAAAGTTATTACACTTTTATTTTTCGAGTCTATTTTGTCTGAATTTAAGTCTGAGCCTGAATTTCAAGCGGAAAATTTATTACCGCAAATGAAGGTTAATGCATTTCGAGTTTGAAATTTCTTGTTTCATCAACCAATTATGTTTAGATGATACCGCGGGCACATTTATCGTAAAATTGCGGATATTTAAGAATATAAACTGCAGGTATTTGTGTGTATACTGCGGGTATTTTGGTTTGCAAAATTTATGCGGGAATACGAAAAGTCCAGTGGGAATTTGTGTTGACCCGCGGGATTTTTGGATGACCTATGGGTTTTTAGACCACTTGCACATTTTTATTGGTTCTCAATATCCTGTTGTTCCGCAGTCAAAATTTGTGTTTATTTCTTTGAAAAAAAATTGACATGGACTATAGGATGGAAATGAATTATTTGATTGTTCATTTTAAAAAATTTCTTTAAATTTAACTTGGTAAAATCAATTTAAATTTAATCCTTAAAATGTGGAAATGAACCAAGATGACACGAAGAATCGAATCAAATCCAACCAATTTAATTATGAGTAGGTGGGATATGTACGAGATTGAAAGAAGAAGAGGAGACAATGCTATTACCATTTGTCAAAAGCGACATTTAGACTTTTAATTTTAATTTAAGGTATGTGAGTTGACGTTGTGAAACGTATGGTATTAATGGTGTAGAATCCCCTACTTGGCCCCTTGATTTGAAGAGAGGTTTGGGAATGGATACGAGATTGGAAGAAGAAGAGGAGACAAATATAAAATTTAAACAAATAAAATTTTATTCTATAATACATATTGAATTTAGAATTGATATTTAAATATTGATATAGAATAAAATAATCAAGTGAGGTATACTATGTGAGAGAAAGATACTAAGAGCACAGGGAGTGACACGGAACGTGCACGTTCCCCGTCGGGAATGCCGTTCCCCCACTCCCTAGCGGTGTTCCGGTCAGCGTTTCGATCAGAGTTCCGGGCACAACGTCCCCCCGCAGATGTTGTGTTCCTCTTTTTTTTTTTTCTCTTATTTTCTTTTTTTTTCTCTTGTTTTTTTTGTTTAATTTTGTGTGTGTATGCAGATTCGCATGTTGTGTGTGTGTGTGTGCTGCGTGCGTGTGTGTGCTGCTACAGAGAAGAAGACACAAAGGAGAAGAAAACAAGACTTTTTTAGATTTAGGTTTACTTGAATTGGGTCCATTTAATTGAGCCCATTTATGTTTAAATGGGTTATTTTTTAGTGGGCTTATTTTTAAATGGGCTTTTAAATGAATTATTTTTTAAAATTATTCTAATTGATTTAATCACATTAAAATTAAAATAGAGTAAATTAAAAATATTTATTTGTTAATTTATTTGTTAAATTATTTAAATGGACTTGTAATCGTTATTTTTATTTTTAATGAACTTTTAATTTTTAGGACTTGTAATTTTTATTTTTAATGAAGTTATTTATTTTATTTAAATTAATTTGTTATTTATATGTATTTATTACATTATTTGAATTTTCTGACAAATAAAAAAATCAAAAAGAAATTTCTGAACACTGTTCCCACTCCGACCTTTTTCAGTAACAGTATTTCCGAGGAATACTATTACTGAACAATGTAATACAAGGGTCACGACTCGTTATATTCTAATAATAAAGATAGTATACAACTTACTCAAATCTTCCAATTTAAATGGATAAACCTAAACCTTTATATTATAGATTTACCTAAACTTAGTATCATAAAACAGACACCAATAACTACTTTTATAGAACACACACTATATTTATGGCGAAGCTACAATTAGTTTCCTCGAAGCTGATGTCAGGTTTTATGGATACCCAAAAGTCGCACTTCATTGTCAGGAAATGGTTTATCATCGTAATTTTAACGATCTCAATCATTTTTAAATAAATAATTTTAACCAAAAAGAAATATAATATATATTATTAGAAAAAAGATACTTTTAGATAATTCTTTAAAATCTTTTTTTAAATAAGCTTTTTACGTAGGTTATGTAAAAAGGAATTCCCAAACACACGCTCTAGCTTCAGCTTCAGCTTCAACTTCAATCACAATCTTTAATTTTAGGTAGTAGTTATCAAACATACTTCGTAGCTTATGAAAAAGGAAATTTCCAAACACAAGCTCTATCTTCAACTCTAACTACAATCTTCAGCTTCAACTTCAACTACAATCATTAATTTCAGATAGTAGTTATCAAACATACTTAAGACACTTATATTAAAATTTTGAAATATCAAATGAAGGTTTTAATAATATTCTTCTAACTAAATATTCATTTTTAATGTACAAGTAAATGTTAGCCGAAAATGGTAAAAGCAAACTTAGTAAGTTTCTTATTTTTAGCTTTTATTTCAAGTTGACTAAGCTTTCTAAATTAAAAGGTAACAATAATAACATAACTACCATTAAATTTGCAGCTTGAAAATTGAACGTCGTAACTTTAGTAGAAAAAAAAAACATATTTATGAAATATATATTAAACTATATAACTAAAGTAATTTGATTGAGATAGGAAAATATATTTTTTTCATTAAAGAGGTATTTGGCGTTCAAATATGAGTCTTTTGGCTTTTAGATTAAAAATGCCTTACCGTCTTTGCTATATTTGAACTCAAAAGGAGTTATTGTAGTTAATTTTTTTATGATGATGATGATAAGAATAAATATTTTTAATTTTTAATTTTAACATATTTATGTTATTTTATAAAAAGAATATTATTAAAGTCATTATAATTTTATACATTATAATATGATACGGGTAAAATGTTTTTTCCAAATTAGTCATGCCAAGATCAAAGATTGTGGCTTTAGCAGCCGAAATTTAATTCTTTTTGAAACAATAATATACACCTTTATTCTTCATGTACGATTGCTTACATTGATGATGGGACCCCTGCCGTTCTTCAGTCTTTGGAATGTGCAACTGCAATTCAATGGGTTGAATCTTTTAAAACGTTAACGAAAGATTTTGACTTTGCAAGTCTTCCAGGGCATAGGCAATACCAAGATTGTGACTTTGCAAGTCTTCAAAACAATTTTCCCAAATTAATCATGCCGAATGTGATGAGAAATTTTTTTTATGTGAAAGAAAAAAAAGGGTACTAGTGTTATTATGGTAAAGTTTGTTACGGTTGTAATAGTATTAATTGATATTTTTAATTTTAATTTAAATATATTTATATTTTTTTTAAAGAAATATTAAAATTATTACAATTTTATTTTTTATAATACGAGATAGATTTTTTAAATGTAATTCTCAGAGTAGACAATTTAATAAATTTTTTAATTTATGAAAGTTAGATAGTTGAGATTGGTAGGATGATTAAATGACTGATGTTAATAAAAGCTTATATTTAAAATAGTTGAAGATCTGCGGATGGTTTAACGAGAAGTAGACGGTGGATTTAAAATGTGAATGTGTTTCATCACGAAAGCGGAGAACCAAATCCAGACCTTAATTTTAAGCTCCAATAATACTTTATGCATACCAATTCTTCGGTTAGTTATCATATGTCATCTCGTGGAAGATTTACTTGTATAGATAGAGGATATGACTCATCATATCCTCTATAATATGAAATAATACACGGCACTCGCCAAGGGCAAGTACAAATCTTGAACTTTTGATCCTGTGGCCAGTATTAATTTTCTAGGTTCCATGTCAATCTACGCTCTTCATTTAATTATAAAATGTATGAAATAATAAGCGGCACTCGCCAAGGGCAAGTACAAATCTTGAACTTTTGATCCTGTGGCCAATATTAATTTTCTAGGTTCCATGTCAATCTACGCTCTTCATTTAATTATAAAATGTTGTATATTATACTACGTTTTTCAGTAAGTTCCTAGCAATTTCCCAAAGATTTCATTATAAATGACGCGAGCTGTGACACCTTTGAACCCAAAAAATACCGACATGGTTAGTGAAATCCTGTCACAATGTGCCATTGGGCCTATGGTATACAACATAAGCACAATAACACTCTCAAAAGCTCGGAAACGATGGCGTCTGGCCTACTTTTCTGTTTCCTTTTCAAACACTATGTTGTCCATCAACAAACTTTCCAAAAAACTAAGTCGTTATCCGATTTCTGAAATAGTACCAGCGCCTTCTTATACCACTCTTAATATACTACCGAAGGCTAGTAGTTCCAATCACTATGTTGAGCGGTTCTCGAGCATTGATCAGGCTGACCTCACCAAGTTAGTCAAAAGCAAGGATCTTGAAAACCTTCATAACTTTAATGGTGTCACGGGTTTGGCTGAATCCCTTCACACCTCTCTTGAACATGGTATCATGAGCCATGATATCGAAAACCGGAAAGCAACATTTGGCTCCAATACTTACAAAAAGTCGCCCCCAAAAGGGTTCATTCATTTCGTGATGGAGGCTATGGACAGCACCAACTTGATCCTGCTAGCATGTGCTACAATTTCTCTTGGTTTCGGTTTCAAAGATAACGGATCTAAAGAAGGGTGGTACGAGGGTGGTAGTATCTTTGTGGCTGTCTTTCTGAATATCGCTGTATTGGCAGTTAGTAATTTCAGACAAGAGAGACAGTTTGACCATTTGTCAAAAACTAGCTCTGATATAAAGATATGTGTTATAAGAGAAGGATCCAGGCAAAAGATATCCTTTATTGACGTGGTGGTCGGTGATGTTGTCATTCTTAAAGCAGGGGATCAAGTTCCAGCAGATGGGTTGTTCATAGATGGACATTCTTTGCTAGTTGACGAGTCAAGTGTGACTGGTGAGAGTGATCGTATTAACGTTGATGCCATCAGTCATCCATTTTTGTTCTCGGGTTCAAAAGTGGCTGACGGGCATGCTCGAATGCTTGTGATATCTGTAGGAATGAACACTGATTGGGGGAAGATGATGAGCTCCATAACAAATGATTTCAATGAGCAAACCCCCCTGCAATCTCGTCTTGAAAAACTCACTTGTTCATTTGCAATGGTTGGTCTTGCAGCTTATTCACTTGATTTTGTGATTACGTTGATCCGTTATTCTACAGGGTATACAAAAGACGAGTATGGTAACTGGGACTACAAGGGCCACTGCACTGATACAAATGATATTTTGATATCTTTTACACGTGCCGTGGTGGCCACTGCAGAAGGAATGCCACTATCAGTCACCGTCACACTTGCTTTTATTGTGAAGAGAATGATGGCTAATCACTCAATGGTCAGGAAGTTGTCTGCTTGTGAAAACATGGGTTCAGTCACTGTCATATGCACTGATAAAACAGGTACTTTGACCTTGAATCAAATGGAAGTTAACGAATTTTGGTTTGGCCCTGAAAAAATAGAAAATATGGAAAAGCAGAAGTATTTAAATTCAATAGGCTCAAAAATCCTCGAAATTTTCCATCAAGGGGTCGGATTAAATAACACTCTTAGTGTTTACCAATCAGTTTCAGGAACCACACCTGTAGAGTACTCTGGTAGTCCAACCGAAAAGGCAATACTCTCATGGGCCATCGGGGATTTGGGTATAGATATGGAAAAACTGAAACAAGAGTATACCATTCTTCATGTTGAGACCTTTGATTCCGAGAAGAAACGAAGTGGTGTTTCAATTAGAAAGAAACAAGATGACACCATACATGTGCATTGGAAAGGAGCTGCTGAGATTTTACTAGCAATGTGTTCGAATTATTATCAGAAAAACGGTCTTATAAAGTCGATTAGTAACAAGAAAAGAGAAAAATGTAAGAGAATAATCCAAGGAATGGCGGCAAGTAGCCTCAGGTGCATCGCTTTCGCTCATAAGCAGATTCCTGTGGATAGCACAACCTACAAAATACTAAATGAAGATGGGCTGACATTGCTAGCTTTTGTAGGGATCAAGGACCCGTGTCGACCAGGGGTAAAGGATGCAATTGACACTTGCAGGTCTGCTGGGGTGGAGATTAAGATGATAACAGGAGACAATGTTTTCACGGCAAAAGCCATAGCTACAGAATGTGGGATACTTAAACCTGGTCAACAAGTCAACAAAGGAGAAGTAGTAGAAGGTGAAGAATTTCGTAACTATACAGAAAATACGAGAATGGAGAAAGTTGACAGGATCCGAGTGATGGCTAGATCATCTCCCGGTGACAAGCTTCTCATGATGCAGTGTTTGAAAAAGAAAGGTCGTGTGGTTGCAATCGTCGGGCATGATACATATGATGCACTTGCACTGAAAGAAGCAGATATTGGACTTTCAATGGGGATTCAAGGGACTGAAATGGCTAATGAAAACTCTGATATTGTCATTTCAAAAGACGGTTTTAATTCTGTTGTCATGACATTGAAGTGGGGAAGGTGCGTGCAGAACAACATCCAAAAGTTGATTCAGTTTCAACTAACTGCAAACGTTGTAGCTCTTGTCATCAACTTTGTTAAATCAGCTTCTGTTGGAGGTGTTCCGTCAATACCAGTCCAACAGTTGTGGGTCAACCTCATCGTAAATACTGCTAGTGCTCTAGCACTTTCGAGAGAGTGTCCCACTAAAGAACTCATGTACAGGCCGCCTGTCAATAGAGATGCACACCTTATAACAAACATCATGTGGAGGAACGTGATTGCACAATCACTGTATCAGATAGTCACCCTGTTAACCTTGGAGTTCAGAGGTAGATCATTTCTCAAGGTAAATACAAAGACAAAGGATACAATTGTGTTCAATACTTTTGTACTCTGCCAGACGTTTAATTTATTCAACTATAGGAAACAAGAGAATCAGAATATTTTTATAGGTCGTCAGAAGAATTGGTTATTTGTTATGATAATTGGGTCGACTATAATTCTTCAGTTTGTGATGGTTGAGTTCCTGAAGAACTTTGCAGGCACAGAAAAGCTAACTGGGATACAGTGGGTAACTTGTATAGCAGTTGCCGCCTTATCATGGCCTGTTGGTTGGTTAGTGAAGTTGATATCGGTTCCAAAGAAACCTTTGTTATGCTATGTACGAGGGTGGATTTACTACATCGGAAAAAAGAGAATTCTAACAAGTTGCGGGAGAGGGGAGTTGAGCTAGGTGGTTATATTAGTTCCTAATATGTGCTTGGTTATTTGAGTAGATATGCTTTGTAAAATGTATATATTAATATATACAAAGCCATTGTCGATGTAACTTCTAAGCCTGTTTATCATGTAAATTCGATGGCACTATAACAATTTAGTTTAACCAATTAGAAATAAGTAAAAACAAAACTAACCACAGCATAAACAATTAAAAATATGATCTAAACCCAAATCCTCAAGTATGAACGAGTTTAAGTGAGCTCGGGCATGAACTAAACTATGAAACAAGTTTTTCAAGGTTTCAAAAGTTAGCTCACTACAAATTCAAAATAACTAAACGAGTATCAAGCAACAATAACTATTTAATTTAAATGTGGGCAGCCTATGTGATTGTTTTAATTTGAGTGGCCAGTGAAAAAGGTTGAATAAGTAGGTGACCTCCACATACATTATTCACTTCTTTATTGATTGACACCAACGCTAGAGAACCAAAACAGATTTGCTATAGATCGAAATGTTCCATGACAAAAGGACTTAGATATCTAAAGTTTACAGATTACAGTTTAAACATTAAAGTAGAACTTAAAGACCAAACAACATTGCACACAAACTAAAAAACCGTCATAAGCACTTTGTGCCATACAGGGCTCCTAATCTCTTAGATGGGTTGACCTTTCGGCACAATTTGGTCCTTGAGCCACATGTAAACAGGAACCAGTACATAGTAGACTCCAGCCGTTGCACCAAGAAGGAAGCGTACAAGGAATACAAATGGATTTACAGGCTTCTCTACGTCCTCTACTTTAGGACCAAGCTACAAAAATTTTACAAAAATGGAAGATACAAAGTTAACGAACTCATACAGCAACGATTTTACTGAATGTGGGTGAAAAAAGGAGAATTTTAGGTCAGGTTAAAACGGGTTGGGTTGACCCACCAACACTTTAGTTTTTTAATTATGTATTAAATATGAATACACAAGGTATTAGAGAGATAATGATTCAATCATTTGATAAAACAAATTAGGATGTTTGTGTAGCATTTGAGTATTAAACTTTTTGACCAATTTCCCACTTGCCTATTTTAATTTCTCAAGTAGAACCATTTCACATAAATCTGTTTCAAGCGCCCTCTATAATCAGAATCCATTCCATTACTTGTCTAATGGGAACCGATGTAAATCCTGTAGGACATGAACCTAAGTTGAACCACAAAGCAGACTATGAATAGACCGCTATTTCATTAAGAGATAGTTTTAATCTATTTCCAGCATGATATTCTTCTTGATGAACCGATTTTTATCTGACTTACGATTACTACCAAAACTTCACAAGTTATAATACTACTTCTAGTCACATCAGAGGATGTCAGCAGATTGTGGAACCACATGAGTTTTGTATGCTTGATTTTTATCGTGTGTATAATCATAGTCCCTAATGAACACCTTGATGTTTCATTACACAAGTGACAATTTGATCCCATGATACTATCAAGGGTGCACAAGCAACTGATTAGAAGTAAACCTATAATAACGAAACTCATGAGTTAAAAATGGGTTGTTTCGTATTTTTTTTTATCTAACAATAGGTCACATGGGTAAAAAGGAAAAAAAATTAATTAACACATTAACAGTTCATACAAAAACATTAAAAGTTATATAAATAAATAAAAAGTGTTTAAGGTCAACCGAATCTGACCCATATCAATTACACGTTCTGACCTAAACCTATTTTAACGGTTACCCAACCTGACCATTTTGCCACCTATTCATAATTCATTTATCCCTACAGTTGAAGAGGTATGGTCAAGCTAATGAAAAAGAAGACATACCTGCAATGGAGAATCCCCCGAGACCGTTTTGACACCAGTGACAGAGCAACCCATGATTAGCCCATGACGACGAACACCACGATACCATTTTGGGCCAACCCTCTTAATCTGCACATCTTTGAATCCCGCCTTTTCGAACCACTCAATGTACTCTTCCTCCTTTGGAAAAAGCATCCACACGTCTGCAAAGAAACGAGACAGCCAAAATGTTGGATATACAGGACCAATTAAGCAAGCCTTCCCTCCTTTCTTCAGAACCCTGTACGCTTCTTTTATGCCGCGTTGTGGGTCTGGCCAGTACTCGATGCTGGAAAGAAACGGTCATAAAGCCCATAAGTAGACAAAATCATGGTTGTCTTTACACATTGAGTAACTGAACGACACTTAAAATTACTTTTTTACAAAATGCATATTAAAAATAAACGGACATATTTGTACATAGAGACTTGGCCCATCATATTATATAGTTGCAATGAATGCACAAAACTTTACATGTATCTAAATAGTCAGTTTTCTTACGCCAACTTTTTACCTCATTTGTCCAAATCTTATTACTTTTACCTAAATACTCAATAGAGCATAATCATAATCAGTTCACTTTCAAACCAATAATTGAAATTTCAGTTTGAACTAACATTCAAGCTCCTCTTTGAGAGTGTTTGACTAAACCAAAAGCTGATAAGCTCTCGTTTGAAATGGCTTATGAGTTTATAAGCTTCAACTTATAGCTTATTTAAGACCATAAGCTCAAGTTGATAAGCTCATAAGCCGTTCAAAATAAGCTTATTAGCTTTTCCAAATTCCAATAAGCCCATAAGCCAAGAAAATAAGCTTACCCAAACACTCAGATTTCTTAAATTAAATTAAACTAAACTAAATAGTTAACAAACCATGCATGTAAAATCTGAACTAAAAACACTATCAACAAATGCAATCAATACATGTAAACCGAACTTTTCATATCAATATACCTTCCAGCCGACACATATCGATCCGCATAATCTGTTTCAAATGGAAGATCCTCAGCATCACCCTCAATAATCCTACATTCCTTCAATGGCACCTTTTCTCTAGCTTTAGCAAGCTGATGAGGTGACTGATCCAAAATAGTCACATTTTTAGCATCAACATGTTTCACAATACCTAAAGTTGTAAACCCTGTACCACCACCAACATCCACCACAATCGAATCCCGGCTATCGAGATCAGCCGGTTCAAGTGCATCATCTCTCATATCTTCAGTCCAATGACCAGGGTTTATCACATGATCATAAACAATTGATAAAAACCTATAAAACCAAAATGCCTCTTTTTTATGCTGTATAAACCTAGGTTGTGAAGCTGGCCTAGGTACAGACACACTACATTTAGGTGAAATTAGGGTTTTGGAATTAAAGTTACAATTTTTACTAACTAAATTGAGTTTGATATAATTAAAATTGGTTCCATGCAAACTTGACCTATTAAAGCTTAAACCTTTTGGAGTAAATGCAAGATGTTGAGCTCCATTTAGCATCAAAGAAGCCATTTTTCTTAAAATTTAACAAAAACCCTAACTGGGAATGTGATAAAGACTGTGTTTTGAGGTTGAAATTGTTACATGCAAATTGGGGATTTTGTTATTGGAGATAAGAAAGATAGTAGTAGTACAGTACAGAAGCTTATCAGTTTACAAAAATTGCCAAATTAAGCAAATTGATAAGTGATGAAAACAAATTTGTAAAGTGAAAACTGAAAAGAAAAGAGTACATTGAGTGGGGATGAGATCGAACTTGGTGGGGATTGATATACTTAAATTGGGAGGAAAATGGAGGTGCACGTCCTATTGCCTAATCAATGGCTACCAACCAGCAAGGTTCTAAATTGTATCGAACACAAACAAGTTTTGTTTGTATTTGGTCATTTTAAATTGGCTAAATTGCATTTTTCTTTTATTCTTCAATTTGCTGATATTATCTTTGAAAATTCTTTGTCACATTTTATTTATCGGACTATTAAACTAAGATATGGCATTCATGTTACTATCAACGCTAAAGTTGCAAATCTATCATTAAAAATGTATATATCTTTATAATTAAACTTTGTAACCTTTACATTTATCATTCACATGTCGTGATAGACGACACGTAAGTATGGATCATAATAGCTACACTTATAATTCTCCCTATATTCTTTGTTCTTTAGTCCAAAATTAATTACTATCTCCGATTCTCCGTTAAATCGTGATAAACGACTAACATACTTATCTGTCTTCCTAGCCATACAGATCACCTACCATTTCCCCAAACTATAAATTTACACACTTAATTTTTTTGTCAATTACATATTTCCCCCCAAGACTTTATAAAATATCATATGTATGAAACATGCATTAAAATCGTTGTATGTCATCCATTAAAAACTAGTATGTAATTCTCGCTTTTTTGACTAACATCTTAACATTCGAACCACAAATGTCATCCCAGCAACAATAACTTCTAATTTCCTTCATCTTCCACCATCGTAATATTAGTGCTGTTGATCTATACCATTATCAACAACCGCACAAAAAGGGACTAGGAAAAACATTAACTCAAACTTAAACCAAGGAAGTCCAAAAAAAAGAAAAATGTTTTATACAAATCTATGACATCATCGTTAACAATAGTGCAAAAACTTTGAATGACTTTCAAAAATAGGCGTAGAAGATCGGGAATGACTAAACGTCAACGTTTTTGAAACCAAGATGAACATCACGCTTTTTTGAAACTTAGGTGGTTGCAATTTAAAACTCCAATGTTCATTATCGTTCATTACATGTTCGCCCAAATCTTAAACTCCAGCGGCAGTGGTTGTTGCAGGTTTCCAGCAAAACATGAGCATGCAATATCAACCAAGCACCGAGCTAACGTTCTTTATACAGGTTGAGTTAAAACCCTTGATTGTATTCATTATAAATCATCATCTCCGCCATGTTCTTTACACTGTCGACGTTAAGAATGGAGACAGCACATAACCGTTGATGTTTGTGGAGATGACAAATCGTTTGTTCAGTGTAATAAAAAATTGGATTTTTAGATAAGCATTTGTTTGAATGAAAAGGTTTTGATCCGGGTTTAGGGTAAAAAATTTATGTCTACTTATTTCTTTTAGACTAGGATTTGTTACAAATGAAAGTATATTATTTGATTTATAAGAAGATAAAAAATTGATAATGATTTAATGATATATTTGTATTGGTGTGTAAAATAAAGGTTTGAGAAGAAGTGGTGTAAGGTTGAGGGGATTTTGTTCATTTTACTATGACTTAAAGGTTATTTAATAAGTTTAGTAGTAAAAAATGATAAAAGTTACTAAAAATAATTTGTACGATAAATTGTCGAAAAATGTAACTATAACTAACTATTTCGTTGTTGAGTATCAACTAGTATTTTTAATGTAAACAGATTAGAGATTAAATCCGACACATTTATAGTTACCGATTCGACACATAACCCGTCATTGATGATATGAAGAGTGACATAGAAGTTGCATAAAAGAAATTTAAATACATTAAATTAAGATGGAGATTTAAATATCATCTCCAAATCCTAACTCATCTCCCCCAATCCATCTCTTTCGAACTTTCCATCTTTCAAAGACCTCTATAACAACTAATTCAAGGACAAATAATGTCACAGAAAATATTTGAATTCCTTTATGTTATAATTAAATTTTATAAAGAGATATATGTACCGTATAAACAAATATGCTAAAAATAGGTGTCGATATGACAACCATACATGTAGAAGTGTAAGTACGCTTTCTAAAAGATTTAGTCGTCCCACAATACTAACAAGAGCTTTAAGTACTTCAAATAATCAAACTAAAAATAACAAGAAATTCATTGAAAAATATATGCAAGAGAAATTCAAATAATTTCTTTATACGAATAAAAAATAAGATAAAAAAAAAAAAAAATTAATTCACTCACATTTGTTGGAAGGAAAAAGAAATAGACATATAAATATATACCTTTTCACATGATGCATACTTGGACGTCTACATGATATGCTAAGTGTATAATTACTTGTTGATTTATTCACAAAACATTGTAATAGTGTTTCACAAATCTATTAAAATTACTATTCTAGTTTTCATATAAAACGAAAGATTGATATCTTACAATGAGAAAATTTGATTTTTTTATGTTATTTTTCTCAATAGTATATCATAAACAATAAACTATAAAATTAGTTGACGGTTAAAATTAGTTGATTTTATGTTATTTTTCTGGATAATAAGTATTCCTTTTCACTGCTTGCCGTTGAAAAACAAAATAAAATATTAAAAATACGTAAACTTTCATATCCATAATCCATGCTATCTCACACCAAATACTGTATTGGGCCTTTTTCTATCATTTTCTATGTGTGGGCCTTCCTTTTCCTTTTTGATACTTATGGACTTTTTCGTACGTGTACTATCATTTAATACCCATGGGCCTAAATTGACTATTGGGCCTCCTCTACGCTTCGTATTCTTCATTTCTACGCCTCCATTAAATATATATATATAGAGTATCGTTAGTGCACCCTATTTTCCTTTCGGCACGAGTTGTCGTACACACGTATAAAGAAGATGCATTCAAAATAAGCTTATATATATTATAATTAATGCAATTAACTGGCGCATGATATCATTTGGCTAAACAACTTATACAAATAGTTAATAAATTTAAATATTTCATATAGAAAATACAAGGTGCAAAATATAATAAAGTTTTTAGAGTCGTGTAAATTTCTACTGTTCAAACTTCAGTTTAAAAACCGTTTTTCTTTGTGCTTTTTAACCATAGAGATTATTTTCATGTTTTGTCTTTGTTATTCTATTCTATACTTTACAAGTTTATTAACTATTGAATACTATACATTTTTCGTTCAAACCTTATAAAAATATGACTTGTTTGCAAATTTAAAAATTTAACTACAGTAAAAATGTAATTCTTTTTTAATAAATGACAGCTACTAACGACACATATGTTGTACGTCATAATATTGCAATATGTATAAGCAAGACATAAGTTCCAAAAATAAACACACGGTAGATTACGAGACAATGATGATAAGTGAATCGCAAGTGACCCGTGTGTTACTCAAATTAAAAAACATAACGAATACATCACTTCGATCGTAAGGAACTCAAAAGGATTAAAACACACATAAAAATAATCGTATAGTATCTTAGTAGCTAGAGTGGTTTGGACGAAATGATGCCTTTAGTTCACTTAATATTTTGAGATATGTGTTTGAAGGAAGAAAATAATAGATTTAGAACCTTAGAGTAATACTAAAGCTACATCATATATTAAATTTAAGTAACGGTCATTTTGATGAATGCTTAAAACAGTTATCAAGTTGACATATTAATACAATACTATAATCAAAGAGATTATATCATAATCATAATACTATATATATATAGGTTGGTTATCGTAAAATAAACTTTAATGTAAAACAAATAAGATACAATCTGAACCGTTAGATACATCAAAGTGAAACTAAATTTATTTTTCAAGTCAAACCCACATTTATTTTATCTTAAATATTTTTTATATTTAAATCAACTTCTATATTTTTTTTGAACGGCTGAAAGATTTTATAAAAACGAAACGCCTAGCGAAAAACTAGCAAAAACAATTACAACAAGCTTTGGCACATTGGGTTTTGTAACCACAAAGTCCAAGTAGTTTTAAACTTACTATACCTAGTAGAGAACCAATCAAAAGACTGTATAACAATCTTCTCAAATATGTCATTTTTCTTCATACTCGGATTCTGAAATATAACACTGTTTCGATACCGCCACATCATCCAAATCATCGTGGACACTATCACTTTCAAAACTTTTCGTTGATGGGTTCCCACATTAACCGAATCTACCCAATCAAACAGATCTTGGACGTTATTCACTAGAGGAAACGAAAGATCTAACCACTTAATAACCTTGACCCAAAGTTGAACCTATATATATATATATATTAAAGTAACTCAACAATTAAAAGGTTTGAACGTTAAATTATTCTTGTAAAAAAATAACATATATATATATATATATTATATATATTAAAGTAACTCAACAATTAAAAGGTTCGAGCGTTAAGTTATTCTTGTAATATAAATGTGTTACTTTTGTATGATGTTATTTATACATTATGTGTCCTATTTACTTATACAGAAGTTATAAAAGTTTAGATGCAATATATAATATGACATGTTATCCAAAAGAATGATCGTAACCATGACGGCATCTTAAGCTTTAAATGCATGGAGAGTGTAACCCAAAAAAAATATAGTTTAATAAAGATAAATATATTTAAATTAAATTTATGAAACACTTTGGGGTTAGTAAAAAATCCACTCGTGATCTACCCGCCAAAAATATACGTTATATCCTCGAGGATAAATATTATAACATTTTATATAACTCGTAAATCGATCTAAGTTATATGTGGTACCAATTAATTATTTATATTAGTACTTAATTTGTTACTTGCACAAAATAGTGGCGCAACGAGACCTCAATTTCAGTTTGTTGTGTTGCCCTTGTGCCTTCGTTAAACTCTTTAACTTTGTAAAAAAAAATAGTACTCGGGATGAATTAACTAAACCAAATAGTCGTACACTCGTATTGCTATCAAACCAAGGCATGTGAAAACCGGTAGTGTTAGACACCTAATTTGATACGAAAGAATCAATCATAATCCTTATATTTAGAGCCAGATCTACGAAAAAATAGAGGGAGTCAGATCACTGACCCCTTCAAAAAATTAAAATTACATAAAAGAAAACGATTTTTAAAAAAATATCAGTTACACGTTAAAAAATCTAATCCTTTAAAGGTAAAATACAAAGCAAAATTCCCTGTCTATCTAAAATTTCCTGTATCTGCACGTGGTTATACTTATTAGAACTTATGTGAGGAGACATAGACCATCATTAGAATTCAACGTCACAAAATTTCAACCCTGATATCACTGAGTCACTGACTATTACAAATTCTGATAAGAGTTAATTATGAAATGCAAAAACAAAAACATGTATTCGGTTTAATAAGTGGGCCTTCCCTGCCTATTGGGCTTCAATCTTCACGTTTAACAAATTAAAATTGTAAAATCAAACAAGAAAAATGCAACTCTTTTAATAATACTCATCTTTTTAGTCACCATCTTTATAAAAATTGCTTACTCTTACACATATATGTTTCGAAATTTATAAAAATATTAAACAATATTAAGTTTCAAGCAATAAAACACTCTTTAATAATAAATAAACGTTAAATGATAAGTTTAACAAATGAATTTCACACGACCCGATTATTACTCGAAGGACATAACGGATACATAACTTATATCGTAAGGGACTCACAAATTGAATGAACGTTAACTAACGAGCCATTGTTAACTACAGTAATAAATTTAACACGACCCGTGTATTACTCGATGGACATAACGGATTCATAACTTATATAGTAAGGGACTCAAAGTTAAGTCGAATGAAAATAACCTAATGACCTGATGTAGTTTTGGTATTGAGTTGAGTGATATGAACGAAATCCGTACATTTATGGCAATTAATACTTTGAGATATGTGTCTTAAAATAAAAAGCAAAAGGAATGTAAAAGCTAGGTGTATGATTAAAGCTAAATAATATTTTAATTCTAGCAACGGCTAAATTCTTTTACTTGTAAATAATATACTTAGAAAAAGGATCAAGTTGCCATATTATACGGAGGAAATACTATATATTTTGCTAGGTAAAACCTATGGTTCATAGATACAATAAAGCTTCATTTATCGAAAAATTTATTAATAAAAGTTTATCTATTTATTTTTTTTATTTTTTTGCATATTAATATATTATTGTAAGAAACTAACACACTTTTTGACTAGTCTTATATATATTTCAAGGTTATTATAAAACGTTATGGACAACTAATAACTAAATATTTACATTATAAAATATTATTGAAATATATAAATCTTTTAAGCGAAAGTACGAATCTGTAACTCTTAATCCAAAAGGATATTTTGTATTAAGTACAAGTATTAATGGAATCTAATAGTGGATATATTGTTATTTATTACTACGTAGAAGATAAAGTATAAAAAAATGGAAACCATGTGAGGGCGGCATGAAGCCCAAAAAGAACCCCATTTGCTTTTGGCAGCTTTGCTACACTTCCCAAGCATAGTGGAACTTAAAACAAATGGGACCCTCCCTCCTTGCTCTACTTATCGTAATCGTTAAAGATAAATTGTTTCGACGGACACTTATAATCTTTCGGATCAAATGTAATCTCTTCTTGTTATGGATTTTAGACAGCTTCTAGATGTTTTTTGCGAATCGTAAAGAGTTAAAATTAAATTCATGAGGTATTTAACTATTTCAGTAATTTTTTCTTATTCAGTCTTTTACATAAATTTTAAAAAGTTGAAATTGAACTCATGACATACCTCACTAACAACTCTTTTTCAAGACCCTACTACAGATCTTTTGAGATGCCCTACAATAACATTTATGTTTAATGGAATGATATTGCTGGCTAAAACTGTAACATATTTTGTAATTATAAAACAAGATTTTGTTTACAAAAAATAAAAATGAATTGTATAAGGGTGTCAATGAGTACATCCGCTTTCTCTTTTAATACATATATCAGTACGCGCACATAAAGAGGTGCACCGTAAGCCTCCTGTAAACATCTTTTTGTTAGTTTGTATAGTCTAAGATCAGTTTATGGTAGTGTACCATTTGGGAATTGTAGTAGGTTTGAGGTAATATTCGAATTTGTGATATGATTGGAGCTAAAAGAATTTCACCTAGAGACCTAAATTGCTTTTGTTTCATTTCATAGGCGTAGGTAGAAGAAGAGAAGACTGATTTCACGTGGCCAAAAGTGCAAGATCTACCAAAAGTTATAAACATGCCAATATACTCTATAGACTAGATGCCAATTTTCATGTGCTAAACTGTTTCTAATTATTAATTTATTTTAACACATAAGCTTATTTATTTATTTACTTATTTATCATCATTATTTGCAAAATAGGTCATAATTTAATGAGAAAAAAATGTAAACCAAGTGGAGTTTTTTAGTACAACTTTTTTCAGTCCAAAAAATGTACTGTAATAAATTATGGAGTAATACACTAAAATGTGTATGCGTGTATGTGTGTCTAATATGTCAATCATCTGAAAGGTGAATATCAATCCAATTTATACAAGTACCTTTGGGAACTTATTAAATCCACGGCATAAAAGTTCTGTTTACAACGGCTATTTAAGGTTTCAAGCTTAACGCCTGCCAACGTGCTGACTTTATATTTCTTTTACTTCAATTATAAGTCCGCTTTTATGCACATATATATTATTTATTATTATTATTATTTATTTATTATTTATTATATCACATTAAAAGAAAGAAAAAATAAATAAATAGAAAACATGGTAGTCAGTATAAATTTTTACATAACTACCACTTTTTATAATTTACAAACACTTTTTCATTTTTATTTATTTATTATTTCGTTACAAAAAATTTATAACCTATAATATAAGAATGAAAATTTAATATGGATATTTTATTTTAATTTAATTTAATAATTATGGGTAACAGTCTCCAAAGTGGTCCAAGTGCCTAAACCCATATGATGTGCAGAAGGAGGAATCAGAATCCAATCCCTCCCATCATTGATTTAGCATTCCCATATCTATTTTAACCCAATCATCTTCCTTTGTAATTTGTTTATTTATATATTTTAATTAATTTCCAAACTAATAAAATATTTAATTGGAAGGCTAATTCTGCAGGTTCATTGTATAAAACTTGGGGCACATCTCTTCCCTCATATCACATGTTACTTAAAACGTACCATATTTTGTTAACCATAATACAGCCGACCCAATGAACTAAGCTTGGAATCAACTAAACTGGAGACCTATGTACGGAGATAAATTTAAATACAAAAATGATTATTGAGAATATGATATTAATTTAATATATATGTATATATATTATATATTATATAAGTATATAAGATAAGGTCAAAAATACTGTCTAATAAAGAGATGAAAACATATGATAAAATCAAAGAAGAATGTAAATGCATTAAAAACTCATAAAACATGTGTCTATGTTCAATGAACTACGTTTATTGTTACACATATAATTAGAGACGTATAACATTGATCCATTTATAAATGTCAAACTAAGCTTAAAGCAATTTGACTTTCTCGATCAATGCATATTAAACAACACAACCCGCTTAATATCAAAATATACAAGTCATACAATGAAATAATTTTATGTATAAGACATAAAAATATACTGTTGACAACATAAAGCAACTGACGTTGACATATCAGCATCCATATAAATTTGTGTAATTTACATTTTAGCCCTTTTCATTTTTTATGTATAAAACAATTTTTACCGTAAAACTAACAGCATAATTTCATATGTGTAGTTGATAACACGAACTTTTACAGAGTAGTATAATAATAATGAAAATAAAGGTGTTCTGTGTTAGGACACCAAGTATTCATTCTTAGATCTTGTAACATGTAGTAATATACAAAATAATCAAAATGGTGTACGATTTCAATCTTTTATGGAGTATAAATTTAATGTTCAACGAGTAAATAAGATGGCAGAAATGGATCTATCTCTACTCGATGCATTGAAGCAGTCGACTACTATATATGTAAAGATTAGTGACTTTGTTATTTGTACCCTCACGGCCAAAAGCTTTTACTGAAAAAGTCCCTAGTTTTTAGCAATAATCACCAACTCTCATACATGTGATGAGACAAAAAGAAAAGATGGTTCAGGGGTAATGATGTCATTACAAATTAATTGTTTTTTAACCGTACTTGACTTGGTATAGATTAGAGTGTAGAGAATAATGTCAAGGACTGGATGTGTGATAGTATTAGGTTGGCTATATTCACCCTGTGCCCCAAGTACTAGGACCATGGGAACTTGTTAATTAGTGGATTATGGGCCACTAGCATTTGCTGCCAAGTTATTGTACATCTTAAAAGAACAAATTCTTTTTAACGTACACCAGTTAATTTACATGTTATTAGATTAAACCTGAGAATTGTTGACTGGCGTATAATAAAAGAAAGGAAAATGTTAGGGTTATAAAAATACAAACAAACTTTAACAAAATGATGCGACTTCTTATGACGAGGAGAAAAAATGACGAAAAATAATCAAATCATATAATTGGTTGATCTCTATTATCACATCACCAATGTTATTTAACTAGCTTAGTCCATCGTTGCTTGGCGCTACTTCAACCACTACAACTTGATGGTTCCCTTGCAGCTAAACGAATGCGATAGAACACCTTTTCTGACTTCAAAAGATGAAAGCAGTCAAGCAGGCAATAAAGTCGACTATTCATCTTCACTTCCTTAAAGTGTTTGTAAATAATTTGTAACTCTAACATTCCTACCATAAGAGCAACTGCAATGGTGTAAGTGGTGGTTTTGTAATGGTCTCATCGCACCAAGTCGCCACTAGGACTATTGAGTTGGACTCAACTTGAAGGCTAATCGTGGTCAGCATGACGAAATTTGTTTTTTCTTTTTAACTATAGCAAAGTAAATAAACAAAAATACATATATATGAAATCTTAGTTAGTAAGTGGTAGTTAAGTTATCAGTAGTGATATTTTTACATACTTGAGTTGTGATTTGTAATTTAGACGTAACGTTGATATTACAAGTGACATCACAAGTCATACATACAATATAACTATTTATTTAATGGAATATGACATTTACACTATGTTTTACTTTGTATATCAGAAATATATTTATTCATATATGTTGTATAATACAACTACTAGCTTATTATTGAGATTTTTAGGCATCTATTAAAAATCATACATAGATATCATTGTCCTTATTTAATAGGAAGTATAGTTAAATCATTGTAATAGAGAATGGGAACATAAATGGGAAAGGGATATGCATATCTTTTTGCATTCAATTATATATATAAATACAAGTGGACCATGTAATGAAGTGAGTATCGCATCCCATCCCATTTCTGACATCTAAAATGTATGTTTGACTTTGACCAGAAGCCACTGACATCACTTGGTATAGAGTGTTCATCATGCTTTGTATTTTACGCAACCAAACTCCCGTAAATCCCACCAATCTCATTATACTTTATCGTTCACTACAGTAATATGAATGCTAGCTACAGTTGAATGTGTTTATTACAATGACTGTGATGACTTATAAAATGTCTATATATATATCTTATCTATCTTCATTAAAATAAACCTGAATCCTCAAGTCTTGTAGAAGCATTTTTAAATGTTTGAAACTTCAATCAGTTCACACCAAACATTTGAGTTTCACCACGTGAAAAGGAAAACTAAGCTTACTTTGCGACCTGTTCAGATAGAGGCATGATCAACTGATCCAATACCAACCACATCAACGATTTTTCTTGATTAATTAGGTTTCTCTTATTAACTGTGATGATTAAACTTGAGATTAATGTCCAAACGATATGATTAAATGACATTGTAGACCACACACGAATTTAAAATGAAAATGAATTGGAATTCCAAAAGGTATTCACAAACGTGTATTATTAATCAATCAAAAACCTCAAACCTTAATCTTAGGGCTATTTAAATATTTTGGTAAGGAAGCTAAAAAAATAAAAACAAATTACCAAGTTAAAAACTAACGACGTAAATAATTAAAGTGCAAATTGCGGGCCCTAAACGATATCGAAAAGTCAAGACTAATGGCGAAGAAAAAAGCCTCGATCGTTGAGCCGTTTTTGAGTATTCATACAAAGTTCAGCCCAATCGACATCCGAAATCAATTTGTCAATAATAAAAGGATAAATTTTCGATAATGTTATGACTGGTAGATTATAATTACGAAATGTGAACTTGTTGATTCTTACCAATGTTTTCTCAAATGTGCATATATTTTAGAAACCAAATGAGAATGTAATCAAGCATTTTTAATTGAACTGTGGAATTACCTAACGATCTTAACTTTGAATCAAATATTTGGTAAGTTATAAAATACTAGTTTTTGGAACATCTAACAAGCATAATGGAAGTGCAAATCCAACCATCGTTTCGTTTAATTAATTAAAATGAAATGTTTAAATGTGAAGTGGTAAAAAGTTATAGTTATGTAACATTTTCCATCTCCGGCAATGGTGACGGCCAACACACAATTTCCATCTCCAGCCAGCACACAACATCTCCGTTGTAATAATCGGAAACACCGAGAAACGCAACCAGCAAAAGATGACGGCTGTCGAATGTCGCCGCCACCGTACAGTAGCGTGAGGACAATGACGGACTCCTTTTACCGGTGACCAGACCCCCATCGTCATCATCTTCAATTCTTTGGCGAGCCCTCCATCAAACCGTAAAACTAGATCTGAACCGGAATTGCAGTCTTCTATTTGACGCTATTGAAAATCGGTTAATCCTTGAACCTAAAGTGGGGGTATTTAAAACGATGTTGCTGTTGTTTTTTATATGTATATATTGTTGATGACGAAAATATGATAATTTTGTGATATAAGTTATTGATGACGATCATGTTGTTGCTTTTTGTTCCTTTTTTCTAGGTTGTAAAGTTATAGTAATAAAAACAATCAAATCAAAAGAAACTACGAAAATAACGTAATTAAGGGTATTTTGGTCAGTTCATATACAAAAAGATAAGTTGGTAAAGAACGAAACCATAAGTACGTGCACCGTAAATAAAACTTCATAAAGACGCTTTGTGCAAATCTGCAACACCACACGAATGAAAAATGTAATTTACCCTTTCGATGATGTTTATATAATCAGGTAGACACTAATAATTAGTAATAACCATTATGGTATTAGCACAAGATAATCAAACCTAGAGGTAATAATACAAGTGGAATATGTACTGAGACGAAATAATAGTTTTCGAATGAACGAATGTATTTGACCGGTCAACGTTTTGATGTACTTTTTGAAAACATGTTTCATGACATTTCCAAAAAACTGTAATTAACTAGTACTATCAATTTATCAAAATTTATAACTACAATTTAGTAAGTTTTTGGACTTGTAATTCACCATCTTGTCCCATTTGAGTTGCTACATTGAGCCAATGTTTAAAGCTATAATATGATGTAATATACTTTTGTCCGATAACTCGGGTTTGTAAGGCTGAGTTTACTTTCGAGGCTCGAGTCTAAGATCCGCATATTAAACGACCCGTTTTGGTTGCATCAAAATTCAAAACATGTACATTTTGTTACGAATTCATTGAATTATTATACACACAAATAAATGTGAAGTTATCCATTTAGAGAGGGACAAGTGATTAAAGATGATGGAAGGTTGTTTGGGAAAGGTTTTGCTTTTGTATCTATCAACTCCATCGTTATTGTTGTCGATTCCATCACCTTTTTCATTCCTTTGGAATTCACACTCTCTTTTATTTCCAATTTAACGTTATTTTTTACCCATTTGTTTTATTTCACATTTTTTTATCTATCTCAAAGAGGAAATTACATTTATTGGGAAAAGAAAGAAGGTAAAAACATAGTTAACAGTTAACACACAGTATATTAAACGGGGTGATTTTAGTTGGAAAAAAAAATTGGGTATTTTCTTGTTTTATAAAGGAACTTTTGAGTACTCACTTTCTTAAACTATTTGCAACCGCTGTATGCTTCTCTGTAGTTTAATCGCTTAGAAATGCATGTCATGTTTAAAGTATGGAAAACGTTTCACGTATCTAAGGATATGGATTTAAACGTATTTCTAAAATTTTGATTGTTGCACGTGTTAAAATGAATGGTAAATAAAACGAGGGACAATAAGTGGATTCATACATATATGTTTTTGATATACTTAACATTACTCTTATGGTATATGGATTGAGCGTGGTCTTGGTTTATTGTGGTTGATACTTGATAGAGGGAGACGTTGAATATTCTTAAGTTTATGCATTTCAGTTTATTCAATGAAAAACTTAAATTTACGTTGAACAGAGGAAGGTTATTATAACCTTATGAGGTGTAAGAAAAATAATAGTCCGAAGTTGCTTTGATTATTGGAGATAAATTACGTGGCTTAAACTTTATATTTAGAGAAATGGTAGGAAGGTTGGAACGGATGTAGCCAAAAAACTATGGTAAAAGAACAATGTTACAGAGTATAGACTAATAGATACCATTTTATTATTTAAAATGATAGATATAGCCCATATGAAATGAACCAATTATAGTTACTCCTTTTCTTCGTCTTTCTTGTTAATTATCATTAAAATTATAATTATATTATATGCTACATCAATTTTTAAAAGGTTATTTCTAAAAATTTTGTTAGTGTAAAAATTTTCATGATACAAGATGCGGTTTTTGTTGGGCTGTAGCTTTGTGGAGAATTTGAAAATGGAGAGATTTTATTGTCAATGCCTTACTTCTGCACTTTTCGTTTTAAAATTCGGTTTGCTTCTAACGTTTGGACACTTGGCTTGCTTAGAAGCGGATTCGAACCATTGACATAAAAAATTTCGATCCTTTGATCTAAATTGCCAAGCTACTTGAATCATTTTTCTAAATTATATTTCATTTATCGAATAGCGTCCTACCTTAGGGCATCTTCAACGTATGCATCGAATGTTGCATTAAATTTGGTGCAAACAGATAATCTTTAAATAATATGTCCACACCAAATGTGGTTAATCTTCAATGTATACACCAAATAGTTACTTCCATTTATCTATTGCCCCCTAAATGATATATTTTTATACTTAAAATTAATTATTATTTATAAAAATTCAAATTTGAGTATAATACTCTGTATGAAACATAAATAACTAATACATTACAATGATAAAGTTATTAAAAATTTACATTATCTTTTTGGATCATTTACCTTTATTTTCTTTTGATTTTGGACTTGAATAATAGAATTATTCAAATTAAAAGGGTTAAAATGATAATTAAAAATTTGGTGCAAAGTTTAGTGTTACATCAAATTTAGTACAAAATCTTCAAAAACTTGATGTACACTATAATTTACATTAAATATAGTGAGTTGGTTGGAGATGAGTTTTACACCAAAATATCAAATTTAGTATTTTGATGCATACATTGGAGATGACCTTAGCACTTAACAAGTAAAAAACCCTTGTATTAAAAGAATGAGACACGAAACCTTATTAATTTCAATATATTCTATGGTATTAAATCATCTTTGCTTATTTGATTGAACTGATAGAAAAAAATCTCGATGCATGATGAGAAAAAATTGTATTTCAGACCTTGGTTTTAATCTCGCAGAAATGACAACGGGTATTTGTTAGCTTGGAGTCTGAGTTGTATCCTTTTCGAGTTTTAGATTCTTTCTTTTTTGTATTCGGGTGTCTGTAGTAGAATTTTCTTTGAGATCTTTTTCTTAAATCTGATTTATCTCCCTCTGTTAAGGAGTTTTAATAATATTATCTAATTAACATGATACATTTCATTTATAAGTTACCTAAAGTAGGAATTTGTGATCCCAAATTTTAGGTGGCTATAATCTGTTGAGTTTTTAAAAAGTCCTAAGAGAATTAGTGTTTGAATGACTGCTAGAAATAATAGAAATCATACAAAAGTGTTTTTAAAAAAATATATGTAAGACTAAATCTAAATATGTAACTCGTAGATGAGAAAAATTGATTGAATGAAATTAGAAGAGAAAAAATTTAACCAATAAATAAATTAGTTTTAAATTTAATCATATGTAAATAGTGTCCTATAACATTAGTCGTTTTTTAAATAATTCAAAACGCTTCCAATGTATATTGTTTATGCAAACTAATCTAAAATCCACTAAAAGCTTCAAACATATTTATTTATAGTCATCTAAAAATGCAATAACATACACAAATCTTGTCAACAAAATCTACCAATAAAATGAAACCTAAATTTATATAAACATGTTTATCTAACAGAATATTGTAAGGAATTATACATTCTCAAGACTTAAGACAAATGCAACATAATCTTATAAACATTAATGAAAAAACAAAACCATTTTTTTGGGGGTCTTAAACTAAACTGTCAATTAGCAAGAGGGGTAATATACATTTGATTAAAAAAGTGATTATAGAAATGTGTGATAAACAAATCTGACCAAGTAGCCTACCCCACCACCATGTCTCCCCTCACTCATCTCATTTCGTTTTATTCTCCCTTTAAATCAGCAGAAAGCGGGAGTTACAGATTGAAGCATAAAAAACCCACAAACAACCCAAAAAAGTAATTAAAAATAAAAACAGCAACAGTCTTCCTGAAGCTCTCTGAACCAATGTAAAGTAGTAACGTTAACATTACAGTGTGTGTGCGTGTGTGTATAATATATACTATTAAAAATATATCATTTCACCGGCGACGGAATCTCACCGGAAAATGATGACGGGGTTAATTCAAGATCAGAATCTTGAAAAACAAATTGAGAAACAAATCGGATGCATGTCTGGTTTCCTTCATATTTTCGATCGCCAGCAGATTTTAGCCGGAAAACGTATTCATTCCACCAAACGCCTTCCTTCATCTACAGTAAGTTACACGCTATTAATAACTATTGATGATTAACATAAGAACTACGTTAACTAATTTTTGTTTACAGGGTATGGTGACGTCACCAGAGTCAGTAAAATCCGTTGTATCACCAACGAAAACTGAAAAAACAAAGTTAGCTGAACCGGTGGTGGTGTCTGTGCCTCCGAGTCCAGACCGGTTCAAACCGGCTGCGGTGGCGAATACGAATGCTTATGCAGCCGTTACGCCGCAGAAGTCACCGATGCCGCTGCCGTTGTTTGAGATAAAGGAAGGGGCGATGAAGAATTCATGGAAATTTTGTAAAGAAATGCCGAGGCTCTCGCTTGATAGTAGAGCCACGGTTGATTCGAAAGGTAGTTTATGTCCGAAAGAAAGCAACGCTCGGTCTCCCAGTGTAATAGCGAGACTGATGGGACTCGAGCAGTTACCTTCTTCGGAAACGGATTCTTCACGGGGTCTGAGTCCAGAACCCGTGAAGAAGCCAGAGCTCAGAAGATCAGCTTCTGAATCTAGAGTTTCTCGAGATTTGTTTCACTCTAGATTTATAGACGGAAGTAACGGTTTTCAGCCGAATCAAACAAGTAAACAATCAATCGAAGCTAATTTTATCGTTCGAGATAATGTGACCAATAGGAATGCTCAAAATGCGAGGGTTGTGGAGTCTAAAAAGTTTATAAGAAATCAAAAGAATGAGTCTCAATGGAAACCTCATAATCAAAGAAGAAGTTTCTTTGATTCCGGAGATTTTTTCCCGGACTCGAAGCAAACTTCGGTTCAAATGTACGGTGATACTGAAAATCATTTGAAGATGAGAGGAATTGATGAAAAGTCGAATGATCTAGAGACGTTGAAGCATATTCTCGAAGCGTTACAACTTAAAGGTCTATTACATTCCAAAAAAGCTCTCAATAGAGATGGTCAACGTAACGTAATTTACGGTCAAAGTTTTGCATCAGAAGATCCAAACATTATCCTTGGGAAGCCGTGGCGGTCTGGTTCGGCTTCACCAAATCGGAGATTTGGTAATGATTTCAATACAAATCGATACTCGAGCGAAAGCTTTAGTCCTAAAAAAGAGCGCGGTGTGATTGATCGAAGCGGTAGGAGTCCAGTTCGAGCTAGAAATTCACCAGGTGTATCGAAAATCGAAAGGAGCTCGAGAAACAGTAATACGATTGTGAAGAACAAACCGTTGAGTATCGAAACCCAAAGGAGTTTCAATTCTAATGATTCATCGAGAAGAAATTCGCCGATTAATTCGCCTAGGCTTACACCTAAACTAAGTGGATCCGGATCAGGATACGGATCCGCATCCGATTACCAGTCCGTCACGAATCGGTCTCCGAGAAATCGGACACCTTTGAATAAGAAGGTTTATAGCAACTTTGTTACTGAAGATGAATCCTCATCGATCTCCGAAAGTTCCGGTAGTACAAATTCTCAGTCTGATCCAGAGGTACAAAATTACTTCAATTCACTATTTCGTATCGAATTTTTTGTATTTAGTGTTTTAATTCCAGCGAATTTTATTTAATATATAGAGACCGAAACCGGAGGAATACAGAGAAGGAAAAAGTTTGTTAGCAAGATGTGACAAATTGTTAAGCAGTATAGCGGAAATGAACTGCATCACCGAGTCACAAATGAGTTCAAACTCAGTGCTACCGAGTCCAGTATCCGTTCTCGACTCAGGATTCGACAAGGATGACTCGTTATCTCCATCGCCCGTTATGAAACGAAGCATTGATTTCAAAGGTACATTTTTGTTTCCTTCGCATGACGTTTTCATGTGCGACTCGTGTTTCAACGATTTTGATTACGTGGCGTGATTTGATTTGCTGGTTTTGTTTGACGTCATAAAATATTAAAATCAGTTCACTAAATACTATAGGCTTATGTTAGCGGAATAATACGTACAAATATTAACATGCGCCGGTTGTTACTGTCACGTGACCAGAGATGCCTCACAGGTGGCTTTCGTCGGCTCTCTGACGACGACGGCGTTGCTAAGTCAAATTTTGTATTGAATGAGCGTTTGTGGAACTGTTATCATTGTCAGTGTTTAAATTATTGATAGTGACTCTTATCAGTTTCATTTTTATATTTTTAAGATCATGATATCAAAATTTTAAGATAATTATTCACATTTTTTTTAACGGCTGAACAAGATACATATTTACATATATAATTATGTGCAGCTAACAACATTTCTGTTAGATTATATGATTTTGATTTTGTTTTTGACGATTGATGATCAATGTTTTGACAGATCTGAAGGACGATCTGGAAGACGATATCTGGAGCTCGATTATTTCTCCGTCTTCATCAACAAATCTCGAAGAGTTCGAATCAGAAGATTCTGATTTCACATACATCACGGAAATACTTCGAGCGTCGAAGTACCTTCCAGACGATTCTAGCGTGTTTTATTTTCTCGAAAAGCAGCATTATCTCAACGGAAACGAATCAACGAAAACGTCAAAATTACAACGAAAGCTTGTGTTCGATAGCGTTGCTGAAATCCTCGATCGAAACAGAGAGTTACCTCCATGGAACTCGCGTTCCGGTGACTCCGTTAAGGCTATTTGTACCCAATATCAAAACATTCGCGAGCCTGAAACCGCGGATAACGTGTTGGATCTGATTTGCGTTGTATTGAAAAGAGATCTTGCTGGAAACAATGGATGGGGAGATCATCCTGAAGAGATTTCTGAAGCCGTTTTGTATATCGAACGGCTGATATTCAAAGATTTGATCTGTGAAACGATCCTAGATCTCGCTACATTTGCCGGGAAAACTACGGATTTAGCGCCAAGAAGGAAATTAGTTTTTTAAAATAAGTGGGCTTTTAGTTTAATTTTTTCCCGCTTTTTTTTATTATTATTTTCCCATAATTTTAAAGTCGGTATGTCTAGATGTTTACGGTATTTGTTTTTATTGGAATTAATTAATGTTGAATGTTAAATTAATAATGTTTTTAGAAAAGAAGGAAAAAAGGAGTATTAGTGGGGCATCTTGGACCAGTATATAACGGTCACTGTTGGAATCTCTCTGTAAATATAAGAGGGACCGAAAATGATATGTGAAGGAAGCATAAATATTGTGGTAGTGGACTCAAATAATTTTTTATAAATAAAAAGGTAAAGTTAGAAAATAAGTTTAATTATTTAATTTTAGAGTAATATTAAATTAAAATAATTTAAAAGGTTAGATATAAAGATTTTTATTTAATTTAATAATAATATGATATATCGATTTCACCCATTCTCTTTATTTTGCTAATCATTTTATCCTTTAATCTAATCAAAATATTTAAGATAGCTTAAGACATTTTTAAGCAGTATATATCTTGTGTTTTACAAGTAGTGAGGTGTCTTATGTTTTGTGTATGTCAATCAATATACATTACTTGTAATAATATCGACAATCTTATTGTTACTATTTAAGTAAAAATAAAAGAGATGATGTCTAAAATGGACGAACTTTTTATATCTAAAATGACTAAATTGGGTATAAAAATACTTCATTGTATAAAATAAGCGATAATTAACGTGAATTTTTTTAGTGAAAGATGTGATGAAAAGCAAGTCTTTGATCGTATATGAATGGTATAAAGTATAAACTTGTCATTAACAACTAACTAATCAACTTCAAATAATTACGTAAAACCTCATGAAATGTCATATAGTAGTACCTCTGAACGGTTTGCATTATATGTATTATTTAGTCAAAGATGTTAAACATACGATAATTGATGATCACAATAATTTGAAACAAAAAAATAAAAAGTACATTTTGTAAACAAAAAGTACAAGTAATGCCTGAGTAGTAATGGGTGCGCATGAAAAAAGCCCATTGACTGAGCCCATCTCATAAAACTAGTTGTTTCGTAATCTTGTATGGTAGGCCATTAAATTTGTATCATGATTTTGGTAACAAGGACAAAGTGAGTAACATGTAATGTTGGGAAAAGCAATGTAATGTGACTTTCCATCATACTACTTACTTACACATGAACAAAAATAAAAAGCAACACCGTATCCAAAAAGTAAAAATGTGAGTTAGTGAAACATATGATTAATGTCATTGTCCTTGATTTTCCATAACAAAAATTTGTTAGTTTGAATAAGATGTACTATACTATTTATCCATTTATCGACACTATAGTTAATTGCTTGAATACATACACTGTCTTAGATATGTTATATAAAATATAAGGTTTAAGTGTATGAAAATGTAATTATTTGTACTCTGACATTGATAGTATGTGACAGTATACTAGGTGTTACATTGTGTGTAATGAACTTTCAGTCTATTACTAATGTATGCATTTTGGTAACGTGATGATATATAATGATGTCATGTGTCACCTTATTCAGCTTACACACAAATAAAAGAAACAAAAATTACATATTCTAACAATAGTAACAAGCTAACTACACATAATAAAAATATGAATAGTTCGATACTCATTATTCTATGTCAGAGTATAATTAGCTATGTTTACATCCACTTAAGCGTAAAAGTAATAATGTACATGTAAACGTATATTGTATATGTGAGGATGTTGAATGACGTATGGTTTTCCCTAACCATAATAATGTATATATATGAGTGTTTTCCACGACAAAGTATTTAATATAGGAAAATGATAATGACCATTTTGTAATTAAGGTTGATGTCTATTACCCATTTTGGGTGATTTGTAGTTAGTTGTAAACGTACCACTACTGATGAACAAAATCTGCATGAGACGTGATTAACAAAACTATCTAAAATTAACGAAAACTCATAAATAAAAGTTGACAAGTCAAATCTATGTCGTCTAATTCGTTTAGACATCATTAACGATAGCCCGAATTCATTTCGATAGGGAACAAGGAGGGTCAATCAAACAAATTCATATATATTTCGACCCGACAAAATTTAACTCGTTACACAAATCGTTTAAGTCGTCTTTATGACAAGTTTTTTCTCAAACTTTTCAATTTTTAAATAGATTTCTTTAAGTTTATGTATTTCTTTTTAGAGCAATGTCCCTACTATACTTTTACAATTTTAACCGATTGACGGACAGTTTTAGATCAATTGAAAGATGACATCCTTCATTAAAATTCAACCTAACTTTCCAGTAGAATGGTTGTACCTTCTGCATTGCAGCTTGTACAACTGTCCGTAGAAGTTGGACTCTTTTGGGTAACATTGTGAAGCATAAATTTTCCTTTTAAAAAGGGCTGCGGTACATATTAACTATGACGTTTAATTACTGTTAACAGTCTGACTAGGTAAAACATAAAATAAAAATATAATTTGTTTATTTAAGATGGGAAAAGGACAGTGGTACATAATAAACATGATGCTGTTACTCATACAATTTGAAAAGTGGTCCTTTGTTTTATATTTATTTTACAAAAATTAAAACAAACTTAAAATGTATTTAAATTAGTTTAATTCAGTTTTTTGTAATTTTGTATAATCCAAACTCTGGACAAGTGAAGGTGGGCACTAGACGGTCTATTATAGACTCTCATTCCAATAATGGGCTTAAAAGGGGCCCAGATAACAAATTGGGCCCTATGTTGTTTGTACCTACTCTAGAAATCTGAGAAATTAATAATTGATAGTTTGATATGATACCCCAGTTGTTCAGATAATTAATTAACAAAACAAAATTAAAAGACGGTGCTACAATTCCCTCAAGATAGATAAATCATACGGTGGATTCCTTCTGATCTTTCTGCACAATCTCCGACAGCCTTCTCTACTACACAAACATCAATGGTGATTCTTGTATTGATAAAGATTGTCATTTTTCTTGTTCCGTGTTCAAAAAAACATTCAAAAAGCATAAAAGATGTAAACCAAAAGACAAGTATAAAGAAGGTGACAGTGAAAGTGGGTCTCTCAAAGTGTCAAAAAATAAGAAATCTAAACATAATTCCGTCAATATTCAACAAGATATAGTTGAAGAACAGTATCATATGGCCAGCCTTAATGATTCAATTGATGTTGATTGTCAACTCCTTTCAAAGAAAAGTCCGTTGGAAATGGGTGGTTCTATAGGGAAATTAATCAACATGAACAAGAAAGAAACTGAGACGATCAAGTTCGAGCAATTCCTCCAAAACATGAAAGATTACGACTATTATACCGAAAATAAATAAACGACGCATTTGCTTTCATTAGCATATTTGCTTGTGTCTTCACGTGTAATTCAGTTTGTATCAAAGTTTTAAGTCGCGAAGACAGCAATTGTTCGATTGAGATTTCGTCTTAACAAATGTATATGCACTCGAGATCAAACATCTTATAACGATGTTATATTCTATATTTTGCACATGTTTGTTCCGTAACCATACACCGACATTTTGTTTATTCAATAATGTTTAGAGCGTCTATTTAACGATGTGGTAGTGCAAGGTTCAAATTTCTTAGAATTATGTCGATTTAAGAGTTTCAATTGTAATTGTGGTTCTAATCAACTTTTGTTAATGAAAAACTTATCTATATGTTTTATTTTGTTTTTTTCAAAAAAGAAAAAAAAAATAGATCATATGGGGCCATTGCTATGTCTAGAGGGTACAACTCTTCTGCCATAATCACATGCCTTTGTTATGCATTACTACTTGTACCTTCCCATTATATTCATCTTTTAAGTTTCATAGGATGCATAAATTATACAATTTTACCCCTTATTTTCAAGTGTTCACGTGTTGTTTTGTGTTATTTCAAAATAAGTATGTATTTTTAATAATATTTATTATAAAGTTTATAAGTGATAGAAATGATATTTAACTGATAAGGAATGTAACAATTGCATGTAAATTACATATGTATATTTTTAAAATGGACACTTTAACTAGTTCACAAGAATATATAAAATCAAACTTTTAAAAAGTTTTATAAGACCAAATAATTCACATAATACTTATATGACCTTTTCTTTTATATTCATCTTCTAATACATGTAATCAAGAGTTTTAATTTTATATATACATAAATTAAAACTTTTGCTAACATGTGTTAGACTACAAAATGTTGAAGAGAAAGAACACACTTGCTCACACATGACACACTTTAGTCACATAAAGTGCATATAAAAGTATTGTTGTAACTTTTTGTAGGACTTATATAAATTTAATTATTAATTAATTTAATTGATTATAGTAGGGTTTAATGATGACTGCAAATACTAAATTTTTATACGTAGGTGTCCAATAGTTGTCGCGCGTGACTTTGTAATTTATGTGGTCCCTTTGAAACAAAGAAACAAACACATTATTTTTGACCAAACAAATTTTCTACTTGCAAATTCATGAAATAATTCAAGCAAAAATAATAAGAGCAAGGGCAAAATGGTCTCATCACTATTTAAAACTCAAGGACTTGTTGAATTCTAACGATATGGTTATGGTTGTTTTCGTAAGAAAAGACCCTATTATAAAATATATTTTTCTAATTCTATGATACAATAGTTTAATGGAGTACATGTTTATACTCTTGTTAAATAAACAATTGATAGGGTAAGTTTTTAAATATTGAAAGTACGTAACTATAATAAAAAAATATGTGATACACAACTAATTTTGTGATAAACATTACAAACTTTTTATTATGTATCACAAATTTAATTTGTAAAAGATAAACTGAAAATAGAGTTAGATAATATTTGAATGTAATATTAATTAATAAAAAAAATCGATAAATGCTACTCAAACACTAATTGATAAATAATATTAAACTATTAAACTTATAAAAGTTACAAATATAAAAATTATTTAATTTAAATTGTCATGCATCGCACGGATTAAATCTATCTAGTATATATATATATATATATATTAAAATAAAAATTTCCGTTCGAATAGTGAAAATAATGCTACTTTCTTCCTCTAGTTAATTTTTTAGTTAGCTATGTACATTATCATCATTAATGTTATTATTATTATTATTATTATCGATTTAAGATATTATTAGAATCTGAAATTCTTATATTTTGTTTTGTTTTTGCTTTATCGAGTCCTGATTTTACACTTGGAAGTTTGTAATGCGTAGCCTTTTAACCCACTTTATTGCATTGTAAAATAGGTCTATCGAAGCATGTAAATTTTTAAATGTTACATTTAAATTAAAAATTACTATATAAATATTTGACTTAAGTGTTGTAGGTTTTAGTGATAAATTGTAAAGAATCAAATGATACAGAAGACTATATAGACTTTCTGAGAATAATTTATTGATTTATTTAAATAACAATAATATAAAATAAAATGAATAGAAATTATGGATACACTCGGATATTATTAAATTGAATATCAGTACAAGTTGACACCTTTAGTATTCATAATATATGTATTAAACTAATTGCGCTGTCAAAACCCCTAAATAATAGTAAAATGACAGGTGAGAACGAATAAAATGACAAGTAGACCGCCGGCTGATGCTGATGTATATATGGGAAATTTTGCACACCCTACTCCTCGAGTCTTATGTGCAAAGGGACTATCATGACTTCGTTCAGAGTGGCCCATTATTATGTGCAACGAAATGTCTAATTCTGTGAAAAAGCCCAAAATTAATTCGGCCCAAGTTGGATGTGTGCTCTTTTATTTCTGTTTATTTAGTATTTATTTTTATAGAGTATCATTTTAGTCCATACCCATAGGACCATATAAGACTGATCATTTTATTTGTAGTTTTATTTAAGGGAAAATTATACACATATCTAATTTAAATTCAATAATTACTTATATATTCATCCAATATTTTATATTACATATATATCCAAATATTAAATTCTAGTAACTAACTCCCTAATAAACTCATGTATCTTTCTGTTTTTCTTCCTCAGCAATCCTACAGCGCCAAAAAAAGAAAAAATTCCCACTAAAAAAAAAAACCCATCTTCCTCCCAGTTTCTTCCATGTAGTCACGAGCATACTTCTCTTATTCTCATAAAAACTTTGGAAGAAAATAACCTTATGTTTGGCTTGTATAAATAAGGTTGGTTGATTTTTTTTTTCAATATTAACTTATCATTCTCTGATATGTTATGTTATATGTAATATGTTGTGATTATTAATGATTTACTCTATATATAAAATCTCACCAAGTAGTTTTTTATTAGTGTAAGTGTATTAGATATCATAATAATATGTTGGTTGTACGTTGTATTGATATAGGAGCATGGCCTATTTTCGCTTTTCTGTTTTGTTCTTTTATGTTATAGGTAATGACAGGTGGTCTTGATTCTTAGTTATTAGGGGCTTATCATTTTGTTGGTGTTCTAATTCAAGCATGGATGATATTGCTAATATACCTATTCTTGACCCGTCAAGACCAACATGGGAAAATATGGTTGAATCACCCATAATTGAGTAAGTTTTTGAGATTTTTTTAGTGTAAAGTATTGTTTTTGATAGAGACACACTAATGATTTATCCATGTAAATTAAATTTTCAGGCAAGTACAATTAAAGTACAAGCTTAAATTGAGATATGGAGGGTTTTTTCGATTAGTCAAGAACTCGAATAGGAAAAAGTATTGTTTTGGATCTCAAAAAAGTATGTACATGGAGACTGGCTCGTATAACTTAGATCAACTAATTGAAGAGGTGAAAAACCGTTATCCGTCAAAGAGCGAGCTAGTTTTGTCAATAGTTTTTGTTGACAAGTACTCGAAAGAGCAATCTTTTATAGAGCTTGATTACAATGAGGACTTCATGGTGATGCTTAGTATGTATCAAAACGAGAAAGAAGTAACCATTTTTGTAACGACAGACAACACAATACAACAAAGGTATAAATAATCAATCTATGAATTATAATGTTGTACCTATCTTGTACAGACCTACCATTTTGTAAATAGGTTAAAAGTTGGCACAATTTAATCTACCTTTTGGTACAGTGGTCACCATGAAGCCAATGATGAACCAAAAGAGGATAATGATTCAGACTCTTGCCCGAGCGTAGAAAGTTATCACAGTCTTCATAGTATTGATAATGAAGGTGAAACTTACTCATACACCAAGGAAAACCCAACCATGAAAATGAATTCCAAATTCCGAAACGTGGTTGCATTTAGAAGAGCTTTGAACCATCATTCACTCATACATGAATTTGAGTATGTCATTGAGAGAAGTGATTTGACGCGATTCACAGCATATTGTGCAGACAGAGAATGCAATTGGAAAATTCATGCTTCTGTCACCGAAGATAAAGTTACATCTGAAGTAAGTATATAATTTGATAACAATTTCATTTTTACATTTGTTTTGTTAACAGGTTTATACATCTATATTTCAACTTTGTAGGTTAAGAAATTGGTGGATACACATACCTGTACTCGAAGCAATATGTGCGGTAGTAAGCGTGCCACTCAAGGATGGGTTGCTGAGGTAGTTGCTGAAAAGCTAAAATCGGATGGGGATGTACCTCCTGCAAAGTTGCGAAAGTGGATTATGAAAGTTTATAATGTTCAAGTACCATATCAAACAGTTTTTAGAGGAAAAGAGCGAGCTTATACTGATATGTACGGTAAGTGGGATGATTCATTTTTAAGGATGGACGATTATAAACAGGAGCTACAAAATAGGAATCCTGGAAGTGTTGTTGACATCGAGTTTGAGAGAAAGGAGGACAAGAAACATTTCCAACGTTTTTTTATTTGTCTAGTAGCATGTTCTCAAGGGTTTCTTGTTGGTTGTCGTCCATACATTGCTCTTGACGCTTGTCATCTGAAAGGGAAGTTTAATGGTGTACTTGCAGCTGTAACAAGTATTGACGGTAACAATGGCATATATCCAGTTGCTTACGGTGTTCTCGAATCTGAGAATACAAGATCATGGACATGGTTTTTAAATTCGTTAAAAAAAGCAATAGGGACACCAGTTGGTCTTGTTATCTCATCAGATATGCAAAAAGGGTTGGAAATAGCTATTAATCAAGTTTATCCTACTTCTGAGCATCGGGAATGCATGAGGCACTTATATAGTAATTTCAAGAAGCATTTTCGTGGTGACTTCTTCAACTCCAACTTGTGGGGTGCTGCAAGAACCTACAACATCAATGAACATGACATATTATTAAATGAAATTGCTAATGTACGTGAAGAGGCAATTAAATATCTGAATGAAAATCATAATAAGATATGGAGCCGAAGCAAGTTTGGCACGACAGCGAAGTGTGATTACATTACTAATAACATTTCAGAAACATTTAATTCATGGATAGGTGATGAGCGTTATCAACCGGTGCTTGATCTTCTTGATGCAATAAGAGAAAAGATTATGATACGGTTTGATGAGAAAAGAAAGATCGTGAACAAATGGAAAGGTACACTAGTTCCCAAGGTTAAGAAATATTTGAGCAATATCTCTAAGGTAAGCGTAGTCAATACTAAAATTACATAGATATATATATATATAATATATTTACTTACTGTTTTCTGAAAAGAACTTTCTTCTTTTGTAATGTAGAACTTGGGTGGATTTGAAGTTTATAGAAGTAGCAACAATCGAGCTGAAGTGAAGTATAAGGGAAAGCGTTGGGAGGTTATCCTAGATGAGAGAAAATGTACGTGTCCGGTTTGGCAAGTTAAAGGGGTTCCGTGTGTTCATGCAGCAGCTTTCATTGCTTTCATAAGGGATGCTAATTGGGAAACATATGTTGATCCTTTTTTTACCGTAGATAAATTTAAAGAAGCGTATGCTTTAGAAGTTGCGACAATGCCCGGAAAGGATCAATGGGTGAGCATAGAAAGTGAAGAGAAAATACATCCACCTATTATCAAACGTCCACCGGGACGACCAAGAAAGAATAGAATTATACCACCCGATGAGCCCAAGAGAAGGCACAAGTGTTCGCGATGTAGTGAGTATGGACATCATGAAAAGACTTGCAAGAATTCAGCACGTGGTGTGAGCGCATCTCAATCATCCCAAAGTTCTAGTCTGAATCAAGCATCCATTAGTACCAGGTTAATCAGTTTCCACTTTATATATTCTTTTGGTATTACATTTTAAATCAATTATAATATTTCAGTTGATATTGGTAGGCCTAAGATTTGATGCATATTAACAGTGGTTATGGTTGATGGGTAACATAAACAATTGGGTATTGTGGGTCCAAAGTTTGATATTAATGTTTGAATAATGTGGCATGCTAGAAATGACGAAGAGAATAATAGTCTTAAAGTACATATTTTGGTTTGAGTTATGCACTTTTGCTCCTGTACGTGTATGTTCATCAGTTTTGGTTGAAAATATTAATAACAATTTATTGCTTTTTCTATATAGTGTTAATAGTCGTTTGTTATTTTAGGGGACAAAGAAATACAACAGTTCCTAAAAGCAAGAAAGCTAAGTCGAACCAATTTTAAGAAGCAATCAGAGGTGATCCCGAATATGTTTGCAGAAATTTATATCAGTTCTTTTGGTTGGTTCACGACTAGAGATAAGTTGTCAAAAGTTTGCGGTTCAGAGGTTCTTGTTAGTGTTTTAGTTGCAATTTCATTATGCAGTCTCGATGGTCACTTCCGATGTCCATCCGTTGTTTATCATCTTGAGCTGCTGCTACTACTGTTTTTTCAATGGGTGCTCTAAGTTTGGGTGCTTTCTCTTTTGGCTCCTTTGTATGGATCTTTTGGTTCCGTTATTCTATTTGTCTGGTTTTTAACACTTAATGAATTAGTATTTTTTTAAATTTACTAGGGAGTTAGTTACTAGAATTTAGTATTTGGATATATATATGTAATATAAAATATTGGATGGATATGTAAGTAATTATTAAGTTTAAATTGGATATGTGTGTAATTTTCTCTTTATTTAAAGACAAATATATCAAACACAATAATCATTAATATATACCACTATCCTCAACGGTGAACTCATAACATAATGGTTCAATACCACTAATCTAATTGTCCTTTGATTATTTAAAGATACTTTGTCCTTATTGAGGATTAGTTCTAAACCTAAAACAAATAAATAGAGTGTTTTAAGTAGATATACTTCAAATTCTTTTTAAATTCAAAGTAATTCTTTTTTTATGAAATTATGTAAAATATATATATTTAATATATGTTTAGATTTTTATGTATATTTAAATAGATAATTTAATAGGGTGTTTTAAATAAATAGATAAGTCTGGTGTATTTAGGTCGAATTAATATATATAATAATATTTTAAGTAGACATATATAAGGGTGTTTTCTTATATAGTTTTAAGATGAATATATATGATGTTCTAGGTTGATAATTTTTTTTAGATGATCCTTACATCTATTGATATATGTATATGTATATATACATATATTATTTTAGTTTTTGATATTGACTTACTTATATTATATATATATATTTATTTATTTATTATTTTTACTATTATTAATATCGAGCGACTCCCATTTGCAAATGGCTATTATGTAATCGTGTTGATGCACACCGATCTTTGTGTGACATTATTGATGTCGTTGGAGATTGCAGCACAACTATAGCTATTGATGGAATTTACTCTACGGTATGCATGTTGTTTCAGTATTCTAATGTTACCAAATGCATTTTAGCTATATAAAATAGATCATGACTTCTTCTTTTCTTTTAAAGATTAAATAAATAAATATAGCATCTTTACAGTAAAATATGAAACTTTTTTTTGCTGGTATGTTGGAAATTAGGAATTGCATTGGGAAATTGTTTGATATTACCTCTTTTGCTTGTGCTGTCCATAACAACCACTTATTTCTTTATTAACTTTTTTGTTACAATGTCAGTTTTGGCTTTCTTGGTTAAATTAGGGATTATTATACGATTCTTATTATAAGAGTAGAGCTACGACTAGATATGGTACTGCTTTCGGTTTTATGGATGGGAGGTGGTGAACGAAAATAAAGAAACAGGGAAGCCATCGGGACAAATGGTAGTAAGATATGGGCTGAACATGGATCTAGCTTCCTCATTCGAACTTTTAAAGTGGAAAAGGTGAGTTCGGGTAAAAAGAATTATATTTTGCTAGAGTTGAAAATTTTGACCCATTTACTTGTGAATGAGTCCATTAAAACTATCTCTAACTTTTTAACAGGTCAAACGAGTTGTGAGTCTTTGAAAGTCAATTTTAATGGTAAATATCATTATCGTAATCCCTTTTATAATAAATTATTAACATGATACTTTAATAAAAATTTGTTTTGGCTCAATCCAACCTGTCTCAACATTTTTGACCCATGCGCAAAATATCACTTTGTAAGTTTTTATTTGAGCATGACTACTACATGTTTGCACCTCTGTATTTTAGCATTCTAAGCCAAAAACATGAATCAAATTTGTTCTTTATCAATTATGTATTTTGTTATGCTCTTTAGTAAACTTTATCGTTGTAGTTTTGCTCCATAAACTTTAGAATTGTAATTGATGGCCTTACAATTTGCATGTATGTACCCTGCTATATGTACTTTTTTCCATGCTTGACCTGTTTCTATTTTTGCAGTTGTCATATATTCTCTTAAGCCGATGATTTTTGCAGATTTTATATCAGACACATAAAGTAGGATTTGCATATGGACCAGTTTGTTGGCTCTGGAATTACTTAAGAAGAAACGGGACTTCTGGTCCTTTGCTTCCACCATTGGCCAGGTGCTATCATTCCACTCTTGATTTATGTAGATCACTCGAGGTTTATTTTGAGTTGATTCTTGGCTTTCATATTACTTGCTTGTTTGGATGTTGTTGGCGTGAAATGCATAGCAGATTGAGTTGATGGCGGTTACGTGATAAATGGTATTTCATTCACATTCTTTATATATATATATATATATATAATATATTAACTTAGTTATCAGGTGGTGTAAGCTAAAACGTCTATTGTGTATTCCTTAAAAGTGATAGTAACTTTTATCAAAAAAGGGATGCCCGGGTACAATTTCTGTTCGTATTGATGACTTTATGTCTGAAAAAGTACAATTGTGTGTTTGGTTGCAAAGTCGATATTTTATGCTATAAAACGATTTATGTAGTATTGTTGATTTAGTATTAGTATCTATTAGACCTCTGGTTATTGTTTATTGTCCTTCCATATGTTATGCAGTTTCACTAACGCCCAAAAATTGGACAAAGTTGGAATGCGAGCAAGTGACACGTAATGCAGCTACCTTCTGTTCGCCAACAAGAACAACTAAAACAATTTGGTTGCCCATTTGGGAGTTTGAACTTATGGAGGTCAGTAATCTCATTCATTTAGTTTTTGAAAAACATTTACCGTAGCTGACACTTAGTTTGAAATATAGCCGGGGTGGGTAATAGTAAAAAAACAAGGGATTTGTTAATTAAATGCAAGTTATTTACAAGTTACCGTGCACTAATTAGATACTACACAGCCACTCCCAACTGGCCCAGTTATAGTGTATTATTAGATCGCTCCCGACAGTTAGTGTGTCACTTGTACCACCTCAACATTACATCAGAACTTCAAAAAGATACAAAACCGACACAACGGTAAACACAGTGACTGTGACACTTTAATTTTTGAGCCTGACATATACCAATATACATTTATTTATATACACTAAACAAAACAAAAAAGAAACCAACACACCCCCAATTTACGTCTCCAAAGCAACGCAAAGAAAACCGACACACCAACTGACACAACCGTGCCAATAGTGTCCCCAAGGTGACGCACGTCACTTGCCAATCGACAGAAGCGTTGAGAATGATCTTAGTAGCCTAGGTTCAAGAAATATTATTGAGTCCACCCCAACTTTGTATAAAAATTGTCTGCTATTATGTTTTCTACAACAAGCCCATTAGCTCAAGCCCACAATGAATATTTATTAATTAAATCTCTTGGTCTCTTACGAAAGGAAGAAACCATTTAAACGGCGATTCGTTTATTTATACATTGCAACTTAGCAAGTTCAATATTTATCATCAGGTTCTATTTTTGCCTATTACAGTTTTAGTTGATGTATTTTTGTTATTTAATACATAGCAAGTTCAATTATGAATTGGTTATTATTTATTTTAGATTTTTTTGTTATGAATATTGTTGTTATTTATTATTTTATTAGTCTTTGATGGTTATTAGTATTTATGTTATTTTTTTTTTTTATTCTTTACATTAAGAGAGATATTGTAGAAATTTTATTTACAAATGAGATAATAGATGATTTTACTTTCGAAAAATGTAGACGTGTCCGACTTCAAATGCCCAAGGTACAAGTTTCGAAAGAATTTACCTTTCAGTGTACGTTTTATCAATATTTAACTTATGCTAATATTTAAATTATTTTAATACTATTGATAGGTCACTCAATGAGAAAATGGATTGGCGTGGGTAAAAACTTAGCTAATTTCTTGTAGATTAGTTTTGGCAAAACAATTTATTACTATAACTCATATGTTTTTCCTTTTTTAAAACGGTTATCATTCATTTCTTTTCTTAATAATAATACATTGTGTGGATAAAAATTTATTGTTGATATTCAATTATTGAATAAGTTCCTCCTTCAACTCTGCCCATTCTCAGTTTCATCTCATTACTGCAGACACCCCCCCCCCCCCACCCCCCAATTCTTCTCATTTTTCCCTTCAAGCCTTCTGTATCTTCTTCTCAAATTAACTTATATAAACATATGATCCACAAGCAATCACCAAATTCCTTTATCTATCCTGAATGTAATCTGTCGTTCTGTACCTCCATGTGGTTCTGTCCCAACCGGATGGGTTGACCATCTAGACACATTTTTTTACCATTTTAATCTATTAGTTATGGTTAAAAAACAATAACATTGCAATTATACTAAAATGATTTAGCTGGTTGTATGCATTAGAAACGAAATTTTTGTAACTTCTAGTAGTAACACAAATTTCGTTAACGTGTTTGACCCATTTAATATGTCTCTTTTATAGAAATTTGACTCATAGAGGAGAACAAAATTACCTACACACACCTTTACCCCCTTTAACATATTTGACCCATTTGATATGTTTCATTTATAAATAATATTTTTCTTTCAAATCCATGTAAGATAAAGCACAACATATTTCAACCTATTCATAAGTGGGTCGATAATGTTAGATCGAAATTTTAGTAACAATTTGATGTCTTTGTTGTTGTGCGGTAATGAAATTGGTTGGAAAAGTCCAACATGGAACTGCTTTCTTTTTTTTTTTCTTTCATAAAAGGATATGATGAGGTACCATTTGAGTTCAAAAAAGACGAAGGTGAATGCCATTTTCTGTTGAACCAAATTACGGTCTTTTATTATACCAATAGAAAGACGTGAACTAACAACGAATGGGGCGTGTTTTCTATGAAAGAAAAAGTTATTGATGGACTTGATCGAGCTGTAAAGAGTATGAAGAAGGGTGAAGTTGCATTTGGTACAACCAGATGACATCAGAAATCAGCTATTGTTCCTGCAAACTTAACTGTGTACTATGATGCCAGATGCCGAGTTGTCATCATTTGAAAAGGTTATAGTAGGCTATTTATGGCATCTTAATGCTAAAGTTTTCTATTTTTTTGACTGTACCAGAAAATGTGCCAGCTTCAATGGTTGAATCTATATAAACCGTTGCTGATTACAGGAGAAGACACATGGGTACTGACTACACAAAATATCGAAACTTCGGGTAGAAAGAAAGAAGGGAATACCCTTTTCAAAAAACAAAAATACAAGCTTCAAAGAGATACGTTAAGGTTAGTATACTGCTGTGAATTGGTTCCTATTACAAAATAGATGGATTAGTATCCAAACCACTTTTCATGGCATTTTGGTATATCCCAGTTTCTATTCTTGATTAGTATCCATACATGTCACACTGGCACATATCTCTCATACAAAAAACTGGCAATCATTGATTTTTGGTGGAGGATTGTACAAGACAAAATCCAATCTCATATGGGTCTGACTTAAATTGAAAATTACAAATAAAACTACATTAACCACAATGTTAGGAGTCTGAAAGTTACAAAAGACTTTTTATGATATATTAACCACCTCAGTGTTTATAAACCGGACACACTATATTCAATGTCAAGTTCTATTTAAAGGTTTAATGGTCATTGCGAAATTTGTCACCTTTTTTTTTTTTTGTAATTTTTCATTTTGTTTATATTCTATATAACTTCCTATTTAGATCGTTTAATTCATGTACACATACAAAAGAACAACTATATAAAAGAGGACGATAATTGCAAAATCAAACATTCACATGATTATTTTTCATCACTTTCATATATATATATATATATAACATGTATCACCACACGAATCCGCAGGTTATAAGCTAATTATTAAAATGAAATAACATAAAGTGCTGGAAGTAGGAAACAAGAGAAGTACTACGAACAACGTATATGTCTTGGCCCTAATTTATTAAGGGCTTATGATATTATTTAGGTAACTTTCAACCCAATTGACCAAATTTAACAAAATTCCTTGCTATGCTTTACCTGATTGATCAAGTATCAAGAAACTACAAGCCAAAATATATCCAGCAATACCAATAAATTATCACACAAACAGATACAAATTACCAAGCCTACAACTTCATGACATTAAAGGTAACCAAAAGTTACCAATTCATAGACACAATGGGATCTCATGTTCAATCCTACAGGCTACAGCATACAACTTAAAGGTTAACAGTAAAACCCAATATAACTACTAATAAATCCTTCATACAAGCACACATACTACACTCAAATTTAACAACCAGTCAACAATCAAACCATTGTTTTAAACTAATAACCATGAAACAACTTCTACGACAACTCACATTAACATCAGGTGATCAAATTGGCTCATTCCTTTGTGGTTTTGTTGATAAGAGACTTGTGAATGTGAGGAATGACACCACCACCAGCAATGGTACCTTTGATTAGTGTGTCAAGTTCTTCATCACCACGAATAGCAAGCTGCAAATGACGTGGGGTGATCCTCTTCACCTTCAAATCTTTGCTAGCGTTGCCAGCCAACTCAAGCACCTCAGCTGTTAGGTATTCCAGTATCGCAGCTGAGTAAACTGCAGCAGTTGCACCAACTCGTCCATGGGCAGATGTTCTTGTCTTGAGATGACGGTGGATTCTCCCAACTGGAAACTGAAATTTAAAAATATCACGTTATTAACACTTAGTGATCCAACTTACTTCAATAGACAACGAATAAACTCAACAAATACAAAAGCATCAGCTATAATTATAATCCGAAGTAATTCAATAAACAACAAATAAACTCAATGAATACAAAAACAATAACTGTCGATACATTTGAGTTTAACCAACTTTTTGTTTTACATGACACATTACCAATGGAATATATCTTAAACTATTTTACATATATTGTAGCCTTATGGTACTAGGCTTCTTCCTACACCAGCTACACGGCACAAAGCATAATCACTATATACAAAATGAATTTTGTCATCAAATCAGTTTGCTTTCTGTTCTTATTAAAAAGCACATTTGTTCCCAAACAGCACTCTCTTAAAGTTAGCATACAAGTACTTAATCAGAAATAATTTCTCAAATCAAATTATTCAATTACTCTTAACAAAACCTCCAAGATTATTTAGTGATATTGAGCAAGTTAAAGAGTTAAATTAACAAGTATATACATTCTGATCAGTGAATGGGCAAGTAGTAAATGGTTGATAATAGCTCCCCCTAAATCTCTAATAAGAGTGCACCCAATTACTTAAGTTTAAGATGAAAGGATAATTGCATAACTCACTTGGCAGAAAAACATTAATCCTTTATCATTTCATTTGGAGTGTCCAATCTAATTAAAAATACAATACACATACACATAAACTAATATAGCTAAATATTGAATCTAGTTTGGTTGACTTTTAAAATAGTTAACACATTGCACAAATTTGATGCATCATCAAAATACATTATATTTAGCTATTAACCTTTATTAACATAAACAGTTTATAATTAACCCTTCTAAGTTCAAACTAGCATCAACTTACACAATAGTCAAACATAACACCATAATACATTTTACAAAACCAAAACCAAAATTCTCAACTCAAAAAACAAGTCACTTTACCGTCCAGTCTCTAGAATAAATAGCCAAAACTTACTTTCCTCAAACATAGAAGTACTTACTTATATAAAATAAATAAAAAATCCAATCAAATTTCCTAGCGATAATGAGCAACTAAAAGTGTTATATGAACTAAGTGAAGTATTTTGCAGGTTAGGGTTTGAAGTATTTCACGTGTTAGGGTTTGTTAAATATATATATATTATAATAATAATTAATAATAATAATATAACAAAAAAAAACGTAAATAAGTTTTGTTGAAAACCTGAAGACCAGCTCGAGATGAACGAGAAATAGGTCTCTTTTTATCTTTGTCTTTATTAGCTGCAGCTGCTGCCGCCGCCGTAGTTTTTCCGGCTAACAAACCCTTTCCACCTTTTCCCGCCATTTTTCACAACCTACATAAAACAGTTTCATAAAATTAACCCTAAAAAAAATACTCCGTATTAAAAAGAGTTAATCGTAGAATTAGGGTTAGATATTTTAACCTGAGTATAATTATGATTATAAATTAAAATAAAATAACCACAAACCTGATAAAATTGATTGAAATTACACAAGAGAGGGAGTAAAATTGTGTCTGTGAGAGTGTGAAAGTGTGTACTGTGTGTTTTTTATGAGGATCGAAAGTGTAATTTGTTTGCTTTTTGGCGGTCAATTTTCCCTCTTCTTTTTTTATTTATCAAATTTTTACCCCCAAAAATTTCAAATGAAAATTTGAAGTGCGTTACATATACGTATCTGTATTAATAAGGCCCAGCGCGGCACATAATCAGGTCAATTTAGTAGTTTTGTTGGAGCCCAATAACAAGTATATTGACAATCTAACAATTGGTATCAACTATCAAGTATAGCCCAATAGCTCGGTTTCAATACATCATTACATTGATTATTTACAAATTAAAAAATAAAAAATCATTTGTATAGTTGTAGAAACTATGCAACCTATATATATATTTAGCTTAAGAAACATCATTACAGAGTTTACTACATATTGTATTTTGTTATAATATGTTATTTTGATTTTGATTTGATTTGATTGATGTGTTAGAGATATGACGATTTACTGTTGGATTAACGAACTTTAAATTCTACATAAAATGTTAAAGATTATGTGCTACTACTTCTCATTTAGGTTATTTTAATTCTTTTTCAAGTGATTTTGTTTGTCCTTTAAACTTGCATTATTTTTTTTTGGAGATCTGATAGTTACTTTTCAACTGATTCGTGAGTTCTTACTTTTTTATCAATAAATTATTTGTTCAAAAAAAATATATAACTTCACTATATCGTGTTTCACAAAATTTCTACCTACATCACTACTTTTACGTATAAAAATATGAACTACTAAAAAACGTACATAGTATAAGTTTTCATAACTAAATACATTTTTAATATTTCCTAATTCCATTTCTATAAAATACCAATACAACCCTCGACATATAACACAAAAAATAAACCTTTCAATCAACATAACAGTATTACACCAAAGTTATTAATCCATAACGTTAAACAACATGTAGAACTTCATATGACATTAAATCTTTCTTTTCTTTTTATCTAATTTTGAAGGTTCAGAAAAAAATGGCAAGGGTCCATCATCATAATCCACGTCAACGGGAAACTCATCAATCTCAGCCGTCCAAGGATTCATCTCATCATAATCAACGGTTCTCCTTGCACGCCACACAACACTACTACACTTAAAACCCGACCCGAACGCCATTTGCCAAACCCGGTTCCCTTTTTTGACCTGACCTTTAGCTTCTGCATACGCCAGCTCATACCAAACGGAACTACTTGAAGTATTTCCGAATCTGTATAACGTCATCCTAGATGCCTCCATTGCAGGCTCATCAAACCCTAGGTTCTTCTGTAACTCGTCCAGTACCGGCTTACCGCCGACGTGCGGCAGGAAATGATCGACGGCGACGCTGTAGTTCGGTACGTACGGTTTGATGTTCGCCGTCGGTAGCAGTGTTCCGGTGATGTGATTCGTTACGTACCGGAGTTTTTCAGGTACCGGAAGGATTAGGTTTCCGAGAGCGGTTACGTTTGATCGGACGACGGCGGATGCGGCTTTGAAGAGGTGTTTAGTGACGGTGATGCCGGTTCTTCCGAAGTCATCTTCTTCCCGAGTTATGCAGTTATATGATCGATCGGAGCTTGATTCGTTAGTGTGCACGGTGTGTAAGAGTTCGTATTTGCAGTTGCGACCATCGGAACGTCGGTTCGAGAGCAGAATTGCCGCTCCGCCAACGCGGAAAAGGCAGTTGGATAGGACTTTGGATCGATCGTCTCCGAGATAGACATTTTCGGTAATGCTTTCCGTACTCATTACTAATGCATATGAATCGTCATGTACCTGTGCAATTCCAGTAGTTTCCGTTAGTATGTTATGTAATTTGTTGTTGATTACTGTAGTAGTTTATCGAGTATTTGGTTAAATTGCTACTTGTTTATAATGTGTTTTAGAATTACGATTGACTAGTTATGTACATATGCGCTCATATACTCGTTACTGGATCAAGAAACTCATTGGAATTAGTTGAGCAAAAGTGCAAAACACAATAGAAGTAATGCGGTTTGACTATTGTGGAATTTAGTACTCTTAGTGTTTAGAAGGATAGATGGTATGCATCATGCAATATAGGTGATGAGAGGTTACGTTGCGAAAATAACCTGGAGTAGCTGTTCTGCAAGACCTATTGCCATGAGTCCTGCACTGCATCCCATCCCAACAAGATTGTAGCTGATTATGCTTTCTTTAAGTTTATATCGGTTCACTATCATACTAGAAAGAGATGGCTTAGTGTTATAAATACAACAATTTACAACCAGAATCCCGATGTCCTCGCATCTTACACCTGTTTTTGCCAATAATATGTCTATCGACCCAAAGACTGACATCTCCATTTCCCTTCTTCCTTCTTTCATGCTTGGGACATTAACATTTTTAAAGTAGAATTCTGATAAATAGGTTGCATCACCAAGTCCTGACTTATCAAGAACCTTCTTCATGAAATCTAGTGTTTCATCTGAGAAATATCCACTGTGCCTGGCTTTCTTGATCACGTACTCTTTTGTGCACTTTTGAGTATCGGGGGGCTTGTAACATGCAAAGTCTACCAAGTGAACTTTACGTGAAGTTTTTTTGGTTATGTAGATACCTAATAGAAGAAGACATATGAGTATGGTTGATAATAGAAGTTTTGGCTCGGGATTGAAGTTGGAATACATATGGTTTTCTAGGAGATTCTTTAAAGTGAAGTCGATGATGGGCATGGTGTTTGAAATATATGTAACTAAGAAGACCATTTCAATTAACCATGCATTTCTTGATGAAGCTACTAGGTCTAGTGGCGAGTTTCACGGTTTTCAAACAAATAATGAGTACTCACTTTAGCAATGCTACTTATTTCCAATGTGATGGTGATACATAAGAGGAGGAATGGACACAAGGGGACAAAACCTTTATGCAGTCTATCTTTGTATATGGTAAGACTGCTACATCTTGCTGTCATTTTCTTGTAGATACCTTGAAGAAATAGAACATTTGTCATGCAATATTCTTCTGCCACCGCTTTATAAATGCATGTATTACTTAATATAATCATGGAGTTTGGATGCATGTGTATTAATTTAATGGTAACCACAGCTTGTATAGGTTTCCCTTGTGTACTGCAGAATCTCTTCGTTTTGCCTTTTTAGTGTCTATTGAATCTTTTTATATTTTTTTCGGAAAAACAGAAAGGTTTTGGAAAAATCTTCTAAGATGTTGTGGTTAAATATGACAAAAAGAAAAATGGATATAAAAGCAAAGTATCTTTTCATATTGACTTGTTGAATGCTACTTTCTTCTCATAGACATATTAGCTTTGATTAAACATGACAGCATTAGTCATATACTTTTGAAATTCTAAGAGATTATGCAACTGATTTCTATTTAAACAGAATCCCAACACTTTTTTGTGATTGTTAAAATTTTGAAACAAATTGATTTGGACGATTTTGTGAACTAATTATTGTGATTCTCCATGTGCAAATATTGATATTGCCTTCACATCTACATGATAAAGTAGGAAATCAATCTCCCATGGGCTAATGTTTGATGTTCTTGACATTGTGTTTTTATAGAAAAAAAAAAAGTTGGTTCACCCGATCTAGTAAGTTGTTAGGTCATAGGTTCCTTAAAGTCTTGATTATGAGTTCACTGATTTGGTGAAATTGAAAGCTCAACTATGAGTTGTGGGCAATCCATCAATTCCTTGTAACTTGTACTAGTTTAATATGTTAATGTGTTATTGGGTGCATATGTGTAGGTTTAATTTCATATCTATGTGGTCCTAACTCCAACAACATCAGTAAAGTTGTTGCAAGTTGCAACAATCCTTTAAAGTAAAGATGGCAAAGATAGGTGAGTTAGTCAGGCACTCAGGTTGGGTAATAGTTAGGAACTTGAAACGTGCCATTTTTAGGACGTGTAGGTTTGGGTTGCCCACTTGACCCACTAACACTTTTCTTGTCCATTTTAAAGATGTTATTCTTATTCTCAAACTTGTTCACATCCTTTTTTTTTGTTCGTCTAAGACAAGAAGTCAAATATCCTCTCCAATGTTTGCTCCCTTCATTTATAAGGTGCTTTGCATGTACATTTTATTACATCTTCGATTTGGATATTTTTATTTTTATTTTATTTGCGTTTATTTTAATTATTTCAGGAATGTTCTGAATTTTGTAAATGTTGCTTGAAGCAACCTAAAATTCAAGATGCATCGAACATTTACTCATGGTTGATTGCTGTTTGTTGTTTTATGAACGATGGATGATGCAGATACTTGATCACTTAGACGGTTGGCTTCAGCAAACCATGAAGTTTATAGTGCCGAATCATGTAATGATGAAATGAGTATATAAACAATATAAGGAGTTCGTCTTTGTTGCTTCTAGATAAATAGGACTTGACATATAGAACAATTACTTTTCCAGTTGATTAGTTGTGGTACGCAAGTTATCTTCAAGGTTACTCAGACAGTTGTTAGTTATAACCATTCAATTTAGCTTTTGTCATATGTTCAGAGCTTATTTTGATGCGTAGTTCAGCTTATTCCAAGTTGGATTACTTAATACTTTGTAGAAGTTTGGTCTGCTTGTAATACTTTTTAAGAGTGTTTGACGACTAGTTGGAGCCGGTGACTGAAGCTTGTTTGTAAAGTCAGAAGTTGGAGGTTATTATTTTTTGTAAGTCTTTGACAAAGTAGCTGCAACTTGAAGCTTATAGTTATGAATCAACTAAAGGACAAAAAATACATAAAATAATTATAGAAAGGATATTTATGTCCCATTATTTCACAAGCTAGAAGCTTATTTTAAAAACTAGTTTAACTATTATTCTTTTCTTTTTTCTATAGCTTATTCTTTTCTTTTTTCTATAGCTTATTTTTTTAAATAAACTCTAGAATTTTAATCATCAGAATAGTACTACTAACTTAAACTTTCGAAGAAAATAAGCATAGTTTCTCGTAAGTTAGAATAAGCGTGCAAAATGCACACTACTGATCTAACCATTGGGCTTTTTGTAGGTTATATGGGCAAGTTAAAATAGTGTGGCCTTAAGGTATGGTATAGCTTTACTACGTTCGGGCCTTGTAGCAATGAGTCATGACTCATGGATCACAAAAAGAGTTTGGCAACTTAATACGTTATCCGTAATTCCGTATATCAAAAAGAATAAAAATAAAAATAACAATGATAAGAAAAAATATTTTTCTTGAAATAAAAAGTAGGATCTTAAAATAAGAAAGAATTTTATTAATAAGTAGCAGTAGCAGTAGCTTTTACCCATAAGAAATGGAGTACTTTTTTAGTTTTCTTTTTTTTTTTTTAAATAATAAAAGGCAAATTCATTTTCATTATACACAAGCCGTTCAAATCGACTGTTGTATCATTTTGACTACGTATTCCTAAAAATTTATCGGCTTATAACTTAATTGTTGATTTATTGTGAATGTAACAATTTTATCTCTTCTAATAGTCTATGTTCTTGGGATCAAACATTTCGTCTATATTCGAGGTGCTTACCAAAGTTTTTTAGCACCCCTTGAGAACTTGATTAATAGTTTATTAAAGAATAAAACTGTTAATAGGATTCAAACTTACGACATCTTTAATATAACCAACCGAGATTACCATCTGTTTTGTACTCATTTTGTTTATTTAAGTCCAATCAAATTATTTGTTTCTATAGTTAAATCATTTATTTTATATAAATACAAAATAGTTTATATTAGGATAAAATAATAACATATTTTAAATATGAAACACAATTAAATAATTGGATTTGATAACCGTTGATCTAAGGGCACTAAAGTTTCTTAAATTTACATCTAAATATTTAATTAACACTAAGTTTTTATGTTTATAATAAAGTTAAAGCTAATATCATCATAAATATCACTAACTAGTACTACAGAATGCATTCATTGTAAATATTTTGGACCAATTTAAAGAAACCTTAACGTTGCCGTAAGTCCCTTACTTAAATGGTACTTGTGCAAAAAGATTTATCAACAAATTCAAACCCCTTTTAATTAAAGGTTTTTCATATAGCTAACTTTAATTAGATTTTAATTTTGGTAACCTCTTATAACCTATGGTCAGACGAACCTTTATATGGATGATAGTTAACAATTTCGAAAAGATAAATCTGTTCATAACCTTTTTGTCTCTCACACCTTTTACATCTCATGAACTAAAATAAACATAAACATAAATAAATATCACTATCATTATAATAGTTATAGGTATAATTATTATAATTATAATATAATTTAGATTTAGATAGATTAAATTACTTTGACTAATACTACTAATACAATACACTACAATACATATAATAATCTATAATCTATATAATAAAAATAAAGATAAACAATTAAAACATCATCACTTACATTGTCATAACACAATAACCACCAATTGATCATTCATTATTACTAATTAATAAAACCTTAAACGGTTTTTCTGAGCATTTGACAAAATCATTTTCCAATTTTTCTTCCTCTTTTATGTTGCTGACTTGCTTGCTGTTGATCAGGGTCTGAAATCCAAATCCCAGTCTCAAAAAAAGATAATAAAAAAACAATTTCAAAATTAAAAAATTCTTCCTTTTTCCCTGCAATCTCATCATCATTCCCAAAATCAAAAACCCAGATCTTACTTCACCACAAACCCTTTATCACAAAATTAGGTTTTCCAGATCCCTTAATTCCTATATTTCTTTTATCATCCCCTCATTGCGTTCATAACACGTTCTTTATCTCTCCAATTAATTAATTAAATTGTTTTCAACAATTTACATATATGACATTTGCATGATTAATTATAACATGCTCATTTGATTCAAATCAATGTCGAAGAAGTCGTGGTGGACCGGTTTCTTTTTTATTTTCATCTTAAAATTATCCCTATTTGGGGTGTTTGCTATTGATGATTTCAATCAAGCGTAAGTCATTTCTTATTATATATGTATGTTTGTGTTATATTATGTGTTGTTATTTTTTAATTTGAGATGCGGGTCAATGTGTATAAGATTTATTTTTTAGTGTTGGATCTCCCATTGGGTTCCTTAAAGCTTCAAGCTTGTACGGATTTTGACATTTTCTTGATACAGTAGTTAACAGGATTCATAATGGCTAACACAAGTTAATTAGATAAATGTTCTGTATGTAATTTGCAATCTTGCATGTGGAAATTTTTGGGTTGACTCCTGAAGTCAAAGTGCAGCTTTTAGTTTTTTCAAGTTTCTATTTTTAGCTACATGCAATGCCTTACTTTTGTGGACTTAAAAATTACACTGATGTATGATAAGTTTTTAATAAAGACTGTAGAGAGGGGCTATTTTAGTACATTGAGCTATGACTTTGGCATGCCGTTTATATATGTGTGGAAGATTTAGCTCGAAATGACAGCATGATGATAAGAGCATCTAGTAATTTACAAGATTGTAGATTAATATTACTAGGGCTTCTATAAATTTTTAGGCCAGTGGCAGAGCTAGAAAATTTGGATGAAGTTTACCGTTTTCTATTATAGTATGCAAGTGATGGATTTTCTGGGGGTGTTTTCAGTGTGCCGTTTTGAAATACAATTTAGAATTAAAGAATCATGATACATTAATCATTGCGTTTACGCTAGGGTCGGTAGGTAATATTACATTGACCTTAATATACCAAGTGTGATTATTTTGACCTCTAGAATTTGATTCTGAATCTATTTTGCAGAACACTGAAACTGCTTATTTTTGCTATGATGATTCTTTTCAAATTACACAGGTTTCCTATCATAGAACCCGATCCTGGTCATACAAAACTTCGTCTTTCTAGGGAAGGACTGGAGGCAATTAAAAGAATTACCAATCCTATTGCAGCAGTTGCTGTAAGCTTTCTGCTTTATGCTTTGTAGTTTTGTAATTTATATTTCGTTTTATCTTTAAGTTTCCATGTTCTATTTGAAGTCTTCTGTGGCACAATGTTGAGAATAGAAAATGCTAGTTCTCATAGAGGTGGCAAGATGGGTGGGTTTGGTGACAGCTTTACAACAAGATGGTATAGTTCGCTTTGGGTTGACCCGAAATTTGGTTTTGTCCATTCCTTTAATAGTTTCATTAATTACTTAATTAATTATATATGATTACAAAAACAATATTTTACAATAATAATCTAAATCCTTGAATAAAGCACTCTCGGAGGTTGTATAAATTAAAAGTACACTTGGGCGACTATCAACTTATTCGACCCATCCAGCCCATTTGACTTGCCCCATTCTCTCAGCTAAAATTTTTTATTATACCCTTCTGACCCTGTTTGAGATTAAGGGGGTGTTTGGATTAGCTTATTTTTGGAGATTATGGCTTAAGTTTACAAGTCTCAGTAAGCCCCAAAAATGAAGCTTAAGTTTATTGGCTTATTGCTTCACAACAACGCTCACAAGCCCATAAATGTAAGCTTATCCAACAGTTCATTGAGCTTATTAGCTTCAATTTAATAAGCTTAAGCTATAAGCTTCAAATACAAGCTAATTTTAACACCCCTAAAATAACATAAATCAACCCATTCATACCTAAATGGTTTGAAATTGCCACCTCCAAGTTCTCAATTCGTAAAACTACACCGAATGGTCATTCACACTTTTGTTTATCTTTAGTACTATTTTCGTTCAACTTATGAGGGTGTCTTATTAGGTAATTGGCCCATATCGATCTGGAAAGTCTTTTTTGCTCAATCAACTTCTCTCACTTTCTTGCTATGAAGGTACGATCAATTTTACTAGTTTATGCTTGTAGTGCACATAGTTTGATTCTGTTTTACAAAATTTTATGCCTGTAAGTTTAATTCTTTGCAGGTTTTGGTGTTGGCCACATGCGTGACACTAAAACGAAAGGTATTCCGGAAATATTCCTTAGGTTATTGGGCTGTTATATACTACTTTATGATAATTAAATGGCACACTGCTTTCGTGTATAGACTCTTTTTAGTTACTGGACTATTTCGTATACGAGTAATGGTTTTTACAAGATAATTGTGAATTGATTGTGGTTCACTAGCTTTCATCTTTTCGTCGTTGTATTAGCTATTCTATTAAAAAGATAAGGCTTTTATTAAATTTTATGTCATCAAACATTGCAATTTTTTGTGGATGGAGATTGTTTTTTTCTTTTTTCTTTTCTCTTGTTTAATAGATTACAATATTAGGGGGGGTGTTTGTTTTAGCTTACTGTCATGGCTTATTCCTTAAGCTTATTAGCTTATGTCCTTTTTGTTATAAGCTCCAAAAATTGGGCTTAAGCTTATTTCTCTAAGCTCTTAATCTCATAAAAAGAAGCTTATCCAAACACTTATTAGCTTATATTCCGTAAGCATAAGCCATAAGCTCTTGCCATACGCATAGCCAAACACCCCCTTAATATACACAAATACTGCTTATGGATTTACTTTTACCACTTGCTAGAATTCCATGAACAACAAATGATAGATAAGTAGTACCTCATTTATTGGTTGTATTACTGTATCTTTTGCCTTTAGTGTGAATGCAATCTCTTTGTGGTATCGAAACAAATCACTCGTTATGAATTTACCTTCTTATTTCTTATGGAATTTAGGTATATGGGTATGGGGAACTCCAGTTGAAATGGATATTAATGGAGTGAAAACGTCTGTCTTCTATCTCGACACTGAGGGATTTGAAAGTATAGGGAAATCAAACGTCTATGATGACAGGTGTTGTACAAGTCTTGACATATTTATTTTGTTTCTTAATCATTATTTCTAATTATGGACCGTCTTTTTACAGGATATTTGCTCTCGCAACAGTTTTGAGTTCTGTTCTTATCTACAATTTGCCTGAGACGGTTAGTTTTTACCTTGGTGCATGACTCAATTTATCTTAGGCTGTGCTGTTTTTGATGATTTTTTTCCAGATTCGTGAAGCTGATATATCCCGATTGTCATTTGCTGTCGAGCTTGCTGAAGAGTTCTATGGAAGGTAAGTTTTTATTTAAAGTGTACATAGTATTTCATTAATAATTATATATGGTTGTAATCTGCATTTTAGCCAAAATAACGTGGTTCAAAACTGAACATTTATTTTTGTTGTTTTTTTCCTGTCAATGAACAGAGTACAGGTAACCTTTAAAAGACTTCAGTAAATTTCTTCAAGTGTATATTCATTCATCTTCTAAACACAGTACGAGAACTTTCAGGGGCAAGATGTGGCATTTGAACCTGCTAAACTTCTGTGGCTTATACAACGTGACTTTCTACGTAAGTTTAATAATATATATGCTTTTAATGATTGTATATAAATTTTCTCTGTATCCTCATGTGAAACTATGTATTTTAGTTATAATAGAAGCAGTAGTTTTAACACATTTATGAGATTATGAGTCATTTTTGGTTATGAACTGATAACAGGTTAAATGGGTAAAACTAAATATTTAGCTTAGCATAAACGGGTCAAATAGTTCAGAAGTTGTCTGGAGTATGCATATAAGCATATGTACAAACTTGTAAAAAGTGTCATAATAATGAGAATTGGATCATTATAATTGTACTAGGTTTTGTAATTGTCTTGATATATTTTGTTGTTTATGAAATTAAAGAATTTGATAAAGTCAACCCAACCAGACACATTTCGTATTGACCTGCCCTGAATATATCAACCCTTCCGCATACGTTATAGCTCCTTTTTTTAAATAAAAAATAATAACAATATATATTTATATGAAAAGATGATATCTTTAACCGGAAGATTCATAGATTTTACATTACGGCGTTATGACTTCGTGTTTCACGTTCATGTTGACTTGTTACAGAGGGGAAGTCTGTAAAAGAAATGGTCGATGAAGCTCTACGCCATGTTCCTAACTCTGATGGTTAGCTCTCTTTTGTTGTATATCATTTGTAATTATTAAATGTGGCCAAAAGGGGTTGTTTGGATATGCTCTTTGCGACATAATTATATTCAGATAATCAGTCTATGGTATAGTTAGTTGATTCAGGCTAGAGATAGGAAATTTTACATTTATCACCCAATAATTGTTTTACACACAACTTTGTACTGGCTTTTCCAAATCTTATTTATTTGACCCTAAATAGTTAGAAAATCATGATCACTTTCTCCCAAATACTCAACTGATTCTCTTGACTTTATCAGCTTAATCACACATCCAAACACTCCTTAATTTTACTTATTATTCAAAAGAGAATCGTCACAGTTATTTGAGAAGGTACTTACTCAATGTCTTGTTTTTCAGGTGACAGAAATATTGATCAGGTACTAACTCTTCAGATCTTTATTCGCAAGACGTGAATATATAATTCAGCATCTGAATGCTTTTGTTCTGTTAATTTAGGTCAACCAGATTCGAGACTCCCTAGCTATTATGGGTGACAATAGCACTGCTTTCAGCTTACCACAAGTACGCTTTTTACATACACTAATCTTAAAAGTTCTTCATTGTTCACCTTGTATAATATATTTGTTCTGCATTTTATGACAGCCACATCTCCAAAGGACGAAGCTTTGTGACTTGAAAGACGTGGAACTTGACCAAAGTTATGTTAAAAAGAGAGAGCAATTAAAAAAAGTTGTTTCATCTATTATCCGTCCAAAGATCGTAGAGGGTAAATCGCTAAACGGAAATGAGTTTGTGGCTTTTCTTGAAAAGGTGAATTCCCATAACCCTTATTGGTGGCAATATGGGCGGGAAGGATAACAGGCTATAAATAACTCTTAGCATATGAACCGAGTTATACTTTTACACAAAAATGGGTTTGAAATTCCCCCTATGTGTAACCCTTTTCTTTCTTGATTTGAAATTGATCAAGTACTAAACAAAAAATGAGTGTTTGGTGGTTATTAAGATAAAAGCAATTTATTTAAACTACACCAAGGTTCAAATTTGCAGTTCCATTTGTATTTTCTGATATAAAATAAAAATCCTAGCAAAAGCTATTGGTTGTTATCTAAAGTCCTAATTATATGTTGTAATAAGTGATACATCAGACACACATAATTGCGTTATATCCTTTACTAAGTGTGGATATACCGATATGCCAATGTAAATGAGGAGGATGCTTGAAATCCTAGATTATCAATATAGTTTCAGAGTTCGAAAGTTTACGTTATGTCAGTAATCATTGAATATCAATAATATGCATAGAACGTTCCTTTTTAGTTTATGAGAAATTTTTTGTTGACTCATTTCAGAAAATTGTTTGATTTTCTCAGATATTGGAAGCTTTGAACAAGGGGGAGATTCCATCAACAGGATCTCTTGTGGAGGTATTCAACAAGAAAATTTTGGACCGGTGTCTGAAGCTATACGAGGATAGTATGACAAAAGTGATTTTACCTATTTCTGAGGATTCCCTACAATCCATTCACGAAGCTTCAAGAGCGGAATCTTTGAAATCTTTTGATGAACAACATTTTGGCCGTCACCATGCTAAGAAATCAGCTGAAACACTTGATGAAGATATTGAAAAGGTATTAGCATTTCATATAGATCTCCAGTCTTTACTAGAGTTCCTGTTCTCTTTCATGAGCTTTCAGTAGTACCATTACATCAAAGAAAGACCAGTTCTATTTGTATTATGAAAATTACTAATATGTGGTGGAAATTAGATAGAATCATTATCTTCGAAACCACTTGTAGTTTGTACGCTTTTTTAAAGCTCTTTATTCAACAATATAGACTCATAATTTATGTTTAACCGTTTTCTTGGCAGATGTTTAAGAATTTTGTGATGGCAAACCAGTTTCAGTCCTCGAAATTGTGTGAAGCTCTCTATACAACCTGTGAGGACAAAATGGACCAACTTCAGATACTCAGACTACCGTCCATGGCCAAATTCAATGCGGGGTTCCTCCATTGCAACCAAAGTTTTGAAAAAGAGTGTGTTGGGCCTTCTAAAACCATATATGAGCAACGGATGGTGAAGGTCATAACTTCTTTCCATTTAATTTAGATGGCTACATGGCCAGGTTAAGTGGGTTGGGTAACATCGCAAAACAGGTTTGGGTCGAAATGGGTCATATCATAATATGGATTGGCAAGTGTTTAGACAGTTGACCTGTAAACACTTTTTGGTCCAATTATTTTAAGCTTTTATGAATTGTTAATGCGTTAATTATGTGCAAAAACAATTTTATTACAATTATAAGATAAAATTTATGAAGAAAGACAATTTAGGAGGTTGTATGCGTTAATAATAGACTTTGGGCAACTTTCAACATGTTCGACCCATTTCTGTTATAGCTTGTTTTCTATTTATTTTTTAGTTCTGGCCATTTGAGATACAACACTAACGAAATAGATCCATCCATAAGTTTAAGGGAATATAAGCCAAGTTTCATTTACATCTCAGACTTCCAAAATTTATAATAGCGACCACTGATTGATAAACATTTTGCGTATGTGCAGATGATGGGAAAATCGAAATCCTTGTTCATCAAGGAATATAATCACAGATTGTTTAATTGGTTGGTGGCCTTTTCTCTTGTAATGGTGATTGTTGGTCGTTTTATCATCAAATTCATCTTGATTGAGATTGGGGCGTGGATACTCTTTATCTTCTTGGAGACATACACTCGCATGTTTTGGTCACCTGAGTCTCTCTATTACAACCCCGTCTGGCACGGCATTGTGGCGACTTGGGAAACACTTGTTTATAGTCCGATTCTTGATTTGGACAGGTAAATTCAATATCTGATTTTTATGATCAAAATAGATATTATCTTGTCGAAGATTGTTTATTAATTTCTGATTTTTCATGTAAATTCTGATAATCTTTACTAATTATTGAATTTGATCAGCAACTGGTACTCCATATGGCCAATAAAAACTGTAGCCTTCCAACTGATATCACATAAAATTTTTATAGAATCTTGTTTCCTCAAACGAATACAGTTTGAAATAACTCTATTGACCCTGCTTTGCTAATCCAAGATTTTCCATATTGGTCTCTCCTACAAAATAGAATACTTGTGTTCAAAAAGAAGTGGAATTTGACTTTCCTGGTCAAACATATACTAGTTTTTCCTGAAAGTTTGATGATTGGTTGTACAGATGGGCGATACAAATTGGAATTGTAGCAGTAATTTTGTTGCTATACTGGCGATGCTATGGAAGAAGGAAACAGGGGTCTCACTCATTGTTACCACTGTACAACAACAGTTCCAAAGTGGATAGATCAGATTAGACCATGTTAGCATTAATTTGGGCGAGCTTTTTGACTCTTCTTTTAAAACAAAATTCAGGAAGAACGCTGTGAAAGTGTGATATGGGTTGGTGATATATAAATGGGTTTACATTATATAAATTCATAGGACATGTAGGAATTGAGCTGTTGAAGGATTTGACGAAGAAAACAAAGATGTATGTAACTTTAGAAATTCAAATTACTTGTATTATGATTGTAGAGGCACCCATATTTCTTGGACTTGTGCCTGCTCAATTTATGCTATGAAGTCACATATGTTCATCACAATCTTGTGTTTGCTTTTAGGTCCTTTTAGTTAGAAGTAATGTATTTTTTAACCCAAAATAGCATAACATATCTGACTTTTGAGTTTATTGTTTCATTATGCGTTAAATTTTAACTTTTTTCTATTGTATGATTTAACTTTAATAATTTCTATGAGGTAAATTTTCAAAACCTCTCTATTGTATGTAGTATTTTCTTTTTTGAAATGTTTTTTGGCCATTTAAAAAAGAAAAAAGTTTCTTTTTTTGTTAAGGTCAAAAAGGCAAGTCAACGTACAATAAAAAGGTTTTGAAAGTTTATCTCATACAATAAAATATTTTGAAGTTAGACTCATATAAAAGAAAAAAATAAAATTAAAGTTTAACGCATAACGAAATAATTACCTAAACTTTTAATCTGCTTTGGTGAAGTATCATACTTTTATATTAATTCTCAAACAATCTCACCAATTTATCTCAAGAATTTGGGTACTTAGTATTTTAGTAAAAACAATATATTTTTCAATATATATTAAGCTGGCGAGCATTTGTATCGATCATTAGGGTTGTGTTTGGTAGCAAGCATTTGGAAGCGTTTTGGAGCAACAAACGACTAGCAGTTAGCGATTTGATTGAAAAACTTGTTTGGTAACAAAGCAACTAAAGTTTGCATATTTTCTAACCGCTTCTTGCTAAACGCTTGATGAGGAAGCATTTCAACTAGCAACTAGCATTTTGGTTATGAAATTACCTATATACCCTCAAAAATAACATGAGTACATTATAAATAATGTGTATATGACCCTTTTCGTAATTTTACACTTTATAATTACTGCTACTGCTACGTTACCAAACACTTTCTTTAAACAAACAGCTACTGCTAACTGATAGTGCTTACTGCTACTGCTACGTGTCGCCAAACATACCCTAGATATTAAAACGAAATAGAACACCATCCCTTGTATTCGTAGTTTGATTTGCAAAAACCCGAACCTGAACTTATAAAACCAAAAACGAACCTGAACGTTCGGTTTGTTAGGATTTGAAAATCAGTTATTGACCCATCTTAATCAATTAACATTTAAAAAATACAAATGTTGCTCGTGTTCTAATTTACTACCTCACGTACTTCAAGTAATAAAATTCAAATATTACAAAACTTCACAACTTAAACCTCATACTATTTTATGCAAAATCTTATATAACAATGATAATTCAACAATAATGCTAAGCGAAACTGTTCTACAACTATTTACTATTCATTCATAACTTTAATGTAAGCGGTGGATCAGTAGCGGTGTTACGCAAATTTTATTTTAATTAGTTCTCACATCTAGAAAGGATTGTACCCAATATCTTTACGAATTTCAACTTTCAAAACTGAAATGAAATGTCAAAAAGGGATTGTACAAATTTTGTGAAGATCTGCCCAACTAAGAATTACCACAAAAGATTCAAAGTAATGCGGATTTGAGGGACTTTGTGAATTCTGCAAGTTCTTTAAGACCTTCCTCTGAGGACTTGGCATCACCTAATATTTTCACCATAGCACTACCCACAATCACACCATCGGCTCCCCATCCAGCCACCTGCAATAACCAAAAGATTTCGTCAGACAAAGTCTCTTAAATGCCAAAGAACAAACGTTGAAAGACTTCGTAATTCATGTTAGGATCTACCAAAGAGAGGGTATAGGCTATAGGGGATCTGATAAAAAAGTTAATATTCTACTGAGTCATAAAATCAATTAAAAAATGAAAACCCTTTATCTTTACTGATAAAAATTTACATGCGTAAATTTAAAAATAAATATCGAACATGTCAAATGGTATAAAAAGTTGCAAGTGTTTACAACCTCCAAAATTGATTTATTGAAGTAGTTAGATCAATACTTTATTAACAGCGTTTGTAGTCTTATTTACCTAACTATATATTAACGAAAATAAAGAAAAGAACAAAAAGTGTTTGCAACTTAACCCGTAACCTATCAACCAATTTAATCTGCTGTCCAAGCAGCACAACCCGTTCATTTGCCACCTATGACAAATATATGTTTGTTTCTTTGACCATGAAAATCATAATAGTTCTTTCCGGGTTCAATAAAAAGTGCTGAGAACTTTATTTTACGGTGAGTTTTAGATTAGAATTGCTTCATGTTGGCTTGGATATAGAAAATTGATGATACTAACATGTACACTAAGCTCCCTGATTTGTCATGGTCAAAAGGCATTTAAAGAAAATTAAACTTATATTATATGATGGGTCAAATGTTGCAATTTTCATGAAAACAAAGGCATACCTGTTTCACATGCTCGGGTTTTGAAATGCCGAAGCCAACAGCTACGGGCTTACTTGATTCCTGTATAATAAACGAAGCCTCATTATTCAACTAATGTCAAAGTTTTCATCTTTTCTATGTATGAGAAACACCCGATGGATTTTAAAACAAACCGCTTTGATTTCCTTCAGGAGTGATTGAACTTTTCCGCTTACTGAAGCACGAGCTCCCGTAACTCCAATAGAACTCACCTATTATAAATATATCTAATTTAATTCACCAAATAATAAGTTCAAGTTACTGAGAGTTGGGTGAGTTAATATTCATCTAATATACAAATTTCTTATAGCTACTTCTTATATCGAATATTCAAGTATTTGATTATTACGACTTGAAGTTGAAGAGATCACTTCGGACGCACATTAAACACCACCTTATCCGAGGATTCAACTATTTTATCATTATTATAGGGTATTCAGGACATTTGGATCAATATTAGATAACTAATTCATTTAAACTTAAGGAACCTTACGAGATACAAAAATCCCTCTGTAGCTTCAACAATTGATTTCATCCGTTCTCTTGGAGTAGTGGGAGTTGTTAGTAGAACCTTGAGAAATAACAAGATTCAGTATAGAAAGGAAATTTTGGGTATTGTACCCTAAAATTGCGGGAAAAAAATTTGGAAAGCAAATTCTATTCTGCTTGTTGAGAAGTGAACTTACCAACTCGATCTTATGCTTGGAAGCTTCCCGTCTTAAGATCTCAGTTTCCTCCAAGGGGACATCTGGCACCACGAGTCCTAATAATACACACAACTAAATATGATTCATCATACGAGAAATGTAAAAAATGGCTTGTTAGATGGAAAAAAGAAACTAAATAAAAAGAGAATTGTATCCAATAAATTGCAGGATCCACTAAATTTACATTTTGGTGGGCCATGTGATAGTTTTTTATGAAGTTCCATAATTTATAGGTGACAAAATGTTCATGTTGAGTAATAGGACAAAATGGATATTATTGCAATCGGTCAAAATTGGGTCCGGTTAACCCTCCAACACTTAATCCCTTTATTTTGAATTTCATCAACTAAAAAACTATTTACTGGTATACTTTCAGGCTTTCAGCAACTTTTAGAATTTAATTAACTTGTTTTTAACTAACTTTCCTTTTAATTATTCCCGTTTGACCCGTTACCAATGAAATGTAAACCCACATTGACCCATTTTCACACAAATGTTGACGCTATCCCTTTTAGTTCAATTGCTGAAATCAGAGAAGAAACCATTGACATTTATCTTTTCAGAACTAAAATCAAGTAAAATCTAGCTTATAAGTTACCATGTACTCCAACTTCTTTAACAGTAACCATGAACTGCTCCACTCCACGCTTAAGAATCGGGTTGTAATAAGTGAATAAAGCAATAGGACAAGATAATCGCGGTACCACCTATTTAGAGTTCAAAAGATGGATGATATTAGGTTTCTATTAAGAAAAAAACACACCCAGATCATTAAAGAGAACAACTTCTCAGACATAAGAAAACACAGGTTGTAAATGTAGGCATTAAACTACACTTTCGACAAATTTCAACCCGATTAACCCATCCAACCCATTTCCATCAGCTAGGTATTTATATTTGACCCATTTGCGATAGAACATAACCTGTAAAAAATTTTCAAATCTACTTTTTGGCTTTATTTATTTAGTTTTACTTCAACCCATTATCAATAGATTATATCCCGACTTTCACAAAAACAGGTTAAAACTTCCACCTCTAATTAATAGTACATGACATACTATTATTTTTTATTGAAATAACAACCATGTTGGTTAAACTTTAAAGGGTACCTCATTCAACATATTGAGGATTGAATCGAAATTGGTTCCTCTTGCCAGTGCTCGTGTGGCTGCAGCCTACATGAAGAAACAGAAAACCATAAGAAAATTAAAAAGTAGATTTTGAAGAATATAACAATAGGTAAGTATCTGCGTTATATAACCTGAATAACTGGTCCATCGGCCAGGGGATCGGAATATGGAACACCCAATTCAATTATATCTGATCCACAAGAGTCGAGCACCTTCAACGCTTCTGCTGTGGTTGATAGGTCAGGGTCACCGGCTGTAATATATGGTATGAATGCTACCTTTGGAACAGAGAAAGGCTAGTCAAAGCACTAATTAAAATGGCAAAATGAGCGGGTCAGGTAAAGTGTCAAGGTCGGGTTGACCTGCCAACACTCTTCTGTAAAAAAAAGTTATTTTTTTTATTTTCACAGTGTATTAATATTATCAGAAAGTCTATCATATCATTCATATCAATTTGAATAAACCGACTGCGAAGTTATAAGCATTTGAAGATTACTTTGGAAGACTTTCAACCCGGATTTTTGGCTCGACCCAATTCATTTTTAGTTAAGTTTTGAAATTTTGCCCCATTTGACCTGTTCAGCAATTACTTCAAAATCGCACACAAAAACACCCATAAGTAGAAGATGAGTTTTGATCATTTAACATTCTCTTACTTTAGGTACCTATACCATTCATCCTCCAATTTATCTTAACATACTCACATTATCATTTCCAATTAAGAAAACCCATAAAGTGAAAAACTATGAAAGTCAAATAGCCAAAACAAAGATGGCCCAACTATAAAGTTTTCTAATAAGTAGTATCCAATTAGCAAAATCCCCAATTTTTCAAATTAAAAACCCTAGCTTTGCCATGGTTTGATAACCCAATAAACACATTACAATCACAGCACAAAAAAATCGACTTTTTTTCAAATCAAATCTTATCTTCATTTGAGATGAGGGAGACATTATTAACCTCAAATAAAAAAACCCTAACCCATCAAGCACATTACAATCAAAATCCATAGAGTTACTTACTTTACTCTCTTTTCCAATCGAATGAAACAAAAAACAGAAATCCAATCAACAACTAAAAACCCAACATACTGATCAACGAAAAGAGTAATAAAAAACCATAAAGTTACTTACTTTACCCTCTTTTTTCAATTTAGAAAAGGTTTCAGAAAGCCCGAGAGTTGATGAAGCGACTGCATGAGTTGCCATTGAAGAGTTGAATGATGATTTGAGAGAAAATGGAGTAAAGTTTTGATAATTGAGATGAAAAAGGGAATTGGGTTTATGGTATTGTGATTGAAGTTGAAGAAATGAAGCTGATTTGGGTGTACTGATGACCATGTACATTTTTGTTATTGATGCTGGAATTACTGAATTAGGGGTTATGCGGCTGCCTGGCTTTGAAGTTGGAGCCAACAGGGTTTTTTATAGACCCAAATAAACGGTGAACGAAACTCCTTTTCATTAAATAAGCCGTCAGTCACTTTTTTCAAAATAGGCATCGCCGAAACTCAATTTACGATGAACGAAACTCCTTTTCATTAAATAAGCCGTCAGTCACTTTTTTTCAAAATTAGGCATCGCCGAAACTCAATTTACAAACGGCATACCGGCAAAATTTCTAGACCCAACAAAAGTACGTTGCGCATTCAAAAAATATTAACGGTTAACACGCATTTTGCTTATCACAAAAAAATCGTTACGTGTTCACATAAATTGCCAAAATAAAGTTTTAAAAAATTCGTCATTTTTATTCTTATAGTAATTACGTTTCATTAGTTTTATCCTCTTCAGATTTGGTCAATTTTTTTATCCACGTAATTCTTAATTTTGTCAATTTTGTCCTTTTGACTAACTTTCGTTTAATAATTATGTTAGGCCGCACAAAATGACCAAACTACCCTTCTTCTTCCATCTAACCCTAATAACCCTTACCTTCTTCTCAAACTTTAAACTCTAACTTTATTCCATTTTGGTCTCTTCTTTCCCGCTTTAGTATTTTGAACAAATAATAAATTTAAAAACTTTAAACTCTAACTTTATTCCATTTTTTATCTCTTCTTTCGTGCTTTAGTATTTTGAACAAATAATAAATTTAAAAGATCAAAACACAGACTTCAAGTAAACAAATACAAAAAGATATAACAAATTTCACCAAATAAAAGACCTTAGGTCTTGAAATTTAAGATTTAAAATCAGAATGACACCGTCCAAAGCCTCAACAGTCAAATCCATGTGGCTTGAAATTTCACCAAATCAAATAACTTTTGCGTCTTCTTTAATTTCCATCCAGAAGCTCAATAATGAACGTCACCATCCAAAGCCTCAACAGTCAAATCCCATATCTAGATGCGAAAATTAATTTGATCTTGAATCACGATAAGCTTTCAAAAACACTTACTTCTTGTATGGATTTGATTATCAAAACTAAACCAGATCTAGATGTGAATGTTACAAATCTAAAGTGTAGTTAGATGGAATTGTTACAACCCACTAGATCTCGAATTGTAACTTCCGGCGTCACTCTCTACTGTCTCCAACAATGTTGCTCTGTTTTGGTTGGTTTGTTGAGGTAGTGGAGGATCTTCAGGCGGTGGTGGATAATGGTGGTTGTGGGCGGCAGAGATGGGGTTGAAAACCCTAATAACCAGAGGCATGAAAATGAAGTTTTTATTACCGTGTGTTATTGTGCTTTTAGAGATGGTGGCTGTGTGCAGCGGATAAGGTATCGACTGCCGAAAATTAGGGTTACAAGATACGAACTAGTCGCCGAAGAAGAAGATAGCGGGAGGCGGTGTATGTGTGTGTATGTTTGTGTGTGTCGCGAGTGTGTGAGTGTGTGTGCGCATATGTATCATATGATATATGAAAAACTGCCGGAAAGGATGTTGCTGGCGAGGGGTGCAGCCTGAAAAGAGTGCTGCTGGAAGATGAATGAATTTGGTACATGGATGGTAGGCAAGGGTTAGGGGATGAATGACTTTCGATGTTGCCAACTAATTTTTTAGGGTTAGATGGAATAATAAGGGTATTTTGGTCATTTTACACAAAGTTAACGGAAAATTTAATGAAAGTTAGTGAAAAAGGATAATTTTGGCGAAAGTGTTAATCACATAGACAAAAATTGCAATCAAATCCGGAAAAGGACAAAATCGGCAAAATGCAATATTGACAGAGACAAAAAGATGCAAATAACCCTAGAATTTTTAGGCCGGCAAACCCGGTGATTTTTTTGAATCTAAGTTTTCGTGCAAGCAGTTATGCATCATTTGACTTGCCATAAGTTTGCAAGCATCAAACCTTCACTACCCAAATTTCAATGGCAAAATTCATTTTCAATACCCCTAAAAAGATATAACATAATATGATACTATGGAATATATACATTCGCACTCTTATTATAAACAACCAAAAGGCCAATAGAGGGACATAAATGCATGATGACAATCATATTCATTTTAAATAAGAACACTTTTGCAGCTCTTCATAGTCAAATTAAGTCCATATATACACATGTACACTACGATTTGTAAATATTACTACGTAAAAGAGCTTAGTAGATGCAGTACCTTTTTTGGTTGAACTTTGTTAGCATTGATTTTGTTGTTATTTGTGTGTTGGGACACAAGACGACTACTGTATGATCCTTTTTACTCTTTACATTATCCACAAAAGGTACCCTCTAAATTTTTTGGATGATTGAACTTAAAAGATGACAATATCGTTTCCCTTCTTAAACATACAATCTATCCTCAAGTATGTACGAAAATTTAGAATTCAAAAAAATTGTCAGGTCCACCGACCTAAATTTCCATCTCTGCGATTCTGTGGTAGGCGAAATGTGTTGACCGACGATATTTCTTAGACACACATCACACTTTTACTGGGTTTAGAATTTTTGCCTAGTTCACCGGTTTGTAAATTGAGTCTCCGTGATTTTTGATCTAGATTTGTGAAAAGTGATGTTGGCTATTTATTTGGGTAATTTTCTCCTTTTTATATGTGAGTAAAATAATTGATAAGACTTTGATTATGTCCAAATCAAGTTTATTTTCAATAATTTTCTGTTATTGTAAAATTATAAGCTCTGTGCAAAATAGAGTTTTATTGCACACACTACTCTTTTAATTGTCTTTAAACTAACAATTACCAACATATCTTAAATTATTTTTAATTTGTTAGGAGACATATTTAACTGCATTGAGGGAATAATGCTTAGGGTTTTGTTAATAATGGTCCTTATGGTTGTTTATAACAATATATATTTTGTAACAATGTTGGTAGAGTAAAATTAACGGCTCTATAAGGTAGTTTTTACGCTTTCTTCTAATGTCGAGCCTATAAAAAAGTACATATGTTGTAGAATAGTACTACCTCACATTAGTTTGTTACTAATAAGTTGTGTCAATACTTCATATCCTTTACACTTCATATTGTGACAAAATGTAACCAAATTAAACACTTAAGGTGTCAAGCTATACTATACTCATAACTCGCAGAGAGAGTTACTTAGCGGTTCCTCACTCTAGTAGGTTGTAACTTGAACATGTGTAACTCCCAACGCAATTAACAGTAAAGACTTTAGTGGATTTGTTTGCTCATATCTCAAGGGAAAGATACGAATATGCACCTCCATCCTGTTTAAATTCTATAATCGTAAAGTAAAACAACTTTCAACATAGAAATCAATTCTAAAGACTAACAAGTTATTATCAATAATTGAAATTGAAAAGCCTTGTGCAATAATACATACTAAGCCCTGTAACAAAAATATATCAACGATGATTGTATTTTTGAAGATACATAAATATATAACTATAATGATGTCATTTCTCACAAGTAAAACAAACGTAGCTCTTTTCACTCTTCAATTAAAAGTGTATCATTACTCAAATATTTTTCGAATCGAGTACATTGATCAAATCACTATTATCAGTTAATGTGTTATAATATGATTGAATTTGAGTCCCGTATTTGTATTACTCCCTCTGTCCCAGTAAAAGTGTCCACTTTGACTATGCACACAGTTTTAGAAATCTCCACTAACTATACTTGTCACTAATCAAATAACATCTCAACCCACTAAAATCAATTATGAGTGGTTGAAACATGAAATTGAACACTTATTTGGGACTTCCAAAATAGTAATGTGGATACTTGGAGTGAGACGGAGGGAGTATTTATTTTGAATTTAAAACTATGATAATGACATGTGTAGGTAAAACTTAAAAGTACGTAGTTACTTATTAAAGAATCGTGACCCTGAGAGTTTATTTTTAGAAACTTTTAAAAGATATATTCAGCAGAAAATCTTTTTAATTTGTTTAATTTTTTTTTGAGCATGGGTCAGACATATGGGCTTGGTGCGACTAAACTCGAACCCTAGAAAACCTTAAAACACTCGAACTCAAATGTCCATGTTTTTAGCACAAAACTCTCTAGTCTTATCCCTAACAACAAAAAAGACTGCAAAAATGGCTTCAACCCTCAACCAAAATTTCTTCACAAATAACCTTCAATGGATCCCCACTAAACCCATGACCCATACCCGACCCGTTACCCGTATCCTCCCATATTCATCATCATCATTAGACAAAAAGTTTAACGCCAGGTTATCACTTAACACAACATCAACATATGATTACAGCAACAAAATAAGTAACGGATATAGCGGTGGTCAGTATGCGTATGAACAAGGTTTAATGGGAAATAATAACAACCAACAACAACAACAACAGTACCCTAAACCTACTGAAATTACATGGAAAAAAGAATTGTTTAATAGTGTACAACTTATTGGAAATGTTGGTACCCCTGTTGAGTTTAAACAACTTACTTCTGGAAAGGTACTTGCTTGGTGTCGTCTCGCCGTTAAGAAATCATCTACTGATACTACTTGGTAAGTTTGATGGTGAATGATTAAATGATTATATGTGATTGATTGTTGTTTTTAATTTGAATTATAATGTTAGGATGGAAATGTTTGAAATTTAGTGTTTGATTTGTGTTATGTTATTATCATAGGACAACTTAGGGGGTGTTTAGGATTTGCTTATTTTAGAAGGCGTAGATGCTTACAGAATAAGTAGGTATTTCAAGTGCTCACTCCTTGTCAAGTAAGCAGATAAGTAATTTTTGAAGAGTGTTTGGATTCGCTTATCTACCGTCAAAATAAACAATATGCAAATAAACACTTAAATAAGCAATCCCGCTTACCAGCTTATAGAAATTTGGAAAAGTCGATAAGCTCATCAGCTCATTTTATACGGGTGTACGAGCTTATCAACTTGAGCTTATGAGTTTCGGTAAGTTATAAGTTGAACTTTATAAGCTCATGAGCAATCAAATTGAGCTTATTGACTTTTTGAAACTTTGATAACCTGATAAGGCGATAGCTCTTATAAAATGAGGTAAGACAAATTTATTGGTTTTATGAAAGGGGTTATTACACCAAAATATATTTGTAAGTAATGAACTTGCTTTTAAACTTTTAATGTAAGTATGTAATAAACTTTAATTTTGTTAAAAGTGCATGTAAGTGACCTCTTATAATAGTAGTTAAGATTGTGACCTAACATACTACCAGGTAACCGTGCCGATTTACTTGTTGTAGAAGATTAGAAGGTCGCTTGCATACACGCGAAGTGGTTATAAATTATGTTATGTCAATAAGTAGAAAAAGAGGTTCACTACGTACAATGAAGATTTGTGAAAGTTCTTTACATTTAGATGCTCCGAACCCTTTATGAAATCGTGTTTGATGATTTTGGTCTATTGTTACTGTTAGAAATGAAGATTGAAATAGGGGAACTTAAGCACCATGCCATGTACTATTGTAGAGTTATGTAAGATGAAGTTATATCTAATTATATTTACTTTACAAAGTAAGGGTGCGTTTGGTTGAGAGGTATGGGAATGGAGGTATGGGTTTGATTACCAATAAATGAGAGGTATCAGGCCCTTAGCCCGTACCTTTTTTCCTTCATTTTAGATGAGTTGTCGCACGAGATACAATAGTGCATCCCATGGTGCCTGATATTTAATGATTATATTGTGCTACTCTCGGAAACGAAGGATAGGCTAAACAGAAGGTTGGAGCAGTGGAGGGAGGGTTTGGAAAACAAAGGACTAAAGATTAGCCGAGAAAAAACAGAATACCTACGGTGTGACTTCGATAGGAATAAGGACGAACATAATGATGGAGTGGACATCCGCATCTTTTAGATACCTATGCTCGATGGTACACAAATTGGGAAGGATAGCCGAGGACGTGATCCACCGTGTAAAAGTAAGCGGGTTGAAGTAGAGAGCGGCGAAAAGTGTCCTTTGCGACCAGAAAGTCCCTTTAAATTGAAATGAAAATTTTATAAAGTGGCTATTAGACCAACTATGTTGTACGAATCAGAGTGTTGGTCGATGACAAAGGCACAAAAAAGGATTACGGAAGTGGCGGAAATGAGGATGCTAAGATGGACATGTGGTAAAACCATGTTAAATATGATGCCGAATGGAGTTTGTAGGGCGGAACTAGAAGTCGTGAGCATCATCAACAAGTTGAGAGAGGGACGACTAAGATGGTTTGAGCATGTAAGGAGGAGACCGCAAACAACGGTAGTTAGGAGAATGGAAGCTCTCACAGTCGACGACTTGAGGAGAAGGGGTAGCCAAGACGTAGGTGGGAGGATAGACTGAAGCTCGACACGAAGGAGCTTCTCTTGTCCGAGGACATGACCTCTGATAGGAATATGTGGAGGACTAGAATTAGGTTTGATGAGTAGGGTGTTTTTAGGTAGCTATATATACCCAGTATACATATATATATATATTATTATGTGCATTTTGAGTCATATATCTTAATATCCATACACAGTTAATTATATACAAATATATGATTGAGTAGGGTGTTTTAAGTACAATGATGATAAATTGAGTAGCATGTTTTAGGTAGATATATATTTATATATAAGGGTGTTTTTAGTTAGGCTTATGATATAGATTATGGTGTTCTAGGTAGATAGATATAATAGGGTGTTTTTAGGTTTCTCTATTAATATATTTAAGAGTGTTTTTAGGGAGGTTTATGACATATACTATGGTGTTCTAGGTAGATAAATATATTTATATAGATTAGGGTGTTTTAAGGTTTATATTTATATATATAAGAGTGTTTTTAAGCGGAACTATGACATATGAGTAGGCTGGTTTTGTAGATAGATATCTATTTATATATATAGAGGGATGATCCAGAGGGAATGAATAATCTTGGGGGAAGTAAATCTGGGCCGTCCGTTAACATTCATCATGTTGAATGTTAATTTGGTCATGATGAATGTTAATGGATGGCCTAGATTTGCTTCCCCCTTCCCCCAAGATTACCCCTTCCCAGTAGATCAACCCCCTATATATATATTAGGGTGTTTCAGATATATTAATACGTATATTTATATGTATAGATATATTATATTTGTTTACTACTAGTATATATTCCTAATGGTCATATATTGTTATTATTTTATTTTTGTGTTGGTGGGTGTGTGTGTTTGCGTACGTGTATGCATAGTGGGGTGGGTTTGGGCGTGTTCATATTTTCATGCATACGAGTCTGTCGGAGGTCTTTCGGGAAGCTGTCTCTCTACCTTCAGGTAGAGGTATGGCTGTCTACATCTTACCTCCCCCATACCTCGATTGGGTATTGTTGTTGTTGTTGTTGTTGTTGTTGTTGAGTTTGGTTAATTGGATTGCTTTTCAGCTATAGGTATCAAACTGAAAAATATAGGCATACACTAAACCCATGTATGGTGGTTTGGAATACCGTTGTCTTTCCCGTGAAAACCCATAGCCATAGTGATTCCATGTTTTAAACCAAACGCCCCTTAAACTCTTAGTTAGTTAAAATTTACTGTAGTGAGACTAAAATGTATGAACAATCTGTCTTTTAGGTATCACTCATTATGCAAGTATTTGGAATTTTATACTACAAGATAGCAGTTTCAGTTTTGATGTGAAAAGTTACAATTCATTCGAGGTTACATGCATTATAATATCTAAATCTTAGAAAAAAGAAAATCAAGACCCAAGTGATCTTTTATAAACATTGCTCCAATCCTGCAATTTGCAAAATGTGTCTGAGCATACAATTTAAGCAAGTGTTTGACTACCTTTCATAGCAAACTTGCTTACAGCTTCCTTTCAAATAGACGAGAAAAAATTAATTGGTCAACTTGACCAGTTTTGACCTGCCCTAAAAACATATCCATCTTGACCTGTTACCCAACCCACCCATTTTGTCACCTATAAGTATGAGGATATAGTGGTGGCTAGAGCACTAGACATCTGAATGTTGGATCTCAGACCATTATCCATGTTGTTCATTGCCAATACAGTGTGCAGACATAACATGCTCCAAAATGTTGATTTTCTGCAAGGATGTTTTACATTTTCAAAACTAGTCAGGCTGACCTATTAATTTTTTCTTGTCTATGTTAATTTCTGAGGAGGTTGTAAGCTCTTAAGTTTGCTATGCACGACTGTTTAAACCATTTGACCGTTTTCTGTTTAGCTATTGCCTTTTAATTTATTCATATGATTCATTATCAATAAATATAACCCAAGTTGGCCCATTTTACATGAATGAATGAAATTGTCTCTCTACATAGACATTACAACTTACAAGCGAGACTCAGTTACTCATAAATGGGTTGATCTGAGTTATGTTTTACGTCTACTGGATTAAATTGATAAAGCTAAAGGGTTTAACTGATAGGAAACACGTCAAAAAGTAAAAATTCATCCGACATGTAAGCAAATGCATAAACTGCCAAAATTTATTTATTATAAAATAGTTGGATTATCATTGCTATAAAGTGCTGTTTGATTACTGTTCTGACCTGTTACCCAACCCATTTTGCCACTTCTACTTCTACGTATGCTCCAAATCATCATTTGAACATTTATGGCTGGTTCCAGGATCAACTTGACATTTTGGGATGATATGGCGCATATTGCTTCTCAGCATGTTGAGAAAGGACAACAAATATATGTATCGGGTCGTCTTGTTTCAGATACAGTCGACAGTGATGATGGGAAACAGCAAACGTATTATAAGGTTACATTGTAATCCACTTAACTTTTTGATTTCTGCCAAACTTTTGTTTCCTACTACTTAGTTAATTACAAGTTTTTTGTTTTCAACTTGTAAATGGTGGCAGGTAGTTGTTCAACAGCTGAATTTTGTTGAAAGAAGCCCACCTCCAGCAGCATCTAATGACGGAGACTTTAACTACAACTACAATTCCAGCTCGAATTCTGTGACAACAGGCAATTACTTCCATTACTCTTTATCTTGCACTAGGTTTTTTAAGGGTAGGGGCGTTTGTGAGCAAGGTTTTGATGGGTAATAAAAGTCAGCTTTTACAAACAAACAAGAAAAACAAAGAAAGAAAGAAAGAACCTTCGATGTGGATTTTGGGCAACACGAACAGCCTCCAACATGGAAGTTCTTGAAGTTTTTTTCTAGTCTTTTAACTTTATAAGAAAATTTGAGGCATGTCATATACTCGAAATCATACATTTTAGTGGTCCTACAAGGAACATCACCTCAATTTTTGTATATTTGTTTTGGTGCAGGTAGAAAGCAAAAAAGTTATGCAGCAAATGGTACGGGGTCCACAGAGGAACTATGGCAAGCTTTCTTTGCTAATCCTAGTGAATGGTGGGATAATAGGAAGAACAAGGTACGCATATGAAACTCACTATCACTTCTATGTTTTTTCACGCACTATATAGTGGCAAAAGGGACCGATTGAGTGGGTTTGCTAGCTGGTCAAACAAAACCGGGTCAAAGAACCTTTTTCGATAAAAGTTATTGTACCATATACGGTTACAAAAACTTGTACTTAGATAAAAACCGATTTTTCTGAATAATGTTATTTAGGAGGTGGTGAACATTTGTATACATTTTGACATTTTGTGTGGCCTTCAAACCATTGGAGTCATCTCCTGTTTATCTTAATATCTTAATCTACCAGTACGACTCATTAGATTAGAAGTAAATAATAGACCCAAATTAGTCCATTTCTTGACAATGGGATGAAATTGAGCCATTTGATATTATTAGGGGTACCCGATGACCAAGTCTAACATGACAATTTGCACAATAACGATTAGAGTTAGGAATCTTGAGATTAAACCAAATGGGTCAACAAGAAAAGGATAGCTAAGATGGCTCACAGGAGAACTAGTCAACCTTAGTATTTTACAATTCATACAACCTTCTAAACCATTAGTATTAAAGATGTTGGATTATGATTATAATATTATAGTTTTTGTAATCATAGTTTAATGTATTAGTTTTTTAGTTATAAGAAAACTCTGAAAGGTGGACATTAAAGTGTTTGCTAGTCAATCCAATCTTCCAACCCAAATCAATCAGTTTCAACCTGCACTAAACTTGCCCATGTTGGCCCAAACTTGTTTTAACCCAAACTCGACCTGCCCATTTTGCCATCTATACAAAGGTCCACTGAAATGTTTCATATGAACTTAAAACTTTGTTGTAATTGTTCACAGAGGAGTCCAAACTATCCTGATTTCAAGCACAAAGACACAGGTGAAGCTTTATGGGTCGAAGGGAGGAACAATCCAACTTGGGTTAAATCTCAGTTATCAGTATTGGATTCGCGAATGGAATCTTATAATGCTCAAAATACACGCTCAGATTCTATGTTCGGAGACAATTTGACAGCTTATTAACTTCTCTTAGGCCCAAAAAATACCATTAAATTTTGTCTATATGAATTTATGGGGCAAGTAGCGAAATGATTTTGGTTTGCATGGTATGTCTAGTCTTTTTTATGGCTTTTTTATGTATGGATTTTTGTAATATAATATCAATGCATTATAGCTAGGCCTATTTATCATTTTGTATCTATGTTGGTAAACAAATAGACAATATAAACTATTCGATATAAACATCTTGAATTTAAAAGAATTATTAGATAAAACGGTTTTTTGGTCCATTAATAAGTAATTAAAGCTTTTGTAAACTTGTAACTTTTATAATTATTCATTATTTATCATGTATAAATACATAATAACATGTTTTATCTCTATCATAAGTGGATTTTATAGCCTTTTGGCAGTTCTTATACTACTGATATATTCATTTATGGTACAAGGCAGGGTACAAAATAATATGCCCACCACCTTTTTGTTTCTATTGTCCTTTTCACAATTTAGAACCACAGATACGTCTTTTTGTAAAGAAATTTCGAACCATATATGTTTAGGGACCACAACTCTTTTTAGCACCATCCGGTGACCGGAGTTAGCCATCTTATCCTGTCTTGTCTCTATATTGATAAAAGAAAGTATCTACTATTTTGAAGATGTTTTAAAAAGTTAACCTATTAACAAATTAAATCTTATAATTTCACTCAACTTCCAATTAACCAATCAAATCACTTACCTACTAAAATTTCTAATTAAATAAAACTTAAAAAGAAAAGAATTTACGGCAATTTAAATTTAAATATACAATATTTGTTTATTCAATCTTATAATTATCAAATATGGAGTATAATAATATAATACAGAGTAATGATGTATAACTATTTATGATGCATTTGAGTGATTGATTTAATATTTAATTTAATTACGGAAAATGACTATATTATCACTACACAATTACTAACAATTTAATCATCTTAACAATTATATTTCTTATTAATATCTATTATTATTATTATTATATATAATAATTTCACTCTATTACCATATATATAATTTATAAATATATGAACACAAAAAACATACAATGAATCTTCAAAACATACACATATGTTGAGTCTCCCACCACTTCATCATTATCATAATCACCGACATCTATCATCACCATATGAACCGTCACATCACGCGAATATTTACTAGTTAATATACAATGCAAACCCTATTTGTTATATAGCTTAATCGAAACCTAGACAAGCCTTTTAGTATAACGAGAATTTAAATATACAATATTTGTTTATTCAATCTTAATTATCAATATCGTACTTCTTTCGACTCAACTTACAATTAATTCATAAGAATAAGATAATGAAGTAATATATTTGTTATTACGAATGAAAATTAAATCTAATCATGGAACCATCACATATATATTGTTATCTGAAGATCATCAGTTCTATATGTTTTGATCACCATATGACCAACATTATTTAAAATGATCAAACATTAGCATATCATTAGAGTCAGCAATGTATCAATTTACCCTCAATAAAACTTTATAATCTTAGCCTAAAACAACTATAATACTAATTTAACATATTATATTATACTGAAATATAACTTCTTTTTTAAACTCTCCGTGTATACACCTCTTATCTATTAACTTATCAAATTTTACTTAATTTTCAATTAATCAATGATTTCATTCATATACATTCATGTCTCCATATTAATCAATATTAATACTAATATTATATATATTTTTTATTATATAAATAAAAGAAAACTACGCAATTGAAATGTTTGAAGCCTATATTTCATTTTATGTAATCTTCTACTAACTAATTAGATTAGGTTTGATTCATTCTAATCCTTATAATAATAATAATAAATATAATAATAATATAACATTGATGGTTCTAAGGCTGATGATTTTTTTGTTAAGATGAATGCAAATAAGTAACCTACAAAATCAGGGTGATTCCTATTTCATGATAGTTGATCTAAGACTTGTGACAATTGCGTTGTAGGGAAAAAGGAAATCAATTGTATGATTTATAATTTTTATCGTACTAAAAAAATAATACAATCGTTATTAACATAATTAAATTAATACATTATATTTAAAGAGTTTTATGTCAAAAATATAATTTAATAAGGTCATTTTTATTATAACAACTTAGAGAGTCCGTACGTATACACGAGTCTAAGTTAAGTTAAATTATCAGTACTCAAATTTTAACAATTTTAGTTTATCAGACCCATTGTTTTTGCTTCCTCATAAAATAATCTAAATCAATATAAAAGATATGATATAAATTATTATTTACGTATGACCTACTTCTTAACGGTATGATAATTTAATCATGTTGTGGTTATTAGTGTATAACTTAGAAACAATTATTTATACACTTATGAATTTAGAGTATTTAGGCTCTCTCTAACTATACCTCTATTTCTATCTTTATATATAAAGAAACTAAGGAATTTTTTCAGCATATTCCTCATCTAAAAAAAGCTCATCTTCAACCATCTCCTTTAAAACTTCACCTCTATAATATTTATCCCACTTAATTTATAATTAACAATCACTTTATTTAACTCTATTATATATCTTTTTAAATCATTAAATAATAAATAGTTCATTGTAAATATCTTTTATAATTGAAAACATATTTATAATATCTAGTAAATTTGAAAGTATTAAAAATATGTAACAAACATATTTAACATACATAGCAAATAAATTAGTAAGAGCAATTATGTCTAGCTTCCTTTATTTATCTAGCGATCGTAGTCCTAACTAATTGTAATCGTTAAGTTGTAGTTTCTTATTTAAAGATATTTATCATTAATGAATGTTGTCTTTTTACTTGCATTATTGCATGTATTAAATTTAATAATATTAATTAATTAGTTATTAACAATTAACAATATTAACTATAAGAAAACATATAAACATGACTAACAAATATATTAAGTACGATTTAAAGGTTTTAGAGGATGAATAGTGTTCCTCTATATATAGAGGAAATCTGACTTCTTTTTATCTCTATTTTTAAATATAAAGAAATTGTTAAAGTGCATTTTTCCTCTTTTATCTCTATAAAATTTAAAATAACATTTGAGATGGTCTTAAATAATCTGTAATAGAGGTTTATAGAAGTCTATAGTGAGTTGCATGGAGTCAATGGTATAAATTTTCCATTACAAGAGGATGTTCATGATGAAAGTTTATAGAAATTCCTTGAAAGTACGTACATATGAACACGTGAAAGAGGATTTATGTAGGACCATCCATGTACTTTGCACCCCATTTCTCTTTGACATATGGTTTATAATAGTAGAATATTATATGATAAAAAAATATAGGTGAGGTTTATTTTACGCATTTGAACAAATTTATAGGAGTAGAAAAGTTTATAGGAATGAATAATGTATATAAAGTTGATGTGGTATGACGTGCAATGTTATGAACAGTTCATAACATTATAAATATTCTTAATTATCTTTTACTATTTGTCTTTTTCTTTCTTTATTTTTTTTTCCTTATATATTAATTTTTTTTACGCTTTTTTAAGGTTCTTTTGTACTTTTATGACGTTTGTTATGTTAAATGCTTCAACTTTAAATTTATCAGTCATATTTTACAAATTGAATTTACAATCGTTTAAAAACTTACATTTAGTTATTATAAACATTAAATGACTTGTGTATATATAGATCGAAAATCTAATTAAAAATATGACATTCAAACTTAAGTAACATAATCTTTGAGTTATGTGACACAAATTAACCATTTAATGATACAAATTTATATAATTACCTGTTGAAATTAATTTCCAAGCTTTCTTACTCAACATGAATACATATACAATCACCCTCATAAACGATTTGATTTGAGCTTCGAGTCAAGAGGTTACAAATCTAGACAATGCACACCATTGTATAAAGTATTGCCAAAAGAAAATAAATAAAAAAACAAACACAAACAAAAAGATCTTAAGAAATTAAATTAAACAAACATTTGGATCAATATTTTTCAGTAAAATAATTGGAAAATGGATGAGCTATTGAATCTTGAATGATCATATCTACATAGATCAGAACACAAACAAAGTTTCTGTACTTTATTTTTTTACCAAGTTCCCAACTAAAAATATGGAAATCTTCTAGATCTGCTTTTTCGAGTTTCTTACAAATTCAAGAACCTTTTGTTTGACGCTTTTCATTTATTCAAATGAAACACGCTATTTTTTATATTTAGCGTAACGCAAATTAGATTTTACTAGCAGTAAAGACGTAAAGTCAATGGTTAAGAAAGTCTTTTTTACCACAAAGTTAAGTATATTATACTATATTTTTAGTATTGATATCCAATCAACAGGGCCGGTCACATGCAGGTTTAAGAGGTGCCAATGTACAGGATCCATTCTTGTGTAGGGGTTCAAATTTTTTAGCCTTATGTAGTATTGTTTTTGTCTATTAGGGGCTCATAGCCTTATGTAATATTGCATATGTCCATTAAAGACTCATCCTCATGCAGGTGTCCAAATCTTTTAGTCTTATGTAATATTACATATCTTCATATGGGTCTAAAAAAAATTTAGAGCTTTTTTTCATTAAATTGCACAGGGCCTCTAAATTTTCAGAGTACGGCTCTGCCAATCAAATCATTTGGTTGTTAACATGGTAATAAAAAGTCTACTTTTGACCATAGCTACTAAGAAATATTGTTAGCAAAATTTTAAAGGATTTATCTATCATTTCCATTAGGCAATGGCTAATAGTTGAGACTAGTTACAGTTGTTTAAAAACTACTTAAAAACACTAACTTGCCATATGCATAATACATCTTAAATCTTAAGAAAATATGATGATAGTAATTAGAATACATGGCAAATGATTGTTCCTTAAATTCCTTGTTATTGAATTTAGTCGCTTTAATCACTGCCCTTTTATGGCGTTTGGTGTTTAATTTTAACACAAGATCGATGAGTTGAGTGACATTGTAATGGAGTATATATATCTTTTCTCAGTACAATTGACTAGGTGGCATTCAATAGTATTGAATAGTTTGGTCAATGGGATTCAGTCGGAACCAATTAATCCATCTAATTTAATAAAGTTGTATGAAACACAAATGTTGAACGATAAGTTGTATGAAAAATAGAATTGATGATGTATTAATCCGTGGTTTCTTAAAACAATTGTTATCGAAACCCAATCTGAAAAAACCGTAAAACACTAGATCAAAGACAATAAAAATTAAACATGTGTATTAGTAATATTTACTTCCATCAAAAATAAAAAAGACATGGAAAAAATATGTTGCGTGATCATTTTTACATGGATCAGAACACAAACAAATATGTATACTTTTCCCTTTTTAACTTTCTTCCTAAAAAATCCAAAACCTCCAAGATCTGGTTCTTCAAAAACCAAAAACCCTCTTTTTTGTATATATATATAAATTTTATATATATTTTTGGGTTTGATTTATAAAGAATCACCCAACCCTCTAGCTTCACAACTCTTCATAATTCGAAGTCTTTTACAAGAACTTATAAACATCTCCCACGGTACATCTCCAACAAGCATCCAATCGCCATCTTTATCTTCATAAGTTGGTGCATGCTGTGATCCATTGTACCCTTCTCTCTCAGAGTACAACCCTATAATGCACTTAAACATCTCTTGTAAACCCTTCACTAATTCTTTATAACTCGTGTACATTTTGAGGTCTAGTTTTCTCAAATATGGAGCTCCATCCATACTTACTTTCACATACATTCCTGATTCCATTTTCTTTCCTTGAAGTATGTTTTTCCGGTAAGATCTCACCGGTGGCCACCCCACAACTTGTTCCCTGAAAATAATTACAAAATTTTACATAAGTTTTAATTTCATGGTCAAAATCAGTAATGTTTGTGTTCAAAATTTTCTTTTTTGGTAAATTTAATTAATTATTTCTACATGTGGGTATGATCAAAATTTGAAATTTATTAAAGGGTTTGCATGGGGTTTGTAACTTACTTTGTGGGTGGTAAAAATCTTGATTCATTTTCATCTGTGCATGTGCTTGATCCCATATCCGATGAACTCCTTTTGTTGCCGGAAAGACTTGTTTTTATCTCCGGCTGGTCATCGGTTCCCGGCAACCCTAATCTGAGCTCCGTTGCAAGATCAATATTCTCAAAAAGATTCAAAGTGCTTTTCTTTTGATCCATTGATGAGTTTGTTTCCAACAAATGGGGTGTGATTTTTTGAACGGAAATAGTGGATCTCCGGCGAGTTTCTTGATTTTCCGGCGATTATATTTGAGAGAGAATTGCTTAATTGTGAGTTGTAGTTTAGTGGTGGTGGGAGGATTTTATATATAGAAAGATGAAGGTTGGGGACAAGATATACGAGCGAGTTATTCTCTTGGTGCATGGATTTCATGACCAAGAATATTAATGCCCACTCGCACACTTATGGCACGTGATCCATTGGGTAGAAAAAATAACAAAATACACATGTCTTAAAATTATTAATTAAGATGAGAAACAATAAGAATGAGAGACTAATTGTGACAATTCGATTAAAGCTTCAAGGACAATTAAGTACTTGAATTATATCTATATAAGAAATTGCATTTGTTACAACTTACAATAACAATTTGCTTCTTCTCATTCTTCTTTGGCACCTATACTAGAGATCGGAGGTATTTGACCCCAAAAAGAATTGCGGTTTTAGATCCTTGGAAAATCCCTCTAAATTAATTAATACAACATATAATTGCATTTGGATACTCTTAATCTTAATATACCTTTGTAATGCACAATTGTTAATTGTGTATTTTGTATAAATTAATTTGTATTATGTAGTAATAATGTTTTGAGTATCACGCGCATAGGGAGTGTATGTATTATAAAAAGTTGGAAATAAAGGGAACATAATGTTAGATAAGAGTGGGAAAAATGTGGGTGAAATGAGCAACACGTTTGGTCAGCTGCAAAGAAAGAAGGGAACACTGGACAGACAAAGCCAACCAGCCGGTATTGGAATAAATACTGCCTGCCGGTTAAACGCTCATTTGTGTTCGTCGGATCACTCACCTTATTACTAGGAGATTTACCACCCATGTGATGTTTGCCCTACATCTGTCGCAGATTGAGACACTTTCCATGTGTGAGGACTCATAAGTAGGACTCACTCAAACTCTTTTTTTCTTTTTCAAAGAAACTAGTTATTGTTAGATATATGTATCAAAAATTCAAAAGTGTGAACTCGCTTCATTCCATAAGTAATGCACCGAAAGCGTTCGATAAGGATTCTATATAAAATTAAATAATAACTTTTTCATGTTTAAATTAATGATGATGTGATTAACAAGTTAACAAAAATATTTACAGATAAATTCGAGTGAGAAAATGTGTCAAGAATTACGAGTAAAAAATTATAGATGATGGTGTTATTACTAATAGGAATAAAATTTGAGTGACATCATTATTATTACCTAAATGTCGTATTGACTTTTTACAGTTTAAGAATTAAATGAAATTCGTAGTCATTGAAAATTGGCCTAACTTGCAGAAATTCTCTCTCGCCAAGACCCCGGGGCAATTTTAGCTCTTCAGAATTGCTTAGAGCCTCAAAATGACATTTTAATATTTTAATCATTTTTTAATTATTTTAATTAATTAGTTTTAGTTTGAATAAAAGGATTTATTTTCCGGTTTAGTTAGATTGTTATCTAGTTAAGGAATATGAGTTCTACCATTTCAAAGAAACTCCTCTTATAAATAGATATGACATTTGTCATTATTTAGTTACATTTTAATAATATTATCTTTCAATTCCAAATTTGATATTTGTGTAAGGATTTTCTTTTCGTTTTTGTTCCGAGTTAAAAGTGCATCATCAACATTCCATCCATATATAATTCCTCAAATGGTTATTTTTAAAGAAATTTGGAGGTGTGATTAATGTAATTTGCTATATAAGGAATGCTAAACAATTGTCCTTAGGGCATTGTTTATCTAATTCCTTAAATAGATAGTGTAATGACTTTTTGTGGATTTTGGTTGGCTCAAATACTTTAGGTATGAATGTGTATAATGATCGGGTATAATGAGGTTTGGTAAAGGATGATGATTGTATGCCGTTATGTTTTATTAATAGGTTAGTAAATTAGAGCATTCATAATAATAACAAGCTTTTTTATATGACATATCAGAAGAGTTTTCCAAAAAAGATAATGCTCCAATGTAAAGAAAGGAAATTTAACAAAATGAAGGGTCAATATGCAAAATTAATAGGCAAAAAAGTTCTGCATCAAAAACCTAAGAAATCTCAAGTTTTTCATTAAAAAAGGTTTTTCCTCAATTCTACAACTTTGAAAAAGCTTTAGAAGACTTCGACGCTTAGTGGTTTTCGACAATTTTACATTTTTACCATTCACCGAAAGATGTTAACAGTGCAATTGATAAGGGTAAAATAGTATGCTTCAACACAAAACTCTCCCAGTTTTCTACTCCCTCCATCCCTTTTTATTGCTTGTGTTTGTATTTTAATTAATCTCAAGTTTACAGTCTACTTTATTAACATGAACACTTATTATTCATTTTTTATCTAGTAATACTTAATTAGAAACATTAATCCAACTTTTCAATTCAATATTGTATCATATATGGGGTAAATGCTAGTATTTTATTAATTAAAGTTCGTTATAGTTACATATTATTATTTTTTTCTTTCTTTTACGTTTATGAATACTAAAATTAGTATATATGAGTCTCTGCAATGGTAACTTAGTAGTAGAAGAAATGCGTTATAAATGTAGAGGTTATTGGTTCAGACTTTATTTTCATGTTCTTTTGAATACATATTACACGATCTACCTTTTTTATATTAATTGTGAGTCCAGTCGGTACGGAGTCAGTTGAAGGGTTAGTTTTACCCTTTAATTAGCACGTATGGAGAATTTGTTAGCTTATGTGGGTTTGGTTTTTAACCGTTGCACACCGTTGTCAACTACATTAATAATGCTAGAGTGGCACACACGTGCAAGAAGTTAGCCTTTCAAATGAAATTGGGCCCCTTGATTACTCATTCGTTGTCTGCATGCTTCCTTTGATCCAGTTAGTTGGGCCCAATCCAGAAATGACAATCAGCTTTACACCTACACATGTTGATGCAAGGAGTACAAGCTGGTACAGCTATGATAGTATGATACTTAGACCCACAAAGATCATATACACACCTATTGGTATTCATGAATGTAAGCAAAAAAGGATAATGAATGTATGGGTAAAATGGATAAGTGAAGAAAAAAAAAGAAAAAAAAAACGTCTTGTTAAATACCATAAAAAGTAGTAGTGTTTCAAAAGGTTGAGTAATGTTTACACCAAACTATAATTAGTATCATAACCACCCAACATTTAGAAAAGAAGAAAAAAACATGGCTTTTAGACCAAAATTTTTTGGTTAAACAATACTAAAACTTGATCGACAATATAGACCAGCTGTCTTGTCGTTGTTGCATTTTAAATCATCTGGTGTATTAAAACATAAATTTATAGTGCTTGGATATAAATGTATGTTATATTGATTGTCGTTCCGCTAATATTTGACCAAAATTTATATGAAATGATTACTAGTGGGTTGAATCTAATAATCTATAAGCAATCATGGATGCAACATGAAAATATTAAATAAAATAATCAGAAAGGCTACAAATTAAATTCCTTTTAACAATGATACAATAAATAATATTTGTGTTTTCAAAGTCGTAAATTGATAGAGGGAAATTTATAAAAGTCAATTTACTTTTAAGCATAAGAACGTTTGAAAAAAAATTAAATATCAAATTTATCCCGTTCGGTCACAAGTCTCAATTTGCAATTTGAGAGGTCATAAAATGCAATGATCATTACATTGTTTCACAAATTCTCCACTTTTTGTTGGTTGAAAAATCAAAAAAATATTTACCAATATGGTTCATACTGATCATTTTTGGAACTTTCAATCTCCAAATGAATAAACAAAAACTGAGAAATTATACGCAAATATTCCTAAGTTGTTTACCATTGTGCTCACCACGGTGGAGATTTTCAGGGCGCAAAAAGTACTTTCAAAGGTTATTGATGTTAATTGACTGCGTAGATGTTGATGATTTTTCAATAAGATGGAAATGTGGCGTCCTGCTTATCAATAATGGCTTCATGCCTCTCCACCCGGTCTCGTAAAGAGGCCATCTCTTTGGCTGATGTCGGTTGAGAGGTGTGACGACGAGCGGGTTGCTCATTGTGAGGCGGTGAAAGATCAAAATGATCAACCGGCTTGTGATGAGATGAGGTGAGAGCAGAGGGCGTAGCCTGATCATGTTGGCTGTTCTGAGCCTTCTTTGTAACTCTCTCCTTATTTGTGAGCCTTTTGACTTCATGATCATCCTCATGCTCGTTAAAGAATCGGCAACTATCAATCTACTAGGGGCATGAAGCCTCAATCTAAGTCGGTTTCACCTTCCTCAACGACAGATAGTCTCTATCGATATCATCTTAGGTGAAAAAGCAAAATATTTATCAATTTGGTTTGAATTTTTAAAAAAATTGAAATGTCATTTTTGTAAAACTGACAAACTAGAATTATTTTAACATATCAAATCATCATTTATCAAGTATCAACATATAAACAGTTGAATAAACTACGTAACAATTCTAATTGTCAAATGCACATCACTTACCAGAATGTGCAAGAGATTGACATAGTTCTTCCAACCATTAACCCTCTTTTTTCACCTCCAGTAGACTGCCCGAGGAACACCATTCTTATTAGTCTTTTCTGAATTCACAAACACCTGAAGGTGAAATTCCTCCTATATCAAAATATGAAAAAAAGTAAAATGTCAAATAACAAATAAGCACCATAAGTAACCAATTTAATCAAATAGGTAAGTTTAACACTGTTATCTTAAAGGCCCACGTGAAATCGAGGATTGTATATGCCATTTAAGGCACTATCTGATTGCTCCGAAAAACCAACGCATCCTTCAGCTACGGATAAGTATGATCCCAAACAGGAAAACCCCAAGGGTAATCATTAATCGAGCTGAAATCCTCAAGCAATTGCATCAAATCCGGAGACACAATCTGTAAGCTCTACTTTCCATAAGTCAAAATGGTCAAAGTAGGTCAAATGTGTCTTGACCGAGATCGTTCTCGATTACGACTCGAAAATCTCGGTCATGGCCGAGATATTTGAGTTGTAATCGAGATCGTTCTCGACCACGACACATTTGACCGGCTCACATTCTTTTTGCTCAATTCCTAACAACAGAATAACATCAAATATACATATACATCGAATACTAATCTAAATACTAACAATTTATTGCCAAAAACACAAAAAAAGAAAAAAAATGCAAACTAAGTGTTCAATAAAATGCCAACTCGAAAATTTTGAAATTAAAACTAACATTCGAAGTTTAAATGCGTTTGTACATGATAATTAGTCATCGTTAACCTTGAACTTCGAGGAAAATAACATGGATCGAGGTTCGCATTGCGGTTTGCCACACGCGATTTGTGACTTGCGACAGTCACGGCTCAAGTGGTGGCGATGATGGTGGCGGCGGTTCAACTGGTTGAAGAAGGATCGTGGTGGTGGTGGTCGAAAATGCAGTAGCCTAGTGGTGGCGGTAATGTTTTTTTTAAACCTATCAAGGTTTGTCCAACCAGGTTTGACCCAAATGCAAAAAATATTATCTGCACGCAAATCGCAACAACTCACACGCAAATCAGGGTGACAATCCAACTTTTACTTGGAACACAAGTCGCAAATACTAGGTCGCAAGTGACCAAAAGGGACAAAAATATTAACTTTATTTTGACAAATTCTTTTATAATTAAAAAATATAATTTTGTTTTAGTTGCCCGTTAATAAAAATCATTCAACATAATGCAAATTTATAGTTCTGATTCCTCAATTGGCACACACATATCACCTCTCAAAGATAAATAAATAAATAAAAAGAATGTTTGGTATGGTGACTGATTAGGGAACATGTTATTAGGTTTAAATGAATTAGCTTATAAATAATTATCGAATTATCTGTTGTCAACCAAGAGATCTTGGATTGGATTATATATAGAGAATCGCTAATATATGCCAATAAAAATTACTAGTTTTTATCGTTTGGAATCTGATTTATTTTTATATAATTGCAACATACTCTTAATAAGTATGAATAAGTATTCCAGTAATAATATAAATGACAAATAAAATCACGTCCAAATAATTTAATTATGAGGAAATGGATTTGATTAATCTTTTTGTATTTTTATTGCTGATTTTTAAGACAGCGAAGAAGCATGTCCCCCAGATAAATAATTGTTCCTTTTTTAATAGTTGTGATGCTCTAAAATAATTGTCTTTAGAAGGAATCAAGTTGTTATACATTTTTAATAGCTAACGAATCGCACGAGGGCAAAGATGAAATAATAACAACTATTTATTCATTAATATTGGATGTCAGGTCTATTGGGAAATGACTTTCACAATGCTTTTTTTACTTCTTATAAAAAAAAGTTATCTTTTTTACTTTCATAGAAAACTTTATATTTTTTTATAAAAGTTAAAGTATTTCTTGAAATAATCATCTCCCCTGTCCAAATATCTTTTCATGAGACCCTACAAGGCTATAAGTCGACCTTTGTACCTAAACACATGTTAAAAGAGTAATGTTTTTAGGAGTAATATTAAGTTTGTGCATAAAAATAATAGTATAAATGTGTGTTTATTATATATTTTATGACATATGAATTTCGCTTATTCTATGTTTTCACATTTATTTTATGACATAATATTAAGTTTGTTTATATATATATATTTATGTTTAATTTTAACTCTATAATTAAACACATGAAACATTTTCTTTTAATTATTTGATAATGAGATTGAATTTGTATAAGCTTAACAAATGAGTGTGTTAACTTGTCTGGTAATTTATTAGTTGGTGGCGTTAAACTTTCATTTATAAATGAATGACAATTATTATTTGTATAATTTCATTTTAGGATACTAATTTTTTACTAGCTTGAGTAAAAAACTTGAACTGTGGTATTTATGCATCAATTATATAGACTGTATTTCAATGTGACACTTTACAACACATCGAAGTAGATATCACAAAATCTTATCCGAAAGGATCATACCCATATGTCAATATATATCCAAAATATACCAGCAATGAGTGTTTTGTGTATCAACCAAATTCAACTAGGCATATCTATACCATTAAAATACATGGCAATTTTAACTAGATATATTTATATTTATACTATAATATATGACAAAAATATATATCCATGAAAGTACTTAACTAGATTGAATTAGTTCAAGATTGGTGTTCACAAGTTGTTGAAAAACTTGAGTATGCCGTCAGTAAAAACTGAGATTAGATGAAATGTTACATGAAAAGAGTTATAGTTGAAATCGGTAAAGAAAATTTAGTGGGAATAGAAGAATCATTAAGAGAGCTATATTTATAGAGGAATAAAAGTCATCTTAATAAAATTTTACTTTCCTCTTATGTTTTTTTAAAATCAAATATCTCAAACATGGCAAAAAAATTATAAAATTGCACCATAAAAATTAACTTTTTTTCTCTTCGATTAGACATTTCACATGATATACTTTCTACAAACATTTTTTCCCTTTTCTAGTGGATTTTGAAAACGACTATCACATGTAATACCAGTGACTATCACATGTGATATTTAGTTGTCATCACATGTGAGAATCGTTTTCAAAACCCACCAAAAAATGAAAAAGAAAAGTTTGTGAAAAGTATATCATGTGCGATATCTTATCGAAGAGAAAAAAATGCTAATTTTTATTGTGCAATTTTTGTAAATTTTTTACTAGCTGTTTTTGAGATATTAAAATTATAAAAATATGAGAAAAAATAGGGATTTTGTTATCCTTGATAAAAATGAAAGGTTAAAATTAAATTTCCATTCTCACAATTCTCATTAGAATTTTTCTCTACCTGAAAAATACTTAGATTATCGCGATAGTTGGTTTTGAACATCACAGTGATTATATTATCGTTGTGCTAAAATCTGATATACATTTATGAATGTTGGAACTCTTAAGAATTTTTATAAATTTACTAACCAATCCCATATTATTTGGTCTAATTTCAAGCGTATTTAATTCAAATCTACCTAATTATTTGGTCTAGTTTAAAGCACATTTGATACAACCCGCACTTACCAATTGTTTGGTCAATTTCAAGTATATTTAATCCATTTTTATAATAGTAATCTAGTGGTCGGAGATATATCTCTATTTAACTAATTATTTGGTCTAATTTCAAGCACATTTGATATACCAATTATTTGGTCTAATTTCAAATATATTTATCTATTTCTATAATCGTAATATAGTGGTGAGAGATATACAGTATAAAGACGAAAGTTATGGTTTAATTCTCATCTCTATATCCATTTAACTTCGAGTTACGCAATCTACATTTCTTATGTTTAACCCTAAATGGCCAGTTACCCTTTCTTCATCATTATAAATAATAAGTGTTCAATAATTAATATTAAAAGATAACAGACACACGAATTACTAGAAGTGGTGATTACGACTTGAATGAGCCGATTAAATTGATGTCTTATCTTTTTACATGTTAAATGTGTAAACTAATATAAAGATAGGCAGATAGCTTAAAAGGAATCCGATCAAAAGTCTTAAATGTGTAGTTTTATGCATAAATCTACCAGGTCCAATTTATTCAAAAAGATAAAACTTCTCCAATATAGTATGACACGCTAACTATTCATAAAAAAGAATCAGAGACAGTGGATGAAAGGAGGTTCAGGTCAACCTGACCCATACCAAAGATTTACCCATGTCGACCCCTTTACCCAACCCAAGCGACCTGCCCATTTTCCCACTTCTACCAGTCACATTTAGGTTATAAGCGATGACCTTAAAGAATCTAGGTGTCGGAAACTAATACATTTCAATAATTTGCAGGCTGGGAATATGCAACAAGAAATAACTACCAGAAATTTAGAAATAATATGCTTTTAATAAGAACATGCAGTCTTCACAAAACTCCTGACATTTTAGTCTGTCACTCATCTTTTGAATTGTTTTTGAACTAAATTTAAGATGAAACATACAAAGTAATAATCATTAACTACAAGGTTATGATTTGCAGAAACTGCCAACTTGCCAATATTTGGCAGGCTGTAAACATATAACAATAAAGACCTAGCAGAAATTTAGAAACATAATACTGAGTATTTTCTAAAAGATCATAAAAAAAAAAAAGCCATTTCAATCGTCAGTTGTCAGTCGGTCATTCATCTTTTAAAATATATTTGCATTAAATCGAAGAAGATAGAATATCCATATAGACCTTCTGCTTTCTTCAGCTTGCTCATCCTGTTTTTGTCATCTTCATTTCATAGAGTTTGTAAATTCCATTCTTTATTGTGTTTCCAAAATTTATCTGCATTACAAATGGTGAGTTTGACCTTCATATAGCAACAGATTTGATTATCAAATCTGCATTTTTCTTTGACTTGCAAACAAGCTCTGCATTCGGCCTGTCATTGTACTCGATCTGCAAGTAAATTTTGGTCAAATAAACACAAATACTATCGCATCATCAAGTCAAGGTTACTAGTAGATGTGGCAAAATTGATGGGTTGGGTAACAGGTTAAACGGACTGGGTTCGCCTGAAAACCATTTTTGTCCGAACCTTCTAGATTTTTTTCATAATAATTAGGGTGTTAAATATAACTAAAAAACTGAGTATATTATTTCAATAATAACCGGAGCTTTTGAGGTTGTAACTAGTAAGCATTTGAACGATATATGGGAGACTTTCTACCCGTATGACCCATTAGATGAAACATGATGTGAATTAACCACCTCATTAGTAGATAAGCTGGAATTGCCACCTTTAGTTAGTAACTTACCCGCTGTTTGGCGATCTCTGGAGTATTACCTAATAAAAATATGGAGAGCGATACAGATTTAATATATTTGTAACAATCTTTCATGTGCACACGTAGATCATAAATAAAAGGTGACTACCGGTTGATATATGTCTCTTGAAAACTCGTTCCATTGCTATGTCTATGTCAACATCAACGAACCTACAAGATAAGTATGATTATAGCTCTTTTCACCACACTTCTAGCTACAGTATATGAAAGAGAAATGAAGTCAAATATTATATCTTGGAGAACATTGTCTGATATTAGAGCACAGTCTATTTGGTTGCAGAAATCAGCATTTGGTAAATAAACTTCAAGTATATGTTGAAAAACATGCCCGTCAGCAGTGGCGAATCTAGGATAAAATGTCACGTGGGTCCAATTTCTTTGAGGCGATAACACATCGAATGAGATAGGTTGGATAACGGGTCGGGTTAGATCGGTGGATGTTGTACCCGATATTTTTCTATTAATTTATCCACTTACAATTGTTTAAGTATCCACTTGGACATAAAAAACCTTAAAAAATATTATTGATTTAACTTTATTAGATTGATCACATAAATCTACTAAAATTCTACCAATATATTGTACAAAGCCCCCCATATATTATTTATATATATGATTTCTAGCTAGTTGATTGATTGGGTTTCTCATACATATCAATCCTTAACTAAACAATAATTCAAGGATCTTCTGCATTTTGAATCAACAAAATTTTCCATTTTGAATTAACAAAATTTTCTCATCCTTTAAGGTAATTTACTAAATTTGATTTAAACCAATTAAAAAATATAGGTATGAAAAAATCTAAAAATCAAGACATCTTTGTTTTGCCCTCTCAGTTTGAATGGGTTTTAATGTTTTAATAGAAGTCGCTAGGTAATATCATAGACATGATATTAATAGATTAAGGAAAAAAAAGTGGATTGGGCCCAAAGTAATAAACATATCGGCCCAAAAGCTAAACATAACCGTCCATTGTCCACCCAACTTATACTTCGTCTCCTTCAATTTAGTGAGGGCAATAGGCAGCCATAAACTAAAAACCCAAACCTTCCAATACCATACTAAATTCTCCACGTTTTATGAATTAGTTTTAAATCTAAGGTGGGTTCCTGGACCTACCTTGGTTCAAGGTGATTTCGCCTCTGCCCCATCAGGCGGATAAGTAAACGGTCAAGACGGATAAGTTTTAAGCTAATTCTGTAACTTGTTTGATCCATTAAAGATCAACATAATCCTGATTTACCCATTTAGAAGTAAATAGCTCTAACATATAGAACATACAATACTAATAACTCTGCACAGAATCTAGCATATAAAAAGACTAAACTTACCATTTTTCATCTAACATCGATGATATATCTTTCCAGGTACCTTCTTCTAGAAGTATATAATTGCCTTCCACTATGACAACTTTGTGCCTGAAAATACAATAGTGATACGCTGATGCATATTACATCTAGAACTATAGCTAACCAAATGTATGGAAAGAATGTCAAAAGGACTCTTAAGCATGTATATCATCATCTTTAGCTGATGTATGAAAGATAATAGAAGAAGTAAAATACTGCAGAAATATATTACATACTGAACATTTACAAAGATATCATCTTCAATTGGGTCTCCAACACCATGATCAAATGATGGAGCGTAAACGGACCCCTGAATTGCAATTAATCATTAATCCCAGAGTTAATTGGATGGATGAGAACATAGGTCAAGAGGTGAATATTTCGACCCATTTACTTATGAATGGGGTTGTTTCATCTCAAACAGATCAGATGGGTCAAATGATAAAGTTATGCTAAGAATAATGATATGTAGGCCTAAACTTGTAAACCTAAAAATAGACCAAAAGATTTGATTGGTTATAGTGATAAAATGATATGGAGAAATTAAGAGAGAGAAAATGTATAAGTGATATGTCAAAAGATGAACGGATTAGGTCTATGTTTTTAGGTCTATTTAACATTACTCTTATGTAAAAGGGGAATCAGTCAAACAGGTTGAAAGTCATATGAAGTCTATATTTGGTAAGTATCCAAATACTTAAAAATAAGTATTGTACTGTTGCTCTTGTGATCATAATTACCAAATTAATTATCTAAAAAAAGGTTTTAGAAGTGGACAAGACAGTGTTTTCGGGGCAACCTAACTCGACTTAATCTATTTCAACCCCTAATTAAAAATGACCCATTATGGCAAGTTATGTGTTACCCAACCCGTCTGACCCGCCCATCTTTCCATCTCTAATATATGATGAGAATCAGTCAGGTTGATATAACCAAGGCCCAATTACCTGCTCCCTCAGGGTCTTCAGACATTTCAAGAATAAATCAGGATTAAACGTCCACGGGGCTGTTTAAAGAACATTGCATATCGTTTTATAAATTAATTGCAACATTAAAAACAACTGATGCGAAATGAGAGAAGAAGCTCACCTCCCCTTCTTGCATGGGCTTCTTTTGGATCCTATAAAGGACGACAGTAAGAGCATCAGAATTGACCGTTAAGTGCTGATTGTAAAAGGTACTAAGGGAGTCTTTGGATGTGCATTTTGAAAATTATTATGTATGTTATTTTCAATAGTCACATTCATATGATAAGTTGTAGTAAAACAGCTTGTAGGAAAATGAGTGTTTGGATATGCTTTTGTAGATAGAAGTTGTCATATTCGGATTATTAAATATCTCAGTGTTCAGCAAATTTTAAGTATTAAATAAAGACATATTCTTATGAAAAGAAAGAGGCAAAGTGTTGTCAGATGGGAGTAAAACCAAAAAGGTGTAAAATAAGTAATTCTATTTTTTACCCATTTATAATAAGTTATGTTGCACTATGTATGAGACTAATAATCCAACATTGATTATTTGACCCCTAAATAATCAGATTATCAGAAGTGGAAACTGTTTAATTTAAAGTTAAAATCCGATTATTGCGACTACAAGCTGCTATAATAAATTTGATCAGTTTCGAAACGCAAATCCAAACACTGCCTAATCAGCATAGATGTACATGCGCCAATCATACTACACAGCTATACTTCTATCACCCTTTAAACCAATGAATTCATAGCTACCAACATTCAAATCGAGCTGTGTCGAACACCATGAATAGAACTTGATTATTCTTTACGTTATTCAACCCTGATATAATAGCTTTGTGATGTCATGTATGTTAAGGTCTCTTTACATACGAAAGAGATATTTATCAAGTAACGGGAGAGATTGAAAAGTGAACCTCCATTGAATCAAGCTGGTGACGATAGAGATGGAAACCATCCATTGGAAGGACTACTGCAATTTCTGGAGGTTCAACCTGAGAATCGAAGGAACATGATTTTTGTGGCCACATCTTGTTTACACGCTTAGCAACCTCAGAAGCAATGGTTGTCTTTCCAGCACCTGGTGGGCCAGCTAATCCCACAATATGCCTGCATCGATATAAACCAGAAAGTTTGGAGATCAGATAACTCATTTGTGCAGGTTGGGCAGGTGGATAACGTGCCAAAATGGGTATTCTTTTGTCTGCATTGGGTTGCTTTGGGTTGGATTAGGTTGACAGACACCTTTTTTCCAACTCTTACAAATTTTATAATAATAATTTGTGTCTCGAATATGATATACAAAAATCATATATTCTTATGATAATAATCTAATTTTTTCAATAAAATGAGTTATAAAGTTTTATGCCTCATTGTAGACTCTGACCAACTTTCGACGCATTTTCCCACTTCGTTTTTAGCTATTTCCATTTTACTCATTTTATCTGTTAAAGATAAAAGATAACCCGAATACACCCAGTCATAATTATTGGGTCAAAATTGCCACCTCTATGGAAGCACACTGATTCATCAAGTTGATTCAGCATATCAAATACATAAGGAGTCACATTAATAATATGAATTAATGTGTACACTTTTTTTTTTTTTTAAGAATATCCCATGTACCCTATAAATAGCTTAATTTCTTAGTACCATAAATGTTGAACTTACGTCAAACTCATATTTGTCCCTGAAGCTGCAGTTGGCACTATACGTTCAGCCAAAGTATCATATATTTCATCCATGGACCTGGACAAATGGAAAGTTATCTAAAATCTGAGTTCAACAAATAATAAACTACGTTATTAGTATTTACCCTGATAATCAAACCAAAAATAACAGAGAAACCTCTTGTATCATGCTTACAGTCTTGTAAGCAGGTAATTACATAAGGATTAACTCCATATAAAGTAAACCACCTTTTATTTGACTTCTGTTTTGAGTAACCAACTTGTTTTAGGCCATAAAAAGAAAGAAAAAAAAAGTTGTCATCCAAAATTTGTAATTTTTGATTTAAACTATTACGTGGTTTTCATGCACCATGACAGCATCATGTCATAAAAAGACAATATGGCCAAAGTTAACAACACTTCAGATAGCACATCATCAGTTTAAGCGGTTAACATGTCAGACTACCTTACATCAAAAACTTAAGAATTCAATGATTTTCCGTAGCCTAAAAGAGTTACCTAAAATAGAGATTGGTCGGAAGTTGGCTACATACTTACGTTTTTATGAAATTTCCATTGGCCCTTTAAATAACATAAGATAAGCACATATGTGAAAACTGACTTTGCGCTCCAACAGGACCTCTCAATATTAAATCACATGCATACACACTTTTTCTAACATGGAAATGACCACTAAATGCAACAAACAATTACTCTTAAATCATGTAAAAAAGTCTCCGTCTATAGTAAGAATGAAAATTAATTTGAAGACAGTGGATAGTATTTTGCATAGTAGAACCAGGCACTAGTGATCTTATAGACAAACAATAAGTACTTTTAAAAATGACACACCGAGCCTCTACTATAGGAACCTCTTTCTTCTGGTTGCATAACACCTGAGAATTGATAATTAATCTATGAGTCCAACATAGCAGACAAACCCAAAACTGGAAATTGTAAGAAAACGTAGAAGATGAGCAAGAGAAATAACAATAGACCTGGACAGGGTATTTTTTACGCCTTGAGAATAGACAGTGATTTAGTGAAGGCTGGAATCTGCTTTTATCAGCAAACATGGATACAGAGCCTAGGTAGCATTGAGAAACGCCAACTTTCTTGAGCAACACCATATCTATAGTTTAGTTATACTCAATATTTGTTAGAGTCACGTGTGGATATATTATGAAATGCAATGTCAAGGAAACAGAACTAACATATGCAGGAGAGATTCTAGCTTGAAGGATTCAAGTAAATTTCACTTGCAAAGAAAAATTGACTATTGATCTAAACTCTACTAAAAAAAAAAGATCACAGACACAGCAAGTATGATAGAAGTCCAAGCGGATCTAATTAACATGTTTGAAAAGAATCATCAATTATATCTTCTCATTCGATTGAGTAGATCACTTTATGTTGTCTTTCAGGAATTTTATCTACTATAAACCCCAATTGAATTAAATTGAAATGCAAGATATATCCCACATTTCATCCTCAACTATTACTAGATATATATCCCCATTGAAAAATACACATAATTAAACATGCAGACACGACTGATAATGCACCAATTTTTACACTTTGACGCATCATTTTTTTTCCAAACTGAAGCATCAAAGTTGTAAAAAAGAATGGCGCATTGGGGAACCTATAATTAAGCAAAACCTTTCCTACCAATTTTACCCTATGGACCTCATTTCATTACATATGTATTATTATTACCTAAACTAGATATCAAAATTATTATTATTGTTTCATGTATTAGGAACAATCAGCAGAGCGAATGAAATAATAGTGAAAGCAGTAAGGATTTCTAGATTGCGTTATCATTCTATCAGATTCTCATATATGCCTAAAAATACAAACAGCACATATACATAATACACATATGTGAATATGAAATTGATTGTGAAATAAACGAATTAAGAGATAGATAGATTAAAAAACCTGATGAAGAAGGAAGGAAACAGGTCGGGGTGAATGAAGAAGAAATCTCCATCGTCTTCAAACACACAAATTAAATTCAAAGAGATTGAAATCAAGGGCTGATTCCCAGGTAGTAATATAATGCAACTCAAGTAATTGTTTGTTTAGCACAAACCAATCGATCTACGGAGTATTATTTAGTTATTATATCTATTTAGTTATAGTTATAGTATTGGATAATTTTACATTTCGGATTAGTTATTTTGGAGTTTATCTGTTTAAACTTAAATGGATAGTATATTATTTAACTTAAATTTTTCTATAATCAATTTAAATTTGAACCGTAAATAAAGTAAAAACGGCTCTCATAAAAAATACATAATGAAAGTGTGCAATCACATAATAAGTATCATATAGAGCAATATCTAGTTCAGAATTTACAAAACTATTCGAGTAAATCCTTCTATGGTAAATAGAAGTATAGATCCTACAACAAATAACATGCGTGTTTTGTATTATCCATCCAATTTATATTTATCCATTGAGTTAAAGCGTCTTAATGTATATCTACCGAATATCAAAATTTTGTTAAAGGTTAATTACAACCTCAAAATAAAACCAAACAATTGTTATAAAGAACAAAAAGATAGTACCACACAAAAAAAAGGATCATATAGGTTAAGTTATCTACCTTTTGTAGATAAAATGTAACAAAATAGAACAAAGTCATCGAATTAAGTTCAAATGAAAATGAAATTTTTTGTTAGAATGGAGTAATCAATCTCAACAATTCATTTCATCAAGATAATAATATTCTCACATTTTTTAAAATTGAATATCTCACAAACAGCTAGTCAAAAAATTATAAAAATTACATCATAAAAATCAGTGTTTTTTTCTTTACGATTTACCAGTTTTTAAAACCAACCAAAAAATGGAAAAAAAAATAAGTTCGTCGAAAGTATACCATGTGAAATATCTAATCGTAGAGAAAAAACCACTGATTTTTATGATGCAATCACATATTTTTTTGACTAGCCATTTTTAAAATATTTAACTTGGGAGGAAAGTTGAATTTTGCCAAATGAATTACTAAAATTCATTCCTTTATTTTTATTAAAATTCTCATTCTCATTAATCGTCTCTGAAATTATTATCCATTTAGTAATAAGTAGTAGATAAGAAGTATTTTTGTAAAATTAAGTGGTGTTGATTTGAATAAGACAATGCTTTCAGAAGTTCAATCGTGTAAGATTGGATCATGATCTGGTTCATTAAGTGATCCAGTCACTTGACAGTAGGCGTGAACAAAAAAATCGAAACCGAAAAAAAAACCGAAACCGAAACCGATCAAAACCGGTTTTTCCAAAAACCGGCGGTTTGGGAACCGGTTTGTATTATAGCCGTTAGGAACCGGTTTGTAACCGGTTTTTCCGGAACCGGGTTGAAAAACCGGTTTTTAAAACCGGTTTGAAACCGGTTTTTTGAGCTGTTATAATACTAGCCGTTTTTTTGAATTTTTGACCTTTTTTTGAGCTTTTTTTTACCATTTTGCCATCCTAAAACTAGTATAAATAGATACCTTGGGTTTGGTTTAGTCACAACACTCAATCTTGCTAATTCTAGTCTTTAAACACTCAAAACGCTTACAATTTACATACGAAAACTCTCAAAAAATTCTCTACTCCTCTCAAAACGCTCTCGAAACGCTATCAAAATGGCAACTCAATCTTCTTCAACTTCCACCGGTGTTGGTTCTTCAAATGCACCAACTATTGTTGAAGTTTTGGTAACCAAACGAAATCCGGAGATTTGGGTTAATTACGACAAAGTGTTATTGTCGGATGGTTCGACTAAGGCATTTTGTAAACGTTGCGGGAAATTTTTGAAAGCCGAATCCAACTCTACTTTGAGATCACATTCTACAAAGTATTGTGATGGAATCAAAAGTAATCCCGAGTCGGGTCAAGCAACTATGTCACGGGATGGAGGTATTTTTGCATATCAAGCGGAGCGGTGTCGAGAAGCATTTGCCGGCTTTGTGATTCAAGAAGCTTTGCCGTTCAACCACTTCGACAACCCTCGGCTTACTAAGGTTATTCAAGATACTCTTCAACCGCGATATAATCATGTAAGTCGTCTTACTCTTAGACGTGATGCTTTAAAATTGTGGAAAAATGCAAAAACTCAACTAATAATCGGTTTTGAAAACTTAAATACAAATGTATCATTAACAACCGATGTTTGGTCGGCTCCTCATGGTTTGCCCGGTTCGTACCTTTGTGTTACCGCACATTGGGTTGATCCCTCAACTTGGCAAATGATGAAACGTACCATTGCTTTTGAAAACTTTGACTATCCTCACACGGGTAAAAACTTATTTTACATGTTACGAGATGTAATGAAAATGTTTAAACTAGAACAAAAGGTTTTTTCAATCTCGTTTGATAATGCAACTAATAATACAAACGCCGTTCAAAGGTTAATACTAAAATACCAACCACCTTTGAAAGGCATTTTCTACCATAGTAGATGTGTTGCACACATCATTAACTTGGTTGTGCAAGACGGACTAGCGGTTCCACAAATAATGGTTGTAAAAAACGCGTATAAAACTATGTTACAAGATATATTTTGTTCGGGTAAGGCTAGATACAAACATTATATGAGATTATGTAAAGAAACGGATAACATTTTTTTAACCCCTAATTGGGACATGCCCGTAAGATGGAATTCGACTTACAACATGTTTATATGTGGTTTACGGCAACGCGACACTTTAACCGTTTTTCATGATCTACTTGTTCAAAAAGGCCTTGCAACATCATTTTCCTCCGAATGTTGGGAGGTTATTCAAAAGATAACCGAATTGCTCAAAGTTTTTAAAACGGCAACTACTTTATTATCGGGTGTTTATTATCCCACAAGTCATTTGGTACTTAAGCAAATATATTTAATGAGTTCAAAACTAAACGAATACGAATTTTGGGGTGATGTATATGCAATAATGGTGGCTCCCATGAAAGAAAAACTAAGAAAATATTTTAGAGAAATACCACCGGTAATTAGTTGTGCCGCCGCGTTAAACCCATGTTTGAACATTTCCGGGGTCGAATTACTTATCGATAACATTTGTTTTAATTTGGATTTGAATGATGAGAATCCACTTTTTGCACAAAATACAAAATCATATTTTAACAAATCTTTTAAAGATTTGTTTGGTCATTATTTTCAACAATTTAGTTCAACAACAATGGTTTCTATAAATCCGACTTCCACAATGTTTGCTTCATCTTCTTCCCAAGATCCCGAGATTAACTTATATAATAGTTTAAGACAAGAAAACCATAAAAGGGCAAGGGGTGATGGTGATGGTGACCAAAGTGCCACTAGCGAATATGGGAGATATACCGGAACGGATTTTTTATCCTCGATACCTACCGACGAATTCGCAAATTTTGATATTTTGGCTTGGTGGAAAAGGAGGGAATCTCAATTTCCCATTCTAACCATCATGGCCCGAGATTTACTAACCGTCCAAGCTTCTACGGTAGCTTCGGAATCCGCTTTTTCTCTTAGTGGCAGGGTACTATCTATACGAAGAACAAAACTCACACCGGCCTCATTAGAGATGTGTATATGCTTGAAGGATCACTTAGACGCCGCGGAACGCATACAAAACGTTTCCAATCTTGAAGGTGAATTGGAATACGAAGGAGATATACACGATATCGAAGTGGAAGCGGGTATGGCAATATCACTTTCCGATGAAGAGATTGCTCTTGATGAAGCTTCGCGAGAGTCTTCCTCCGAAGAAGATTTCGACATTTGAAGACTACCCAAATTGAAGATTAATAAAAGTTGAAGATTATGAAGAATATGAAGAATTATGAAGACTTATTGGTTTAAATAATATTTTTATGAAGATTTAGAAGACTTTTTTTTAAGTTATTGTTAAGATATGTTTCCATACATAATGTACTAGCATTCTATCCAAAAAAATTTGAAGAATACATTATTTTTCCCTAAAACGCTTAACGCTCGAATAAGATTGAATTATATAGAATTATTGGTTTAAATAATATTTTTATGAAGATTTAGAAGACTTTGCTTTAAGTTATTGTTAAGTTATGTTTCCATACATAATGTACTAACATTCTATCGGAAAATTTTTGAAGAATTCGTTGATTTTCCCTAAAACGCTTAACGCTCGAATAAGATTGAATTATATAGAATTATTGGTTTAAATAATATTTTTATGAAGATTTAGAAGACTTTGCTTTAAGTTATTGTTAAGTTATGTTTCCATACATAATGTACTAACATTCTATCGGAAAAAATTTGAAGAATTCGTTGATTTTCCCTAAAACGCTTAACGCTCGAATAAGATTGAATTATATAGAATTATTGGTTTAAATAATATTTTTATGAAGATTTAGAAGACTTTGCTTTAAGTTATTGTTAAGTTATGTTTCCATACATAATGTACTAACATTCTATAGGAAAAAATTTGAAGAATTTGTTGATTTTCCCTAAAACGCTTAACGCTCGAATAAGATTGAATTATATAGAATTATTGGTTTAAATAATATTTTTATGATGATTTAGAAGACTTTGCTTTAAGTTATTGTTAAGTTATGTTTCCATACATAATGTACTAACATTCTATCGGAAATTTTTTGAAGAATTGGTTGATTTTCCTTAAAACGCTTAACGCTCGAAAAAAACCGAATTATAAAGAAAAACCGGTTTCAAACCGGTTTTTCAACCCGAACCGGTTCCAAATCGACCCAAACCGGTTACCACCGGTTAGGGTTTTTCCTCTCCAAAAACCGAACCGGTTACAAACCGATTTTTGGAAAAACCGGTTTTTGTCTTCAAAAAAAAAACCGGTCCGGTTTGTCAACCCGAACCGGTTTTCTCTAAAACCGGGTTTTGTTCACCCCTACTTGACGGTAGTTGACACAAAAATATACTGTATAAATTAAAAGTTGAACCGACTTAACGAACAGACAGGCCTTGATGTAGCAATCTGTTGAATTTAACCCATTATTATGTTTGGGCCCAATATAAGATATAGGCCATAGGCCATCTCATATTAAGCACAACTTTTGAACGCCCAATCCTTGTACTCGATCTCCTTACTTTTCTTTCTTTTATTTTTTCTTTTACCTGGATCAATTTGTATTAGGTAAATAAATTCGAAGTCAAAGTGGAATGTACAATACTACACAAGTAAGAAAAAGTAGTATATTCGAGACTTACTTTACTCTTTTGCATGGTTTATGTCTAACGTGTTTTTTAATATGAAAAAACCCATGAAACATGATCATAATTAGGTAATTTCAATAACCGATTGGAAAAATAATAATTTAAGATTAAAGAGGTAACCAAAGGAACTCAGTTGCACCTTTTAAGTCGTCATAAAAGGATATCAGGGGGAAGGGGAACGCTGTCGGAACAGTATTTTGAAGCCGTTCAATAATTACGTCCCACTTCAAACGTTGTTTGTTTATTTTTTTTAATTTTAATGGTATTATAACCTTTAATTTTTAAAAATTAAGAAAAAACTAACGGTTATATATTTGACTGTTTTTTTTGTTAACTCTATTTCTTATTTATATATACCATATTTCAAAAACAATTCTAAACATATTAAAAGACTCTTTCTCATCTACAAACTAAAATCAATATTTCAAAAACTCAAAACTCTATTATTTACAATAATGTCTTTCGATTCTTCTTCCGACGACGATACAACGTTGCAACTCCTTATTCAAGCTCGTAATTATTGTAATAAAATTTTCAATTCCTTAAGAAGAAGCCGAAAGTTTCAACTGGTCACTTTACATGATAGAGACATGCACGAGGGCATTCGATCCAATCTTGTGGAGCGTATTTGGAGGAATCATGATTTAGCATAATTTTTTTAACGTACTTTTAATTGTTAAGACTTTTTATTTATTGTATTTCAATTATTTATTTTTATTTTTAATGAATTTATTTATTTTATTTAAACTATTTTTTTACTTATTTATATTAATTAAATTATTTGAATTTTTCAACAAAGAAAAAGTCATAAATGAAATTCAGAACATTGTTCTCACCTTTCATCTTTTCATAAATTTATAACTCCTAAGTCACTATTTCGTATGCTCAAAAATGACCTAAAATATAGAAAAGAGATTGTGAATCATCACTAAATTTATCAATCAAATAAATCTATTGTAACGCATGATTGGAAAATTATCTGAAAGATAACTATATAGTTTATTGAAACAATTTAACATATAGTTTCTTGTCTTTATTCGAACTGAAAAAATATCATCAATTTTTAAGTTTATTTTATTTTCTTTCAATATGTTTCAGATGTATAGGCAGATCAAATTATTCAAAATCAAAATATATACTTAGATAACTAAAAAAGTGGACATATTTGAGATATCTGCATGCGATCGTGTACACCCAACATCACTATATGAAAACCAAGCATTTCACCATGTATAGATGGCATGCCACGTGGAGGAAAAAGAGTGGTGGAGTAAAGATGAGGTTCAATCCATGTAATCCAATTTTTGTGGTTCCATTGAATATTTTTTTCTAGTAAACCAATCAAAATCGTTCAAATTTATATAAAAACACAAACTGAACCCCTCAACTTTGAAGTGTAGTCTTCATTTTTTTAATCTTCAAGTTCTTGCAAATCAATAGAAGAAAAAGAAGATGGCATCCATCTCTGCTTCCATTTCTACCGCCTCACCATCATTCTCTTTGGTGCAAAAGCCATCGATTACTACATGCGGTTCTCCGGTTATCGGTATGTTTCAAATCCAATGGTAGTTATGTTTTAAGTTTTAAGTCGCACCCACTATTCACTTTTTAATACTTTTGCGTCTGAATGAAGATTTGAACTCACAGATTTTTGGTTAACGAGCCAATCAAGTACTAATAGTGTTAGGCTAAAGACTGTTAGTAATTAACTTTAGTGTATAGTATTGCCATTGGGGATAAAACACAAATTTAAATGATTGATGATCTATAACTATTAGCAGCTCTATTGATAAGCTCACTTTAAGTAACTAGAAAAACTAAAACTATCAAAAAAACGATTGGGAAGCTCATTTTAATCTGTTTGAAACTATTTGGATCTGCGTTTACAAAGTGATTATATAAGATGATCAATTTACTAAAAACTGAAAAGTGAGATAGTTTGGTTTACATTAGTTTATAGCCACTAATCACTTTAGTTTCTTGTGGTCACAGCTTACTTTTTCTCTTCAAAACTAACATTTTCCACTTTAATTTATTAGAAAATTGGAATATACTTTTACCAAATTCTTAAAAGTGATTATTGTGAAATGGGAATTAATGAATACATACGCAAACTATTTCCATAGAATAAATACTTGTGTACTAATTAATTTAATCTTTGCACTTGATTAAAATGGGGATTAATGATGTCGTTAATCTTGATCAGGATTGCCATCAATGAGCAAGATGGGAAAGGTGAGGTGTTCGATGGAAAGTAAGCCAGCCGTCACATCAGAGAACGTTGCACCCAAGTTGAGGATGGGTGCACCATCGTTGATGGCTGCAGCCGTCGCTGCAACTATGTCGAGCCCAGCAGCTATGGCTCTAGTGGACGAGAGAATGAGCACAGAAGGAACTGGACTACCCTTCGGTCTAAGCAACAACCTTCTTGGATGGATCCTTTTTGGTGTCTTTGGTTTAATTTGGACCCTTTACTTTGTCTACACCGGTAGCCTCGAAGAGGATGAGGAGTCTGGTTTATCGCTTTAAATTTTCTTGCCTAAAATGATAATTTGCCAATTGTGATGGACTTATGTGTAATATTATTCATGTATCCTTTGTACTTTGATCGTGAAGTATTTGTGTTTATGAGAATTGCACTTTTGTCCTTCTAGATTTGAATCTTGTAAAGTTTGATTTCATATCAATAGTGCATCTATTTTGGAAGAAAATATTGAATGGAAGTGTTTATATCATCTCGTTAACATTTTAACGCCATCACAAATTTGGGATTTTGTGTATAGTTAATGAGGATAGGATCAAGAAATTGTTACTGTTTTTGGGTCAGCCTTTTCAACCCGACCATTTTGGCACAATACTAAAAGTGACCCATTTGTAGGTATAGAGAGACATACATCAAATGGAGCTTAATGTAGACTACTAGAATATAAGTCGAAGAAACACATAACAAAAAACCATTATTTAATAAACCATATATAAGTGAATTCTACGTATCCATTCATTACAAATTCATGTTAATATCTCATACATTCTTGTGTATTTTCGAATAGCATTGTGCCTCCTTTATTGTTGACATTATATCATTATTACATAAAGAAGAACTTTGACTATGGCATAACGAATTAGGATATGAATCTACGAAACAAATGATGGTTGATCTAAATGGAGTTGTAGATCTGCTTGTGAAACAATAGGTTCAGCCACTGTTATATACACCGAGCAAACAATTATAACGTGGACATGGAGAAAATGAAACGAAGTTGTACATTTCTTCATTTTGAAGATTGAACAATTTCGTTTCAGATTCTATATGTCCACGACCAATTGTTTTATCAGTGAATATAACAGTGATTGAATCTATTGTCTCACTGGCAGATCAACTACTCAATGGTCAACTATCATTTGTTTCATAGAACCATCTTCTATGTGATCAAGGTCAATCACTCCACACCATTACGCTCGTGAAAGTCTTTGCTTTCCACCAAACTGGTCAAACCTTGAGAACCCGCCATCGACATGATCATCCAGAACCTAATTATACTTTTGAAAAGTATGTTATATGCTATTTTGTTTTTTGGCTTCCTAAGTTTAGTTATTTTTGGGTCATACAACGAGCTAGTGGGAGATCTAGAAGTGATATAGGGTATGCAGTTATGCACGTGTTTAATCAAAAACTCTTTTCTATAAATTATGTAATATAAAAAAAAATAGAAAATATTTAGGTGATGTCTCGGGTTGTTTTATTTATACCACTTATCTACTTAAAAATAAGTACGTTTCAACCTACTTATTTTTAATTACTTATTCCCTTTAAAATAAGCAGGTAAATAGTTTCATATAGTGTTTAGATTTACTTACTTGGTTCGAAATAAGCAACAATAAGCAAAAATCATATAAGCATTTATAAAAAGCAATTCTAAACACTCTCTAAATGATTATGCGTACTCAAATTATCTTCCGATAATAGTAGTGCATACTCTAGCTAGAAATCTCGAATCCGCCACCAGATCATATAGCACAACGTACTTTGACGTCACATTATGACCAGATTCTGTTAACTATTTTCAGAAAATGCTTTGACAAATTTAGTAACCAAGTACAAAGAAGAAAAGACTTACTATCTTATTTAGAAAAGCGAATGAGATGAAAGAATTTAATTCTGAATATGAATACAAATACAAATACCTTTAGCCCTTTTATAAGAGTTTCAAGGAAACTACAAGGAACATGCTCTTAATGTCACATGCAAATTAGGAAATAACACTAGATATCTCTTATTCGTCTAATATTTTATTAGTTAAAAAACAGGTGAACGATCGAGGGAAACAAGCAAGAACCTGCTAATTGACCCTGTAAAAGTCAATGGTCCTACTAGTCAATATATCAACTTGAATCTCTATGCTAGCACATTCCTTTACAACTTACAAGTTGTAAAGCATAGTTCTGTCATATATTTATTGTTAACGTTTCTAGACAAATTTATATTAACGCTTTTAGACAAATCTATACAAGCATCTATATGACATCTAATTTAAGTGTTGCCAATGCTTAAGTAGCCAAACATATATTTTTTATCCTTCAATTTTTAAACGTTTACATAAATTACCTTCTTTTTACATCTGGTATGACATCTAATTTATGATCTGTTAACGGCACATACGTTTTCACATCTGCCATGACATCTAATTCATGTTCTGTTAGCCATATATGTTTTCTCCAAAACACATACGATGTTTATGATTATTTCAGGATCAAATAATCACTATTTGCAACTTAATTAATTACCAAGAGACAAAGTAATCACTTCTTTTAACTCAAGAGATCTTCACATGACATCTCTTATGTTATTTTTTCTTCATGATATGATGATATCCTTTATGATAATTTGATCATTATCCGAAAACTATGTCATTTAATCTTTTTCGCTTTCGCACGTATCACATGAACACTTTCATACGTACTTACAAACACCTCTAAGTCAGTTGAGATAGAATCAACATAAAAACCATAACAGTGACTAAAGAAATTAATGTATTCGTTATAAATATTTCGAGTAATTCCTTAGAATAATCCTTATAATATACATTCAACATAGAACTAATATCGGGGTTTTGTAGATATGTTGAAGAGATGGATTTGAGCATATATACAAAATTATGTTTCTAGAAACTTGGAAATCATATATATTGTTAACGATATCTAACATATGAGTTGCCATTTGCCAACAAAATGAATCAATATATATATATATAGAGGAATGATTCATAGGAAAGCTTCACTCTTAGGGGAAAAAGGGAAGTAAATCTGGGCCGTCCGTTAACATTCTTTACGGGCAGTTAACATTAATGAATTACCCATTATTTACGGGCAGTTAGAGGAATGTTAACTGCCCGTAAAGAATGTTAACGGACGGCCCAGATTTACATCCCCCTTCCCTCAAAATTACCCATTCCCCATTGATCACTCCCCTATATATAAATGTCAAAAGTAGCAAAGAAAAACGAATAAGAAAAATTGAATTCTAACATCTAATAAGTTCTCATTATTTGGATGATCCGATTGATAAATAAAAACTGACCTCATGCTTACAAGAGTGGAGTAAATGGTTGAACAGGTAACGTCGAGGAAAGAACTCGAGATCTCACATTCTTTCAATCAATTAACTAATTAAGCTTTGATCGATGTCCCACCTAACCCCCCCTATATTTTGTTTTATATAATTCATAATATAAGATGCCATGGCGGCTCCTTTGTAAGCTACACAATCGATAATAAGACTTTCAAATATGCATTAATAGTTGTACATATTCAAAATGAACTCAGTAACCCTTAAACATTTGTTTAAGTACACTTAATTTATGCATGTCAGAATTACTTAATGACGGTCTTAAATGCAAACATCTTAATATGTTAAATTTGGAAAATTGTATGTTTCACTTGTTTTGTCAATTTAATTGCTTACGAATTGAAAGGATTTGTTTAAAAATAACTTTAAGAAGGTTAACCAATTTTGAAGAGAATTTTAAGTTTTCCAAGAACTTCTTAGACTTAAAGATAATTAGCATAAGCTCCAAATTATTTGACTGATTATATTGAGTTATTATGAGTTCAAACATGAATTTTATACGTTAGATTCAGATCTTTTATACGTTATTAAATTTAGCCATAGTTTTCGAAACGAGCAAAATTGTTCCTGTTCACTAAATACCAATATTCTTTTCACATGAGTGCTTTCAGCTGGCTTCGTGTTTGCGTTTTCACACATACTCGGTCACTCATGAGGACTTGGTCTTATACGTAGGCACACATGACGAGGTCTAATCAAACATCAAAATGTTCATATACAGTATTAACAAACAAAAGGTCAAAATCAACATCATTAATTAAATATTAGAGTATCAGATCATATCAGATTAGTATAGCCCAGTCTGTTTGTGAATTTAGGGTTTCTAGAGTTTCTATGTAACTATTATAAATAGTTGATGAATAATACTCAAAACTTCACGGTAAGAATGAGTATTCGTACTGAATTTTCGTTCCCGTGCCAGTACTGAACCGATATTTTAAATGGTTCGGTATTAAACTTACTTACGAAGGCAGTCAAGAATAAAGAAAACGTCCAGATTAAAGAAAGTTGGCTCTTACATCTACTCGCCCGAATTTTAAAATTTGTTTTATAGTAATTTTGTAATTTCCCCTTTATTTTAGTACATTTATGCATCAGTTCGAACGTCCAATTTACTCCTATTCGAACCGCAAGGTCATATTAAAGTATTGGATCAGATTAGATTAGTATAGCCCAATCCGTTTGTAGGTCTAAGGTTTCTAGAGTTTATATGTAACTATTATAACTACTTGATTAATAATACTCAAACACCGTACGATATTCATTATTTAATATTAAATTATATCCAATAATTATATACAATGGTATTTGTATTTTGTTTGATATTATTTATCGAATTGAATCTAGTTATGTTTGTGTTGGTTGAGTATTTGATTGATTATGAAAATAAATAAGTAACTCAAAAATGTTACGTGTATAAGAATTTTGGAGCAACATTGTAGAAGAATCTTGCTTAAATAAGAGAAGTCTCACGTAAATAAGAGGAGTCTCGCTCAAATGTGAAGTTTTAGCAAAAAATTATGTTAGCTGGATATAAGGTTTAGTTGATCAAATGATTATTTGATTAAATCAGAAAAGAGGAGATTAAGTTGATGTATATACGCTTCCACAAGGATTATTCCATTTTCACTATATATTCTTTTTATGAAAAATGATATATCAACCGAGAAGTGATATTTTAGTAGATGTTGAATTTTCGTTTTTCTCTTTGGATCTCGAGTAAAAGCAATAAACTTAACTTGAACCGGTTTAAGTGGTCTAGTGATCCATGCTCGTCCATTTTACTACTTGTGTGATATTTTCTTTTTCTCTAACGTATTACTAGTTGCTTAGTAAAATGTTCGTTGTTAAGAAAAGAAATTGCTACCTTAAACACATGTCAATTATCAAGTATGGTGTTTTGAAAGTGAGTCTTCTTGTAAACATTGTTCACAGATATTTAACATGTAACATTGGAGTAACAATAAAATAAAATTTGTTGGACGTGTATATCGTTGTCTTTTCTCTTTTTATTACTGTATTATTATGTTAGGAGACACGTCAATAAGCTCCAGGTGCTTGCACTATACAAGCAAGCAACATAATACTTGAGTTATGTATGGGTTGTGCCGTACAAGCAAAATAATTGTTGAAACGGGTATGAGGATCTACTCGTAGCCCCACATGAAATGGTCCTCTAATTGAACTTTGACAATATTAGAGGTGAACAAATGGATTTTAGCTCGAGTCCAGAGTTACAAAAAATTTAACAAAGTGTGGTCCAAAAAAATTCGATCTAAAGCCTGATTTGGCCCGGAAATTCTAAACATGTTTGATATTAGCTATGAAAGACCGGTCCGGGCCAGGTTATGCCTAAAGTCCGAAAAAAAACCCAAAACCTAAAAAAGCTCGAAAGCCCAGACTTTTTACTAAAAAAATCCGTGCTTTTTCCCGAAAGCTTGAAAGCCCAGACTTTGTACTAAAAAAAGCCTGGACTTTTTCCATTTAAGCACCATGTGTTTCTAAACTAAATGTTATGTATTTTAGTGTAAGATTGTAAGTTATATTTATGGATTATATGTCATGTCTCTTTGAAAAATGTAACTTATTAGTTTTTGTTAAACGAAATTTTAATTTTAATATTTATATGTATGTGTATAATTAAATTGTAATATCTTTTAATATGAAAATCACATCTGCTTGTCATAGATATCTTTTTATCAAAGATTTGCTATTAATGCAAAAGTTACAAAGTACAAAAGGCTATACATATTTGATAATAGCAAGTCTCGTCGTTATTTATTTTAATTATCAAATCTTTTGGTAGTTGGTGTCTAGGTGACTTAATTTGATCATGAATGTTGTAAAGCTAAGCTTTACAATTAATGATACTTCAACACTTGGTCTTGAAGACATATCTCATCGTCATCTTTTTCATTTTACAAGAACCCATTTCAATACTCAATTTCTAACGACTCTTTTACTTTTTCCCTACATGCATGTCTATCGGCTATATATCTTTACATTTTATAAATAAGTAGTAAGTTTGTTAGATTATTTACCAATTTAACAATCTTCATCCTCTTTACTTACTTCTACTTCTAATTACTCAAGTCTTTAATATTTTTTTTATTTCAATTTTATTTACACCTTTCTAATCCTATGGCAAGTTCATCAAGTCAAGGTTTTAGTTCTCAATCTACTACTACTCCTTCATCTCAATCTACTACTACTCCTTCATCTCAATCTGAGAACTAGGTTGTGTTCGATAAAAGCATAATGCATAGAGCACCAGTTTGGGATCATTTTGACCTCATTCGAGGTACCGATGGGAAAAGATTTTCTCGATGTTTACATTCTGGCAAGATTTTATCGACAACCGGTAACTCTACGTTAGGTCGACATTTTACAACCGAAGTGTGTAAAAAGGTGAGACCGACTTCCCAAAATGATCAAGTGCAAATAGGAAGAGGTGGACTAAATTGGCAATACAATGACCAATTATGTCAAGAGATGGCGACAAAAATGGTGATACAATGTGGTCTTCCATTCTCTATTTTAGACAATCCGGTCGTCACTGAATGTATTCAAACGACTTTACAACCAAAATAACCCGAATGACTCTAAAACGATATGCTTTATAAATGTGGGGGATTGCCAAAAAAATAATGCAAGACTAAATTTTTAAATTTTGATGGAAAAGTTTCTTTTACTTGTGATCTTTGGCAAGCTCTGTATGGATCATCCAATTCATACATACACATGATTAATAGGAAAAAAAAAAAAAAAAAAGTAGAAAAGCCCGGGCTAAGCCCGTTCAGGACCTAATAGTCCTAGTTTTTTTGTTAAAGTTCGGGATTAGCCCATCCGGGATTTTTTAGGCCCGCCCTTTGTGCACTTCTACTTGACATTGCGTGAATGAATATATATATATATATATACGTATTATACTAGATTTACACCCATGTATTACACTGGGTTGTGTTGATAACAATGATATAATCATAAAAATAAAATAAAAGGTTAGAAGTATAAATGCTAATGTCCTCGAGAAGTTAGAAGTATATGCTAGATTTACACCTCAGTGGTCAAAAATAGAGAATTGAAGACCACATTATAAGTATATTATATTGTAAAAATTTTATGAATATATTTTTGGAAAATCATGTTTCTTACAAAACTTGTAAATTACTCAAAAAGCTTTAAGACTTTATTTTACACGCAAATTATATCAAACATTTACCACTCTTTTTTCACGCACATTTCTCTCCATCTCTACTTATTTTACACAAAAATATCAAGCGAACCAACGAACGAAGACACGGACGAGGATTAATTATCGTTTTTTTTAATTAGCATTAATGTGAGGTACTTTATTTAGTTAATGTAATTTTTGTTATTAATATAACCTAATTTTTTATTAATGTAATTTTTATCATTAATGTAACGTACTTATTATTATTATTATTATTATTATTATTATGTTTAAAAAATATACGTGTTTGTATTAATAACTAAGAAATAATGTAACGCCAAAAAGTTTAGTTCTTGTTTCATTATAAATAAAATTTAATTTTTATTTAATTTTTTAGTTTTTGTATTGATATGACATTAAGATAATAATTAATTTTTTAATTTTCAATTATATAACAATAAGTGATCTTGTAACCCCGCACGTGTTCTCACTAAAAACTAATTTTGTTTTTGAACTTTAGCCCACTAATCATTTATTTTCTAAGCATGCGCTGCTAATCATTAAAAATAAAAATAATGACATATAATTACGACTTATGTGAACAAATATATCTAGAAAGTCATTTACATATAAAACCAACACAAGATTTATAGTTTATTGAAAAGGAAGATTACCTGAATACATAATGCACAATTCAATTAATTAGTTTCATAATGTGTTTTTTAATTTATCGTGTGTCTTTTATATACAACAACAATAATAATATTTAGTCATGTCAGACCGATATGACATAGATAGAATCTAACTAGCTATACATTCACCTAGAAGTAGAAAAAATAGTTTCATAAAGACCTTTTATATCTTGAGGCTTTAAATAATCTATTTGTTTATATCTATATATATACTAAACGAAAATAAAATGTTCTTTCATATTTTGCCACATAAGTAAAATGACATGTGACGACCTCTTATAATTTAAAAATAAATAATTATTTAAATTTAAAAGATAAATTAAAAAGTAAATTTAGATGGTGCTAGATAATATTTGAATATAATAATAATTAATTAAAAATTTATGAATTCTACTCGAACACTAATAAAAAATAATGTTAAACTATTAAACCTATAAAAATTGTTTAATTTAAATTGTTATGCATCTCACGATTTAAATTTAATTTTATTATATAATAATATCTTCCACTTTAACTATTTGGTTAAACAACATTAAACCCTCAAACTTCTAGCTCTACATAAAACAATATGTTTTTCACTATTAGTTCTAGCTTTGGACAAAATTTACTAAACATATTCTAATATAAATAAAATATATATGACTCGTCGTAGACAAAATATAAGTCATATATAAGTCGTTATCAAAAGAAAAACACATACTTTATCAAAATTTGGATAAACACGATCAATTCTCTTAAATAACTTCTCAAAAATTATAAAAAAAATAAAAAGTTAAAAAAAGATAGCCAAAAAGGTTTTTTTTTTTTTTTTTTCTTCTCTCTTTTTCATTATTTTTTCTTCATTTTGAGCAAAAACAATTCAGTCCATGCTATTTCACAAATACAAAACCTCTCTCTACACACTCTCTCTCTCTAAAACTCTCGATTTCGGTTTGCAAAAACATGATCTAGCGACCCTTTTGTCCAAATTCACAACAAACCACGTTCTTTCTTTACAGATCATTCATACCCATCTCCTTAATCTCCGCAGATCAAAGGTAAAGTACATCACTTTTTCTCACGCATAATCATGTGTTTGTGTATGCGTCTTAATTTCGTAATTATTGCAATATTATATGAGTGCGTCCCCGTTACTTCAATGCAGGTATTTAATTGACATATATACGTAAGGTCCATCTGTTACCCTAAAGTTTGTTGTTTAACATGCATTATTGTTTTATTAGGTAGTACGTGAACCTTGGTGTGTGTTTACATAGCTGCACACCAGGTGTTTGATGAATTGCTAGTGTTGAAGATGTCGAGTAATCTGGTCGTAAAAGTACGAAGAAATGAGCTAGCGGCATGCATGACATGCCCCATTTGTAATAAGCTATTAAGAGATGCAACAACTATCCCTGAATGTCTTCATACTTGTGAGTACTGCTGTATCTATTATATTGTAAATTTCTAATCTTTATAATTGTTATAGTACTCGAAAGTGAGAATTTGGTGAATTTTGTCTTATATTGAAGATTGCAAACTGATTTATATGAAATTATTTGATTTCTTGTTTCATTGATCTAATTGGTTTTATGTTTTGATTTCTGCCTTTTTGTTGCTGAAATTAGTGTGTTTTAAACTTTTAATTGAAAGCTTTAGGCTGATGTTGATTTACCCTAATTTTGTAATGAATGCCCAAATTTGTATGACATTTTGCTGTTGGGCTGTTCTATAGCTTATATAGTTTGCATATTCTAATTGGCTACAGGGTTCAATTTAGAGAGCTAATGTGATTAATAATAAAAAGATGCGTTTTTACGATTCAATATGTTGAGTGATAGAGATGACTGCATGATGCCTCTTTTTTGACCATCTGTGAGATTACTTAGATGTAGGTAAAGGATTCAAAATGGATGGATAGGTTACAATGATGCTACTTTAATATTCTTGTTGGATTTCTATCCCTCTTCCAATTCTATGAAACCTTTGTTTACTTTTGTGTCTTGGATATCTTTCAGTCTGCAGGAAATGTATCCGCAAAAAACTCTCAGATGAAGAACTTGAATGTTGTCCAATTTGTGATATTGATCTAGGATGCGTTCCTATGGAGAAGCTGAGGTTCTCTCTCCCTCGTTATTTCTCTCTCTATATATATATATGTATGTTGCTGATCACATTTTTTTGGTAAAAAGGATAGGATGTTTACAAAATTTGATTAGATTAGTGTTTGAAGAAAGTCTATGCACATGCCTCTTTATCTGCATTTAGTGTCATATTAAAAAATATTTTAAATTCAAAGTCTTAATTTTAGGGGGTTCTGGAAGTGCGTTTAAACTTTGTTTAGCTTATTGCTATGAGAAGTTGAGATTAGACTTTCGATAATCAGCCAAGCAGTTGCCATAAGAATCTGATATATGGTGCATAGTATGAACTATATATACATTCAGCAGTTCAAAAGCTGAAGTAATGAGCTCAATGAAGTTGACATACTGACATGTTATCGAAGGGAAGTGCATCAGATTCTAGTAAGGGTGCATCCGATTACATAATCCAAGCTGTTTGTTTTAGCTATTTCGTTAAGAGAATCAATAGGATCATAACAATTGACTACCTATAAATATGCTATCTGCCCATAATCACAATTCTCAGCAACACCTTTTTTTACATTATTTGAACTTTAGTAGTGAATGTATGTTTTAGTTTAAGTATAGCTTATATTGTGGGTCTTCTATTAATACACTACCAAGTGAAACATTTTACTTTCAATTTGTGATATAATCAACCATACTGATATTATTAAAATAAGCCATCTATACTGTAAAAGTACCAGGAAAAGCAGCCATTTTTATCAGTATAAATGGATATTATTGTATGAGGATGCAAGAATCATATCCAAATCCAAAATTTATATCTATGTTATTTCTTGATCACAGCTATTCTGCATCATGCATCACTGCTAATTAGGCAGAGTATTCAAGCTCATATACAAACATTTAATGAGTCAAAACGGACAATATTGTGGGACAGGTCAGTCTGGTTAGGTTGACCCGAAAAGCTTCTGGTTGAGATGAAATGAAACATTTCAATAATTATACTGATTTGAATAGAATAGTTGAGGAGTTGTATGCATCAAAAATACTTTATCGGCAATATTTGAGCCATTTAGCCCGTTTCCTATTAGCTAAATTCTTTTATTAAACCTACTAGAGATTAAATATAGCCTCAATTGTCGACCCATTCATAAATAAAGGTACAACATATGTGAAATATCATACAAATTCATTTCCCTTTTGTAGCATCATATCCTTATGTTATAATCCTAAAGGAACAGTGTCTGTGAACTATCATAGTAACATTGACGCATTTGATTAATGAAACATTATTATTTATTATTCATCAAACAGGCTGGACCATAATTTGCAAGATGTGAGGGCAAAAATTTTCCCATACAAACGGAGAAGGGTGAAGGCCCCTGAAGTTACACCGTTCATTACGTTGCCATTAAGGCGAAAAGAGAGATCACTTTCATCTCTAGTAGTCAGTACGCCAAGAGTGTCAACACAAACCACAATGACAGGAAAAAGGTCAAGAGTTGCTTCAAGGAAGAAATCACGTGGTTCAAGTTTCTCAGTGGAAAAACCTGTCAAGAAAGACGATGACTCTATGGAAGAGTGCCAAGAGAGTTCCAGTTCACGTGAAACTTCAAACAGGATGAATCACAACTCAAAGCAGGTAAACAAGACCAATGATTCTTGACTACAGGTGGCAAAATGGGTGGGTTGGGTACTAGTCGAGTTGATGAATCAAAATGGTGCCTTTCAGTGCTAGTCAAACAGGTCTGGTCTTTTTGGGCTGGGCTGCGTTGGGTTAGGTTGACCGGTCACCACTTCTTTTTGTGCTTTTCTTTTAATTTTTTTTTTTTTTTTTGTAAATAATAAATGTATAAAATGTAGTTACAAAACTGATATATTCTAATAAAATGCTTTAGGAGATTGTAACTGTTTTAATACAGTTTAGGCGAATTTCATCTGTTTGACCTGTTAGAGCTAATGTATAACCATCTCAACCATTTCTGGTAATGGTTGAAATTTTCTGTGTCTGACTCCGACCATGTCACCATCTTTTTACATTTAGACAGACATGAATTTAACTACTGTTTTATCCTATTTAAATTCTAAGTTATGGGTGGCAAAATGGTAACATTGGGTAACGGGTCAATTGAGTTTCAGTAAAAATGAGTACCTTTTTAGTGCGAGGTGAAGATAGTCTGGTCTGGTTGGGGTGGGGTGGATTGACTGGTCACCTATTCTTTATCTGTTTTTTAACTTTGATAAATAATGAATGTCCTCCATATTATATGCTTATGCTGCTAGAATAGCTATCCAATTTATATAATGAAGAAACCATTTAAGAGGTTGTACTCATATCAATAGACTCTGTGCGCATTTCTATCTGTTTGACCCATTAGAGTCTTAGCGATAAAGTATAACCAAAAATTGACGCCTTCAACTCTGACAATGTCACCACCTTTTTTTACTTGCACACAGTTTTCCTTTTACAATCCTAAATAAATGTGACTATAGAGGTAGAAAAATGGGCACGTTTGATAACATGTCAAATAGGTTGGATGAAATCGATTACACTTTTGGGGATAGTTTGACGGGTTTGATATAACCCATATATTACTGTCTCTAAATTTGACAACGTAGCCATCTTTTTGGACCTTGGACATCGTTGTATTTACTTCCTAAATTCTATTAGTATTCTTCTATCTTTAATGAAGATAACAATAAACATGCAGAATTCTTCGAGTGCTGAACCATCCAGCCATCTTCCTTCTGATGAAGAAAAAGAAGGTGAGGTTCCTTGGAAAGAGAAAGTTGACTGGAAACCTTTGAATGATCTCGTGGAAGCAGCAAATCGGAGTAAATCTTCAAAACTTACTTCTAAGGGACCCACTGTCAAACCAGAACCATCATTTACCCTTAAAGGTGAAGGACGTGTGCAAAAAACTAAAGGGAAAGACCTGTCACAGAAATCTAAAGTTCAAGATGATAAAGATCCTATTAAATCAGTTAAACCTAAAAAGTTTAGAAGGAATCGCAAAAAGAAGTCAAATGGCTTAGCTGCCCAAGCTATGTCGGATGCTGGTGCCAGCAATTTGGGTCTTGACAAACGAACATATCCTATTTGGTTCCAGTTGGTGCCATTTGAACAACAGTGAGGACTCCATTTTAGCTTTAGTCAGTATTCTTAGTCGAGACTCTTACTACTATAGGTGACAAGATGGGCGGGTCATGGTTAAAGGATAATAAATAATAATGGGTTCAGGTTAAGAAGAGCCATTTTATAGCATGGCTCGAAAAAGCTCGCGTCGGCTCCAATTTTAAAGTTTTTCTGTCATGAATCCTTGATGTGTTAGTTATGAGTACTAGGGGTGTTCAATATTCAGTTTGAAACCGTTTAATCCAAATACCGACCTGAATGAAAACCGGATTTAAAAAACGGTTTTTGGATCGATTAGAACCAAAACCGAATTCAATATTCAGTTTTCGGTTTTATATTTTTTGAATTCGGTTAAACCGAAAACAGAATTCAAATTAATAAATATATTAAATTATTAATATATTAATATATATGTGATTTTTTGAATTTGGTTGAATACTTGAAGAGTTTAGCGTTTTAACGAGTTATGAACTTAGCTATAAAGTGTTTGTGAAAAAAATTTGTTTTGTTTAAACTTTAAATTTCACATACATTGATAGTTTCATACCTTGTGAACTTGAAATTGGTTTATTGGTACCACTTGTTAATGGTTAGATTTATGTAGTTTGTATGGAATAATTGTGCATATTTTGTTCCTTTTTATGTTGAAGGGTCTTTTTGGTTAAGTTTTTTTGTTTTTTCGGTTTTAACCGAAACCAAACCGAATTCAAATTTTTTTTTCGGTTTGGTTTCGGTTTAAACATTTGAATTCGTTTTAAGTTTGGTTTTTGGTTTTGCTCCTAGAAATTTTGAAACCGAATAACTCGAACTGGTAAAACCAAGGAACCTATAAACCGAACCGATGAACACCCCTAATGAGTAAGGAAAAATTATTATTACAAGAATAATATTAATCTTTTGAGTAGAACGATTTAGGAGGTTGGGTGACTTTCACCCTGTTTGACTCATTCGACCTATTGGTCACACTCTCTTTTTAGCGACAATATTTGACCCATTTGACATAAAGCACAACCCAGTTTGACCCATTTATAAATATATCATCAAATTTGCTACCTCTATTTAGTACCCTCTCAGAATAGATTATAGTGACTTACATGTATGTTTTTTCTAATCTTCACTTTTCAGGGAAGGGGAACCCTTGCGCCAGATAGAAGGACGTTATGTTAAATTGAAGTGAGTTTTCCTTATCCACTTACCTTTTTAGTACACAGTTCCATGCATTGTGAATATACACACACGTCAAATATGTGTTAATTAACTGTCTGACATGATTTTGTTGTCATATTGTTTGTCTAATTTCAAGGTTTCTAAAATTGGTTAAATTACCCGAAAAAAATGTATGCCTTGTTGTTCATAGTTTTGCTGATTCTATTACAGAGGAAATGCAGGCCTCCATAATTGCTTTATGAAGATTTGATGATTTGTAAATAGTTAGTGTCTAGTATATGATTACAGAACTATGCTATCGCAAATTTAGTATGTTTCTTTCCTTCAAAAAAGAAAAAAAAAACGATTTAGAAGGCTGTAAGAATTAAAAATGCACGTTGGACGGCTTATAGCCTGGTTCCTTTCCTGTTTAGCTTAATATTTGACGGATAAACCATAACCCAATCGTCGTGGTTTTTATCCCGTTAAGTCACAAAGTCTTTAGAAGGAAGGTCCCAATCTTGTTTCACGATTCTTGTTTTTTGCTGCAAAGGGTCAATCTTTATCAATTCGCCTTCTTTTTACTTCAATTTCATGTCAATTTTGGTTCTTGATCACATGTATACGTGGAGATAAGCCTGCATTTAGTTATTTATAGATGGATAATAATAGAAATTTGTTCTCATTGTCTGGTTTGATATGGTCACAGTGATGGAAATGTACCTATTTCGATTATCCAAAAGCTGGTGATGAACAAACTGGAACTTCCAAGTGAACATGAGGTAAGTCAATCAAGCACTTTTATTATGAGGGTCCTGTTCATACAATGTGAAGGAAATAAAATATGTGATTGTGCGGCGCAAAAATAGAGTTATCCCAAAAATAGATGGAAAATTATGTAATTTCATTATTTTGTGCTCAATTATATTGTCAAACATCTGTCCAGTGACTACATCACCCTGGTGATCCATGAAACCATTTTTAGATTCAAAAAATGCGTAAAATTTTTGTAATGGGAACACTCTTACAAGAATCCCTTGTTATTGTTATTTTTTTGAAATTTGTTTGTTATGTAACAAATTTTTACTTGTTGTGTTTGGATATGTGTTTTGAAACTAAATATCTGATTTTTGTGAATTGTGGTTGCAAGAGTTACATTTTACTGTTCAGGTAAAACAGATTTTGCTATCGATCATCTGATTCTTTACAGTTTCTCACTAGCTACACAGCTGGTTATAAGATATTCAAATAGAAGTTACATATTATTTTCTTAAACAATCAAAATTTGTCAAACACTCAAAAGAGTGGATTATTTGATCATTACAGTTTCAAACAACAAAAGCAAATCCATACACTATCCTCTAGCGCCCATTATTCTACAACTAATTATCTTATTCTGCATAATCACTTTAGTATTAACAACTGATGTTCACATTTTTGTGCTTGTAGGTTGAGCTCAGATGCATGGGTCAGACGGTGGTGCCCACTCTGCAGTTACGTAATCTGATGGAGCTGTGGCTACAAGCACACCCAGACATAATAACAGCTAAAATCGGCTCATCTGCACAGGAATTTGTTATGGAAATATCATATGCCAAGAAGGCTCCAGCTCCAGCCCCGGCGCCATAAACTTTGTGAATGCAATGGTATACCAAGGGAAACAAAATAGGGGTTGATGTTGTTTTTGTTACAGTCATTATAGCTTATGAGATCGTAGCTGACACTAAATTATAACTATGAGTTTGTGTGACTTTTGTTGTTCAAGTGCTCCTTGATGGTTTAAGGTGGTGACTTTTGAGATTTTAGTTTTATCTAGCTCTAATTGACCTCGGCAATCGATTATTCACTCTCGAGCTATTTATTGATTAGAGGTGGCAAAATGGATCGGTTAGGTGGGTCAGTAACATGTCAACTAAAAATTCTAACGGGTTAAAATGGGTTTGGTTGACTTTGAAATACTTTTGTCAAGATTTTGTTAACCCATTCCGTTTGACCATTTCTTGTTAACATTATTTCAGGTTTCATTCTTTGATATGATACTGATAAAATATAACAAAAATCAGACACATTAATAAGTAACTCTGGTTAAATTGCCTATCTTTGAGGTGAAAGTACAAGGGTTTTCTCCAACCTGTGTCTCTATTTATACAGTCGCAACAAACGACTACAATTTTGACTTACATTCCATATGACCGATCCTTCATTCACCATTTTTCTAATATGAAAAAATTTATAAATAAATTTCTTCGAAAGGACATAAGTTTGTCTATACAAATAATTACTTCAAAATTAAAAGCAAATGAAATTATATAATTAATTAAATTCCCATGATACCAATTTCAGCAAGAATCTCCTTGCAACGAGGATCAATGTCCTTAACCATGAATCCAATTGGATTCGCCATTCGAGTATTACCTCTAACTCCATTTTTATCGGTCAATGAAACACGAGCACTACTTTCATCATCCATAACCTCCGGACATTTAGCATCCGGGCTTTCTGTAACCCGAACTTCACATATTTCCTCTTCGTGATCACCCGTGGCCGTGAGGCTATACATACCGTTAGCATCACTCGTGCCCTCCACTTTAACTGTGTCAACGCCTGATTCACGATTACGACAACTAAGGATGACTTTAGTGTTGGGAACGGGGTAGCTAATTTTGATAGGGAATTGAATCCGGCATGGATCACAATAGACTTTTCCTTGTATCATGAATGATTCTCCATCAGGTGTTGGTGGGGCTGGGGCTGGAGCAGAGGGGGCGATGGAGGAGGTCGTGGAGTCCCCGCGACAAGTGACTGGGCCTACGATGGATGAGATAATGAATAAGAGGGCCAATACCGCATCGTAATTAGCCATTTCTTATTTTGTTTTTTGGAAAAAACTTTGTTTAGGAAAGAGTAAATTGTGAAATTATGGTAAGGGTGATTGTGGTTGGATTAAATGGAGGAAATGAGTTTCTGATAGGGGGTTAAGAGGTTGGGAGGAAAAGGCGGGAATGGCTGTTAGGTTTCCAATTTTAGAAGTTTGTCACGAATGTAGGAAAATCGAGTTTTTATTAATAACCATTAATCTAGTGATGTTAATCGCGTTTGAGCTGAAATCATGTTGGAATCTAAAATCAAACCCACCAGAATAATCATGAAGGAAAAACATTAATACATGCCATTTGTGAGTCACAATTAACGATGCCATTAACACAAATGCGAACACATCTGTGAGCTATGCCATATTCAAAACCGATTATGGGGTGTTTGGATTTACTTAGTTTGTTTAGGCTTACGAACTTATTTGATTTTTAAATAAAAAAGAAACTTTATTTTTTTGTTCACCAACTTATCACTTTGAGCCTATTGCTTATTTAATACTCCATTTGTTTCAAAATAAGTCTCTATATTTCTATTTTAGTATGTCCCAAAATAAATATTCATTTGTAAAAGTAATATACTAATTTTACCAATTTACTACTTATTTACTTTTTCAGAAAACTAATTCATAGAAGACTGTGAAAAAATAAGGGTAAGACTGTCATTTTTTTAAATTTTGTATAATCTGATTGTAGACACTGAATATAGGATGAAGGAAGTACTATGAGTTTGTAAGACCATAAACAACGGGTGAGTCGGTTGGGGAACCAATGCCGTTGGCACCGGCCTGTCAGTTGACTGGGGAACCGACGCCGTTGGCACCGACGCGTTGATTGACCGCGTTGGTTTTCTAAGCCGGTTTGGCGGACGGGGAAGAGAGAGAGCATCGGTTTTTTTTTATGGGGCCGCAACCATTTCTTTGTTTCTTTTTTTTTTCTTCTTCTTCATTTCATTTCAGATACAAAAGAATCGTGGCTGACTCTATTTTTTTTATTTTTTTTTTCTTATTCTTCATTTCATATATAAAAGAATGGTAGCTGCAGGCTGGGGAAGAAGAAGTAGGGTTACATTCAAATATGTAATGTTTAATTTTATGTATTTGGCCCGAAACTTTTGGTATGTATTTGGGCCTGCATTTTTAATATTTAATTTTAATTAATTAATATAATATATATTTTTATTAATGTAATGTTTAATTTTAATTAATTAATGTAAGGTTTTTAATTGAATTAAATTGTTTTATTTAAATGTGTGTGGGGCCCAGAAATCAAAGCGACACACCAGGGTTGACGGGGGTGTTTCAGTTTGGGAGGTGTTGATGTGGTGCTGATGTGTCTTAACTAACATGATACTGACACGTCCCTTGTTATGAATAGTCTAATAATAAGCTCGTAAATTAAGAAAATGAAACTTATTAGCCTTTTGAAAATCAAATCCGCCTATAAGCTCAAAAACTAAACTAATGGAAACACCCATTATAACTAATTACCTATGCAAAGTTATAAACAACAATAAAACATTACCATTTATGTTATTATGATATGTCTTATATGTTCTTTCAAAAGCTAGAAATCTAACAAACAAAACACTCTTTTAGAATTTTGTTTATCTTTCTTGTTTTCAAATTACTTAGTTTCAACTCTAAAAGAAGAACCTAACAATCTTTAAGGAGAATAACATTTATCAAATTGAGAACCAACCTTGTAAGATATAATTACTAATTCGTTAAGCATCGATATTCTCTAAATAGTGTGTTTGTGTTTTAAATCACCCGTGCACATCAAACCACCTCAAATCCATTAAGAAAGAGACAAATCTAGTTCATCGAATGACTGATGCGATTGTGGTCTAACCAACTTATATAACATTACTAAAATAAACTTTTTCAATGATCCAGATCTTCATGACTCATCTTAGGGTTAGAGCTCAACATTTACATACACACAATTCAAATAATCATAGAAAAAACTAACTTTCACGTAATTCATGATATAAGTCAGCAATACGAAAGTAAAAGAGTGAACAATTGCAATGAGTAAATATTATAAGCTCGTATACATAACATATAGTAGTCTAAAATTAATCGAAAAGATTTACAAGAGATGACAAATATGTTGTTACATACATATAACTTGTTTGTATCAAAAGGACAATTAGTTTTATAAATTTATATGAAATACAAATGTTTAAATCGTCAAAAAGTCAAAATACATTGATAATTGCATAACCCTCATATGCAATTTGCTAGGCATACATTTTATTTCTAAATTTGAAAAGATAATGGTAAAAGGAAACAATGTGAAATCAAATATTGGATAATCAAATTAATTTACTTAAAAAACAAACAAACATTAATGTTTTTTTATTTTTATTTAGGTTAAAGCATTTTGTCATCGATGTACTTTCTTTTATTTTTCAAGATCATCATCCTACTCATTTTAATACTAATTTCACCAACATACTTATTAAAAATATTTCGATGTCACCGACCGTTAACCGGAACAACCAGTTACTTTTCACACGTTGCACACATATACTAAAAGGGTTAAAACAATTTGTCACCAACTCTACTCTCCCTCATTTTATGAGATCACCATCCTACTCATTTTAATACTAATGTCACTAACATACTTGTTAGTTACTTGTCGAGGTCACTAAGAGACTTGTTAATCAATAACATTAATGATTAATTTGCAATCATAATTGTGTAAACACATGAAGATTAGTTTTAAAAATTACCAAACTTTATTTTCATAAACTAATATTGGATATAAACTTTTTGTAAAAATTTGAGAATTTTTAAGTCCATTGTAACATCCCAAAATTCAAAGTTTTTGTGTTCTGCGACACAAGGGTTGTGTCGCAGATGGTGATGTGCGACACAATGGTTGTGTCGCGTTATTGTGTCGCAAAACGGACTGAACTGATTAAATTGAGGTGTTTAAGTGTAATTGATGGATTATATATATATATACATCGTCCAAACATTTCCAGAAACATTTAGCAAGTTTCTGAAGTCGGTTTTGAAAGAGAAAACAGAGAAAAGAGAGAAAAAGTGAGAAATTAAATTGGGAATCAAAATTTGGAGCAATTGATCCGTGATTTCGAGGTAAGTTTTCGATTATTGTACGCTATGAATGTTATTATGTGTTTTGAATGGATTGGAACGGGTTAAATTGAGTATTACATGTTTGAATTCGAGAATTTTGAATCTGGAGTCTGATTTGTTCGTCATTGCGACACAGTGGTTGTGTCGCAAGTTGTGTCGCATGATTGTTCTGCGACATAAATGGCTATGTCGCTAAAGTCGGCAATATGGGTATTGCGACACAATGGTAATGTCGCATGAGCTTATGGTGCGACACAGTGGTTGTGTCGCTAAGTTTATAAAAGAGTTAAATTATGTCTGTTTGTGTACAGACCAGTGTTCTGCTGTGCAAGGCCGGAAGCTTACTAAATATCACATTTGTCCAGGTAAGTAATAGAAGGATATTAATTAATTGAACGAGAATATCCAGAAAAGCAGGAGTACTTATGTGTACTGTATTGAATTAGCAGAAGTACTTGTGTGTACTGTATTAAATTAGCAGGAGTACTTGTGTGTACTGTATTAAATTAGCAGGAGTACTTGTGTGTACTGTATTAAATTAGCAGGAGTACTTGTGTGTACTGTATTAAATTAGCATGAATACTTGTGTGTACTGTATTGAATTAGCAGAAGTACTTGTGTGTACTGTATTGAATTAGCAGAAGTATTTGAGTGTACGGTACAATTTAGCATGAAAGTGTAATACGATGAGTCTCGTCTATGTTGAATAAAAATAAACTATCCAAGTGACTTTGTGATATGAGATTGTATATTAGTATTGTGATTCTGTTACTTACTAAGCCGATGTGCTTATCCATTATGTATTTTGCTATTATTATAGGTGGGTCGAGTAAAGGAAAGAAGGGACTGGGAAAAGAGTCGTCGCGCGATTAGGGGTGTGCTTACTATTGCTAGTAGTAAGTGTTTGTTTACTCCCGTTAAATAATGCTCGGATATTGAGGGAGTCTTTTGGAAAGAGAAAACTCATGTCTGTAATAATCGTAAATATTGTGTTGTTTATATATGAAAAGTGTTGATGATATAAAAAAAAAAAAAAACTGGGTGTTACATCCATATGTATTTTCTTTAATTTAATACAAAACTATTACTAAAATGGATTGTTTAATCATGAAAATAAGTTCCCAATGTCAAAAATTATATCATTTGAATTCTTTTTATTATTTATTTTAATTTGTGTGCTTTTAATCTTAAAATATTAAAAAACTGAGTTTTATTGTTTCAAATGACTTGAAATTTTTACACAAGTCTTTAAATAATTAGAAACTGAGAAGGTAAAACTTTCATAATTTTTCATGAACATTTCCTATTTTATTTGAATTTCCATCACATAGAATTACCTACTATACTTCAAAACAACAACATCAGTACAATTATACACAGGACAAATTGACAATTTCATGTAAAAGGATATTTTTAATTAAAAGTATTATATTAGTAACCTGAACAAGTAATTAACAAATATGTTGATGATATTGATATTAATATTAAAACGAGTAAAATGATAGAGCTCGAAAAGTCGAGTTTTATTTTTCCGGACGAATATTCGTGTTTAAAGTTAAAACCCTCAATATAGTATTTTTTGTTTCTGAGCTCCGAGTTTGATCACCGCCGGCGAGGGTTTCAGGCGATTATTTCCGAACATAAAGAGATGGTGTACATTATCTCATGGGACAATTTCGTCGAACAATCCGTGCAGCTATTTCGATCGAATCCAGATAAAGTACACTTATTAACTAACCTACTTCAATTTTATTCAATTTTAGGTTTTAGCTATTTGTGTTTCAGATCTAAATCATGAATTCAAGATTCTGAATATATATGTATGTATTTATCTGATTGTGTAATTTACTGGAATACATTGAATTATACAGACTCGTTATGTGATGAAATACAGACATTCTGATGGTAAATTGGTCCTCAAAGTCACTGATGATAAACAGGTACTTTAATTTTTAATTATTATATTTATTGCATGTATATATTGATGTTGTTTGTATGTGTTTATTGTATTGATATATGCATGTTTAATTTATATTAGGTTTTGATGTTGTTTTTTCTTAATTATGTATTAAACTTTGTGATGTTTATGTGCTTAGATATTTATGATGGTGTTATACAGGATGCAGCCAAGAAGTATAACATCAAGCATCAATATTAAGCGATCAATTTGAATATCGAATTAGTTGAAGTTAAAAATATGTGATTTTTTGTAGAGTTAGAATTTCCTCCAGTTCTAAACAATGTTAAAAGAATTATGCATACAAGAAAGTTCATAATTAAGTTTAGGATAATCTATCTAATCAAACACTGATAGAGATAAATGGTCTTTTATATTTAATAATTTTGATGGCTAGAAAGGCATATAGGATTATCAACAAAAATTGTTGTTAATGTCAAAAATTTGTATGTAATCTTTTGATTATGTAAAGATTTTAGATCCATGTAAATAATTTGAGTTAATAGAAGGTAATGAGAAACATTTAGTAAGTACTTGAATGTAAGTTGAGTTAACATTCTAATTAATATGACAGTTAAAGAACGATTTAGAATGGTGAGTTTATGTTATTTGAGGGACCAAAGCCAAAAGATTATCAAGTTATTTTCTGTTAAAAATATATATTTAGTATTAGGTGTAGCTGTGTGGGCTACCAGAGTAGATATATGCATTACTGAAGTTAGTTTCAGTTTGGTGTCACATTGAATTAGTACTAGTTCTCAAAGTCTGAAGTCAACTTATGGTCTTGCACCTTGAGAATTAGTTAAAGGCGAGCAGAATTTTAACTTGTAGACAATATAGCTTGGTATTGTGTTCTCGAATTCTGGAATAAAAGCCATGAACAATATAACAATGAGCTATAATACGTTGCTACTAGTAGATGTTGTTGACATTAATTTGGAAGGATGTAGTCATCAGTACATGTGATATAGTTTATCTGTTTCTTAATTTGCAAATTTTGGCACTGAAATAGCAGATAACATATATGAAACCTTTTGAAGGATGTGATTCCTCTTTTAGACTAGTTGAGAGAATAGTTTCACTGGTCATGCGACATAATGTAGAAGCTTTTCAGCATTACCTTGTTATTATCTCTATTGAACTTAGTGTTGGCACAAGTGGATTCATAGAGAATGATTTTGGGACTAGGTCTTCAAAAAATTATTAATCTTATTAGTGAATGTTTAAATTTAATAGGAAAATCTTTTCGATAAATTCCATCTATATTAATTGATGCAGCCAAAGCTGGATCCTAATCTCATGTGAAAAGCTTTGTAAATGCCTTAGCAAGATATATGTACTTTTCTATATGAACCATCAAGCAACTTAGAAATTGAACTAGAGTTATTTATTTCTATATTCATGGTCAATTGAGATAGAGTAGCCTTGCCCTTTTTGCATTACATTCAAATATATGTGTAAACATGGGACTTCCAAAACCATATGAAACTTTACCGCAGTATGCTGATAGGATCAAATATGCTCGACAGGAGTAATCATGGTCGGTGCTGAAACTATAACATTTTTCCTTATCTACTTGTCTTCAAACTCTATATTTAGGCTTCCACAGTTGATTTTCCTTTCCTTAAAAGGCCCACCTTTAACCACTTTAAAGAATAAAAACAACCTTATTACCTTAGTCTTTCTTTCAAAATCATTAGGGAGCACTATTCTGTATTTTGGTCAAGAGAAATTTCTGAAGACGGCGAAGTAGAAAACATCTTTCATGCAGATAGTTGCCTAGAATTTTGTTCATAGTTTAGTATTATTATTATTTAGCATAAATAGTTGGTTTGTCATATATGTTTACAAATATTAAATTATTCAGCGATAATCAAGTTTTCCTTTAATAATAAAATGATTCAGAATGTTGCATTAAAATTTACTACTTGTGCAGTTGCGCGACTTGAGTCCTATTTTTTGTAAAGCTATTTGCTTATTTTACATATTTTGCTTGTTAGTGAGAAACGACTATCGAATTGACTAATAAGTAAGTGGGTCTAAGTTGCCATCTCTGATCTTGACTTACATAAATATACAGACATGTGACTGATGGTTTCATTTTGGGATCTGTTTGTTTTAGTGTCTCAAGTTTAAGACAGATCAGGCACAAGATGCTAAGAAAATGGAGAAGCTTAACAACATATTCTTTACCCTCATGGCTCGGGGTCCTGAAAGTATTACCCTTTCTCTTTTCTTCTTTCTTCACTTCATTTTCCTTTTTATAGTTGAGGCAGCAAAATGTGCTGTGGGTCTAGCGGGTTTGGTTGACGCAAAACATTTTCTAGTCCAATTTCTTTATTTTTTATGGGAAAATGCTAATTATACACCTTAGGGCTATAGTTAACAACTGTCTTTTGACTCTTTTCATAACCATCTTCGAGTGGTTGGTCATTGATGGTTAAGACATCAAATTAATTTTGTTAATGATTAATAAATCAACCATAACAACCTCTAGGTGATAGGGGGTTTACCATTCAGGTGATTTTGACCCATTCGACTGATTCCTTTTTTTACAAAAAATTAAGCTATACGTATATTGTAACCTCTTTGCATTGAATGTATCCTGTATTGCTCTGTATCCCCTATTGGGTGGTTTTAGTGTATTGCTTTTCTTTGCTTGCAACTGAAAAAAGGAAAAAAAAAGGCCCAAATCAACCCATACATAAGTAAGTGGGTTATGGTAACTCTTGTACTACAACACAAGGGGTATGATGACATATAAAACATGATGCCATAACCATACTGTTTAGAAACAATATCCATATTAAGAGATGCCGACTCTATTTACCCTAATCAAAAGATGATCTTTGGGTATGTTGATTGATAGCTGGAAATAACAGGGATCAAAACTGGTGTTCAGTTACGGCCTTAAATTTGCAAATATCTGATGTGCTTATCTGCTTATGTTTATATCGTATGCTAATCAAAATCCGTCAATAACTTATTTTTGATTTGGCAGTTGATATAACTGAAGTCACTGGAAAAGAGCAAGCTGTACAGCCTGCCAAGAGAGGAAGGGGAAGGAAGCAATAAGCCAATAACTTGGATATTGTTCAGTTTTAAACCAATTGAGTTTTGGTTTTCTGGGTTTTGACTGACCTCGTTTGACCTGATCTATAAATAGTAAATTTTTCGTCTTTTGAATTGTATGAATTAGATAGATCTTTTGGGCCAACATCTTGGAAATATTAATACTTCTACTTGCATTGCAAAATCTGAGATTCTTATTGATGGAAGTTTCTTGTTGACCAAGTTATTTCTTGTGCTAAAACTAGCATTTCCTTCATTCCAAAATATAGAATAGGCATCTTTTATTTTGTGGAAGAGATGGAGTATTCGCAATTGTAAGATCCTGGGCGACATTTCTTGTAAAGTACAAGTTATTGACGCATCTCAAATTTTAATTGTGCAGTGTTTCGTTTCATTTTAAAATGTAGTAAGCTAGGTCACAGTTTAGACGAGTATGGTAGCAACTTATTAAATCCTCTTATTAGGGATGCCAAAATGGAGGGGTTTGTTAATGAGTCGTAACATGTAAATTTTTGGTATGGGTCTGAATGAGTCAAGTTGTGTTGACGTGAAACATTTTGATGTTACATTTTCTAACTTCCATTAACTAGTTTGTCAAATATGTCAAAAGCTTTATTGTTTTGCTAATAATCTTGTGTTTGAATAAAATACTTCCGATTTTTTATGCACTAAAAATACATTCTAGGTAAATGAGTTAAGACCTCATTTGACCTGATAGTGATACAAAATTAACTCAATTAAATCATTTTAGGTAAATGAGTTGGAAGCTTTTTCTCCTTTTTAAAGATTATCCATAGAAATCTGAACTTGTGTGTATGGGAAGCTAAGACCCCAGGAACCATGACATAAGCAACAAAGTATTTAGTTTCTGTTTGCCTTTTATATAAAACTTCTTCGTATTCCATTTAAACTGAAAAAGGCATGAAAAAGGCCTTATTCTTTGATCAGAAAGGGACTATAGATAAGGGCATGAGCAAAAGTTTGGATCAAGAGACATTTTCTCGGCTTATGCGTGTCATCCATTGATTATGCCTAGGGATACTGCATGTGCAAGTTTCGCTGCATGATTTTACTAGTTGTGAAGTCATTCATATGCATCAATTCATGAAGTTCATTATTATACGTATCTATGTTATTAACTAGAGTTGGGCCATGTCTAATATAATGGGCCTGTAGGTTACTGATGTATATATATACATGTTGTAATTCATATTGAGTATTAATATAATATTATTACATTCAATTAATATTGGTTGTAAATTAAAATCTGTTTAAACTGATTGGGGTGGTGAATATCAAAAGCTCAGTAAAGACTTTCGTTCCACTTCATGCGTATTCTTAGGTTATAGCCTCTATCATTACGGGTATCGTTGTCTCGATCTCAAAACTAAACGGATTTATATTGCGAGGCATGTTAGATTCGATGAGCATGTCTTTCCATTTCATAAGATGGATACCTACATCCCACCTACCCAATCAACCTCTCATTCTACATTTTCTGACACTGCTGGCTGCTATCCTATACCCACTCCCGCAAATTCAAATGTCCTAGCAACCAGTCCTAGTGATTCACCAATCTCCAATCCTATAACTGTTCCAAACCCCTCTACACCTAGATCTTCCTCCTCACCTGAATCTCCTTCCTCAGCAGAGTTATCTCCAACCAGTATCGCCTCGTCTCAGAGTTCTCCCGGCCCAATCATGGCCTCCTCGTCGAGTCATGTCCAATCTTCATCTCCAACTCATGGAGATTAACCTGCTTCCCCTTCTCCACCTCCTCCTGCCAGTACTCACTCCATGACTCTTCGTGCTAATCCTAAAACAAATCCAAGGTATACAGCTAATACTTGCGCTTTAGACTCCACTCATGATGAACCAACATCTTATACTGTTGCTAACAAAAGTGTTGTCTGACGTAAGGCTATGGGTGATGAGTATTCTGCTTTAATTCGGAATAACACTTGGTCTCTTGTTCCTAACTCCAAAGATAAGAATGTTGTTGGTTGCAGGTGGGTGTACAGGTTGAAACGATATAAGGATGCTGCGATTAGTGAACACAGAGCACGCCTGGTTGCTAAAGGGTCAACAGCCAGGGATTGATTATAATGAAACTTTTAGTCCAGTAGCCAAGCATACAATAGTCTGGTTGTTCTCCGTTGGCAGTCTCTCAAGGCTGGTCTCTTCATCAACTTGATGTCAAAAATGCATTTTTACATGGGAACTTGAATGAAACAGTCTATATGTCCTAATCTCCGATCCACTATGCCCTAATCATTTTTACATTTTGCATTTTTACAATAGTCTGGTTTGTTGATCCACTATGCCCTAATCATGTGTGTTTGCTTCATCCATCTATATATGGTTTGAAAGCAAGCCCCGTGGGCCTGGTTTCATAGACTATCCACTGCACTTGAGACAATTGGTTTTGTTGGTTCCAAGACAGATTCCTCTCTCTTTAGTTTTTGCCGGGATTTGGTTGTTATGTACATGCTCATTTATGTGGATGATATTATTATTACGGGTAATAGTCAACAACATATTGATCAGGTAGTTCGCTCTCTGGGGACGGAATTTGCCCTTAAGGATGTTGGTCCTCTCCATAACTTTCTTGGCATTGAGGTAATTCCACATACATCCGGCATTGTGCTCTCTCAACGGCTTTACATTCTTGATTTGCTCAGACGTGCCGGTCTATCCGATGCCAAGCCTGCACCCACTCGGATGTCTCCCACCACCAGTCTTACTAAGTCTAGTTCTATGTTCTCTGATCCAACAAAGTATAGACAGATTGTTGATGCTCCTCGGTATCTGACTATCACTCGTCCTGACCTTGCCTTCGCTGTCAACAAAGTCTGACAGTTCATGTACCAGGCCACTGACGAGCACTGGGGGGCAGTGAATTGAAATGCATTCTTTGTTATCTTCGAGGAACAACAACACGTGGTTTGTTTATACGTACAGTATCTTCACTATCAGTTGATGCCTTCATGGATGCCTTTAGTGTGCAGATTGGGCAGGGTGTCCAGAAGATCGTAGATCTACAGGAGGTTATGCAGTTTTCCTTGGCACAAATTTAACTACATGGACTTCTTGCAAGCAACGTACGGTCTCTAGTTCATCTACAGAATCTGATTACAAGGCACTTGCAGATACTGCAGCAGAAGTCACTTGACTCCAGCCATTGCTTCGTGATTGAGTTGGGAGTTCCTCTACGTAAAGCTCCCACATTATGGTGTAACAATCTTGGAGCCACTTATCTCTCAGCGAATCCAGTATTTCATGCTTGGACGAAACATATAGAAATAGACTTTCACTTGGTAGGAGAGAAATTCGCACGCAAAGAGTTGCAGATCCAGTTTATCTCCACACACGACCAACTTGCTGATATATTTACTAAGCCTCTGGCTACTCCTAGATTTTCGTCTTTGTGTGGGCGTTTTATACGTATGTATGTTATTAACTAGAGTTGGGCCATGTCTTATATAATGGGCCTGAAAGTTACTGATGTAGATATATACTTGCTGTAATTCATTAATTCATATTGAGTATTAATATAATATTATTCATTGCGCGTATGTTCAAAGTTTGTTGCATGATTTACAAGTCGCTCGTACATGTCATCTTAGCGTGTAAAGAGCATTATGCGTGTTAATCTCGTATGTGCAAATTCTATTCCATGATTTACCAGTCATCATCAGAGTATATTGTCTTAAATGACAATCATAATATTGAAGAAAAAAGGAACTTTGTTAACAAAAAGAGTGTCCCCTCTTTTAAAGTTGTTGCCAAATGGCCAATAAATAGTGGGGAATATGTTTTTGTTTTTGTTTTTGAGTATTGAAAAATTATATTCTTGTAGTTAAAAGTGAAATGATTTCCATGAGTTAAGTAGTACATTTTTCTATTTCAAACAGTAACATATATAAGAAGACTTGTAGTGAACAATTCTTATTTTCTTGTTTCCAAGTTTTTTCTTTCAGTAGTCTAAGAAACACTATCTTAAGTATTAATAAATCTATATTCTACTCTACACCTTAGATAGTCATTAATTCAATATTAGTGATTTAGTTCCAATTATTTTTAAAAAACATTTTTATTTTGTTTCCATCAAATAAATTTTACTTCGTTTGGAATATATGTCGCATCATATTTGGATCATTAAAGACATCAAACTTCAGTGGGATCCACCTTGAGAACTGAGTTACACAAACTGCACTTTACACTTCTCTGCAGCTCTGCTTACTCATTTCTTCTCAAAAAAGTTTCACTACTTCATTCTCCATTCTTGTTCATTCTCATTCTTTATTTATTTTTATCAAGTTTTCCTCTTTTTCACAAGCCCATATGAAGTTTCAAGGGATCTTGCTATAAGGTTTTGACACCCTCTTAATACAGGCATGTTCTTTGCTTAATTATATATATTTTTTCTTGTTATATGAGTTTTTTTTATCCCTATTTCATTTGGGCTATGTTTTTTTAATTGGTTTTTAACCAAACAGCACCCTAATAGGTTCTTTGCGTTCTTTATCACTAATAAAAAGTCCATTATGACTTATCAAGATTGCACTTTGTAAGTATCTTGATTATTTTATTTTATTTTTTAGTTCTGCAATATAGATATTTGAAGACCAGTGTTTTAGATATGGAGGAGATTGAAGCAGCTATTAAAGCTGCTGTTGAAAGTTTCCATAGATTTATAAGTCTACTAGCCCAACCCCATGATCATGTTAATCATAAAAACCTTATTGAATTAACAGGAGATGTTGTTATAGGATTCAAAAGGGTTGTATCTCTTCTTGATAGTCATTCAAGAGTAAGAAAGTTCAAGAACTATAAAACCATAATCCCACAAAACATACTCCTAGAAAATGATCACAAAATCCCACCAAAGCCGCCCATTCAAATGGGCAATCTTTCTTTATCAAACCAATACGGGTCACTCGAATTGAGCTTGAATGGGAAGAACTCAATCCAAATTCCTCAAAATACCCCTCTCCCTTTTTCTAAATACCAATTTTTCCAACACCAACAAAAGTACCAAATCAAGCAGCAGGCTGAGATGATGTATAGGCGGCCCAATGGCGGATTTAACCTGAATTTTGACAGCTCAACTTGCACCCCTTCAATGTCATCCAATAGATCTTTTGCCTCTTCATTGAGTATTGAAGGGAGGGTGGCTAATATGAGTGGGAGTTCTTTAAATTTAATCGGGTCATCACAGTTAAGTGATAATGATACGTACGATAATGATACGTACCAACACAAAAAGAGGTGTTTGGGTAGGGGTGATGATGGGAACTCTAGCGGTAGATGTCACTGCTCCAAGAAAAGGTAATAATATATTTTCATATTCTTGAAAGTATTAAGATTATGTTATTATAATTCTTGTCATGTTAAAAGATTTTAAAGTTTCTGGTTTTGTTGGGTAGAAGACATAGGATTAAGAGGTCAATTAAAGTTCCTGCTAAAGTTCCTCATCCCAGGTACTTACAGTTAGACTTTTCTGTTTTACATGTCGAAAATACGCTTTTTCACAAAGTTAAATATAAGGAACTTTATGGTGCAGTCTAATAGCTTAAACTTACATATCATGATGCTACGTAAATAGTAGATGTGGCAAAATGGGCTCGGGTTAAACGAGCTTGGGTCAGGATGACCTGCCAGTTCTTTTTTTTTTTCTTTTTATGAATTTCCTTTATAAGCAATATGTTCAATGCACTTTTAAAGTTTATTATTTACCTTGTTAAAAGTTGGTTTATATTTTGAAACCAACCGGTCAAATTTGTAACTTCAAAAACTTGGCTAAAATGTAATGGCCAAATGAATCAAATATGTTGAAAGCCTCCAAGAATCTATTTAAAGTGAATATGATTATTGACAGTGATATACAAATAAGTCTTGCAATTTTTATGGACTAAGTATCTAAAATTGGAATGATATAGTTTGAATGAACGTATAGCATGGTTGTTGTTCAACTTAGTTGTTTTAGTGCAACAACTTTTTACCAAACCTGTACTAAAAAGATTGTAATTTTTGGAAAACTATGTTAAGGTCTTGGTAGAAAGGGGCCGTGTAAACGCCAAAGAGAAGATGAAATCTCTCACTTTTGTCTGTCATGTTTTTGATTCAATCAAAATATAACTGTGATGGACTGATGGTCACCAAGAGTCAAAAAACACTGTCGCTTGAAAGCTTCAAATGTCTGAAAATTTTCAAAAGAAGTTCCTAGCTTTTTTGATGAAATGTTGAATCTTTCTGTTTGAAGTAATGATCAAGAAAACTCTACCTTAAGTGCACTGTCTCTTTTTTCAGCCCACTTTCAAAATCAAGTTTTTTTATTTATTTGGGTACTTTTGAAATGGGATTTCTTTGTTATGTTAAAAAGACAACAAGGTTAGAGATGAATCCAACCAAACTAAATATGTTTTGTTGTTTGTTATTGTCAAAACAGGGGATATTATAGATGCAGCAGCATCAGAGGTTGTCCAGCAAGGAAACATGTTGAGAGATGTTTGGATGATTTTGGAATGCTAATTGTCACTTATGGTGGTGACCATAAGCACCCCTTGTTACCTTCTCAATCTGCAAACACATAATACTACAAACTTTATGTTTTAAAGTCTTTTTTCTTGTTACAGTGGCATATGGGTTGTTCATATGTACAATTTAGTAGGAGTTATTATCTTAAATAATATTTAAGAATTATACTTGTGACATCATCATTTTAATTGGAAATTTAATTAATCAATTAGAAGTTATAATTTAATTAAAATAAATTCTTTTAAATTGAGTAAAATTAGAAATTTGATGACATTATAAATTATGATTTATAAAGATAAAACAAATAACAATTTTAAAGATAAACATTGTAAATAAGATAATTAATAAATAATACTACTAACATCATCTAAATTATATACTATTAATTAAAAGTTTATGTTTAAAATCACCCTAAACTATATGCAACACATCTTCTTCTACTATTTGTCTTTTCTTTTTCTTCATATTTTTGGTTGCGTAACGGTTTCTTTGAGGTTTTTAATAGATTTATATTGTTTATTATACGAGTGCTTCGAATTTAAGATTACTAATCATATTTTACGAATTACAGTTGCAATTATTTTCAAAAATGTTCAAATAATATTATTTCATATTTTTCAAAATGACATGTGTGTACACAGGTGTAAAAACTAGTTAATGACTATATGAAGCAAAACTACTGTCCACTGGAATTCAGTATTGTTGAAATAACGTATTATCAAGTTCCCGATTGATATATATCATTAAGATTGCTTGCGCTAAGCATTTGTTTTTGTTTTTCTGTGAGTACTTTAATGTGTCGAATGCGAGTACATTAGGAGTTACCTTATGCATTTTTTGTAACACCCGAGTTTTTTAAGGATGTATTTTTGTATATATCAGTTGTAGTTAATTAAATCTTGAGGGTTTTAGAATAGTAAAAAGAGGAACTAGAGGGGAGTTCAATATAAATGTGTACGTAACCACAATTTGAGCGAATTTGAGTCAGAGATATGTACGTATCTCAACTATAATTGATATTTTGTTTATTTAGGAATTTGCATAAATATGTATATGAACTTATGTGATAAACATTTAGGAGGTTGAAATAGGTGTTCAATGAAAAGGAACATATTATATATATATAGAGAGGAAGGTTTAAACGAGAATTATATAAAATTTGATAATTTGTAATAATTATAAGAAAATGTAATTGTTCATATGTGATTAGTTTTATTCATATGCGAATATTAATATTTGTTCAAATGACAAAAAAATGTCAAAATCACAAAATTACGTATAAAAATACATAAAAACACATGTTCACAACCGAATAGTTCACATGTGAACAAATCGATTCAAGTTAGTTAAAATAAGTTTTTATATAGAATTTTTTGATTTTCAAGGTTCTATTGATTCTCATTAACATTCTTATAAATATTTTGATATTATCATATGTGAACAATCACGTGTTCTTGTAGTGCTCATAGTTCTCAATATTTAAGTGGTTCTCATTTGAACCTCCAATGTATACAGGGGAGATCCTTAGGGAAGTGTGAAAAGTAAGGGAATGAAAGAAGTTGATTTCAGCCACCCAATTGATCTAGTCAACGCAAAGTCAATGCGGTGGCAAACTTGTAAATAATCTAAAATCAATAACAAATGAATAAACAAATACGCAACAACTACAAAAGCATGATTTTCAAGTGGGATTAATCAAATTAAAGCCCAATTTAAAAACACTAATACATATCTTATTAAGCAAAACTGATGAACAACTATTAAATTGAACCGGAAAAAATGTTGAAAATAGATATCATTAAGAAAAGTATAAGAACTCACAAAAAATTCAACAAGATCATTTAATTGAGTAAAAAGTGATATATATATATATATTTAAAGAAAAATACGAATCAAACGGTTATGTACATCATTAATTAAGCAAAGTTGTTATAATTTTACGTTTTAAACAGAAAACTCTCGAAGCTAAATTTTCAGCACGTTAACATTCATTTGGGATGAACATTAATCAAAATTACAACTTAATATTCTTAAACATTCATTTATGATGAATATTAACTCATATACGTAGTATATGTTAATATGCACCGTTATAACATAACATTGATCACTGTATAATAATGTATGTGAATAATCTTCATTATAAATGAATGTTAATATCTTGTTTTTTAATTGTTTAACATTAATTTTTGATGAATATTAACTTACATGCGTATTATTTACCGATGAACATTATAACATTCATTTATGATGAATATTAACTAATATATGTTAAAATTCATTTTTTATGAATGTTAATTCATATAAGTTATTATACACGATGAATGTTATGTTATAACATTCATCGGTGTATAATAACGCATACATATAGCAAACTAAAAAATATAACGAAGACAAAGGTGGGATGTGTAGAACTAGAGTTACCATCAAATTATAAAACAAAACATTGAAAAATAAAATAGGTTGTTGGATTGGATTGTTAATGCTTATGTGACAAAGTGGTAGAGTTGAAATTTAAAATAAACGCTTCCACTGAATTGAGGTAAACGATAAAATTATATTATAATAAAGTGGGTTGTTTCATTGTTGACATCATATATATATATATATATATATATTACATACCTTGTTTTCGTTGCCAACTAATAAGACCACTTCATATCGTGACGTTTTCAGGACTGAGGACTGACCTCCACATTAGTGCCACATCAGCACGAGAACTGAGGACTGACCCAGAACCGAACGCTGCCTAATCTGACGCCTCAAAACTGAGGACTGAGGACTATCCGTTATACACATACACGCACGAGGACGAACGATTCAACCGTTCTTGCCAGAACGGCTAGCCCAAGACGGGGACCAAGAACAAACCCGTGCCTATGGGCAAGACGAAGGACAGGAGTAACACGTAAGACCAGAATGCAGGACGGGATGCCCATAGGCACCGGTCTAATCATTCTAGTAGAAACGCCAAGATATCACTATAGTTTTTAAGAATTAGCACCTTAAGTGAAAAATTATGGCGACGTAAATACATAATAAAGGTTGGATTATAAGTTTATATTCTGATTCTGATTGTAAAGACTAAATTCCCCGTTTATTTGTTTGGCATTTTGAGTTGCTCCTTCAGTCCTTTGTGTATTTTCAGTAGGAGTGAATACTTAATTATATAAATCTTGTTTGACGGGAAAATTTGCCAATCAAAAGTACACATTAATACCAATAAGACATCGGTTAAAAGCATGTGGGACTCTTGTGGTATTTTTACTAGTAATTCTTATTTCTTATTAAAACTATATACAATATCAACTTTTAAAATTGAGAAATTTTAAATGGGCACCTCTATATTTTCTTTTTATGTGTGTGTATGTATAGACCCAGATATATGTATATATATGTATTTATATATATGTAGAGATGTCTAAATAGTAAACCTTTAATATTTATTGTTTATTCTCATTTACGTTATATTTAATGTTTAATGCTATTGTAACTTACATGTATGGGTTAGTAGTGTAGCTCCAAAAATTAAAAAAAGAAAAAAAAAAAAAAAAAAAAAAAAAGCATAGAATACATGTAGTACACTAGTACCTAGAAAGTGATATCAATTTACACAATTAGATTAAAATTTAAATATGTAATTGGAAATGAATTGAATATTATAGTAAAACAAATCAACTAAGAGTCAAGAACCGGTGTCACTTGAAGATGATACAACTAAAAGGTCAACTTTGTTCCACTCTTTTCCTTTCATTTTCAACAAGCTTTCATCCTTTTTAACACTAAATTGTCTCTTTCTAATCCTTTTTAACACCAAGTTGTCTTTGTTTAAAAAATATGTAAATGACCTTTTAATTTGATGTATTAAGATAAATAAAATATTAACTTTCTAAACAAAAACTTATAAAGACAATAAAAATAAATCTATAATTTTTTCACTGTGACTACTAATTAACAACTATTTATAATCATTTGATTAACCTTGAAAAGGTGAAAGAAAAACACATTTTAATTAGTAAGATGATACATAATAATCTTAATATAATAAACGTGGCCATTTTCTTCTAATTAGTTTATTTTATTATTATTTTTTTACTTTAATAAGTTTAAATAAATAACATAGCAAAATTATGCACCTCTGTTTTATGTTTGTAGCATACATTTGTAACTTTTACTGCCATTTTCCCCCCATTGGACGAAGTGAACACCGTTGACTTGCAAAGTCGTTACAAGCCATCACATGGAAGTTAAAAATATGTGGCACAAAAAACAAAATAAAATATTATCATTTTCATTCTAATTTAATTGTACACTACAAATTTACAAACGATTATACAAAACAACAGTAATTATACCGTTGATCTAGGACATACTAGAAAAGCATTATGCTTCATTTAAACTCTTTCTGATTGGTTGAAACTGAAATTGAATAATAAGTCTAAAACATTAAGAAAAACATTACTATCCACTTAAACTCACGAAGGTAGCAACATCATACATGAAGTTTTTATTTTTATATTACTACGAAATGAGGTCCTTAAGTTAACGTTCATATTTTCTTTTCAACTCTTAAATAATCTTTTTATATTTATATATATATATATATATTATACAAAATCCTAATTTTGGGACATACTAAAACAAATAAGAAAATCGTCCGGTGAACCGGAACCACCGTCACACGGCGATCAAAACAACGGTGCCGGCAAATTCAAATCAAATAAAAACGGTTTCTTCACCGTCCTCAATTTCTGATCATCCACATTATCCACCACCGCACCCAATTCTACAACCGCATCACCACCGACCTGATAAAACGTCGCCGGAAAGTTCATCTTCGCCTTTGCGCCACGCAGTTTAAACGCGGCAGCGTCGTACGCTTGTGCAGCTTCCTCCGCCGTATCGAATGTGCCTAGCCACCGCCGTGTTTTCTTCCACGGATCACGTATCTCCGCCGCGTACCTTCCCCACGGCCGTTTACGCACGCCGCGGTAGTGAAATTCCTTTATCGCCGGTGCCGGAGATCCGTCCGTCGCGTTACGATGTCGCAAAGTGTTGATCGCCATTTGTTGTGAGTAGAGAGAAAATTAGTGAGAAATTGATTAGAGTTAGGGTTAAGGTTTCGACGGTTATTTATATATCGATTGAGTATGATATATGGCTTCATTGATGGAGACAGGGTAGTTATAATTTTAATCTAAGCCCTTGAAGTTTGTGAAGATTATAATTTGGACACAAAAGTATCAGATGTGGTAAACAAGGGCAATTTTAGTTCTTAACTTTTAACATTCGGAGTATTAGAGTATTTTTAGTCAACAATGGGTGTCAAATCAACATGACTTTATATTAGGAAGACAATAATTAATCTTTTGTATTACTCGGTGATTAATAATTAGTATGTGATTAATTTTGTGATTGTGTTGTTTCTAGGAGCTCTTAATTAGAAAGTCTATGTAGCATCAAGACATGAAGACATGTAGTATTTTATACTAAAATGATACCCGTGCAATGCGACAGTAAAAATAACGATGATAAATAATGATGGTGCTAATGAAAAACTAATAATTGTTTAATTGTTTTATGTGTTTTGTATGAATTATTATTTTATTTTATATAACAAAGAGTTGTATTTATACATTATATATTTATATATAATAATAGATAATAAATTATGAATTGAATACTCTTATTAATAGAAATACTATAAATAAGGTGAGGGTAATTTAGATATTTTTTTGTGTTGAGACTAATTTTAAAATAATGATAAATATGTATTATATGTAGTTAGAGATTAAAATTTTATATCTGTTTATGATGATCATTATAATCATGTTTTGTGGTTGTTTTTGTTTATTTTATAAATTAGAAAGATTGGTTATATATTGTAGTTTATGTTCTCATGTTATAAACATCGACCTTCGTGTTTGATATTGCTTAACAATTATGCTACATATATACGCATAAAACTATGTCTAATCCATACATCATGTATTACTCTTTCTCTTTTTCTTATCCTTACCAATAATTTTGAAACGTGATCCAACCATATTGTTAGGTTTAGTTTTAGGCGTTCATTCTCATGTCTACATATTTCTTTTTCATTGTTTAAATATTAATTTTAGATTCCATTTTAAATATTTAAGATTGGAAAATAAAACTATTGTCATATAATTTCATGTTGATAATCTATAATGCATGTCAAAACTATTGTCACATTGCTTTTGTAATTTGGGAAAGAACCAATAACAAAAAGGCGGTGGCTGACAATATTTGTGTTCACACATTGGCTTGTAACTAGAGCGTTTCGGTGAAGGTCAAATATGAAACCAATAACTTGTCTTTCAGAATTCAATTCCTCATGCTCACTAAGTTAGAAAAATAATTGACTTTACTTGCAAACACTTACTTTCATATTTTCATTACTATATAGACTAAGGTATTAACCTAAAGTTTAATACATAATAATAAACTAACTTGGTTTAAATTATATAGTTTAGTAATATATATTTTTCCCAAAGATACGTAACTTTCGTGTTATATATACACCAAGCGAACTAAATGAGTATATGCTTTAATCTTTATTAGGATATTAAATGAATAAACCATATTTAAAGGATCATTTTTTTAAAGGTATTGAGATAACCTTTTAACTATGAGATGTGACAAATAGGGATGAGAAAAATATATATATCTGTAGTAGTCGTCTGTAAAGATAACATTTCTGATTATTTTTTTTGAATAAATCGTGTCATTTTCTTTTTGTTTAGTCTCCGGATTAATGATCAATAAGAAAGCCAGTTTAATTCATGGAATCAGGACGGGTTTATAATTATTGGCTCCCATATTTCCACGTGGTTTATGGGCACGTAACTGAGAATCGTGTATTTGACTTTTCAACATCTCATATATCAATAACAATAATAATAAGAAGAAATTAAAATAAATTATTGATATATGGTAAATTAACTCTTTTTTTTCTATAGAACATGTCATACTTAAGATGAGTATGATTGTATTGACTCATTATAATGAAAGTTCATACGTCTATTTTATAGCTTTCATGGAGGGTAAATTGCGGCAAAATGTATTAACTTCAAATAAATAAACTTTTGTTTAAGTACAACACTTTTGTTTAAAATACTCAACTATGAATTGATCTTGATTTAAGGTATTCTCACTTAAATTTTGACATATTGTGGTTGATGAAACTATATATAATAACTTAAGAGTATTAGTTCGTGAATTTTTTTTTCTAATTTAATAATTTTATAAAACGCATTGTTAATTTCAATTTTAAAATTTTACTTTTTTAGAAGCAGAAACATGTATATATATTTATATAGAAATTTCAGTTACAGTGCATGATTCGATTGTAACACAACCCATTAACATACTACCACATACACCTCATAGTATTTTCTATTTACACAACACATTTCATTATGTACATATCATGTCAAATAACCCGAAGCTGCAACTGCCCATCCACTCTTCCTACTCAGCCTTTTCTTGATCGATTACTTCAATATGATTCCCGAATTATGTAGTCATTGGAGCAAATACAATTTACCGTTTTTCCATCTCTTTGAAATCCACTCAAAACTTATCACCTTTACCTCATTAACCAACACCGGTGAACTCCACCATTTCTTTCCGAATACCTTTTGATTTCTATTTTTCCATAACAAGTATCCGCATGTCCACATTACCGCTTGTCATACCTATTGACCCGTTTTTGAAGATCCAATCCATCGATTACCATTTAAACACTCTAATACGCTTAAATTGCACATATTACCGACTTCCCACCATTTGAATATATTATCCCATACCTCCACTGTAACATCCTATCATTCGGTCTGGTAATTTCTATTATTTTAATTGATTATCTATTTGTTTTATAAATTATTTAATATTATGTGTTTCGTAGTGAAACGTAGATAAATAATCCCTTTGACTTATTGTGACTAGTGAAATATTAGTAGATTCAAAATTTGTAAGTTTTTGATTTTCTGCGACACAAGGGTAGTGTCGCAGGTTGTCTGTGCGACACAAGGGTTGTGTCGCAGGACTGTGTCGCAAAACGGGTTGAACTGAAATTAATTAAGGAGCTTAAATGTAATTGTAAGATTAAATATATATACACACCGTCTAAGCCTTCAAAATCATTTCCAAAACATTTCTAAACCTTTAAACTCGTTTTAGAGAGAGAATTAGAGTGAAGAAAAGAAAAGTTGGGTTTTGAATCATATTTGAGCTAATTAGCTTTGTATCCAAGGTAAGGTTCCGATTATATTGTGTTATTGTTGTTTATAAGTGGATTACACGGATTGATATAGGTTAATTTGAGTATTACATGTTTGAATTCGTGAATTTTGAATCTGGGAACTGGTCTGTTCTTCATTGCGACACAAGGGTTGTGTCGCATGAATGTTCTGCGACACAGTTGTTATGTCGCTAAAGGCGGCCATTTTGAGTATTGCGACACAATGTTAGTGTCGCAGGTTTCTGTTGTGCGACACAGTGGTAGTGTCGCAAGGATTTGTGGTGCGACACAATGGTTGTGTCGCTAAGTTTATAAAAGAGATTTTGTTTTGCAAATTTTGAAAATGCGTAAAGTGTTTTTGAGACGCGGTTTTGTGAAAATATCACTAACTTGGATTTAGTTGAAAATTGCATGGTCACTTGGAAACGACCTAGTAATCAAGACTATATGCTATAGCCTAGGCAGTTTTTGGCCATCCGGGGTCATCTAGGACCCGAAAATGGCATTTTTCAGTTTTAAGCGGCATTGCGGACTTTTTCTGAGCTTACTTCTGATTGAACTTTTGTTTGCCTAGACTTCAGGGATTACCTGATTGGATAATTAGACTATAATGATATTTATGGAACGAACTTCTGATTTGTATTTGATTTTCTGTTTCAGATCAACGTAAGACTCAGTGATATAAGAATACTGAGTGTGCAGACATCAGAGGTATCGGTGAGTGGATTCAGAACTCATCATTTGATTTAGTTGTAACTATGTGGTTACAACAAGTAAACGTAGATGTGTATTAGACTGTTTAGTCTTGATTGTTGATTATTGATCTACGTGATATGTGAACTATGTGTACTATGTTATTGAGGTCAACGTGTAGTTGGACTTCTGGTTATTATGTGTTTTACACAGGTTTTGATTCATTTGTTGTGTTTGAGACCTGTGTATGTGTTTAATAACCAGTAGTTATCGGTCTATTCTGTATTGGCCATACGGATTGACGGTAAGTGTTCTTAGGGGAATCCCCGGGTATTATGATATCCCCAGAGCCACCGATCCTCATTGAAATTATGTGTGTTTACGATTATTTGGTGTAAACAACTGGTTATGCTAAGTTGAATGTTGTGTGATGAATCTATTCACTTAGCTTCGTGCTAACCCCTCATTTTACTTCCTGCAGGATATATTTTGATTAATTGTAGGTGCAGGAGGTGATTGGTTGATCAGGGAATGTTTGACGGCGCTCTTGGCTTATTTTGATATATTTTGATTAATTCTTAAACAGTTTAAATATTGAAAAATGTAAACTGTTTATGTATAATGTTTAATATATACTAAGGTAATGTATTTTAAGTTCATGCTTCCGAGTTTATCAATATTATATTCTTAGATAGAAAGAGGGGTGTTATATCCACAGTGAATTTGCTGAAAATTAAGCCATGTTCTATCGATTCCATCTCGTCATCACACATAGGGCATCAACAAAATGTAAATCTATGCCTTTCTTATCAAGTTCAACTCTTAGCGGAAGTTTCACCCTCACAACAAAGTAATTTTCAAAATTATTCAAGCAATACCAATCAATTAAGAGTAGTTTACAGGTAAGAAATACGATGAAAAATGACTTTTGACGAATGATTATCAGCTCAACAAGTCAAAAATTCTTTATTTAATCACAATTATTTAATTGAGTACCTCAAATAACATTTTTTTTTACCTTAAATAGAAATTGATGCAAAATAGAGTCCGTTATCTTTTGCTAATTGCATCACCGCAAGAACTTAAGTTTTTATGTTGTCTTGATGTGTTCGTTTTTTTATGTATGTTATACTAGTCTATAGTTTGAGAAAAATTATATATTGTGGGGAATGGGGAGCATAAGTAACATTACGCGGTTTCGTTGAAATTAAGGTGGCCCTATTAAGTGGAATTGACTTCTCGGTGAAACACACGGTGGCTAAAGTCGTCCTAACTCCCTAGTTATTAAAAGTCCAAACTCATCAACTGTATAAATAATGAGTACTAAATAATTAATTATATTTAGGTTTTTTAAACATAATTACACACAAATATACAATACGCGTAAAACCGATCGAAATGCATCACATAATATCTCACACAAAAACAAACATAGATGATTATAACCAACAACTCCGACGCATAGAGTGTCCCCTTACACTAATAAGAACATAACATGGGTATTGATGCGATCAAAAAGTTTTTAAATGGACTAAGCAGGAAGCAACTGATGGTGAATAATGTGATTTGATAAGTCACAACTTGGTACTAAACGTATTCATTTCTACTAGGAGTGGTTCGCACATAACAATGGGCCCAGTAGATAAAATAGAATGCGTCTATTTATCGTTTACATTTCGTTTTTACTACTAAAGTTTAAAGATCAATATGTCATAAAAAATAACGATAGGCGTACATATTATAGCATTTAGAATCTTAATTCACATTATATATTTTTAAGATTATTGGTTACGATATAACTTTTAACTTATACTTTTTAAAAAAAAAAAAAGTTAACGCGTCAATACAAGTTAAAGATAGAAACGTGTATACAAGTTAAAGATAGAAATGTCAAAAATTGAATCTTAAATTTTATGAAAGTAAAACACGAAGAAACTTTATAAATAGTATAGATATATAGATAAATATAGATATAATGATGTGAGATACTTGTTGATAATTGAATATATATGGTTTTTCCTTATTATTTTTTATAGTTTTTATTTTTTAATTAAAACGAGAAGAATAATACATCAACTGGGCCCAAAGCTTTTTCTTGATATAATCAACGATTTCCTGAGCCCAATCAGTGTGGGCCTACTTTAGATAGTAGATAAAACCTTTTTTAATCCTTTGAACATGTCAATCGGATGAAATTCAAATGAGAAATTATAAAATTAAAATGTTTTACTTAAAGTTTAACCGGATGGAATACTCACAACAATAATTAAAAAAAAGTTTTGCGATTTAATAGATGTGAAATTGTTCTCAAATTTTTAGTACAATAAGTCCAATTTTCAAAATTTTGCGATTTAATAGACTAAATTCCTTTTAATGTTTTATTTTAGTTAATATTACATATAAATGTATGCAACACGGATCATGATACCTCCATTATATAAGAATATAGTTAACGTTATTTTATATATTGATATATCATTTTATCATGATTTTTGTGTGGTGATTATTTAAATAGGCCCGAGCACTGCCTGAAGTTGAATTGCCAGGGACATTTTGTCAAAAGGAGAATATACTTTAGATAATCACGAAAAAGAAACTCTCAATTTTTGCCACTACTAAATTAGGGAGCTATTCAACGTGGCTGGATCTTAAAACTGCACTTATGAAGCTTGATGGTTCCTCCAACCAGCAGGTTAGTTTGTGTATGTGACAGAGGGTGCTTTTATTCGTTTAAACTTTTGTAATGTCATATACTTTATATATAGTCTAATGATTACAACTCAAATACTATCATGAAATAAATGGTGGTGTCTGTGAGGAAATATCAGTTGCTATAAAAGGTGTTGAACAAGCTGAAGAGTGTGACGCCGTCATGAAGGAAAGTGTTTTCGATGTTTTGAAACTGCTTGTAAGGAAGGATGCTGACCAATTACGACGTTATGCACCAAGAATATTGGGCATCATATCTCAGGTACATGTTATTCAAGTCACTTCTTTTTTTCACTTATCTTGCTTTTGCCTTGAGAGAATGAGCAAAATGCTTTCTTATTATGGTTTGAAGAAAAACGGTAATGGATATTTTTTATTCCTATACATGTTTTACTTAAATTTTAACTGGATGGAATACTCACAACAATAATTAAAAAAAAAAAAATTTGCGATTTAATAGACGTGAAATTGTTCTCAAATTTTTAATACAATAAGTTCAATTTTCAAAATTTTGCGATTTAATAGACTAAATTCCTTTTAATGTTTTATTTTAGTTAATATTACATATAAAGGTATGCAACCCGGATCCTGATACCTCCATTATCAAAGAATATATTTAATGTTATTTTATATATTGATATATCATTTTATCACGATTTTTGTGTGGTGATTATTTAAATAGGCCCGAGCGGTGCCTGAAGTTGAATTGCCAGGGCCATTTTGTCAAAAGGAGAAAGTTGTAGCACATAACCCTCTTTGACATATATATATATATATATATACACTTTAGATAATCACGAAAAAGAAACTCTCAATTTTTGCCACTACTAAATTAGGGAGTTAATCAACGTGGCTGGATCTTAAAACCGCACTTATGAAGCTTGATGGTTCCTCCAACCAGCAGGTTAGTTTGTGTATGTGACAGAGGGTGCTTTTATTCGTTTAAACTTTTGTAATGTCATATACTTTATATAGAATCTAATGATTACAACTCAAATACTATCATGAAATAAATGGTGGTGTCTGTGAGGAAATATCAGTTGCTATAAAAGGTGTTGAACAAGCTGAAGAGTGTGACGCCGTCATGAAGGAAAGTGTTTTCGATATTTTGAAACTGCTTGTAAGGAAGGATGTTGACCAATTACGACGTTATGCACCAAGAATATTGGGCATCATATCTCAGGTACATGTTATTCAAGTCACTTCTTTTTTTCACTTATCTTGCTTTTGCCTTGAGAGAATGAACAAAATGCTTTGTTATTTTGAATTGAAGAAAAACGGTAATGGATATTTTTTATTCGTATACATGTTTTACTTAAAGTTTAAGGAGCTCAACTCATAATGGAAGGAGGATGCGCATGGGGGAAGGAAGATGACTATCTAAAGTCGATAGTCTAGTAGGTCCTTGTAAGGCGAGTGGAAGGAAGTGACTCAACTTATAGGTTAAGAAGCTCAACTCATAATTTATTAAGCTTTCCTTTTAAGAAATTGGCAAGAAGAGAATGGTTCGTGATCAATATGAACTCCTACAACGCATTCCGTTGATGATATATGAAGAAAGAAAGCATCAGTAAGGTCAACTATCAAGTGGATGCTTTAATTGAAATAGAAAAAAAAATAGGAAGGACAATCAATATATTCCAAAAACTACTCTTGTCTTGATAAACACCTTATGTGAACCATTCAATTCAAACTAAAATAAAAATAAAATTCCAAGTATCCATAAATGCGAGGAGTCATTATTAGGCATTTGATTTTTAATTTTTTTTTTTAATGCTACACTCACTCTCATTCACATGAGTTTGTATAGTCAATGAAGAATTGATTAGTGTGTTTGCCCTTCACAATCTACTTTTATACTTAAAAAAAGGGAGAAAATGAAATTATTTTATTACTTGTATAATTAATTATTATCATATTATTATTCTTTGTACTCTTTTTAATGAAAGAAGTGTAGAACAAAGAATTTTTATCCGTGCATGGTTTATATTATTCGTCTTTATATTTTGTATTGTATAAATGAAACACCCAAATAACTATAACTTCGACATAAAGTATAATTAAGTATTATAAACATACTATATACTTTTATATACACATAAAAATATATCCACAAGTCGAATGCCAAGCCTATATGCCATGCTTAAGTCTCAAGCTAGTAGAAAAGTGGTATGTATATAGTTATTTTTGTTTAATTGGACCAATCTTTTAAAACTTGAAAAGCTTCATGTTTTTTTCAATATTCTTTCTTTGGAGTATACTGTTCGTCATCAATTGTAATACAAAGATGAAATACATTAAAAAAGATTATACAAAGTTTTGGTCTAAAGCCGTGTAAATAAACATGCTATGAAAGAAAAAAGGTATAAACTAACAGAAAATTAACTTAGTACTATCTAAAGGTGAACAAAACTCGGTTTTCTGAAAAATCGGTTCGGGTTGAAAAACTGGTTTTTTCAAAAACTGGGTTGGAACCGAACCGGTTTAGGGGGAGAAAAAACCCTAACCGATTGTAACCAGTTTGGAACTGGTTCGGGTTCAAAAACCGGTTTCAAACCGGTTTTCCTATATAATTCGGTCTTTTTTCGATCGTTGAGCGTTTTAGGTAACAACAACGTATTCTTCAAAAAAAATTTGATAGAATGCTAGTACATTAGGTATGGAAACATAACTTAACAATAACTTAAAAAAAGTCTTCTAAATCTTCATAAAAATATTATTGAAACCAATAATTATATATAATTCAATCTTCTTTGAGCGTTAAGTGTTTTAGGGAAAACTAACGTATTCTTCAAAAAAAATTCGATAGAATGCTAGTACATTAGGTATGGAAACATAATTTAACAATAACTTAAAAAAAAGTCTTCTAAATTTCATAAAAATATTATTGAAACCAATAATTCTATATAATTCAATCTTATTCGAGCGTTAAGCGTTTTAGGAAAAACTAACGTATTCTTCAAAAAAAATTCGATAGAATGCTAGTACATTAGGTATGGAAACATAACTTAACAATAAATTTAAAACAAAGTCTTCTAAATCTTCATAAAAATATTATTGAAACCAATAATTCTATATAATTCAATCTTATTCGAGCGTTAAGCGTTTTAGGGAAAACTAACATATTCTTCAAAAAAAATTCGATATAATGCTAGTACATCAGGAATGAAAACATAACTTAACAATAACTTAAAAAAAAGTCTTCTAAATCTTCATAAAAATATTCTTGAAACAAATAAGTCTTCATAATTCTTCATAATCTTCAAAATCTTCAAAAATCTTCAACTTTTATTAATCTTCAATTCTTCTAACATCTTCAATTTGGGTAGTCTTCAAATGTCGAAATCTTCTTCGGAAGAAGCCTCTCGCGAAGCTTCATCAAGAGCAATCTCTTCATCGGAAAGTGATATTGCCATACCCTGTTCCACCTCGATATCGTATATATCTCCTTCGTATTCCATTTCACCTTCAAGACTTGAAATGTGTTGTATACGTTCCGTGGCGTCTAAGTGATCCTTCAAGCATATACACATCTCTAATGAGGGCAGTGTGAGTTTTGTTCTTCGTATAGATAGTACCCTGTCACTAAGAGAAAAAGCGGATTCCGAAGCTACCACAGAAGCTTGGACGGTTAGTATATCTCGGGCCATGATGGTTAGAATGGGAAATTGAGATTCCCTCCTTTTCCACCAAGCCAAAATATCAAAGTCAACGAATTCATGGGGTCCCGTAATGGCTAAAAAATCCGTTCCGGTATATCTCCCATATTCGCTAGTGGCCTTTTGGTCACCATCACCCCTTGCCGTTTACGGTTTTCTTATCTTAAAGTATTATATAAGTTAATCATTGGATCTTGGGAAGAAGATGAACCAAACATTGTGGAAGCCGAACTAGAAGAAACCATTGTTGTTGAACTATATTTTTGAAAATAGTGGCCAAATAAATCTTTAAAAAAATCGTTTATATTTTGAGCAAAAAATGGATTTTCATCATTCAAATCCAAATCGTTACAAATGTTATTGATAAGTAATTCCACCCCGGAAATGTTCAAACATGGGTTTAACGCGGCGGCACAACTAATTACCGGTGACATTTCTTTAAAATATTTTCTTAGTTTTTCTTTCATGGGAGCCACCATTTTTTACTATGTTTATTTGTTGAACCGCTAGTCCGTCTTACACAACCAAGTTAATGATGTGTGCAACACATCTACTATGGTAGAAAATGCCTTTCAAAGGTGGTTGGTATTTTAGTATTAACCTTTGAACGACGTTTGTATTATTAGTCGCGTTATCAAACGAGATTGAAAAAACCTTTTGTTCTATTTTAAACATTTTCATTACATCTCGTAACATGTAAAATAAGTTTTTACTCGTGTGAGGATAGTCAAAGTTTTCAAAAGCAATTGTACGTTTCATCATTTGCCAAGTTGAGGAATCAACCCAATGTGCAGTAACACAAAGGTACGAACCGGGCAAACCATGAGGAGCCGACCAAACATCGGTTGTTAATGATACATTTGTATTTAAGTTTTCAAAACCGATTATTAGTTGACTTTTAGCATTTTTCCACAATTTAAGAGCATCACGTCTAAGAGTAAGACGACTTACATGATTATATCGCGGTTGAAAAGTATTTTGAATGACCTTAGTAAGCCGAGGGTTGTCGAAGTGGTTGAACGACAAAGCTTCTTACCGCTCCGCTTCGTATGTAAAAATACCCCCATCCCGTGACATAGTTGCTTGACCGGATTCGGGATTACTTTTGACTCAATCACAATACTTTGTAGCATGTGATTTCAAAGTAGAGTTGGAGTCGGCTTTCAAAAAATTTCCGCAACGTTTACAAAATGCCTTAGTGTAACCATCCGACAATAACACTTTGTCGTAATTACACCAAATCTCCGGATTTCGTTTGGTGCATTTGAAGAACCAACACCGGCGGAAGTTGAAGAAGATTGAGTTGCCATTTTGATAGCGTTTTGAGAGGAGTAGAGAATTTTTTGAGAGTTTGGTATGTAAATTGTAAGCGTTTTGAGTGTTTAAAGACTAGAATTAGCAAGATTGAGTGTTGTGACTAAACTAAACCCAAGGTATCTATTTATACTAGTTTTAGATGGCAAAATGGTAAAAAAAAAGCTCAAAAAAGGCTAGTTAACGATCAGCTCAAAAAACCGGTTTCAAACCTGTTTTTCAAACCGATTCTGGTAAACCCTATTTCTAACCGGTTCTCCAACGGCTATATCAAAACCGGTTTGCGAACCGACGGTTTTTCAGAAAACCGAACCGGTTTTTGTCAAAACCGGTTTTGACCGGTTTCGGTTTTGAATTTTGTTTTTTTTTCGGTTTCGATTTCAGTTTTGGTTTTTTTGTTCACGCCTAGCACTATCTTTGATTCTTTGTGGAACCTAAGATGGGCCAACTCAGATGTAAAAATCCATGTTAACTGGACTAATGGGCCAACCGGATCCATACATTTGCTGGATAAGAAAGCCTTTTGTTTATATTGATTAAATGTATATTTAAGATTTATAATTTCTTTTATTAATTAATTTAATAACTGGCATGTTGAATAATTAGCATGTAGTCAAATAGTTTATAAGTTATGTCTATACGATCATGATCATAATCAAATGTGTAGAGTGCATGAAAAGGATGATCGATCAAATATTTTCATATGTAAAATTATGACAATCAGATGAACAAAGTGATGGTTGACGAATTCATAAATATTGCAAATATTACAAAAATTGTTTCTCGTTCTACAACAAAATATTCATAAAAATCAAAATATTTTTTTTTAATTGATGTTTTTCTTTTTAGCTAATCATAGATCGAATTTGAAATAAATAAGTTTATATCTGAATCAAATGAATTGATAAAAGTAACTCAGTTAGTTATTCACGTCAACTTTGTATTGACATGTTACAGTCATTTTTTATCTTCCAGCATATATAAATACAAGATAAAACATTTGAAATTCAATTCATGTAAGAAAACATTTCACGTAAACAACAATATGTTTATCACGTCATTTTGCAAATATGTCAAACAAAATGTTAATAATATCTCACTATACCCATTAACCTAATATATGTCACGGACAATTACCCACGTCAACAACTAGATTATACAAATACACGTATCATACAAACTTAAATTCGAAACAAATTCTCAACCCTAAAGTCAGATATACAAATCACGCAAATTTAAATTCGACACAAATTCTCAACCCTAAAAGTCAAAATCGTAGGGGGTGAACATGATAATTATCAATTTAGTAGGGTCCTATATAACAAAATCATCGAGAAATTGAACACCCTATTCTACCCAGCATCACAAGACTACCGATAAAAAGGATTAAACGCCACAATCGCGCAGTCATCTTTATCTCCTGCTCAATCAACTTGCGAAATCAATCTAATTGAATTCACTCAATTTTTAAAAAAACTGTTGTAAGTTTTTGAAATTCACTACTTACATATATGCATACGGTGAATTGATTCGTATATTGTTCATTTGTTCATGATGATATCGTTTAGGGTTTCTAGCGAACTTTTTATGTAACTGCGGAGTTACCTTGTTTTTCCCTCTCTTTTTTATTAAACTATTAATACAGTTCGTCTTTTTGTTGGATTTAGATTTTGAATATATTAATTCGTTGTTGAAATTTGATATATGGGTTTAATCTCTTGTTCTAGGGTTTTAATTTTGGGGTTCTTACGAATTTTACCTTAGTAATAGCGCTTACAGATTTTTAAGCTGCAATTGAGTAATTTTCGTAGGTTATAAGATGTAAAAAATAAGTTAAGAGATTACAAGAATTCTTTGCAATTTACAATGCCATGTAGCTACATATGTTAATCTTTACATTTTTTTTTTGTTGTGAAAGAAGTTAGGTTTGCGGTCTATAATTTTATACTCCGTATGTTTTATCTAATGGCTTTTGTTTGAGAATCAAAAGGTGTCATTTTATATGATTTACATATTCAAGTTAACTATTTTTATGTGTTTCAGATTCTAGAAAATGGCAGAGGAAAATATTCTTGAACATGAGACCGAGGAGATGCCTGAGAACTCTGTTCCAGTTGAAACCGAAGTTCCTGAGAACGAAAATGAGGAGGAACATGGTGACGATGGTGATGATGCTATAGAGGCTCAAGATAACGAGGAAGAAGAACAAGTGGGTGCTGCTGTGGAAGAGGGTGGTGATGGTGCTGCTGTGGAAGAGGGTGGTGATGGTGCTGCTGTAGAGGAGGATAGTGGTGATGCTGGTGCTGCTGCAGAAGGCGTTCCGGAAAAGAAGTGGCCTGGGTGGCCTGGAGAGAATGTGTTCAGAATGTTGGTCCCTGTGCAAAAAGTTGGTGGTATCATTGGTCGGAAGGGAGAGTATATAAAGAAAACGTGTGAAGAAACACGGGCTCGCATCAAAATTCTTGATGGTCCTCCTGGTACTACTGAAAGAACTGTAAGTTTCTGTAGAAATGTGGTTAACTTTTAGTAGTTTTAGGTTTCCACATTCTTCGTTTGATTAATTTCTTTTATTCATGTGTGATATATGCCTCTCCTAGTGGGATTTAACAAGTTATAGTTAGTATGGAAGTGTAGGGTTCTTGATATACGAGGAACAAATTAATTTACTAACACTGTCAATTTAAAAGTTATGTGAATAATGAAAAATTGAAAATCTGAAGTGAGCTTGTTAATAGAATGTGTCATAACAAAATGCAAATATAATAATCAAGTATAAGAAACTGAGGCATTAAGTGAATTCTGAGTGTAATAGCCAAGAGAAAACATGAAATAAGTTTAACTACAATTATCAACACTGAACAAAATCAGGTTAAATCTAAATAGGTTTATGTAATCCCAATAACTTAGATGAATGTGTGCAGGTTCTCTGAAAATTAAGGCAACATGTCAGTTGTCAAAGTGGTTCCATTTAGAAGAGCCCAAGATCCAGATTGCAGTTCAGCGTTTATCGAGAAGCATGTACGTTATCTGGTAAATTCAGAACTGGATGGATTGATGTCTTGCCACATGTTGCTAGTCAAACAAATTAACAAAACCAAGAGAATAGGATATTAACTAGGGTAAATATCAAAAACTAAGACATAAATAAAATTTAAAACATGGTCACATAAGTCATGTAACACTAACATCCTATACGTTAGTGTTGTCAACTTTGGCAGAATTCTAGGAGGTTCTCTACTACATGATCAAGGTGAACATCAAAAAGGACCTTTTCGATCTTATAAAACCCTTTCTGACTTTAAATTGATACGAGAACTGACTTTAGATTGATACAAAAACTACTTTTTGTGCAACCTAGTTCAGATCTCAACTAAAAGTTCTCAGATAGAGCTGCTTCATGTTTTTTAGATAGAGTACTATATACTTTGTTACAAATCACGCTAGCAGGCCTTAGTTATTACAAAGAAATTCTGATATATTCAGTGATTCAATCCGAAGTCTTTTTGATTACTTTTAGTTTTTCTATTTTTTCTATAAAAAATAAAAAGAAAGACAAGAAAATTATATTTTGTAAGCTATCCAGGCATCCTTTAGTCCTACAAAATACCATACGAAATAGAACACCCAGAAGGGATATAGTGATGTCTTGCCACATGTTGCTAGTCAAACAAATTAACAAAACCAAGAGAACAGGATGTTATCTAGAGTAAATATCAAAAACTGAAACATAAATAAAATTTACAACATGGTCACATAAGTCAAGTAACAAGAACATCCTATACAGTAATGTTGTCAACTTTGGCAGAATTCTTGGAGGTTCTTTACTATATGATCAAGGTGAACATTAAAAAAAATTAAGAGCATACTATTTAATCTCTAATGAACACCATAAAAGATTGGTAGGTGATACGAGAAAACAATAAAATTGGTGTTGATGTCGTTAGTAACAAACGGGTTAGGTACAAAACACTATGGGATAAAAATGGATGTTTGATGGGCCAAATGTGACCATCTGTTCAAAATTATGCATGTAATGCAGTGCCGTAACTTAAAATGATATGTGATGGAAGCCTAATGATGTTTTTTTCTTGATGAAATGGTGGATTGATGATTATGTTCTGAATTCAGAGTTTTACCTAATCTTTTTAGTCCAAGTTTTTATATTTGTCTGTTGTAACTTAATAGATATGTTCTATTTTGCCAGGTGTTGATCTCTGCAAAAGAAGAACCTGATGCTCCTCTTTCTCCTGCAATGGATGGTTTGTTGAAGGTTCATCAACGTATCATTGATGCTGATATGGAGGCTAATCATGCCCCGCCCACCTCTATAAGCTCAAGGTTACTTGTGGCAGGTTCACAAGGTGGAAGCTTGATAGGGAAGCAGGGTGCCAACATAAAGACCATTCAGGATTCTTCAAATTGTAAAATTCGGGTTGTAGGAGGTGTGTTTAAAAAATCATTGCTTTGTTTATATTTGGTTAGCGGTGGGAAAATGAGTAGGTTGGGCAATGGGTCTAAGCGGGTAATCTTTGTGAGTGGTGAGATGGTTTAGTTGAGCTGGATTGCTTTTTATCCAAATAAATGATATTTCAGTAATAATATCCTGAATAAAATAATTTGGGGAGTTCTATCATTAAAAATATACTTTGGGTGACTTTACCCGTATAGTATTTTTATTTTATGTTAACTGTTTGATCCATTGCGGATACTTCATCATCTTTATCGACCAGGGTGAAATTGCCGCTACTTGTATGGGACTTATACTTCGTTCAGTTTTTCATAGATGATATTGATGTGGTTTGTTTGATGTGTTTCTACAGAAAGCCTACCGATTTTTGCTCTACCTGATGATAATGTTGTTGAGATACAAGGAGATCCTGCAGGTGTGCACAAGGCTCTGGAGCTGATTGCAACTCATCTGAGAAAGTTTTTAGTTGATCGAAGTGTTATCGGGATATTTGAGATGCAAGTAAGTTCTCTTCTTAAGTCTATAATTGTTGTTCTGGTTCTTTAGATTATTTAATGGGTATTTGGATGTGGGTTTAAATAAGTGATCATCGCGAGTTGCTACTTGAAGAATAAGAATGAGAATAAGATAGTTGATTTAAGTCAGAAATAGTAATATGGTGTGAATTTGGATGTGGCATTTTGTTAGTGTTGGTACAAATAGCTGTAATATTTGTATAAATGTTTGAATGGTTGGAAAATTTTGATTGTTGAAAACTAAATAAGTTAAGTTACAAAATGAAAAAAGTAGAGATGGTTTGTGAAATGGAAATAGAAGGCTCAAGTTAAGTTACAAAGGGGACAAGGTTTTAAAAGGAGTACTTTTTTTGGGCTCAAATCTATCACTTCTTGATTATGCTCTAACCGTGCTTTCCTTGTGATAGATGCAAATGCCAAATGCTCGTCCAAATCAGGAGATGCCACCTCCCCAACCTTGGGGGGCACCACCTCCTCAAGGTTTCCCGATGAATGCTGGTGCTGGGCCTGGTTTTGGACCCAATCCATTTATGCCACCTCAACACCAATATGACAACTACTACCCACGAGTAGACATGCCTCCACCAATGGAAAAACAACCTCGCCAGGGTCCACCTTATGGTAGGGATCCGTCTATGGGAGCACCGCAAACGCCAAGTGTGCAGCCGCAGCAGTCTATAGTCACAAAGGTATATATCTGATGTTGCGGATATGGTTTGCTAATCTCACAGTTTAATCTAATCTGTTTGAACCATGACACATCATAAAAAGTCTGATTTTGACTCGTTACCTACTATTACCTGCATTTAAATCATGCCGCTATTTCATTTTGCCGCTATTTCATTTTGCTGCTATTTAGTTCTAATTATTAACTCAAATTATAGTGCTATATAAAATAAAAAATATGGTATTGGTGTATATGTAGGTCTCGCAGAACATGCAAATCCCTCTTTCCTATGCTGACGCTGTAATTGGCACCTCCGGCACTAATATTAGTTACATTCGACGAGCCAGTGGTGCTACTATTGCAATACAAGAAACACGGGGTGTTCCTGATGAAATGACTGTTGAGATCAACGGATCTGCTTCTCAAGTTCAGACAGCTCAGCAGTTGATACAGGTATTTCCTAGTCACACAAATATACTCATCTCTTTCCTCATAATTTATTCTTGGTAGAAGTGGCTAATGGATAGGTGTGATGGGTTGTGTACAGGTCAAAACTCGAAAAAGGTATGGGTTGGGTTGACATGACACTAAATGTCCAGAAAGAATACATCTTCAATTAATGATCAGTGTGTCACCTATGCTCACATAAAGTTATTGTTTCAATGATAATACACAATGTTCGATTTTATGAATTTAAATATCAACTTTTGTTATTTTCAATGTGGTTTCCTCTAAGCTAAACCTTTTTCTTGACTAGTTGGAGATAAAATATACCAGAATCCGCCCTTATCAATCAATGGGCCCAGTACATGCTGGTTGGTTTGGCCCAGACTATTTTTTATTTGTGTTAATAAGTTTTCATAGAGTATATAGTGTGTCAACTGTCAAGTATGATGAAATACACTAAATTAATGATGATTTTATATTTTCAATAAAAGTATGTACTGTATTACGTTTAATGTATTTGATTTGTGTTAGCAAGTAAATGGGTCAACATTGCCACCTCTAACCCCTTATTGACTATGCGAGTGATTAATATTAACTTGTTTTCATGATTCAGAATTTTGTTGCTGAAGCAGCAGCTGCAGCTCAGAATGCAGCCGCTGCTCCACCACCTGCCCAAGGAGGCTATAACCCCTACCCTGGTCATGCTGGTTACCCATCTCAACAACCATCTGCTGCCCATGCACCTCCTGCTGCTGATTATGGTGGACCTGTGTACGGAGGGAATTATGGGTATTAAAGTATCTGTGATGCGGAAGGATGACCGAGCGGACGTTTTAGTTAAGATCCATCTGTCTCTCGGGACTCGATCAAGTCCTTCTTGTGTGTACTTGTCGTAATGGTTTTAGTAACTCTTCTTAAAGTATACAACACTTCCCGCAAGGTTCACACCGCGGAAAAGGTTAAACGTCGTCTCTTTAGATATTTGGAGGGAGAGTATGGTGGTAATGTTGTAACAAGATGTTCTTGTCTAGAAATAGCTAGGTTTTTCTTTGGTCTGCTTAGAACATGAGATTTTGTTGTTTTGTCTTTTATAAATCTTGATCTTGGCCTATGAAAACTTGTTTTCTGAATGATGTGTTGAGCCCTATTAAAGGTTTTATACTTCAATTTTGAGATGCAGTTTTATACACAGAAGCTTTAGCAACTTTTATTTTAGCTAAGCACCCTCACTAGTTGCTTATCACTAATATTTTCCCACCCCAACCCTCATAAAGCAATGAGTTCTGTTTAGCAACTTCACCCTACAAAGAGGTGTCAAAACATTGATAAAATCCTTGAATGGTAACATCACTTTTATAAGTCAAAACATCATATGTAAGTTACAGTCTTTCCTTCATACAGAACACAAAAAATATTTAATTACATACGAAGTAACAAAACAGACAATCTTGTTACTTCAATCAAGAACTATAATAAACAAGAATAGAATCCTTTTGGAAGCTAAACAAAACCACTAGAACCTCAATGCCGATATCATACTTTAAATGGTGCAAATATTTGAAATCTAAATAACAGATAAAAGGACGCAAGCTTGTAATCAAATGGATATACATTAAAACAAGAAATAAAATTGCCAACCCTCTGAGCTTGTTCAAATGAGAGACTTTTTCAGCTTGATCTATACAAATAGGCAAATCTAATGGCAATTTGTTCTAAAAAGAAAAATGCTTTATAAAAGAACTCTCAGAGTGTTATAAACTACAAAATCAGTTTTATAATGCCTGCTATATTTCTTCACCTGTCATTTATCAAACTTGCCAAAACAAATAAAAAATAAAGCTACTAGATGCTGAAGTTGTCCCAAAAAAGGTGATTTCATAAGTTTATTTCGGGTCTAAACTGTTGGTCAGCTCCTAATTCGTGAAGTCTGCTAATAATTTTGAGAGCTACATCACCATATGCTTGAGAAACAGCAGAATTCGGATGAGATATAACGACGGGGACGCCGTCATCAGAGCCACTTCTGATCTCCTCTTCCAGAGGAATCTAAAACCACAAATCATCAATGATTAATTAGTAACATACATACCTGCAATAAAAAAGATCGGTAAAAAATGAGTTATTGCAAGAGGTCAAAGGGTATAAGTATAAACTTACTTCACCAACAAATTCCAAACCCATTTCGTCAGCTGTTTTGCGTGCTCCACCTTTTCCAAAAATATAAGAAGGTTTGGTACAATGTGGACATTTGAAATAACTCATGTTCTCTATGAGCCCCAATATCTGCAAATCAATTATACATGTATCAGGGTACCAAAAGACATAGTTTCATATTTCTATGATCATGCAACTCCATTATTGTTTCTCTTCTTTGACCCAAGCCACATATACGAACATCGAAGATTCTATGGAATGTTGTATGCCCACACCTAAAACAAGATCAAATTATCTAAATTTTGAAGAAATAGAGATACCAATAAGTTATTTCTGGCAATTTTAGCAAACATGTGCGCTATTGAGATGCCTTGAATCCTAGTCAACTTAAGCTACATATCATTGCTATGAAGTCAAATAGATAAAACTAAAAATTAGCTAAAAGGGAAATGGGTCATAGGTAGAACTGTATTAAAGTCACTCAGGTGTGTACAACCTCCTACATTCCTTAATGCAAAGTTGGATCAAGTAACACAAGTTAATCGCATTTACGACTAAACATTCCTTTTTGAAAATATAAAAACAGGACAAAGCAATTGTTTGTAAATCATACAGGAACCGAGACTTTGGAGAACATCTTGACTCCTCTTCGAGCATCCATTAATGCAACATCTTGAGGAGTTGATACAATTAGTGCTCCTGCCACCAAACAACGAATGTTCTCATGTTAAAACTATAACGGTTTAAAACTCCAAAATATTTTTCTTACAACAAAAGTCGTTTATTGTATATAAACTACAAGAAAAATATATGAAGTATCAACCTGATAACTGCAGCCTCTGTGACATGGAGATCTGAGCATCTCCAGTCCCAGGTGGCATATCCACCACAAGGATATCTAGCTCGCTCCACTCAACTCCTCTCGTCATTTGCTCAAGAGCTTTCATTACCTATGAACAAAGTTTATATCAAAATCTTGATAAATATAACATTTGTTTAAATAGATTCCTTCTTCAAAGTTCAAATAGCAAAATTAAGTTTGAGCCTAGTGAACAATGATGAAAGGTTACCAGTTTTATTGGTAAACACGTACCATTGGACCCCTCCACACAATCGGGGCATCTTTCTCTACAAGAGATCCCATTGATATACACTTGACTCCATGGTTTATTATTGGAATCATTTTATTGCCTGACAGTAATAAGATCATAAAATGGAGTTCCAAGTACATTAGCTAAGTGCGGTAGGAATTGGAAAACTATGATACGTAAATGTGGCAAAAAAAGGTTGGGTCGGATAATGGGTCAAGATAGGTTCAGTTCATAAAAGATGGTTTTTGTAAGAGTCAAAAAGAGTTGAGTCAGGTGATCACACCCAAAATCCTTTTTGTCCAATTTTTATTACAGTTCGTATAACTTATTTCAATATGATCTCAAAACTATGTAATAGACAAATAATCTAATATATAAGACAAAGTGATTTTATGCATTAGATACACTGTGGGTGACTTGGACCCCTTTGGCCTGTTTCTGTTAGATTTTTAACATACCCATTCGACCCATTAGAGATAAAATCTAAGCAGAATCAAAAGAAATGCTAAGTTTTCCCTCATTGCTAAAAGTGTAAGTCCTTTATCCTTTTACTAGGATTAGATAATCAGAATTTTTAGACTCAATCTGTACATTATAGTTTATAGTTTATAGTTTATACAAACGTTAAGAACATTCAATTAAATAATCACCTTCACTTACTTCAGGCTTCCCATGTAGTTTCATCATCGTAGGGATAGATGGTCCATATACATCAGCATCGAGCAATCCAACACTAAGTTGACATTTACTAGCTAGTGAAACAGCCAAGTTGACTGCAAACACATAGCCAACAAGCCATTAGCTACAACGTATTTGTGAGGTGTGAGCAGACGGTGTTACAACCAATCTTATCGATACCTATCTTTATTTATCAAGTTAAACTTCATATAACAAAAAATACATCCAAATCCTCAAGACCTCAGCCACACCATCACTTTTTATAGAGTACGAATATAAATAAGAAAAGTAAGGCTTATATTAATGAGGTGTCTGAATGTAGTATAAAACTAAATTCACTATAATCAGTTTGGCAAAGATTTTTTTTTGGGGGAAACTCATGAAATTGTATCCAACTCGAAAAAAATCGCTGCAGCATCTATTGAACTTCAACACTTACCTTTTAAAATCTACCAATTTTCCAACTCTTTGCTATTGCAAGTATATGACTTTCTATAACTTGTAAAAAAACTTGTACACCGTAAACCCATAACGTGGCATCGGCTTTGAATATCTGGCAGCTTATATGGCTGCCAAGTCAGCAATTTTTTCTAAAAAATTAGTAAGTACAGTAATACATATGTTTTAAAGTCCAATACATTCAATAGCAATTTGTGTCAACTTGGATACACAAAATTAGTTCTCATTATATCAAAATGAGGTACCTATCTCTATATCAAATATGCAATTGCATTGATCATGAAACCCTAAATCAATAATCTAACCATCATTTATAAAATTACCAGCAGTAGTAGACTTGCCAACACCACCTTTACCAGAAGCAACAGCTATGATATCTTTAACCCCTTCAAGTTTCAAGTTTTTTGCACCAACAGAATAGCTTCTCAAAGCTCCCACCTTTTTCTTTATTAACCCAACAAAAAAAATCAATTTCGTATTAAATAAACAAATTGAATGATAAGAAAGGGCAACAGACAGAACCCAATTAACTTACAGTGGTTGTATAAATAAATCGATTCATGGGTGTTTTGAATTTGACTGTTAGTGTTTGATTTTTGGGAAATTAAAGTATTTTAGTGGAAAATTGTTTGGGAAATTTTGTGTGATGTGAATTTAGTTTCATGGGTCGGGTCCTGGGTTACAACCCGAAGCTGTTTATTTGTGATTTTTGATGCGAACCGTATTAAAAAGTAGCTAAAAATTAGCCATTGCTCCTTTGTTTTTTTCTCTCATTTATTTGTTTCATGAATAATAATTGACACAATCATACAGCCAAACAAAAAAGCAATAGTTATTAAAAGAAAATTCAAATTAAAACTCGAGAAGAAAACATTTACAAATAAGTACATAAAAAATAAAAAATAAAAATTTGAAATTTGTTATCATTCCCTTTGTCGATGTCCTTATGTTTATTTTTTTAAATCAAAGAGTTTTAAAAAGTCTTAAAATGAGGTTACTGAAATTCCTATAATATTGATGCCAATAGAGTTGGTTGTATCCGCATTAGGAGTATTTATATAAGAGAATCAACAACCATTAAGATATTAAGGTGACAATATGATTTAATCCTTCTCGAAGTTGAAAATTTACGAACTCCACTTCAAAATATTTCTTGCATTTTGTTCTCCATTCATAAGAAATTTAAAACACATAAATATGTCCTCTAAATTGATTCTTTCTTGATACGAAGTATGTGGAATAATGTTCCTTCAACTTCAAAATTGTGACATAGAAAATACCGTCAAAGGCCTTCGCAATCATCGTATTCTCATTAACTGTCATTTTCCAACATTGGTGCCCAATAGTGAATAATATTATGAGGATGAATATGTCAAAAGCTCTAAATCTTCAATACATACGAGTCACACGAACTGACATTTTTATTTGCAATGATCTAGGTTTTGCGGGTCATTACCACATAGCACACAAACGTTCAAACTTAAACATACCCCTCTCTGAATTTAAACCGTTTGTTGTTGTCCTTTGATTGTGGTCAAACGTATTGTTAGCAATCACGAATATATACATGTAAGAAGATATAAGAGAAGAATGTATATAATGAGATACAAATCGGTTGAGTGAATGTAAATAATTCATAGTAATGAAAATATAAGTGTTTTGTTTTTCTTTTTAATAACTTTTTTTTATCTTATTAAAATTAAATTTGTGAACTTATGAGATAATAAGATGAATTTTCAAACTCCAGTAAGATAAGTACAATCGTTTTACACTTCAACACCTCAAAGCAAACACCCATTAAATTTGACTAGCAGCATACCCACGATATGCAGTGGAATTTTTTATGCAAAATGATGTCAAGTCAGTGAATATTTTGTGATAATTTAGTAGGTTTGGTGTTGATAATGGTAGTGTTCTCATTAGATGAGTTTGGTGCATAATAGAAAATTTATGTGTAAGTTAATGTATGACAGTGAGGTCGTAAGTAAAAGATTAAAAACTTAAGATTTTCACTTTATATATTAAAATATAGTAAATTATAAAAGAAACTGATTTGTAATTATTATAACAATTCATTGTCTTCTAATTTTAATTCTTAATGTTTAACGATTATATAGAGAAGAGAAATTCCAAGTATTTATTTATAAATTGATGTGGGATCAATTTTTCTCATTTGATTTTGAATAATCTACATTAAGTTATCTCACATTGATAACTAAAATTAATTATTCAAATTTATTCTCTTTATTTAAAGAGTTGTTAAAATTTAAGACTAATAAAAGAATTAGAAAAAAATTAAAGATATAGATAATTTAAATCTTGATTTTTGGAAATGAGATATAAAAGGATTCATCAACTTTGTTTGATATATGTACTTTTAAAATCTAAGCGATATAAATTCCATTTTAAAAATGATTATCTAAAGACATGGACACATCAAATTCAAATTTGATGGCAAGAGGCCACTAGCCATTTAATTGGCACCATACCATACTCAACAACTTTATGTTGTGATATTAAGTTGCTTAAAGATATACTCATATTTTCATGCATCAATTTATTTGTTAATTTAGAAATTTAATGTTAATTTTGACTTGTTAATAAAAGTAGGGTGTAAAAGTTGCTATCTTAAATGAGCTTGGTGTGTACATTAATTTGTCTAAAAAAGTAGATATACCATTTGAATGAATATATTTTATGGATAAACATTGTAATTTGGGGGAAATGTAATCTTTAATTTAAATTTAAATGGAAATGTATTCCTTTTAACAATTTGAAATAAAAAATACTTGAGGATCTGCTCACACCTTTGGTTATACAATTTTAAAGTAAAAAAATAAGTATCAATCAAGTTTATATTTATTTATAATCTTTATTAAGCATTTAACACTCTCTTTCTTGATCCTTAAAAATAGATATTGGAAATTACCATTTTATCCCTTCACTTATTAATTATATAAATCATTCAATTAATATCATATTTCACATGATACATTTAAATATCTTCTTTCTTCTTTTATATCACAATATTGAATTTACAATTACAATAATTCAAACTAATATATAAAATCACTTTCATTAAAGAAGTATCAATTATTATTGCATTAAGATACCATTAAATATTTATCTCTCAATATCAACATGTGAAATCTTTCACTCGCTGCTGTGCGCGGGATTGGACGCCAAGTTGCAACATACATTATGTTAAAAGCAGGAAGAGATTTAAGAGGGACGCATAGGACAACTGACTAATCAAGAAATCTAAGATTACAAAAAAGAATCTATTTTATATGGTATGGTGTGTGTATAATGAGACAAGAAAGACAGAAGTATATGCAATGATATTGACATTATCAGTTGTAACAATGATAATGAAATTGATGATATGATATTTATGATCCGAAATTGGGATTGGATGGTATTCCAAGTTTTAAACTTTACGTACATTGATGATTGATAAGGAAAAAACACGCACCAACATTTCAATCATCATATTTATGATAATTACATTAAACTACGCTTAAATTTAGTTCACAAATTTCACTTGTCATCCAATTCATCTCCTTTTGCTTCCTTCCTCAACCCCATTTTCCAGGTATTCCATTTTTCCCACAATTTTTTTCACCAATTCTTATAAATGATATAAGTACTAAATTAAAATTAGGGTTGCATTCAAAATTGTAACTTTTTATGTTTTAGGGTTTGGATTTTGATAATTGATGCCATTATAGTGATTTGTGCATTGGGTTTGTAATTTCTGTTGCAGCATTGACTCCTTTTATGGTATTTGATTTATTTCATTGAGATATATACATAAAGAATGTGATTCTTGACATCTTGAATCTTGATGTGTTTATTTAAAAAGATGCCATTTTTTGGGGTGAAGGTTTGATCTTGAATGCAACCCATGGCTGCTACTAATACCCCACATGAATTTATGCATCATTTATTGATGGCCCTTTGCGAATGGTTCTTGATGTTTTTAATGTTTATGGATGCTGCATTGGGTTTTATCCTCACAAAATTTGCTCATCATTGTGAATTACAATCCCCTTGTATGTTTTGCTTGAGACTTGACCATGTATTTGGCGAAAAGCCCGGATTTTTTTTGAGTTTGTTTTGCAATAAGCATCGAGCTGAGGTGTCTGATTTGATATCATGTCAACTACATCATAAACTTGCTGATATTAGGGAAATGTGTGATGATTGTTTCACGTCTATTATGAAACAAAACGATAATAAGAAACCGTTTTTGAATAAGAGTTTTGTCCGTGTACCTTCAAGTAATGGCACATGTTCTTGTTGTAAAATAGAATGGAAACCGAGACCAAGAAGTGCTGTAAAATTAGGGGTTTCGAAAGTAATGACAAAAACTACAATGCCACTATTTGGTGGCCGTGGCCGTGGTAGGTTTCGTCGCCGGAATGATTTTAAAAGGGTACGGGATAGAATTTCGGGAAACTCGACTCCTTGTCACCTTGAGAATAATATCTTTATGGATGTGGATGTAGATATGGATACGGATACCTTATCTGATTCGGGCTGTGCTGATCTTAGGTTACATTCCAGTTCTGACTCTGATGACTCATTTTATGAGGTTGATTGTGGTGAAGATGGATGCTACAATGATAATTTTCGGATTATAAATGACAAATATATACTGAACCAAGATCAGGTTCGGACAGAACAATCATGTAGTGTCTCTAATTCCGAGCCTTCACTTCAAAATGGGCACCATAAAGGAATTATAACGGGCCCTAAGTTGTTGAAGTCTGATGGTTCGATTGGTGTAAAAGAAAACAGTCCTCTAGAAGTCAGTAAGGAAACAAGAGCTTATAATCAAGATTTCCATTCGTTTAAAGATCATAAGGCGGTCAATGTAATAGAGAACGGTCCTCTAGAAGTCAGTAAGGAAACGAGAGATTATAATCAAGATTTCCATTTGTTTAAAGATCATAAGGTGATCGGTGTAAAAGAAAACGGTCCTCTAGAAGTCAGTAAGAAAACAAGAGATTATAATCAAGATTTCCATACGTTTAAAGATCATAAGGCGTCTCCTTCTTCGGATAAACATGAAGGTTATGAATCTCCGGGATCAAGTGGCATGAGTGAAATCGAGGATGAAAGTGATTTGGAAAAGCTAAAACGACAGGTGGAGCATTATCAAGAACGTTTGCGTTTATTACACAAGGAATTAGAGGAAGAAAGAAACGCTGCTGCAATAGCTGCAGACGAAGCAATGGCCATGATTACGAGGCTGCAAGAAGAGAAAGCAGCGCTTCATATGGAAGCGTCTCAGTATTTAAGAATGATGGACGAGCAAGCAGAGTATGATATGGAAGCTGTAGATAAAGCTAATGATCTCGTTGCTGAAAAAGATAAGGAAATTCAAGATTTAGAAGCTGAGTTGGAATATTTCAGAAACCAATACGAAGATGAATTGTTCAAGGGGGATGCACCGTATGTTGAAGGTAATAAATTTAAAGAAAATCCTGTGGAGAATGGGAAAACGGATGTAAATTCTTCTTTTATTTTAAGGCTTGAGGAAGAAAAGAAGTACATTTTACAGTCTTTATCAGAGTTACAGAGGAAGTTTGACCAATTTTCTAATGGTAATGTAGCTGAAAATGGTTTGTCAATACATGATGAAGTTGATGTGGATACCCTTGAGAATGATATTATAGATCTTAACGAGAGGTTAGAAACGCTTGAGGCTGATCGGGATTTTCTTGAGCATGCCTGTAGTGCGCTTCAGAGTAAAGGGGGATTAGAATTTGTTCAAGAGATAGCTCACCATCTACATGATTTGAGGAGGGTTAGATTTGATAGACGATGTCATGTAGTCACTTAGATACATTCTTTGACAAAGCTAAGGTATGACATTTTTTACAATAATTTGTTCAGTATGGAAATTGATTATTACTAGGCATAAAGTTAGTAGATGTTCCTGATTAATGATTGGTCATTTTACTTTTAAGTATCTGTGTATGCACTTTCTGTTGATGATCTTAATCTAATACGAATTGGGGGTCAACCTATTCGGTTACATGGTCGGTTAGGTATGCAGATGCTTACTCTAAAAAGAACTTTTGTAGGGTAAAAGATATATATATATATATATATACTAAACGAGAATAAAAGGTTGCTTCATATTTTGTCACATAGGCAAAATGACACGTGACGGCTCCTCATAATTTAAAAATAAATAATTATAATTATTTAAATTTAAAAGATAAACTAAAAAGTAAATTTAGATAGAGTTAGATAATATTTGAATATAATAATAATTAATTAAAAAATCTATTAATCCTACTCAAACACTAATTGGAAAAATAATATTAAACTATTAAACCTATAAAAATTGTTTAAGTTAGTATATATATATGTTCTATTTAGTGTATCTCTTGAAAAACAATTGTTATAGTTATGCATACCCAAGTCAGATATCTTGGACTCTCCATGTATGCTTGCAGAGTTGCTGGTATCTGCAATTTTTTATTTTATTATATTATAATGGGTTAACAGACAGATTAAGTATCAAACTTTACTCAAATGTTCACTTTCATTAACCATTCTCATTTCGATTCAATTTGAGAACAAAATTTTAAAATGTTCACTTACATGATCGGTCGGTTCATGTAAATAAAGAAACTTCATTAAGATAGTTTATATTGATGAATGAATTTCATTAGATAGTTTATCTTGTTGAATAATTTTAGAAGTTTGTTATCCAATAGAATCGAAATGAAGATGGTTCATGAAAATGAACATTTAAGTAAAGTTTGATATCCAATCTGTCTATTAACCCTATTATAATAATTATTATTTCTTTTTTTGGTAAGAATCTTTATGTTCATAGACCTATTAGTTTTTCACACTATATTGTATCATGATTAAATTTGGTTTTTGTCACCTTCATTTACATATATAGAGTTGTTAGCTTAAAAATTCAATCTTGGAACCAAATTATCATCCAAATTCTTATCTTCTTCAATTGGTTCAATTGCTATGTTAATTGATATTTCAGACGCATCCTGACTGCTGAGGTATACATGGATAGAATTGCCATATTGCTTCTGATGCTTGATGCGAATACCTTGCTTCATAAAAAAGATCGTTGCTCTTGTCGTCAAGAGGAAGTCAAAACCAAGTTGGGAAAGCCTTCACCTTGTTCTTGATCCGTTGCAGCTGTTTATACTAAAAAAAATCGTTCTTTCAGTAATTTGTATATTCTTTCAAAGATAGTCTATACGTTATGTTTTGTTCATCCAGAGTTCTCCATATCTTAGTTTCGGGGTTCTGTCATAATATAATGATATGCATGAATATGCATATGATCTATCGACACAAGTTCTTTCTTTTTCATCGAGAAATCTATAAGTCTTCTTGAGCGAAGGTTCAAATATTTACATCTGTTATACTTGCTGGTTTACATAAGATTTACTATTATAACCGGAAAGTTATGATTAATTAATGTACAACTCAATCATAAAATGACTATATGCCAATGTCCAAATTTAGAAAGTCAAGAAACAGCAAATTGTCTAATTTTCAAATTAAGAAAGTCAGAAAGGTGACAGTTTTGACTTTTGCCAACCCAAATGGAACCGTTGAGATTAAGAGTGAGCAAGAAAAATCGAAATTGACCCAAAAATTGAAAATAACTATAAAATCGAAATTGACAAAATCGATCCATATAAACAACCAACGGTTTGGTTTTTAATTATTGAAAAATCGACTTTTTCGGTTCGGTTTTATATAAAAAACCGATCCATAATAACCGAACCGAACCGATCCGAACCAAACCGATCCAAACCGAATTGAAAATTAGGGCTTATAGTGTTAATGTTGTTAAAGATATGATGTTCATTATGATGTTTGGACTTGTTGTAGTTTATTGTATTCACATACAGGACTTGTTGTGCAATAATATTTGTCATAATGTGGCAGAATTATAAAGGACAAAAGTAGTGTGTGTCTTCAGGTAATAAGGTAAGTTATTTTATTTTATATTTGTGGTTATTTCTATATTGCAGGTAACTTTGAGGTGCAGAATGTGAATGTGGAAGGAGTTGTTGTATAACAGACAAAATATGGCTAAATATTTTCATGATCGTTATTATTCCATTTTCTCTGTAATTCTTCTTGTTCATCTGTAACCCTAGGTATTGGGCATATTCATGTCTATTTCTTTGTTAAGCAATTCTCTGTATTGTTGTGACTTGTGAGTGTATAGAATAGTCTGAGAGGTTTTATTGTAAAGTGAGGATAATATTTTGGTCTTGTCTTTGGGATTATTTCCCGGTTATGGTTTAGTGGAGTTATTCCTCTGATTGAAGTTCAATCATCTGTGTTCTTGTTCGTTTTTAGTTTCTTTACAAATGTATGATACAAGTTACATATGCATGATATCGATTATGTTACATTGGAATAAAGAGATGAGATTAGGGCTTATAGGTGTATTATTATACATGTATGTTAAATTGAAATAAATAGATGAGATTAAAAGTGATATAAATTTAATGGTGAAGATTTATTTTACTTAGTTTTAAAAAGTGAGAGAGTGAGAAATGATGTAAATGCTTTATATATTAGTATAGATATATAGAATATATGTGGATAATATATAATATATGTATATATAATGTATTTATAAAAGTATTTGACAAATCAGTTTAATTGGAAAAACCGTAAAACCGAACCAAGAAACGGAAAAACCGAAAAACTGAAACCGAACCAAACCGACGGTTATGGTTTTTAAAAATCCAAAAACCGAACTTTCGATTTGATTTTCGATTTTAGCCAAAAACTGAACCAAACCGAACCATGTTCACCCCTAGATGAGATATTGTCACTCCAAAGGTCTGTTGAGATATTGTCAGTCCAAAGGTGAAAGTACAAAGCTTGATGCATATTGTACAAATCTTAGTAAATAACATAGCGACTTACTTCTGGTAAAAATTCTGGTTATAATGTTGTTATTTCCAGTTAGTTCGTGTTGTTCTGAGAGTAAGAAATGTATGATAAAAAAATAAAAATAAACATATGTGTAACATATGAGTTCCTATAAGTTATGTACTAATTTGAGTTATTTTGTAATTTGGTTCTTTCTTTGTATGATGTTTGGTTGTATTCGTTTTTCAGTTATCACCCGAAATGATAGTGAATTCGTATACAGGTCACGATCTACAGCATTTATCTTAATCATTGGACATACGACACTTGGTGAATGTATGTATATCATCAGCTACAAAAGATCTATATTTTAAGGTAACAATAAGTTGGTGATTATTTGTTATAATTTGGCTTTATAAGTCTGTATGAGAAACAACAAAGACAAATACTGTACTTACAAACTTTTAACCAAATTATGTGAAATAATTAACCAATTAGAAAGCCCTGTACGATGAAATAAACTTATAAATCAATGTATTTAAACGTAATGTTAATTATGAGTATAAAAACTAAAGTTTGTTTTCATACAATATTTGTTATATGAAAAATAGTATTTGCGTTATCTAAATTCTAACAATTAATAGATCTGTCATGCCAGATAGCTATAAAAGAAAAATAACATTTTGTTTTTATAATACTTTTGACTAAAAAAAGCCGTCAGAATTGGTCTTATTTTCATCCATCCCACATCGGTCCCCTAAACAAATTATAAGGTCTATATATTAACTGCGGATAGAACAACGAGTACGACCTTACTTGAACAGGATCTGTTCTATAGGCTCGTACCTCTGTATTCTTGATTCCTAAGAAGACAGAAACCCATGTCTGGTTGATGAATCACGACCATGTAACCAGAGCGTGATTAACATAGCTTATGGTCTAGGCCATGGCTAAGTAGAGGATCGTTGCCAGCCCATCTGATGGTGTCTGGCATGGTTACTTGGTTGTCTGACAGACAACCTTATCTTTTTGGTTTGCTTCATCATATATGCAACTTAAGTGTTTGATGAAATGTCTAAAATGTTACGTTTTCTTATGTGGTAACATTATTACGATATTTGAATCGTGGGTGCATAGAAACTGTTCGATGAAATGCCTGTTAACAATGGATATTCTATGTGCATCGGAAATCATAAAACTTGGAAATGTTGTATCTAGAGGAAGTCTGCACAGAAACCAAATACTGTAAGAAAAATCAAGTACCGGAACTTTTGTAGGATAAAACGCCGACGATGTTATATTTGCTTATCAGTCTCTAAACAGAAGATTGCTAGACATTCATCTTGAATGATTATAGTTGAAAATAGTGAGAATACTTGGTTCAATACTTGAATGATGCATGTACGAAAAAAGTTCGTAATACATTGGCATATATGAAAACGATGCGTTCCTATTTGTGTAGGTCAGTTAACATACATTTTGAGGGTCTGATTTTTATGATGCGAGAAAATGATGGTATGGGTCAACGCTCTTAGTTGTTCTTACTTTATATATTATCATGATTAAATTTGATTCTTGTTACCATTCAGTCATATTCATATATAGAGTTGTTAGTTTCCATTTTTAATCTTGGAACCATATTATCTTCCAAATTTAACTCTTCTGACTGATACCATAATTAGGAAGCACCCTTATAAGAATCTAGTTTTTCAACAAATCTTGAGTTATTCGTTCAAATATCACCTGGAAATTTTCTAGGCAATCTGATTCTTCTTCTTCTTCCTGTTATTCACTTGACTCATTAATTGATTTTTCAGATGCATGCAGACCTAGACATGGATAGAATTGCTATAATGCTTATGATGCTTGATGCGAACACCTTGCTTCATAAAAAGATTGTTGCTTTTTTCATCAAGAGGAAGTCGAGACCAAGTTGGGAAAGCATTCACCTTGTTCATGATCCGTTGCAGCTGTTTATACTTCAAAAAAATCGCAGTTTCAGTAATTTGTATATTCTTTCAAAGATCGTATATACTATAATACACATTTTGTTTTGTTCATCCAGAGTTCTCCACATCTTAGTTTCGGGCTTCTGTCATAATAGAATGATATCCACAAAAAGGCATATGATTCTTTCTTTTTCATCGAGAAATCTATGTCTTCTTGTGCAAAGGTTCAAACATTTTCATCTGTTATGGTTGCTGGTTTACATAAGATTTACTTTTATTACTAGAAAATTATGATTATTAATGTATAACTCAATCATAAAATGACTATGCCAATGTCCAATATTAGAAAGCCAAAAAACAGAAACTTGTCTCATTTTCAAACTAAGAAAGTCAGCAAAAGTGGCAGTTTTGACTTTTGCCAATCCAGATGGAAGTATGAAACTGTTGAGATATTGCCGCCCCAAATGGAACTGTTGAAATATTGCCAACCCAAAGTTGAAAGTACTAACCTTGATGCATAATGTATTTAGATATTGCGTAAACGAGTTTGTGTTGGATTTTATTCACATTATTTGAACAAACATTTGTGTTTAAGGATAGCCTAAACGAGTTTGTGTTCGGTTTTTATGTGATATAGGAAAGAGTTCATAGCCAGAGCTGGTAGGAGCAACTGGAGAAGCTGCAGCAGCTAAGATTGAGAAACAGAATCCACAGGTCGATGCAATCGTGTTATTGGACGGAACTGCAATGACTAAAGATTTCAGGTGTGACCGTGTATGGGCGTGGGTGGACTCTCATGTGGTTGTCCTTCGAACTCCTAATATTGGTTAAGCTCGGTATGGGTATAGAGGCTAGAATGCTCGTTAGCTTACCTATCTAATTAATCGTAATAATATAAATATGACAATGTACCTATTGTAACTTTCGGGCTCTACTATTGTTGTTTAAGTAATTTTGTGTCGTTTTGAGAGTAAGACATGTATGATGTATCGATTCATTAATAAATAAAGAATCAAATGTGTAACATATGGGCTTCCTATGTATCATATATGTAATAATTCCAGTCTTGTGATTTGGTTATTTCTTGTTAAATGATTAGTGCAGGTAATTACCTGAAATGATAGTAAACTTTAGCTAGGCTAATCTAGTTAGTATGCAGTGAGTTCAAACACTTGATGATCCAATTAAACTGTCCAAAATTTGTGTCTTTTGTTTCTTCTATTTTCGTGATGAATTTGAAATGATAATGATGTTAGGTTTATGTTTCAAATAAGTTTTGGTTGTAAAAGGAACCAAAATCAGTAGCCAAGAGATGAAAACAGAAGCCAAACCATTTCATTTGGTCTCAAAAGTTACAATACGAAGAATTATATCCGAAAAAGGGCTAAATGATGTTTTAGGAATATGTTGAATTTGATATGGACACCAACAGTAAGGCAGAAAGTCGATTTGGCAAGCAAGAACATAATGATTGTCAATAGTCCAAACTGGAACGCGCTATGATTCGCTATCAGCAGCATTCTTCTTAAAACATGGGACATTGGGCGAGTCTTTTGTGCTATTTTTAAAACTGGATTCGCACGTTAGGTATAAGCGCTTAAGCAAACTTTTACAAAAAGTTATTCATAAAATGATATGATATAAGAAATGAAACCAATTACATTGAATACTTTTAGAAGCAACTAGGAGGCCTTATAAGATTAAATAAACAAACTTATAAAACGATGCATTTTACCTAATGTTGATCATGAGGTTAAAAATTATGGCACAGTAGAGGATCGTTGCCAGCCCATCTGATGGGTCCTTGCATGGTTACATGGTTGTCTGACAGACAATCCTATCTTTTTGGTCCGGGTCAGCTTGTTTATCCAGTTTCATCAAAGACGCATTGTAAGTGTTCGATAGAAATGTCTAAAACAAGTTACCTTTTATTATGTGGTTAGATTATTCGATTTAATGGCTGTTAGGAAAGGATATCCTGTGTGCGAAACTTTTTTTTACCAAGTTAGAAATGTTGTGTTTAGAGGAAGTGTATGCAGAAACCAATTGTTTGTTCAGATTGTGTACAAAGTTAGAAATGTTGTTAGGTCCGTGTTAATTTGCTCAGATTGTATATCTCCAGCTTCAGGGATGCAGCACAAGTTTTCGATGAAATGTCAAAAGGAGGTTATGTTTTTGTTGTGAGGTTAGGGTATGACGATATTTGACTAATTGGTGCATAGAAACTGTTCGATGAAATGGCTGTTAAGGATGGGTATTCTATGTGCATCATAAATCATAAAACTTTGAAATGTTGTATTTAGAGGAAGTCTACACAGCAAAACAAGAATTGTTGAAGTATATCTTGTAGATCAAGAATTGTATCATTAGCAACTGCGGTTTGTAATATAAAACTTAACCTTTCGTTTAATTCAGAATCCACAACGTGTTCGACGAAATGTCTAAATGACTTCTATTAAATTCATGATTAGAAACTTGTCTTTGAAACTTCCATTCATCACCATCAACGTTAAGGATTCCATCTCCTAGTAAATCAAATGAGGTGGTACGAAAAATATCGCCTTTTTGGTACGATAAATTTTTTGTCTATAGTATGTGTTGGACCACCTGGGGGTTGCCTGTGATGACACGAGTTTGACCGAATGGACGTCGAAGTAAAAAAGTCAACATCGGCGAGTTGTGGACTCATTCGGACGTCCATTGAGTTAGACGGTGGCGATTGGTGTAGATTTAGAGATAGTTTCCGATTAAAGGGTGATTTTTGGTGATGAATTTGTGTTAGATTTGAGTTCGAAGATGATGAAAAAGAAAGAAAGAAAAATGGATAAAACAAGTGATGCTTCTACTAGCATTGTTGTTGAGTTTTGACCACAAATTTGATATGTGAAACATTATAATGTTAACTTGCCAACTAAACATGTTTGATAAATGAGTTTTACAGATTTACTAAATTTAGTGAAAAATATATTAGAATATATTAAATCATTTTCCTATTAAAAATTCATTACTTTGATCATCACAGTTACATGCATAAATATATTAAAATTTGAGTTTAAGAATTTACTAAATTTAGTGAAAAATATATAAAATATTTAAAATCGTTTTCCTATTAATAATCCATTACTTTGATCACCACAAATACATGCATAATTATATCAAAATATGAATTTTAAGGATTTACTACATTTAGTGAAAAAATATATTAAATCGTCTTCCTATTAAAAATTTATTACTTTGATCATCACAAATACATATTAAAATACGATTTTTAAGGATTTACTAAATTTTGTGAAAAATATATTAATTCATTTTCCTATTAAAAATTCATTGCTTTGATCATCACAAATACATACATAAATATATTAAAATATGAGGATTAAGGATTTACTAAATTTAGAGAAAAGTTAGAGGTTTTTTTTTTTTTTTTTATTCTTTTTTTTAAAAGATTAATTGGTATAAAGGTTCGGGTAGAGCATTTCTTGAACAAATATCGAGTAGGCGCAAAAGTTTAATCTAACGTAATTTAGCTCGTTATTTTTATATTAAATTTGTTGTACCACTATTAATTATGTTGATTATATACAAATGATTTACTTATTATTTGAATATAATATATATATATCATAGATTTAAACTCGTACAATGCAAGACAATCTAAATAATACAATCTTTATAATGTACTATTTATTCATCATTAAAAAATAAATAGGTGATAACTTGAAACTACAAAATTGATCAAAATAAATTCAATTGCTACTTTAAAAAAATTAAATAATAATATTAATATTATTATTAAATTTAATATAATTAATTATTTTAAATTTTTAAATAGTTACTTTTAAGGAATTAAACAAAAATATTAATATTATTAAATTTAATATAATTAATTATTTTTAAACTTTTAGATTGCTATTTTAAAAAATTAAAATAATAATACTTATATTATTAAATTTAATTTAATTAATTATTTTTAATATTTTAATATTACTTCTCAAAATTAGTATTTGAGTAGGATTCGTAAATTATTTTATTATACTCAAATATTATCTAACTATAATCATTTATGTAATATAAAAAATTTAAAGGTCATTACGTAACATTTTACTTATGTGACAAAATATGAAGAAACCTTCTATAATCCTTTAGTATATATATAAAAAGTTTACTTCTCAAAATTAGTATTTAGTATATATATATATATATATAGTATGGATCAAATAATAACACTTCAAAAATAAGAACGCTTCAAATTTACACTTATACTCGATAAAATTATTAGATTAACATTTGTATATCTCAAATATGCAAAGAAAAATGAATGTACATTTCTAGAAATGTCTACAATTTAAGAATGATTGATGCACAATTTTACATTTTTCATCTAAAATCGTGCATCAATCATTTTTTTGATTTTTATGCATTTACAAGAATGTGCGTCTATATTTCTCCACATATTTGAGATGTATGAATGTTACTCTATTGATATATGAGATACATTTGCGGATATGAAGCGTTCTTGCCCAGACTTATTTTTAAGGTGTTCTTATTGGAACTCTACCATATATATATATATAAGTATATCTATCCATCTATCTCTATATCTATATCTATTATATATATATATATTATAGGAATATAGACAGAAATTTCAGATTTTGCTACGTAGTCAAAGATGTCACGTGTCCAACTTTAAAAATTTAAGAATAATTAATTATATTCGATTTAATAATATTAGTATTGTTATTTAATTTTTTAAAAGTAGAAATTGGATAAACTCTTAAACTTTAGGATTAAAAAGATACACTAAATACAAATAATTAGGATATTTACTTATTATTATTATTTTTATTGATAATAAATATTTATTAATGATGATAAATGTTAATTATAAATATGACAACTATTATATATCAAATAACTTATTTACAATATAAATTGAATGATTATAAGTAATGATTTATAACTATTATGATTCATAAAATAATATAACAATTGATAATGCATATTTTATTTTTTTTGGCAAAATTATAAGTCGCGATGTATAATAAAGATTCAATAATTCAACATAATATTTTTTTTTTCAACATTTTCTTCTAACCATATATCTAATTGACATATCAATTTTTTTTTACCTTTTATTTTTTGTTCATTGACTACATGTTGGTTAAAATATGTTGTTCATTATCAACATTTCTTATATAAGAATTATAGAGATATGTCATTGTTTATTAGGTTTTGTTAACGTTGATCATTGTTTATTCACATGTTATTTTTTATGATTTATAACTCATATATATATATATATATGTACTAGCGTCGGGTCCTGCCCATAACAATGGGTGAAAATTTCGCATGTTAATGTTGATAAACAAATATTTAATGATACCTAAATGCAAGAATAATTGTTACTTTTCAATGAAAGTGATTTCTTATAATATTTTAAGTTATTGTAATTATAAATTAAAAAATGTGATATAAAAGGAAAACAAAGATATTCAAATAAATTATATGAAATATTGTATTAATTGAATTATTTATATATTTAATAAGTGGAAAAAATAATTTTTAATATTTTTATTTAAAAATTACGAAAGAAAATATAAAATAATTAATAATAAACATAGATATTCTAACATAAAAACTACTCCGTAAAATTTAGTTCGCAATTATCATTTTTCCATTTCATTTACTTTTTTGGAAAGCAAATAACTTCATTAGAAGCTCACTTAGAAATAAAAGGAAGAACCGACGGCAGAAATTAACTTATACTAAATTTATATTCAATACGTCATCAATGATCGCGATATAAACTATACTGGGAACTCTAAAAATTATGTTTTCGGATCCGGATTATTATTAAAAAAAAAACAAAAAAAGAACAAGATTTTTGCGTTGTCGATATAATCCATCTTTGTCATTTATAAAAATATAAAGAAAAGAAAAGGGTAAAGTAAAATAGTTCTCAGTTTTCACAACCAAACTGGCAAACATATCACATCCTTTGTTACATAGTTTGTTTGTTTTTATCTTATATAATATAATATATATTGATTAATTAATTTATTAACGTCTTGTATATATTCGTTAGTTTAACTTTCAATAGAGAATATTTACAAACTTTGTGTCCAGTTTTATATATTGTTTTTTCTAATATATATATATATATATAATTAGAAGAGGATACGATGAAAGAATATGAGCTCTTCATTGTTTTTTACCCTTTACGATTCAACGATTTTAATTTCTTTTGAAAAACTACATTTTAGCCCCTTAAATATTTGATGTATTTATTTAAATAAAAAAGATAGATCAAATATTCTATTCATTTACAAAAATTAAAGAGCCCATAAACTATATAAAAAAATCGGTCACAATATTTTACTCATTTTGTTAAAATTAAATTATCCCTGTGTTATAGCGGGTCTATAGACTATATAAAAATCGATTAAATAAATGTTTAAATCACAAAAGTCGGTCACAATATAAAAAAATCGACTAAATAATTTATTCATTTGTAAAAGTTAAATTTGTCACGCCTTATCGCAAGTCTGCAAACTATATAAAATAATCGATCATAATATTTTATTCATTTATAAAAATTAAATTAATCTCGCGTTATTGCGAGTTTATACCTAATAAATATAAAAATGGTAAAGTAATTATGGTGTCGTCAACCATTTAAATATAGATGAAAAACACTTTAAAATGATATCATTTTGACAAGTCTTATAAAATGAAATTCAAATCTAACATGATGTCAACATTTTCAAGTGGTTTACCATTGATTTGAAGCAATAATACCAGAATAATAGTCTTTGATTTCAATAGTTTATCTTCAACACTTCTAAAGAACAACATGTCACATTGAAAAACATGTCTTGCACATACGGCGAAATTGGTGCAGAAGAACTAGAAATAATGAGTTATTTATAGTTGTTTAGGATACAATCAGCCACTGCGAGTGTTATTCTAGTAACACGTAACTAAAAAGACGTCGTTTTGTAGTATTTGTCACAATTTAAAGTGGTTGTCAGCACCATATGAAAAGAACATGACTTTTGAGTGTTGAAAACGCATTTTTGATTTTTCTTAATAAAACTTATCCTTACTACATTACTTAAAAAATAAGTTTATGAGTTCAGGAATAACATTTTTTTAATAAAACTTCTCCTGCACATGACTTACTTATTACTAAAATTAAAGGAGTTTAACAACTAACTGTCACATTAACATCTACATCTATCGGTAGAAGTGACCAAAAATATTCTAGTGTCTATAAGAAAGGAAGAACGTCACGTTAATGGAAGTGACCAAAAACATTTTAATATCTATAAGAAAGGAAAATTTTGATTTTTATAGGTCCTACCATTTAAATAAAAATATATCTATTAAATAAAATAAAAAACCATTACAAACGGATGTTGGGCTCACATTTTACTCGTTCACAATCATTCACACGCGAATGAAATCGAAAGAACCGATTGGAGACACATTGATTCCTGCGGCGACCTTCCGTTCTTCATGTGGAGAACATAGAACGAACATCCCCATTAGGACGGGTCTAAGTACTTCGATAGTTAACTTATATATGTATTGTGGATCAAAATTAAAGCTAAAATATAGTTCCTGAGTCACATTTTCCTGACGTACAACCACCGGTCTTTTCTATGGCTGGGAAGAAAAAAGCCACTGCTGCCATGGTGACCAACAATCTGTTGTTAATTTTAGTTTCCATTCTTAATTTAGTCAGCAAAACTTGTTTGACTTTAACAGTTTCATGCAACGTTTTAACAATGGATTTTCTAATTGAAGTGGATGGATTGTCCGGTTCACCCGGTTTTTAAAACAATATTACTTTTATGGCTTTCATGGATATCTGGGGTATATATGAATTCAACCGATTGAAAAGACTTATTTTTAAGAGACAAGTATTCACACACCTTTATCATAAAATATTTACAATTCAAACTCTGAGACTTGAACTCACAATCTCATAATTATTAGGTTATCTCGATACCGATATACCTATAGATCAATGACCATTTTGAGGTATAGAATAACCTTATTTCTCTAACAATATATGTTGTCAATCCTACTTTATTTCTTTCGTAAATTATAAATTATTTATACATATTTAAAAATGTTATATGTTTATTATATTCAATTATTTGATAAAATATGTTGTGTTTGATTTTTGTTCCGTTTAAAGATGTACATTGTTAAAACTATTGGTGCGTCTTTGGTTTAACGCAACACAAAAGATGGTTAATTTTAAATTTTATATTATTTTATTTTATATGTTTGGGAATTTGGGATGGTAAATTTGCTCGTGAAGTATATTTAAAACACAGACGCTGTGTAATACAAAAAGTGACGTATTTTTTAGTTTAAACGAGTATTCGTTTAGTGCACGCTTTCACTGAGAGTGATAGTGTTCTTTTTTAATTAATAATAGTTTATCACTTCTATTTTAAATATATATTAAAAATTTAACTGAACGGGTCAAGCCAAGGAATTGCTTTACATCCTTGGCAAAGAAGAAACGAACAATGGTATTTTATTACATAATAACTAATAAAATACAAATAAAACCTTTTCCTAGTAAACGCATTCATACTCAAGCCAGAGCAATACGATGACTAAGAAAATGATAAAAGTATTTAAATTTATTATGTGTTTCAAAATTTATATTTATTTAATGAATGCGACAGCAATACAATATCTTATTATTTGTAATCGTTAACATGTCACTCGTTTTTGATGACATAACAAAAACATTTCAGATAATGTGTTTATATGGTTACGACTACCGGATAAATAAGTTATAAGATATACAAAATAAGAATAATTGAAAGTTTGATACATATAATTGAACAAAATAAAGTTAGATACACGTTATATATTATATATATATATATATATATTTTAAGTAATAGTTATATATATACTAGATTTAAACCCGTGAGATGCACGACAATATAAGTTATCCAATTTTTATAAGTTTGATATTATTTTCCAATTAGTGTTTGAGTAGGATTCATAGATTTTGGGATTATTAATATTATATTCAAATATTATTTACCTCTATCTAAATTTATTTTTTAATTTATCTTTTAAATTTAAATAATTATTTATACTAAAATTATGAGAGGTCGTCACGTGACATTTTGCCTACGTGACAAATTTTGAAACAAGCTTCTATTCTTTTTTAGTATATATATAGATATCTAAACCAAGGACAGAAAGCTTTTTGAAAATCGTTTTGAGATACTACAAAATTTTAATTGTTAATTATTCCGCCTCATTCAACGAATATGTTCAAATTTTGTTACTGTCCTAAACACTTATCGTTCGACTAAGTATAGAGTATATAAAATATTTTTTTGAATTACGCGGTATTATCGATATTTTTAAGAGGCAGTAAAATATATCGATAGAATGATAGAGTACAAACTAGTCAAAAGATTCAAATCAAACCAATAGTTTTAGATAATGTAAAATGAGACCGGCGTTGTTCATCCGATCACTAGATTATTAAATCTCTATTTATTTTTTTATTTTTTTGTATTATATTAAAAGGAATTAGTAATTAGTAGAGTACACAAACTCTTGTACATACAAAAATCAAGTATATAGTATAGCTGTAGTTGATAATAAAAATAAAAATAAAAATAATAATACTAATAATAGTAATTAATACCAGTTAATTGGTTCAATGAAATTTTGCCCAATAGCTATCAGTTATATTTATTAATTAATATTAACAAAATGTATAATTAAACTATGAATTCAAATCGAACGTCAAGTCTAACATTGTAGCTAGCTATTTTTCCATTCTATATAATTGTTCATGGGGGACTAAAATGCTCACTTTAACCGATAATTCTACTATATATATACGACCTATTCAATTTCCAAACCATAATTAAAGATTTAAAGATATAGAAATATTCAAAGTCAAAGTCAAAATATGTGATGTGTCCAACTTTACCTATAAGGCTATAAATAACCTTCTCTTCATCCAATATTTTCATCAACTTTCTTTCTTCATTCTTTTTGTTTGTAAAAAATTAAAGCAACACAAATTAGTTAATCAACATGACATCAGAAACAAAAAAGTTAGCTATAATTGCATTGTTGGTAGTGCTTTTCATGAGTTTCGAACCGAATGGAGCTTGTAGACTTCTTGATGGAAGAATTGAAGAAACGTGGATGAAGAGAGGAAACTTTTTGTTATTGTCTCTGCAAAAAGGCACCGTTCCAACACCAGGAAATGGATGTTGTAACACGGGTGGTTGTGGTAATCCTTGCATCGGTTCCAAAAAGTTTGCTGGTCGTAATGGTGGTGGTACTGTTCTACCACCATCATTAATTCGTACATACACTGATTAATTATACTGACGAAGGATTCAATAACCATGCGAATATATATGAGATTAACAACCTTACAGAAACTCTTATTTATTTTTATTTATTTTTTATTTTAATAATTTGTAGCTATAGCTATATACTTTCTTGATTAATTCCATTCATTAATTATTCATGATTTAATGTAGAGTTTGATCCAATTGTGATAGTTTAAGAAACAATTAATAAATTCATGCATGTCTTTAGTTTCTCACTGGCATTAAATTTTCATTATGATCTAGTGTGTTCAGTATTCCCATTATAACGAAATTATTCAAATAAATTATTCAGATTGAACTGTTAAGATTGGAGAATTTGTTTGTTGGGATTGGATCGAATCAGACCGACGCTAAATTTATATATAAGATTTTTAAATTGGTTTTGGTTACTATGATTAGAACCATATAATTCAATAAACCAAATAGTTATTTAAGGTATATGTAATACTCTTGTTTATCTATCAAAGTAGATGTTAAATATTTGTTTAATTATTTTTCACATATATAAAATTAATATATAACATGTAGTGTTAATATATATCATTGGATACTAGTTTAAAATCTCAACTTTTGAATTTATAAACTAACTCCACATTTCCATAAACTCCTCAAGGAAACATGCAACATGTAGTTGTTGATACACTTTATGACATTACCCTTTCACGAGTTAAAACGATACCTCATGAAGTCAATGAAGAAATCATATTGTTAAAACCGAGCCATCCAAATCGTAATTTGGCTTGATTGGATTCGGATTTCATATTTGTTTGAATGCATCGGATTCACTTTCTAAGAACCGATATCCAAATGGATTTATGTAATTGAATTAGATTTGATCTAATCCATCCAAAACAAACACTCCTATATCGATCCTTATTAATATTGAAAATACATATACATAGAAAAGTCTAAAAATGATGTATACTGCAAGATTAATCAATTCATTGAATAAAATGAAGTTAAGTTGAGTCAAATTTTATTAGCAACAAGTCAAATTGGTAGAACTTGATAGTAGAATCATATTAAAATGGAAAGAAAGAAATTTGGATTCATATAAGATAAAGTTGATTGTACATTTGTACAAACATTTATCTCCTTCAAATCAAGTAAACGACCGTTCTTGTAATGAGAAACGTTCTTTATATATTGATCAAATATAAAAATATGTCACAATATTATCCGTTATACATGATACCTTAACATTCTATTAGTATGAAACAAAATTTAAAAATCTCCCAATCATTATATTTCCAAAGGCTACTGATTTCATTTTCCAATTAAGTTTAATGTGACGGTGTCATTTGTGTAACTATAGTTAACATATTAATCATCAAAAAATATATTAAAATATGTATATATATATAGGGTGAGGATCAATAGGGAAGTAAAAAAGTTAGGAAACGAAGGAAGTAAATCTCAACCCTTGATTTCATCATAAATAAATTTTAAAAATTACAAATAATTTCAAAATTTAACATTCATCACAAATGAATGTCAAAAACATTTATTTATGAAAAGATCAAGGGCTAAGATTTACTTTCCCCCTTTCTCAATATTTAAAGCTTCCCTATGGATCCTTTCCCCATATATATATATATACATGTGTGAAACTATTGTTGAACTCTTCTGCTTTGATTTTAAGTTCATATAGGTGGTGAAATAATCAAATAAAGGACAAACTATAACTACACCAAATAGTTGCATTCATGAGAAATATTTGTTAATTCAGTTATAAGCAAGTCAGTTTGAGGCAAGATACAATAAATTAAACCAATCAATTTTACTAAATTATCACAAGGTACTGTATTTTTAGTTTTTATTTATTTATGGAAAGATACAATAAAGCAATCAGACAGATTGCTCCTGCTAGTGCGTAAACTGGCTTGCGCATTCTAAGTTATGAGTTGGATCATGTGGTTCGATTGAAGGCTTAGGATACGTGGTCCTTAGAGTAGGGGGCACTGTGTAAGGCTGGTTTCCCAGAGTATTGTATAAGAAACTTTAAAATTGGCATGGTCGTGTGTTGGGTAACGGATTAAAACAAGTAACTTTTGTATTGTTAATTTCTTTCTAGATAATTAGTGCATTAAATATGATTACAATAGTTTATATGATCTCTTATTAATCATGAATTTAGTTTCTTCACTTCTCTTTGATAATTTTAGGAGAAGAGAAAGAGAAGTGTCACACCACCAAGTTCATAAAAGTACACAAGTACCGTCTTCTTCCATTGCTAGGGAAGAAGTGAAGGAATGTTCAAACACAAAAATAACCACACAACCCATTTAACTATTGATGAGCTGATAGTTTTAAAAGATTACGACTGGAGCAACAATGTAGTGAACCTTCATTCATCCTGATGACCTGAACTTCAAAATTACTGCTGATTTATTTGGTCTAATTGTTGCTGATCTACTTGCTACCAAAGAGGTGTATGCTCATGTAAACGAACCAAGCTCCAAAGCACTTGCAGACATGATAAAAGCATACGTTTTTAACAAATATAAAAATCTAACAATTGATATCCGGTTTATCATTTTGTTTATTACTTATACTTATACTTATATGTATATTACACGGTTAATAACCTAGTATACTAAAATGAATATTATAACAAGTACAATACCAATAGAACAACTAATTTAGTGTAAAAAACAAATTTATTTATTCCCACTGCACATTAAGCCATTTTTCTATCTCGTGTTAAAAATGTTGACCTTAGATACATACGAAGTTTATTTTTTAGCATAGTGCCTTTTCATGTAAAATTCTATTACGTCCAACTTTAGATGAATGTTGTCTTTCAAGGTCTCAAGGTAACCATAGAACTATTTTTTAATTCGGACCAAAACATTAATGTACGGGTCTGGCCCATAATAGTTATCAAGATGGGCCGCATAGGGTTTCAAGTTTCAACTTTCCCGGGCTCACAATTGCAGCTCCACGCCTCCACCTGATCCTGATCTAGCATATTTTTGAGTTATCTTTCTGTCAATTACAATCAATTTCTTACTTTTAGGAAATATAAATCATCTCGATATTAATAAAAAAAGTTACTGATAATTATTTCATTTTGAATAAAAGCCGTCAGTGAACCAATCAAACTGTTCATTAATGTAGTTAAATAACTGTACATGGGATAAGATAGATACGCGTTTAAAAACTGTACTTGTCAAGCAAGATAAAATGAAATAAAGTCTAATAGCTTTAATTAAATACATACATTTATAAATTCAGTCTAATGTTATTAGAATTTGAGACAACGTGAGAACGAAGTTACTCTAGTTGCAGTTTTCAGAGAGAGAGAAATAGATTTGGAAACGACAAAAGGTTTATATATTAATTGGTTTAAGATTATCGTAGAGGAAGTTGAGTACATAGACAATTTCCCCTAAAAAATCATGAGAATATCAGTTTATCATGAATTATGAAAATATGCGAGAAATTGATGAGAAACCGGAAGAAAATAATGAGAAATTGGCAATTCACTTTCTTATTTGATTATAAGGGATAATAAATAATTTTAAATATTATTAATACATTTTTATCCAAAAAAAAGTTCGAAGCTTCTTGCTTAAATAAAATTTAAAAGATATATGAAAAATATGTGAAATTAATTTTCTTTCAAACTATTTTTGATGTTTTGATTATCTATGATAATTACATATTTTATACACAAATTAGAACTTGATGATAACATTTAATCATCAATGTATAAAATGAGCTTATTATTGTTCATAAAATTTAATAAAAGATCAATTTAAAAAAATACTTCATAAAAGATATCTAAAGAAAAAGTGCCAAAGAAAACATACGAAAAAATGAGATTCTTTAACTATTTAACTATTTTCTTTATAATTATGCTCATTTTCTTACGTTATTTAACATTCTTATTGAACCTTCGTTTCATACAAAGATGTGTATGTGCATAAATATGTGTAGACTTTTCAGATATTATCTATATGTATATGTATGCATGGGCAAAACTTCATTGAAACTGAATTAGCAAAACACATGGGCGAAAAATAGTTTGGGGAGCGGTATGTAGATATTGTTAATTGTTTTGTGTAAGTATTTGGTGCATACTTTGGAAATGAATCACATTTGATGTAATCATATACTTTAAAGAATTTTTACTTGCACCAAATTTGATGGAGTGTTTGATGCATACGTTGGAGATGACCTTATAATTATAATCTCTTTTTCTCTAAATCTTATCTATGTATTCTATCATTCTAGTTTAGTTTCTAAATTCTATCAAAATCTTCTCAAAACACATATGTTTTCTAATTTATCTAATCCGTCTTTCCAATCTTATCTGATCTTTCTCTACTCCTCTTTGAAAAATGATCAATCTAAAAACATTTGCTTGCTACCGGACATCTACATCGTTACCTGTCGTTGTGCAGAAGCTCATGTCGCCACCATCATGCTTTTTGCTACTTTAATTTAACTTTTGCATTTTTTATGTATTTTTCATTTTCCTACTGTCACAACTGCGGGGGAATATTAAAGTATGTTATGATAGGTTAGTATGGCCTAACCCGATTAGGGTTTACTCTAACCGTTATAAATAGTTAATCATTGAACGTAACATCTTATGGGCTTTCATTCTTCAACAATAAGTATTTTAAATAACATCATATGGCATTTGACCTAGCGGTATAAGAGGAACCCATCAATCAAGAAATTGTGGGTTCAGCGTCACATAAAGAAGTGAATATACGAATATATATTCATGTTGGTTATACTTAATGACAACGAATTAACTACAAATGCACCTTTCTTTTATCAAGTCTCAGGGACATGGTCCAATCATGAGGGTAGTATTTTATTATGGTGTCAGATTTTAAGTTTTTATGGATTTCTTCTTTATATCGGATTAACTCCAAAATGTATTATATTATTAATCGTCGTTAAAAAAAAGTATTTTAAGTGATAGATGCGTCATATATTATTTATCATCTACAACTTAGCAACTAGAACTTAAAATTTCAAGAGCTAGGACTTGTGGAAGGAAGAAAACACCCCACCGCAGCCATGGAGGACAACACTATTTATTTTCTTATTCTTAATTAAGTCAAACAAAATTCTTTGACTTTTGACACTTTCACGATATTGTGAGTATATAATTAAAATTTGATCAACGCGTACTACGTTGGTAATCAAAAAAGGGAGACAAAATTAATTTTGTTATTTGTGTTTGTTCGAGAGAAGTATATAAGTTTGAATTGACATATGATCATCTTAGGAATAATTCGACTATTATATATTAATATAATAATTTTTCTACAACTAGGAGTAAGTAAGGGTGCATTTTGATGGAATTAAAATTTATTAAGGACTGGAATTGCAAAGAATTTGAGTTTAAAAGAGAACTCTACGTATTTCTGTACACACGGACGACCTATTCAATAATTTCCAAACCTTATTTAAAAATTAGAAATATTCAAAGTCCAAGTCAAACAATTTGGTGTCTCACTTGCCTATAAATAACCTTCTCCTCTTCATCCAATTATATTCATCAAACACAAACAATTTCACCCTTCATTCATTCTATTTAATATTTATAACTCAACATCTGAACCAACACAAGAAATAAACATGAAACCAGAAACCAAAAATTTAGTCACAATAGCAATGTTTGTAGTACTGCTTTTCATGAGTATCGAAACGACCGGAGCTCGTAGACTTCTCGATGGAGAATTTCAAGAAATGTGGATGAAAAGAGGACACCTTCTATTATCGTCTCTGCCAAAAGGCACCGTTCCATCACCAGGAAATGGATGTTGCAACACGGGTGGATGTGGTAACCCTTGTTAATAATTTGTTCGAAGAAGCATGTTGTACTGATAGTAATGATGGTGGTACGTGTTGCTCCAGCACCAGCACCAGCACCACCACCATTTGACTCATATTCTGCTTCGATCATTGACACCCGCTAACAAGCTTACAAGAACGTGCCCTTAATTTCTTTTTCAAGAATATTTAGCTACATATTTTTCAGGATTTATTTCATTCTTTGATTACTGACGATTTAATTATATTGTAATTCAATTGTATTATTCTGACAAACATTAATAAATGAATTCATGCATGGTTCCAACTTTCATCAATGGTTAAAGTTTATATAAGAATTTTATTATTATTATTTAATTTCTAATGCAAAGCAAAGTTTTCATTATAATTAATGAAAAATTATAAATACATACTAATTTGAAGACAGCGTGTTTGATGAAATGCACAAGTGAAAAATGATCTTTCTGGTTGAACACGTATAGTCACTACCCACTGGTATACATGTTTTCAGCAAATATGAGAAACTGCTGAAACTGCTAATTCTATTTTTATTTTTATCATTATTAATATAATATATATGAGAATCTGCTAGTATACATGTTCTCAGCAAATATGAGAAACTTCAATAGTGAACCCTCGGACTCGGGACTAACTTCTAAGAAATCTAATTATTTGTTGGTAGCTAATTTAAGCATTCTGTGATTTCATATACGAGTTCAAGTTCACGTCTTCCTTATAAAATGTATCATATATAGTTTGGTGTCCTCTTTTAACCATTGATACGAATTGCCCGAGTCTTAAGGAAATTATCTAAAATGGCAGTAGAAAAATAGGGTGATGCCAATCCAACTACTCTATTGTCTCATGTCATTCCCATCATAAACGAACTAAAATATTTTGACCCGTTCTATTCACTTATCTTCTATCTCTTTTGTCAATGTAGCTTTTGAATCATTCCGATGTTTAGAGCTCTTGATTCATGTACATCACATTAGTTCATACTGTTGAATCACTCCATGTATAGAGCTCTTATTTTTTTTTTTTTATTTATTATTATTTTCTATCATATGGTCATGTGATCTTTCAGTTTCATAGATAATGATGCTTTGAAACGGAGGAATGTTTAATGGTTGTAGATGCTTATACTCAGGTGTGCACTATTTTCATTGTTTGTGTTTTCAATTGTATCTTAAATAAAAATGTTAGAAACTTGATTCAAGTTGAAACTTTTTTATGCTTTTGTTCATTCGTGAACTTATGCGTAGTATATTTGGTGGCAAAAAGTTGATAACCGGCAGCTCTAACCAGCCCACAATTGGCCTATCCATGATGTGGAGGCATACCTGTCTCACTCAACGATCGTGGCTATGGGGGTGCCAGGGTTTGAACCCCTGACCTTCTGCTTATTTGGTGGCAAAGATGCCCCCACCTATTACCAACTGAGGTACGCGCCATTGGCTATGTGTAGTCTATTGATGGTTTGTCATAATTGTAGGATGTGAATAAGGTTTGTTGCACACAAAAGTTTCAACTTGTTTCTGTTGTAATCTTGCACCCAAGTTAGAGCCTCAAGTATTACAAAAGATCTTGACTTTTGATGCTTACAGATAAAGTTATTTACTGAAGTATTCTAAATTTGTGATTCATATGGGCGGACTGCAGGCTGTACACATTATATTATTGCACCTATCAACGACCTTCTTGTGGTTTAAGACTCCCTTGATGCAGGTATTGTATTGTTCTGTTGTAGGGATGATTGTGAATACCTTTATAGATATATAAAGTAAATCAGTTTTCAGGCAACAAATTTATAACGTGGCCTGTTTATATTCTTAAGTAGAGGTGTCAATATGAGCGGGTTGATATTACATCAAAACAGTTAATTTGTTTGTTCAGGTTTGTATGAGTGGCATACTAACATATAGTTTTTGCATACACTGCTTCAGGTAGGCCACTTCCTTTGGCGCAACATGTGCTTCACGGATCGGGTTCTATGATGAGGTTAGTTTCTCACTTAGTTTGCTTTATTATTTAGTATTCTAGCTTGAATTATTACATGTTTTTTAGACCTCTTGATATGATTGTTATATGGTGCATTATGATGTTTTTACTTGTTATTTTTACTACAAATTATACATTTTTGTTATTGTTATCTTTATGATGTTTTTACTTGTTATCTTTACTACAAATTATACTTTTTTGTTATTGCTATCTTTATCATAGATGGGCTTTTAATTTCCTTTTCACCACAAGAGCGTAAGGACAACTGTTGGATGAATGTAGTTCATAGGACTAAGGACCAAAGGTATATCTTGGGTGTGTAAAAGTATTTTGTTATCGATAACTCCAAGTTGCCCAAGGAAGCATAACTATAACCATCTATAGTTTTTGTTAAAAATTATTTTGTTAGTATTTTTTTTCTGTTAGTATATTTTGAATTACTTTCTTTATGGATATAGTTTCAGAAGTTGAAGCAGCAACGAATGGCAAAACGACAACAATATTTACAAATAATGCAATAAAACAGAACGATGAATGAAACTGGTTGGCCGTTATCATAACTCCAAGATAGCCTGTGTGACGAAGGTGGGTTCTTTTCATGTACAGAAACAGATTCAGATTCTGTAAACAATGCCCCTTCTAAAACATTATTAATAGCATCAAAAGACATGCAAATTTTAGCAAAGGTTTGCTTACTTCCATTTAACACATTAAGCCAGATTAATATTTGAACACATAGTTGTTAGGAAGGCAGTTGTCATTTTTCATATAGTTCATAGCGTTTCTTCTAAAACACTTCATTTGTTTCTTCAGGTTTGAACGAGTGAGGTGGAAAAATATAGTTGTTGCATACACTGCTTCAAGTAGACCCACTTCCTTTGTCGCTACGCGTGCTTCACGAATTGATAACCATGATGAGGTAAAAATATAGTTCTTGCATACACTTGATTTTTAAGTTCGCATTTAATTTCTTCATGACATAAGAGGATTTGTGAAACGAGCATACCACCCTGAACTGTATAACATTTCTGTTTGACATACAAAAACTCATTTGTGCATTCAATTGATTGATGAATAGCTAATTTAAGATGTCTCATGTTAGCTGCAAATTGACAGCATTTTTGAAACTTAACGTGACCCGACATGTGACCCATTCAAGCCCGGACCTAAAAATGACTGATGTGATCTTTTTTAATTTTACAGGGGTCTTCGTGGGGATACAATTCGAGACACAAGGACACCATAGTTTGCTTTTGGGTGTAGTAATATACAATGTCAAACCCCTATAGTGGTCAATTTATTTGTAATATTAAGTTACATTAATTGTAAATTTCTTTTTTGATTTGTGTGATCATATGTATGTGAATGGAATAAATATTTTTGATATTCATTAATAGAAATTAGTAGGTTTAAATATCATCGCAATAACGATAGTCGAAGACCTCGCTGATATTTATTAAATCTTTTTGGCTGATGACCATCTTTACTTTGGTCACCACAGTTAGTTGCGAGTGACAACTTTTATTTGGTCATTAATGGATCAAACCAGTGACGCCTTTTCTTACTTCTGACCGAAACTAGTGACAACGAAGGTTGTCACTAATACCAGTGACGACTCTAGCTCCGTCTCTACTCAGTGACCATTTTTTGTATTTGGTCTCTGTTTACATGTAGTGACGGAACTTTTGGTGACTTGCAGTGACGAGCCATATTCTGGTCAGTAGTGGCTTTAGTGAAATTTAGGCGTTTAGTCACCACATCGTGTTCGTCACAAAAGAGGGTTTCGTGTAACTAAAACTCTATGCATGTGCATGCATGACCATTTTCGGCAAGTTTCATTTTACACATCAGTAGCAGAAAAGCTTTTTAACAATTGCGGTGGCAGTGGTGGTGTCACGCACCATACCACCACGAAGGCCACCAACCTTTTCTGATCCAACACAATGTTGACCACCGTTACCCGTCCAATTGTATCCATTTCCCGCTCATGCATGTTTTCACCGGGCCTTTGGTAAAGCCAATAACGAAAGGCTTCCCGTCTTCATCCAAGCTTCTTCAAACTCTCCATTAAAGAATCTGCTAGCTCCATTCAATTCAAAACTCGTGAACAATAAAAGCCAGTGATGCAAGTATGGCTAAACTTTTGGTTTGTTTCTCACGTCTCTTGTGTACGTACCTTATAAAGCAAGAATATTAAGATGATGAAAAGGGTTTGTAGAAGGTCTAAAAGGGTATAAATATGTTGGGTTTTGAACTTTTGATGAATGATTTGCATGAAGGGGATCGAGAGACTTCTTTATAATTTTATATGGTAATTAAGTTGATGGACAGATTGTTTAAGTTTGACTTGAATTTTCCTTATGTTTAAATTTTCTTATGTTTAAATAAGGGTCCACAGTCAAAGCACAATATTCATTTGACTTTTCTTATAATTAAAGTTGAGCATGCTAGCTGCAGTAATTTAAAGAAGTGTTGCTCAGTATATATTTATTGCTAATAATTGTAATTATAACGTATGGTTGTGATTCATAAAATGGTCTCTCCTATTTAATTGATCATAGTTGCTAACTATTTAAGTATTTACACGACATTTTACTCGGAAGCTTGACCCGTGAGGTGCTGTACTCTAGTAGTATTTGTTCAAGTCTTTTATACATAAAGTCAGATTTTGGAAGTCAATTGTTTTAATTTTAGTTCACATTTTCAAATTAAACCATGCACGTATGCGTGTCTCACTTGCCTATAAATATATAACCTTCATTCTCCTCTTCATCCAATTATATTCATCAAACAAAAACAGTTTCCACCTTCACCAACTTTCTTTTATTCATTCTTTTTGTCCCTTTGAATTTGTAGCAACACACACAAGAAATAAGCATGAAACCAGAAATCAAAAATTTAGTTATAATAACAATGTTTGTACTACTATTTTGCATGAGCATCGAACCGAATGAAGCTTGTAGACTTCTTGATGGAGAATTTGAAGAAACTTGGATGAAAAGAGGAAACCTTTTGTTATCGTCTCTACAAAAAGGCACTGTTCCAGCACCAGGAAATGGATGTTGTTACACGGGTGGCTGTGGTAACCCTTGTTAATAATTTGTTCGAATAAGCAGATTGCTCATCATAACGGTGGCGGTGTTCCTCCACCACCACCATTGACTGTTTCTACTTTGATTGATCATTGAAACTTGTGGACGATGGCCATGCATGCATATAGGATATATTAGCAACCTTACAAGAACGTATACTTATAATGTAGATTTTTCTCTTGATTTATTTCATCAATTCTTCATGATATATTAATTTTATGTATATTAATTGTAATTCAATTCAATTGTAATATTCTGACAAACGTTAATAATAATAAAGTCGTGCATGGTTTAATCGTATTTGGCTTAACAGTACTGAATTCACTTGATACTTTGACGTTGTTTTCCTGATAACGTACACTATTATTCCCCTTTTTGTGTGTACAATTTTTACTTATAAAAACTGGACGCACTTAAAATCTGATGCTTAACATTTTTAGAGATATAATGAGCTCAGTTTTAATGACTCTACGTACGTGATAATTTAACACTAAATCACATTATTTATCACTAGAATTAAATTAAATTGAATTCAATACGTACGTAAACTTTATTGATGTTTAAAATTCAACCATCGAACGCTTGTAGTAAATTGAAATTATTCAATTGATCATTCAAGCAGAAAGTCCGATCCATTGCTTACTGAAAAATCTCTCTTGAATGTATCTGTACACATTTGATCGTGCGCTAGCTAGCTTGGGTCGATATTCTAGCGTAAATATAATTTTTTTATCGAACAATTAATTTCAAAAATGTTATTTATTAATCCGTGGTAAAATTATATATATTTACAAGTTAATCTGAACAACTTTGTGTCTTGTTAAGAAATTCTTTTTATTATATATTTTTGTACAATTGTATAACCTAATTCACACATACGTGCAATCTAAAATAATAAATGACTTACAGATGATAAATAATTTTATTTATATTTTCTGATTATTTTTTCACTTTAATCCATTCTACAGCTTATCCTGCAACCTATTACCTATGTACAATCCAATATGGATTATTAATAATTTTTGATATTTTTTCTTTTAAGCAATTTAGAACCAATTTCATGTATATATACAATTAAAGGTAGATAATTATATATAATTACCGCTTGATTTTATTTATACTAATATGCATTGCTATTATTATAATTTGTTTATTCTTATCGTTTAGGGTTTTTTTTTTTTTTCTCACTTACAAGTTGAGGTGAACAGTAACTTTTTCTATTAATAGGAATTTTATTACTATTATTATTATTATTTTCTAATTATACAACCTAATTCATATATAAGTACAATTTAAAATAATAAATGATATTTAGATCATGAATAATTTTATTTATATTTCTTGGATATTTTTTCTTTTTAATCTATCCTACGGCCTATCTGACAATCTATATACTATCCAATATATATTATGATAAGTGATCGGTTTCATTTATAATTCTTAATCTTTTTTTTTATTTAGATAATTGTAAACATATATCATGTAAAATTTAAAGTAGATAAATTATATATAAATAATCGGTTGTATTTATATTATTATTGCTATCATTGTAGTTTGTGTATTCTTATCATTTAGGGTGTATATGAATTGATGGTTTTGATATGTGAGAGTGGTCGTGGGAATGAGTGGATAATATAAGGAGTTTGTTTTTTTCAATAATATTACTACAACTGTGTAAATATTTAATATAAAATTATTTATCATCTTATTTTATGACAAATTTGATGTCACGGTATCTAAATATGAGCTAACTCAAAATTTATACAAAATCAATAACATTTGAAAATTAATTAACCCATTAAATAGATTAAAAATCAAATCAAATTATATAATTATAATGAGAGCATCTTCAATAAAAAGTTTAATTATTTTGGATACATTTGCAAAATTGGTGTTATTGTCAAAAAAAATTTTAATAAGTTTGTGATTGTAATGTGTTGGCCAAAAAAGTTATGAGTGAGAATATTTTTTTGATTGTTTGGTTATTTTATATGTTAAATAATACGAAGTATTATATAATCATAAACCCTTACTTTATGGTCCGGATAAAAAACTTATGCGATAAATAATAGTTATAATGTTTACTTTAATCAACGATTTATGATCTCGCCGCAATGCAAGGGTAACTTCCTAGTACATCCCATATTTGATGTTCACTAATTCATAGAGTTTACTCAAAGCACCCTTTTCACATCAATCAGCAAATCTCTTTCAATAGCTATCGGTTCATAAGGTAAACAAAACGCGATTTTTGAAACTTTTACGGTTTAAACTTGAAACCTGCTCGGAGGAACCAAAATCCCACCAAAAATCAATCTGGATGTTGTTCACAGTGGATGTCACAAAGTTAAATTAATTAATATTGATCGATACATATAGTATCAGATTCAACTTTATGACATTTAAGTTTACATAATTAAGAAAGTCTAAATCGTTTGCTTTTCTGAAGTGAAGGTCGAAACCAATTGATATTAAGTCAATATTCAAAGGAATTATACATATATTCTATCCGACCTCAAAGATAATTTTCATTTAACATGAGTTTAATCATGACCACTGACTACTTCATGAAGAATAATATAAAGTCATAAAAATTTACTAATTCAATTTTACATTTAGTGAAGAGATTTAACATTTTGCTTTGCGCAAGCGTGTTAACTGAAACTCTATGCATGTGCATGGCCATTTTTGGCAAGCTTCATTTTACACATCAATAGAATAAAAACTCTAACAGTTGCGGTGGCACTTGGTAGTGGTGCCACCACCACCACGAAGACCGCCACCTTTTTTGATCTAGCACTGTGTTGACCACCATTACCTGTCCAATTGCATCCATTTCCCGGTATTTTCAACGGGCTTGGTTGCCGGTAAAGCCAATAAAAAAAGTCTTTTGGTCTTCAACTCTCCATGAAAGACTCTGCTAGCTCCATTTAGTGATGCGATTATGGCTAAACTTATGAACAATAAAACAAGTGATGCGATTATGGCTAAACTTTTGATTTGTGGTCTCATCGATATGATCACTCATGTCTCTTGTGTACCTTCAAACGCAAGAACTATTATTTATTTTTTGTAATGCTTCAAACGCAAGAATTATAGAATGATGAAAAGGGGTTGAAAAGAGAGATCGAAATGTGTACGTAAGATGTTTAGGGTTTTGTTTAATATGATTTGTATGAAGGGGCGGGAGTCAAGATTGTTAACGTTTGACTTGAATTTTCTCGTGTTTAAATATAAGTGTGAGGGTCCACAGTCAAGACTCAAATTAAGCACAACCATTTTACTTGTAATAATAATCATAATCATAATCATAAAATAATTAAAAAAAAGTTGAACATTCTATTATTTAAAAAAGGTACGTATTACTCCGTATATATTTATATATACTTTATGATTATGATTATGGTATTAATTAAATAATTCGTCCTACGTCATTGATCTCTAATTTAATTAGTTGCTTACTATGTACACCACATAAAACTCGGTATTTGTTCAAGTCTTTTAGACATGGTCAGATCTTGGAATTCAATTGTTTCAATTAATTTTAGTTCACATCCTAAAATAAAACCATGCATGTGGTACTGGTATCTCACTTGCCTATAAATAACCTTCTCCTCTTCATCCAATTATATTCATCAAACAAAAACAATATCACCCTTTATTATTAGTCCCTTCATCAACTTTCTTTTGTATCCATTCTTTTTATCCATTTACATTTGAACCCACATAAGAAATAAACATGAAACCAGGAACCAAAAATTTAGCCATAACAGCAATGTTTGTAGTACTGCTTTTCATGAGCACCGAACAGACTGGAGCTTGTAGACCTCTCGCTGGAGAATTTGAAGAAACGTGGATGGAAAGAGGAAACCTTCTGTTATTGTCTCTACAAAAAGGCACCGTTCCAGCACCGGGAAATGGATGTTGTAACACAGGTGGCTGTGTTAACCCTTGTGTTGGTTCAAAAAAAGTTGCTGGTCTTAATGGTGGTGGTCATGTTAATGCTCCATCACCACCATTGACTCATTCAAAGTTCGAGTGATCATTGATCATCAGTACCTGCGGACAATTGCCATGCATATAGGATTAACAAACCTTACATGAACATACCCTTAATCTTTTGCGATATGATGTAACAATTTTTCTTGATTTATTTCATTTATTCTTCAACTGTTTATGAGTGTATGTATATTGTATTTCAATTCAATTGTAGTATTGATCTGACAACATTCGTAATCAAAATCGAGCACGGTTCGAGCTTTCATCAAACGTTAATCTTCTTAATTAGCGAGAAAGGACGCATGAGTGATTCGTTTACGATATATGTTATATATAATATTATATGACCATTGATACATATTTATGTTAGCAAATATGAAATATTTTATTTACACAGGATAATGACCGATGCAGTTTTGGAGATTACTAAATATAGCAAATAATAGTAGAAACTTTGTATTTAAATAAACAAATACTCCTTCAAACCACAAATATATATAGACTATATATATATCTAGGGGAGGGTTCAAATAAAACATATAAATATCGTAAGAACGTAATAATGACTTTACAATTACTTTTTAAATATTTAAAACACATTTTTCTTCAAAACTTTTTTAATGATTATTATTAAAATAACTTTTGCAAGCTATGATAAAAATTTAAATAAAAAATATTAACTTTTTTTTCAAACTTTTTTTACAGTCTCGACTGTTTTGATTATTCAAGATAATCACAAAATATAACATAATAATTACATGCGATTATTCTCTAATATAATGTGATTATCATGTGTTCGAGATAATCACAAAATAAGTTTTTGATAATCACATATTATTCATGTTATTATATAGCTATAAAATGTGATTATTATGAATAAAAAATTAACAAAAATAATTAAAAAAAACGTCGAAATGTTTTTTATTTGAAAAATAGCTTCTAAAAGTTATTTGAATAAAGAATTACGAACAAAATTATGTAAATAACGTGTTTTGAATATTTAAAAGTGATTTTAAAGTCATTTTTTACGTTCTCATAATATTTATGTTTTTCATTTGAACCTAAATCTATATCTCTATATATGTAACATTGAATTCATTAGTTAGTGTTCGATCTTGACGAGACTTGTTTTCCTTTCTGTGTTTTCCTTTTTGTGTGTACAATTTTAACACGTAAAAACTGGATGCACTTGAGGTATGAGTGTATGATAAACGACATCTACATTTTTAGAATAAGATATATTAAGCTCCAAATAATCACTTTTACATGATGAAACACTCGGTTAATCATATTACTTTATTAATCACTTGAACTGAGATACATATGTAATCACATACTATACGTGTTGAGATTATTCAATTGATTGTGAACGAAATACTCCGTAAATGATATCTTTCGCATGAAATACTCCGTAAATGATATCATTCGCATGTGCACACATTTAATCGTATCTGGGTTGATTTTCTACAGTAAAGATCGAGCATTTTTTTGTTTATATTCAAAAAGCTAACTGTTAATATCAGCTGAGTGTGATAGCGACATCATCTTTAATGTGTTAGTAATTAGTTCATGGTGTTTATGTAAAACACCTCTTTACAAGACGGGTCAAGTCTTATTTTTATCTTACTATAGAGAAGAGGGACGTAAATTTCTTGATAATTGTTGCCTTGTTGGGTTTGAACTGAACCCAAACTTCCCACCAAAAATCTAAATGTTACTTATATTCAAAGTTATGACATTAAATTCAATTACATAAGAAACTCTAAACCGGTTATTAACTTCTCTGAAACACAAGTTTTAAACCTATTTCCTAAGTCAATATTCAAGGCAGTAACATTTATACCATCTGTTTTCAAAGATAATCATGATCATCATTCAACATAAGTTTAATCATGACTAATCACTATTTCATTAAGAAAATTAAATAAAGTCAAAAACATGAAACAATTACTAATGTTATACATCAAGAATCAAAGAATTGAATTGAATAGAATTAGTGAAGAAAATTTAACAAATAGTTTCCGTAATGGTGTTATTAAATAACCAAATTAAAACTCTATGCATGCATGGCCATTTTTGGTATGTTTGTTTCGTATTATGCATCAGTAGAAGAAAAACTTTTTAACAATTGCGGCGGTAGTGGTGGTGCCACTAAACCACCACGAAGACCGCCAACTTTCTTTGATCTAACACAGTGTTGACCACCATTACCCGTCCAATTGCATCCATTTCCTGGTGGCTTCACCGGACCTCGTGATAGAGCCGATAGCAGAAGTTTTTCCGTTTTAATCCACGCTTCTTCAAACTCTCCATTAAAGAGTCTACTAGCTCCATTTAGTTCAAAACTCGTGAATAGAAAAATCATTGATGCAATTATGGCTAAATTTTTGGTTTGTTGTCTCATGTCTCTTGTATACCTTCAAATGCAAAAATATTTTTTTAGAATGCTTTAAACGCAAGAAATATAAAATGATGAAAAGGGGTTAAGTTATAGAAGAGAGAGAAGGGTAAAATGTTTAGGGTTTTAATGAATGATTTGCATGAAGGGGTGAGAGTTATTTATCTGGTAAAGTCGGTGGTCAGATTGTTTAAGTTTGACTTGATTTTTCCTGTGTTTAAATTAAGTGGCGCGCTAATGTTAATAATAGTCTAAACGAGGGTCCAAAGTCAAAGAACAACTATTTGACTCTTGATTATTCATTTAAAAATCAAAAGAACATTTAATACTGTGATATAAAAGCTATTATAAATTTAAACTTGTGGCTAATAAACTAGTATGTCCTATTTAATTAGTCCTAGTTGCTACCTAGTTAATTATGAGTGATAATTGTTACACGACATAGTACTCGGTACCTAGCTAGCTTGACCCATGGGGTGCTATACTCTAGTATATGGTCGAGTCTTTAAACATAGTCAGAATTTGGAATTCATTAAATTGTGTTAATTTAGGTTCACATTTTCAATTAATGGCTGTTAGCTAGCTAGCCCACCTTGTACGACGGTTTAACACCGTACCGTTGGAATTAGAGTCCATATTTTGAACAATTAATTTTCTATTTGGTTTATTTGTTTCTGAATTACAACGTACACTAGAATATTATTTCTTAAAAAGTAGAAATTCAAGATCGGCCAACAGTTTTCCAATGGCGATGAACATAAAAATAACTCACAAGTAGATTGGTGATTTATTTAAGGTGACACGACGGTATATTAATTGATGACGAAGTTACACATTAACACAATGCATTGTGTGGATCATTTACTAGTAGTTAATAATTTATTATGTTGCTTAGTCCTCGGCGAATTAAAAGTTCAGTTTCCAATTTTACAATTTATTATGTATAATCCAAATTAAATAAAGTAATGTGTTGTGCAAGAAGAATTCGCGTTTTAATCAAACGGGAATATCTTTCTTATTTCTTTTTTCTTGTTGTTGTTCGATCTTTTCTTTTGAATTTTTATTCAGCGATGTCATACAAGGTCCGGAGTTGGTCCAGCTTTTTATGAAAAGTATTCCGCCTCCAAAGAAAAAAAATTGAAGTTATTTACACTTAAAATAATAATTCAATGTGATTATACGGAAAATAAATAAATTATTTAAAATATATGAGAGACGTGGTCTTTTCTAACTACGAAGACGTTGTAACTTGCAACTGATACTATACGATCCATGAATAAGGTTAAATTAAAGAACATAGAAGTTATCAATGTTTAGTGGTACCTCTTAACATTCTTATGTTATTTTTAATCTTTAATTCATCAATAGATCAGCTATGATAATGAATTGTTGAGTATAAACTCCATTTCGTTTCATTTCATAAATTAGGAGAAAATTATATTTGCATATAAGTTTATAGACTAGTTCTTTTATTATCAATTAACTTTAAAATTGAAGTTCAATAAATTTATATGTTGGACATGTTATAGGGATAACGTATCAGTCCTAACATGAATCATCTATGATATTATGAGTATTTGACTCGTCTAAATTTACAATTGCTTAATGTTGAGTCTTAGCTAGAGAGTAAATCTAATCGTTGATTATTTTTTTTTAAAAGGAAAGCCGGAATGTTATATATTTTAGTAAGTAACAATGTGTAGACTTGCACAGTGTACAACGAACAAAATTATTCTTTATTGTGAATATTCAACTTTTGATTATTGCTCTTTGTATGTAATAATGACATGAAAATTTATATAGATGCCACATGATGACCTATATAAATGACACTCCAACCAAATTATATTAAACGATAAAAAAAAATAAAAATTGTCCACACAATGAATGTCAATTCTGTAAATTATTCGCAATGTAAGTTAACATGTAGTTACTTACATTTTGAAGCATTAAACCCTAAAAAGAACCAACAAACCAAATTGAAACTAGACCATAAAATAGTTTCTTCCGGTTCTCGTTTCATTCAAAAAATAAACTTTTGGTTATTGCTCTTTGTATGTAATATAATATAATGACATGGAAATTTATATAGATGCCACATGGTGGCTTATACGGATGACACTCCATTCAAATTATACTAAACGGCAAAAAAATTAATAATTTTTCACACAATGAATGTCAATTTTGTAAATTACACGCAATGTAAGTTAATATGTAGTTACTTACATTTGAAGCATTTAACCCTAAAAAAACCAACAAAACCGAGTTGAAACTAAACCATTAAACAGTTTCTTTCGATTCTCATTTTATTCAAAGATCAACACCTATATGAATGAGTTTTAGTTTCCCCTTTTGAGTTTGTTGGCTAGTTGAACATGTTTCAAACACTACAAGAAAATTGGGTATCAACAACGGAATTTTAACCGTAATCATTTCTTTCTGACGGATCACCGACTAATTTCCAACGGAAACACACCTAAAAACTTATGATAACTTAATAATGGATCACCAACAGATTACCAACAAATTAAGTTCCTTGGAAAACCATCGATAAATAATAAGACTTTGTGACAGATTTTCAATGTATCAGCAATAACTTTAAAAGTTGTCGAAAATCCTTTAGAGAGATTATATTCACTATCTACATTATCTTTGAATTTAATAAAACTTTGAAAATTCGTTGGAAGTAAATAGGTTTCCTAAGAAATTTCCAACGAAAAATTATTTTAATTTGATATATCAAAAAAGAAAGGGAAAAACCAAGTATCCTTGGATAGTTAATTAGTTTTCCGATAGATTGACTATGAAGATTTTTAATATAATAATAACTATCAAATTAACTACATCGGAAATCTCTTGAAAATAATTTAATTTTCTAAGGGATTTCCAACGGATTTTCTTAACATATAAGAATCTTAACTACTCGACACATTTATGCAAACTTATAGATACACATGTCAATAATTATGATAAAAACACATATCCATATCTATACACACACATAAACACATATATACACACATACACACACACACACACACATATATACATATATAGGGGCATGATCCAGAGGGAAGCTCTAATCTTGAGGGAAGTAGGGAAGCAAATGATAGTCATCGATCCCATCAAGTTGTAGTTGGTGAGAAACTTCAGTCAACAACGTGTTCAGGAAGGGATATTACAGGGACAGGGGCATTTGCATCATTTTGCATGTGCAATCGACAACAAACATATTTTTCGTCATAAAGATCCATACAATTACCTCAAGTTCGATCTCATATGAAATTTCTTCTACATGAACAAGTTAGTGTTCATGAAATTTGTTCATCGTCAAATCTTCCTCGTGTACCCCATTTTTTACAATCTCAATTAAGTTTTCAATTTACAATTGGTATTCATTTGTTGTTGAATTCGTTAAAAAAATATGCATATTCTTTCATCACGAGCAAATTTATGAATACAATTCGAGTTTAATTCATTCAAACATTTCAATCTAGGTTTCTTCGGCTCATAATTTGGTGATAAATAATGTATATAATTCAATTATTTTCTTATTTATATGTTTTGTATGATAAAATTAGTTTAATTTTATTGTTTTTGTCTGCAAATTAAAGATTACGCAAAAACTTCGCAAAGTAAAAAAACTCACCGTTATATATGAATATATATACAATAGATTTTTATATTTAAGAATTTTTTTGTTTACAAAGTTACTTGCATGGTTAGACTATTATAGATATATATATAATGGTTTATGAATGTATATGCCCTTATATACATGAAATATCTGGGTTGACTATTTTTCTAAATTCCGTTGGACATACGTAGGAAATACTTAATATTACCGATGGATTTCCTACGAATACTTTAAAGTTGCTAGAAATTAACGAAAATTGTTAGAAAGTTGTTTAGCAAAAATTTAGCTTTCCAAGCAACAAACTAATGTAAAAATTGTTAAATTTTTTAAGTTCAACATTTATATATATTACATTTAACTAATTGGCGTAAAGCATCAAGAATGCAATGAATTAAAAACCACAAAAAATAAAATAAAAAATAAAGGTAAATGATGTTGTTGAAAACAGGTCGATCTCTTAGAGATGTTAATATTATGTTACATGCATATATCCAATATATGGTAGACCTCATCAACCATAATTTGTGACAGCTTCAAATTTAACATTTTGTTGAGGGTATGCATGAGTCAATGGTGGTGCATGTTGACCAACAACTTTCTTGGAACCAATACAAGGATTACCACCATTGCCAGTGTTACTACATCCGTTTCCTGGTGGTTTCACCGGTCCTTTTTGTAAGGACGATAACAAAAGGGATCCGCTATTCATCCATGGTTCTTCAAATCCTCCATCGAGGAGTACTCTACAAGCTTCATTCGGATCAAAAGTTGCGGAAATCAAAATAAACATTGTAATCGCGGATAAAAATTTGAATTTTGACATCATTATTGTGTTATATGTGTTTAGTACTTGTGTTGCTTTCAGATGAAAAGAAAGTGTGTATGTAGGGAGATTAGATGGTTTGCATGAAGAGGTGGATGCATATTTATAGGGTAGTTAATAAGTTGGTCAACGTCTGATTTGACTTTGACTTGGATTTGAATATTTCTTGTCTTTACAGGGTGGCTAATTTGGTACAATTGTACGTGAAGAATTATGAATTTAGGAGTTGAATAACCGCGTCTATGTGTTTTACTTTCGTGGGATCACATATTTAAGTTAAAGTTTTAGTCATCTACGTTCTCAACATGGATTAATTGAGATATATGTAAAGTCAAATAATTAATTAACGAGTATTAATTAAGAAGAAGATCAATAAGATAATTAAGATGACATACTCCTTGATCAACTTATGCTACCAATTATAAGTACCGGTATAAATACACAAGATCGTACATTAGCAAAGCCTAATCACTTCAAAAACTAAACTTTTGTAAATTATTATTTGGAAAACAAAAGTTCCATAGATAAATAGGCAAATACAATTACACGTCTTACTATAACTGGGACGTTGTGTTTTCTATAACAAAACACAACTTAAAAGTTTTACATGATCTAAAAAGAAATGATCGAGAAAGGTGTTTGTTGGATTGTGCTTAATATCTATATCGTCATATTGACTGATATATATATGCTACGTCAAATTCTTTAAATTTATCACCTTTTACCATGAATCATGTCAATGTATTTTAAAAGAAAAGTTAATTTGTCTAATTCAAGTGTATGGTTCGTTCTTAGGTTTTGACTGTCATGTTTCTTTCGCTGATTTCATCAATGCCTTATTCACATGCGTCTGACGACTAGGGGCGTTCAAACTAGTTAGTTTAATGTTATTCGGGTTTTGACCAACGACGTACTTCAACCTAGACTCAAATCCAAATCGGGGTCATCCAATCCGTTTGACCACCTTGATCCCAAATAAGGGATTTGGTTTAATTTGTTTTAATTCGTGGCATTTCAAGTTTCTGAGAAGAGATGGTTTTTTGAAGATGAAAATAATTTAACATTAAGAAAATTAATACTTACACTTAATATTATTTTATATATTTGTCTTGCCTTATTTAGATAAATGGATATGTATGCGTTACTTGAGTTGGGTTAATTTGGTAAAGAGAGTTAGTACGTCTTTCAATTATCTCGACTAAATAGACAAATATAGTTGCGTGCAAACACTTCCTAGAACTTATATAAGTCTACTTAGGAAGAACTTTACTTAAATCAAGTTTGATGTTAAACTTGATTTCATTAGATTAGAGGGATCAATGGTTATAACGGATTTTTTAAGGGGCAGGGAGTCTCAGTTTTTTTAGAGTTTGGTACTGTTAGTGTTAAAAAATTATTATTTTCTATGTTGGTCCATTCAAATATTGAGAAAAAAAATATTAGAATAATTTTGACCTCTCTTCCATTAGAAGTGTTCAAGGTCCGTCACTGATGATGGTGCCAAAACTACAACCGAGAAAACACAGGTATACTTATGATTGTTATTTCCCTCTATTAAAGTTCGCTGGCTAGTTAAACATATTTCAAATAACCTTGTTTGGTCAATAAAATAAGCTACATATTATCAAAGATCGACAAATTGTAACCTATAATCAACATAAATTTATGACCATTAATCAACATAAATTTATGACCATTTCCAGCCAAAAATGGAACAACAGCTTCTTTCCTATGAAAGTATTACATTGAATTAATTGATACAAAATAAAGAATGTAACAAATTGAAAAAAAAAAAAAAAATAGAATCAGGTAATGATGTTAAAAACATGTGTTTTAGAGATGCTGATTTAATTTTTACATTTGCATATATCCTAATATCCACAATCCTGCAATCTTTATATATCTACCATCATATATTGGTGACAACTCCCAATTTAGCATTTTGTTGAGGATATGCATGAGTCAACGGTGGTGCATGTTGACCCACAATTTTCTTGGAACCGATACAAGGATTACCACCATTTCCGGTGTTACTACATCCATTTCCTGGTGGTTTCACCGGCCCTTTTTGTAAAGACGATAACAAAAGGTTTCCTCTATTCATCCATGGTTCTTCAAATCCTCGATGTCCATCGAGGAGTCTACGAGCTTCATTCGATTCAAAAGTTGTGAAAATAAGAAAAAACATTGTAATCACGGATAAATATTGGAATTTTGACATCATTGTGCTGAGTACTTTTGTTGCTTTCAGATGAAAAGAAAGTGTGTATGTAGGAAGATTAGATAGTTTGCATGAAGAGGTGGATGCATATTTATAGGGTAGTTAATAAGTTGGTCAACGTCTGATTTGACTTTGACTTGAATTTGAATATTTCTTTTCTATACAGGGTGGCTAATTTGTACAATTGAAGAATTATGAATTTAGGACTTGAATAGACCGTGTATATATATTTTACTATCATGGGATTACATATTTAACTAATTAAGTTGATGTTTCATTCATGGCCTCAACATTATTAAATTGACATATATATAAAGTCAAACAATTAATTGACTAATTCAGGAGATTAACAATTTATGAGCAGTGATTAAGATGACATACTCAATGACCCAACTTATGATACCAATTAACTACCAGAATACGCAATCGCTTAGATTAGCAAAGCCTAATCACCTCAAAAACTAAATTTTATAAAATATTTGGGAAACAAAATGGAAGGTGGTCTGTTACTTCACATATGGGCATGTTGTTGAAGCCCAAGATCAGGCCCAGAAGCTGATTGTCACCAAGATTTTAAAAGATAAAGTTAGGTAACCCGGGCCTTGAAAGTGGGCCATATCGTTGGGTTTTCAATTTTTTGACAACAACACCCATGGGGTTTTTCACTCAAGAGTCAAGACTCAACAGTGTTGCATATGTACAACACATATAAACCACTTATAAAGCACAAAGTTTTGGTCGTAAAAATCACTAATATATATTAAGAGGATTAAAGTTTAAAAACTTACTTAATTGGGTAATAATGTTATGAAATAACCGATTATATTCAGAGAACTTATTGAAACTTTACGATCGATATTTACAAACTTATACGGTTGAATCATTCTTATCAACCTATAAGTGGGACATAACTCATAAGTTGATCACTTTTACAAGGTTACATGATTTAAATGAACTATAGTGCATTTTACGTTGAAGTGTTGGTTTCTACCTTCATTCGTTAGAGTCCGTTGCATCTCCAAATTCAACAATATCTAGAGGGTATGCATGAGTCATTTGCGTAGTAGTCGCTGATAATGGTAATTGCGGTGGTGGTGGTGGTGCATTTGCAACGCTCATTGGACTAGGACAAGGGTTACCACCATTACCTGTCCAACTGCATCCGCTTCCTGGTGGTTGAACGTCACCACGTTGTAGAGACGATAGCAAAAGGTTTTTGGTTTGTATCACGTTTTTCTGATCAAATCCCCCATAAAAGGGTCTACATGGCTCATTCGGTTTGAAACTAATGGAAATTAGAATAAGTGATGCAAGTATGGCTAAGTTTTTAAACTTTGTTGTTACCATCTTTTGTTACTTCAAATGCAATGAAATGTTAAGGAGAAAAAGTTGATGAATGATTTGCATGAAGGAGAAATCATTTTTATAGGCTTACATCACAAGATTGTTTGACTTTGCCTTTTGATTTTGACTTGAAAGTTATTGTCGTGATCTAGGGTGGTTAATTAATTAATTACTTTTTAACATGATCGATGGGGACGTGAATATAACGTATATAGTGTATTGATGGAACTACCAAGGTGAGATTGGTAATATTCTAGCAACGTTGTAAATATTAAAGTATTTGACTTTTTGTAAGTAACTATTCGCACTTAATTTACATAAATTTATTGGACGTGAAAAGATGATATATTTGTGTTTATATATAAGTGATTAAGTGTTTTACATATGTTAAAATGATAATGAGAATTCTAACAAGATTGGTGCGATCGATTTTTAATTATTTAACATTTTGTAAATAGGGTTGAGTTCAAATGCGAATGATAAATTTAGTAAGAATAAAATAAATGAATTCTAGCCATCCATTTGACAAAACCCAATTTTCCCCTCAAATTAAATATCTCAAAAACTTCATTATTATTTAAATTTAATTCTATAAAATAAATGGCTTACCTGACTTCACGTAGATAAAAGGGTGAAATGGATGTTTCCGCGGCGAGTTGATGACTGAGCACTGGGAAATCTTACAAATTGAATTTTTTTTACTTCCTTTTATGTATCTCAAAATATTACACACTCTAAATAACAAAAATTGATACTTATTTTACCTTCTTCGACATTTTACCTTAGTTTATAAGCAAATAACAGAAGCATTACTTATTTTCATAACTGCATTGCTCCCACCATGTTGATATCATTGCTTGTAGTAGTTGATACTCATTCAATCTAATACATTTTACCAATCTGTCTACTTTTTATCCTTGCTGAATCATATTATGCCTAACTTGTTGCTACATATCGTGTTCCGAGAAATTTGCTTGGAAATTTCTTTGTCCATACACTAGTATTTGTCCCCGATCCATCTCACGCTTTGTCCAGTCCACCTTCCGTTAAAGTTAAGCGTTTGTCGGCTAATACCAAGTTAAAGGATGTTAAGGTTTTTTTTTTCCTCTGATTTCATTGGGGAAAAAAATAGTTGGAAGTCCCTTCTCATATCAGGTATAACATTGAACTACTCTTCAACATTTTTATTGGGTGTTTAAAATTTAATATTGCGCTTAACCCGGTAAATCACCTAACGTATACAGACCATCTTTCATATGATAAGACATGTATGTCATCTTATTTTTGACATTATTTTTTGACATGTAACGTTAAATTTTTGTACTCTACAAGAATTTAACGTCACAATCTACTTCTAGAACATTGATTAACAAAGCAACTCAAAAAATCTTCAGTGTCTAACCTACCAACTGAATTATGGACTAAAAGTTACAGTCCAACTACATTGTTATACTTATATAGAGACAATTAACAAGTTAGAAGAAAAAAAAATTAGTCTAATCAAATAAGCTAAGAAAGTGACCTAACAAATGGATTAGTCAACTGAAAAATTTATCGAATTTGATAAGAAAAACGAGATTACAAGTGACGTGTAACATCTCAAATCTCAAATATAAAATATTATAAAAGCTTTTTTCAATAGGCATCAACTTCTAAAAAAAGTTCTACGCTACAATACAATGAAAACATACACATACACATACAAATTTAAAGAAAAACTTTTACTCATTTATTAAGTTTTGGTCAAAAATAACTTTTCACACCGATGAAAAAAAGTTTTACAAAAATATTTATTTAATTTACTTTCTCTTTTGTCGAGCCCCGAACTTGTGGTCCTCTTTTAAATTTGGGTTCAATTGAATTTATAATTATTCTTTTTAAAAAAGTATTTTCTTTAAATGTTTTTAGAAGATTATTTAATTAGGCGAATGTTTAAATCAATACCTTAGTGGAGCTAAAAAAGTGGTTGAAAAATAAATTGTTATTGTATTAACGGTAGTTTTAGATTAAATCAAGATAGATGGTCTAATACAAGTGGTTTCCAAATAAACAGCTTTGTAATCACGCTAATTTTAGCTCGTTTGTACTTTGTAGTTTATTATATCTCGTTCTCTTATGCAACACTACAAGGAAAACCTTCGCTAGTGACCAATTTATAGTGACGAATTTCGTCATCAAAGGATCATTTAGCCACCAAAATTAGGTATCCATAGATTTTGTTCATCGGTGTAAAGTGACCTATAGTATAAATAGTCATCAATAAATTAGGAGGTTTTAACCTATTTCACAATACAATTTTCTACAGAAAAATAAAACAGTGAAGTAAACAGCTACTTACTTCAGTACTTATATTATTATCAACCCATTTCACTTTCTAGGAGGAGTTATAGGCACTTTCATATTTTTTATAACTTTTTTGAGTTTTGCTTTTAGGTTTGTATTTGATCCGCGGTTCTTTTAAGCTTATTCGAAATTCTAGCTCTTATTTAAGGTTTGTTGGAGATAATGGAACAATCACTTGTCATTTTTATGAAAGTTAAATTTTTTCTCAAATTGTTCATCAATTGAGTTGAAATAATTTTAATCGCGGTATTCTTTGAATTAATGTGTGTTTGAAAGAGATTAAAATGTTGTTCTGCGAATCTAACAGGTTTAATATGCGTCTTGTTCCTTTTTGCACTGCATCAAGCTCTAGGTCAATCGGTGCTTCTTCAAATAGCGATCTCCATCGATATGTGCTTCTGCTTCTTCATCTTCGAGTTTCACCTAATTTCATTTGTTATCATGCTGGGCATCATCTTCTTCAATATTATGCAACTATAGATCCTGGTTTTATCTTTATTAATGTGTATTTTGCATGGCCTTCGAAAATTAGACAAATCAACAAATTGTATATCTGTGTTTAAGAAGAAGAAACTCTAAGCAACAAAGATGATAATACAGAAATCAACTATTGATTAACCGTTTGTTGTCAATGATTTCTTAGTACAGACGACGTGTTTGTTTTCTATAAAAATGTGACTAAGAATGGATTTTCTGTTCAGAAAGAGAGGCTTTTGAACAGGAAAGGAGAAAAGTGGAAGATAAAATGGTTGATTACTCAAAAAACGAAGAAATAAGGGTTCTACAAGTGTGAATGTAAATATATATATATATATATTTTATTTTATTATTTACTCTTCTTGTTTTTTTTTTTTTTTAAATCAATGTTAAAGAGTGAATGGGTCTTCACAATTTTCTCTTTCTTTGATTCATATGAATGAACCTTGAAACCCGGTGTGCTACTTATTTCCATGCACTTGGTGAAATGATACTAGTAATCATATATAAAGATGGTTTTCACATAAGCATAGACATATTGCATTGATATGCTGAAATGCATCATATCGAAAATGTTCTAATGCGAAAAGTTTTGGTTATGTTATGATCTTGAAATCGCAACTGAAATGAAAGGAGACGAACTATAACTCAAATACAGAAGCAATATAAATGGGGCTTATCAAAATACGCACTAGCAGCTATGTAATTATCTTTACACATGATCATGAAAAAAATTCAAAAAATCATATATAAACAAGTAGCAAGAAGACAATGGTTATTTGGTATTTAGGGTATGAGTGAATGACACGTACAGTTAATGTATACATGTCACATTTCCTCATACGTTTCCTCTGCTACTATCGTTTTCCTTTGTACATCATCTGGTATACTTCGCTCATTTTTCACGCCATATAAAAAATAAAATAATAAGAAAAGTGCTAAGATGTAGTACTATTTGCACATATAGCAACTATGGATGTTGGCACATGCACTTTGATCATCTACCATCATTAGCCACTCCAAATTCAACCATGTGTTGAGGGTATGCACGAGTGAGAGAAGGAGTTGCCATCATTGGTGGTGGTGGAGGAACACCACCACTATGACGACCAACAAACTTCTTGGAACCAACACAAGGATTACCACCATTCCCCGTTGAACCACATCCGCTTCCTGGTGGTGTGACTGGACCTTTTTGTAAAGACGATATTAAAAGATTCCCCGTCTTCATCCACGTTTCTTCAAATCCTCCATCTAGAAGCCGACAAGCTTCATTCGGGTTGAAACTCAAGAAAATCAGTGTAAACAAGAACACGATCGTGACCATGTTTAGGCTTTTTCGTCTCATTTTCTTACGGTTTTTCCAATGTAAAAGATTGTTGTTTTTTTATGAAATTAAAGGAAGTACAATTAAAAAATTAGAAAGGTAATCGTGTTAAGGGTGTGATGAATAATTTGCATGAAAGAACACAAGTTTATTTATAGGCCAAGTTTTATTACACATGGTTTGACCTTGACTTTGAATAATTCTAGTGCTTAGTCAGGAGTTGGAACTTGAAATTTTGAATGGGTCGTATATGGATAGTAGAACTATCAAAACTAAGTTCACCTATTAGTCCCTCGGCTAATATAAAAATGTTTGACTTTTGTAAAAAAATATTGACCACAAAAGGTCTAGTACAGAAAAATACGTACGTATCGATATTGTATATTTGGTGATATTAGGTTACGATCATTAGGGTAATGTATTTAAGCTACTTTTACTGTATATATTGATAGACCTATTATGATATTAATTCTAATAATCTAGTGAATAAAGAAGGGGAAAAAAAAGAGTACAGCTTATAAAAGTTTAGGACCGGCATCTGTCTATACGATGGCATTTGTAATATTATATATATATATATATATTACTATTTGAGTAGCTGTGTTCACAAGTCACTCTGGTAGCATGATTACGAAGGCGCTTACCAAACATTTAAACATTTTTAGTTAGTACACGTGGAAGTCGTTGAATATTATTTATTCTTGTTTTCCAAGTAACCAAACACTTATTTTGTTTAAACGAAGAATTAAGATAAATAAATACATATATGATAATTCATTTCGATTTAAGCGAGAGAGTCGGTGTTTTTGTGAAAGAATATGATCTCTATTATCTCATGTTGACTTAAATATGAAATGATCAATTTAATGTCATTTTTTTTACATATCACGTGTTATCTTTGTTAAAATTCATGTTACAAATTTTGTTTTATCATTTAAAGTTAAGACCGATATAGACTATATTTTAAATCTGAATTAAAACAAATTAAAACAACCGATTCTCATCTAATTTAATGCATTCGATGGTTATAATCTAGTCAACACTCCATAATTTATAATTTTACTAGGACAATTTTTTTAAAGTAATACAAGTGTCAATTTTTATTATTCGAGACGTATGATTTTAACTATTATATTAAAATGATTAAAATTTCTAATTTGATATTTTAAGGGTTGAGATGTTTGCTTAGCTGGAGGCGGTTTGAGGTTAGCTGATCCTACGTGTATATTTTTTTTTATTATGTGACATTTTAATACATATATATCATGTATGTACCAAATTAGAGTTTTAGTGGCTGTGTGTGCAACGTTAGTTTTAGGTTTAAAAATGAGGGGTTTAATTTTTTTTTGAACATAAATTGTGTTTTTAATTACTTAGGTTTAGATCAATGACATCAAATAATCTATGTCACCGTTTAGATAACACCTCATTACATTTTTAACTGAATACCGGGCCCCACACCCCTTAGAATATTGGATTAGAAATCTTGATCTTTTTGATGTACGGAGTAACATTTAAAATTTCACGTACTCCCAAATAACCAACGTTGATATTTATGTTACCATCGTCATTTTGTCCATTTTACTATGATATTCTCATTATACACAATTTGCTTAACCTCATAAGAAAATGTTGATGAAATATTAAACTATACTATGCAATCGCCTAACCCGTCAAATAAACATTTCGATTAGTCTTTTTCTATATTATTCTATGATTTAGGAGACAATTCGTTGGTATCATATAGTTTGTCAAATATTGTTACTTGATCAAACTTCTTTCTCAAAAGCCAACTCAACATGTTGACCTTCGTTTCTTGGTGAAGTGGATTATATGTGGATCTATTTCTGATATGAAATCCCAAGGAAAGAAGTTGCATGGAAATTATTGATTGCTTAGCGTAATCATGATTAACTTATCCTTCAAGGCTTTAAGCAAAAAGTCAAGTAAAATAGAACTTATAAAGTACAATCAAAACTATTTTGATATAATGACATAATACTATAATAGTGTGTACATAGAAATCAAGGTTTGATATTTCAAACTCAAAATCATGACCATAGAATGATTTTGAATAGCAAAGATTTTCAAAGCTTTAACACACATTTTGTGAATCACAAATATTACATTTATTTTTACATTTTAAAGAATACGATGGTAACACATATAAAATCAAAATATTACTTTTAAAAAGTGATTTCAAGTAACACAATTTATTTAGTCAACTGATTCATACACCTTGTTCACGAACCCAAGATTTATATCACCGAACCTATGAATTCGTCATTTATTACACAACAAAGATATGCCCTCATCTAGTCATTGTTACGCACAATCTTGCTCGCGTCTAAAAATACAAATTACTTTCTCATTCTCTATTCACAATATTACAAGAGATACTTTTTAAAGTCTTTCAGTTAGTTAGATCATTAAAATTATCTTTTTATCTAGTTTGATTCAATTAGTAGTCCATTGACTGGTTTAATAGATAAAAATCATTAATTTAATAACATGTACTATTTTACTATAGAAATAATCTACAAAAGTATAAAATAATTTTAAAATAATAGAAAATGCCACGTCAAATAATATGTCAACAAGAAATTGACACTCTTTGTGTAATCGAATTACCTACTGAAGTAGAATTCATTACACACAATAGCTCAAAAAGAAAAATAAAACGTTGTCAGTTAATGACTTTATATAGAAAAAATATACTATAAAATGTATGTATGCTAATAGTGTAACTAACAAAGTGGCATTAATTAATTTAATTAATTTAATTTTTAATTTTACGATTAGTTAAGGTATTAAAATATTGATAGGAAAAAAAAGGCGCGAACTCGTAGGATCCAAAACTGAAAACAGAGAGCCACAACCACAAGCAGCTCATACAAATCGGCGAATTTCTACAGTGATCTTCATACACAACTCCGAAACCGTAGGGTTTCAAATCACAACTCAATCCATCTCTCACTGATCGATCAATCGCCACGACATCACAATTTGCAATTTCCACCGTCACTATCATCATCATCATCTTCGTACGGTTGCCGGATTCAATTTTCGCCGATAACAGATCTGCATTTTTGGTACGAAACCCTAACATATCTTTTTGTTTTTAATTTCACAAGTTCCAGAGGCGTGGACGTGCGGTTGTGCTTGATTTGAATTTTTGAAGAGACGGAGCGATTAGATGTGCAGGATCGTTGACAATTCTTAAAAGTAAGCGGTATCTGTGCTTGTAATTTATAATTATATATATATATATATATGCACGCAAACGTATAGAATGCCGTAATTGAGCTTATGTTTGATGGTGATGTTGGGTAGGATATTTCATGGCATGAATCAATTAATGCAGTCGCGTTTCCATGTTGAAGAGATTTGTCTTCGGATTTCAGATCGGGGACATTCTGTGTCTTACAGTTTTCAATACTGAAGGAATTTGTGATGACAGAGTTTCACATTTGATATACATATGGTATGTTATTATATATGTATGTTTTACATAGCATTACTTGTAAGTAAGTATGCGAACCATGATTTAAACTTATATTATGGCTCTACTTTTACGAATTTAAGGTTTTAAGCACTTATTTTTACTCATGAGGATAAGTTGCAGCGTCGTTCAAAAGTAGCAAATAAATATGTTGCCGAACATTTGATCTTGATGTGCACTCTAGTAACCTGAAAGAGTATAAGATATCTTGTAACTATGAAATTTAAATTACTTTGAAATCACTGATAAAGATATACGGCTTCATTAAGTAGTTATGTTTGTTTTGTGGTTTGTGTATAAACTTAGACAGAGCTTTCAGACGTAAGAGAAACCGTGATAGTAGAAATTGTTGTGATTCCATCTAATGTTACACAAACAATAAGTTTAAGGCTTTGTTTTATGGTTTCTTATAAGTCGAAGACCAGATTCTATTATGCACTACATTTTATTATTTAATTAACGTTTCATCATGTGAAAAACAATTTATGCTTTGTCAACGTTGTTTGCCCTTTTACTTTTGTTTTTTCCTTTCCCTTTCTGTTTTGTTATTACGGCTGCTGTTGTTGTTGCTGTTGTAAATACATGTTCTTATACGTCACCTTGCAGTAGTGGGTCAATTTATTAAGAAAGGTATTTATGTGTCATGATTAGAATGCTTAGAATTGTGGTTGCGTTCTTATTCTTCTTCTTTGTGTTGCATATATTTATGCTGCCTTCTTCTTATCTTCATGAAAGGCTGAATTAATTTTCAGGAGACCACAGAAAAAATTACTGTAGGCTCTCAAGTATGGGTTGAAAACCCATCAGTGGCTTGGATTGACGGGGAAGTGTTAAAAATAGATGGAACAGAAGCCGAGATCCGAACTACTGATGGGAAGAAAGTAAGTAGATCAGATGCTCTTCTTAAATGTCAATCAGTTCATTTTAGTTTTTGTTTACCAAGCTCACCACATTATTGGGAAAAAGCTGGAACTCATGAGTTAAATTGTCAGCCTTAAGACTCTAAGCCAACTTTGAGGCTAAGTTAAAGACTTGTAACCATGATTTTATGATGCTAACTGAAGGCCTAGCTTTACTCTTACGTAGAATGTTAGAAGTCTTATTGTTGCTGTCGGTGAATAAAAGTGGTAAAAGAGACTGCACAAATTTCTTCTCCTTTTACTCTCTACTATTTACTGTCTATAGGTTGTCAAGAAACTATCAAAAGTATACCCCAAAGAGATGGACTATCCTGATGGTGGAGTTGATGACATGACCAAGCTTTCTTATTTGCATGAGCCTGGAGTTTTGCATAACCTATCCATCAGATATCAACGAGATAAAATCTATGTAAGAGAATATCCATCTTCAGTTTCACCTTTATATTTTACTGTTATTCAGTGTGGTGAGAGAAAACGTGGATTACTGCAGCTATGGGAGGATTATTCATAATATTATATCGTACTCTGACATTGTGGCAGACTTATACAGGCAATATCCTCATCGCCATTAACCCATTTCAAAGTTTGCCTCACTTGTATGATATTCACATGATGGAAAAGTACAAAGGAGCACAGTTTGGGGCTCTAAGTCCTCATGTATTTGCTATTGCAGAAATTGCTTTCAGGTAATATTTTATTCTTTTGTAACTTACAGATTATCTAACGGATCACATAGACATGCTAATAAGTTGAAATGAATCAGGGAAATGGTTAATGGAGGAAAAAGCAATTCAATCTTGGTCAGTGGTGAAAGTGGTGCAGGTAAGACTGAGACTACTAAAATGCTTATGCGCTATCTTGCATATGTTGGTGGTCATCATAAAGGCACTGAAGGACGAACAGTTGAACAACAAGTTCTGGAAGTAAGATGGCACAATAACTTCAATTTTGTTGGTGTATCTCTTTCAATGGTTATTAATTTGATGAACATAGTCTATCAGTCTGATTTTAACAAGCAAATCTGCATTGAACCTAGTATTACATGTCACTACAAATGGAAGATACACTTTCACATACAATATCTTCGCTCTAAAGACGCATAGATGCTTAGTTAATATGTTAGTTTTTTTTTTCACTTTGCCAGGCTAACGTAGCCAATTATCATTAAATGTTGTGAATGCAGTCGAATCCAGTTCTGGAAGCATTTGGCAATGCAAAAACTGTTAGAAATAACAATTCCAGGTGCAGAACTATTTATTTTATGTTACAACAAACTTGGTACTAGTTTAATACTTATTGCATTGGCTGAAATTATTTCTTATGCCTCTGTTCTATCTTGCTGCAGCCGTTTTGGAAAATTTGTTGAGATTCAGTTTGATAAACATGGAAGAATATCTGGAGCAGCCATCAGAACATACCTCCTAGAAAGATCTCGTGTTTGCCAAATCTCAGATCCTGAACGAAACTATCACTGTTTCTATCTCCTTTGCGCTGCACCTCCGGAGGTAGTTTGTATTCACTATGCATTCTATAACTAATACTCTACATAGCTACTTCAAGAGTGTTAACTATTTCCAAAAATTACAGGAAATCAAGAAATATAAGTTGGGAGATCCCAAGTCGTTTCACTATCTCAACCAATCGAATTGCTATGAGCTTGTTGGTGTAAATGATGCCCATGATTATCTTGCCACTAGGAGAGCCATGGATATTGTTGGAATAAGCCAAAAGGAACAGGTTATAACATCTATAAACTGAATTTGTAGTCATATTGTTTTATTGTGTAATAAGCTGGAAATAACATAGCTGTTTTCCAGGATGCTATCTTCAGAGTTGTGGCTTCAATTCTCCATCTTGGTAATCTTGAGTTTGCCAAAGGGGAAGAGATTGATACATCAATAATAAAAGACGAAAAATCCAAATTTCACCTTCAGATGACAGCAGAGCTGCTAATGTGTGTTTATAGCTTTGATATGCTTGTTTGTTTCTGTTTATAGTTTTGATAAGCTTTTTTTCTTTCTGCTTTTATGTGTGCATGTGTGTGTTATATCTGTGTATGTTTCTGTATGAACTTATTTTAAATTGCCGTCTACATTTTCAGGTGTGATATAAATTCACTGGAAGATGCACTACTAAAGCGTGTGATGGTTACTCCAGAAGAAGTTATCAATAGAAGTCTTGATCCTGAGGGGGCAACCTTTAGCAGAGACGGTTTGGCTAAGACCTTGTATTCTCGCTTGTTTGACTGGTAATTTCAACCTTCAATTGATCTGATAAATCACACTTACCATTATGAGCTAAATAGTCTATCGTTCAACGGGGTTATAACTAAACGACTTGGTTGATTACTTAATCTTTGGGAGGTGCATGATAATTAATATTTACAGGTTGGTGGATAAAATTAACGTGTCGATTGGGCAAGATCCAAAGTCAAATTCTCTGATTGGAGTCCTTGACATATATGGTTTTGAGAGCTTTAAAACCAATAGGTAATAGATCTGGAATAATCATAAATATTTTGTCCTAGTTGACTTGATTGTGAATAAATCATAGTGTTGCTTAAATTGTGCAGTTTTGAACAGTTCTGTATTAATTTCACTAATGAGAAGCTGCAACAACACTTTAATCAGGTGTGACTTCAGGCATTCTTTGCAATAAAGTTGGTATCTTCTTTATGAACATGTACTTGATCCTCTACCTGTTATTTGTTCTTTTTAAACAGCATGTCTTCAGGATGCAGCAAGATATGTACACAAAAGACGAAATTGACTGGAGTTATATAGAGTTCGTAGACAACAAGGACATCCTAGATCTTATTGAAAAGGTTTTAATCATAAATTTTATATATGAACTTTTTGACTCATTATATTCGCACCTACAAATTTTCTGCTTGACAGTCTATCAGTAGATATAATCATCGCAAAAAAACATGTAAAGGGTTTCAATTTTGGCTGCACATTTTGCTTTGTAGTGTTTTCAGGAGAGAATTGTCATGATTCTCTTAGCCACAGTTAACATCCTGGGAATGAATATGAGCCTCCTTATATTTTCCTATGTGTGTAGATCTAATATTATTAATACATATGTAGAGTATAAGTTTTTCCACAGAAATATAGAGATGATGCATCAGATGTTTGTATTCTATTTGCAGAAACCCGGTGGGATCATTGCTCTACTTGATGAAGCCTGGTAAGCAACATTATGCCATTCACACACACAGACACATCTGTGTGCACATCTATGCGTGTATATATTCAAATTTATTTATATTTACTTTCAGGAGTCTTTAGGCATACATAATTGATATTACTTTTGCATGGACGTGTGTGTGTTTTGTATTCATGTTCTTTTATTCGTGTACTTATAGGACGTTCTAAGTGCACACATTATGCAAATATATCTCTGCATGTCAGGCTGAATAGTTTCTTGTAGCTCATGACTGACTAATTCTTTTTCCAGTATGTTTCCCAAGTCAACTCCTGATACATTCTCACAGAAGCTCTATCAGACATTTAAAACACACCGACGATTTATCAAACCAAAATTGGCACGCTCCGATTTCATCATTGCTCATTATGCTGGAGAGGTAATGCAAATCTCTATTATCTTTTGGGCAAGAATGCTGCTAATTATTATCCAGGCTTAAAGCATGTGGGTTGTATCAATATTCAGGTTCACTATCAGTCTGATCAATTCCTAGACAAAAATAAAGATTATATTGTTCCTGAACATCAAGATTTGTTGAGTACTTCCAAGTGCTCTTTTGTGGCAGGGCTTTTTCCTCCACCACGGGAGGATGCAACCAAGTCATCCAAGTTCTCATCAATTGGTTCTCGCTTCAAAGTAAGTATTCTATATTTCTCAAAGCCAATGTAGGCTTAACTTACAAAGAGGAATTGAGAAAAGATACAAAAGTAATAAACTAAGATATGGAAGTTTGCTTCTTGAAGAGATGAAAATTTAAACACAAAACCAAGATAAAAGGAAGAAGAAGGCAAGAGAAATTTGCAATTCCTTAATTTAATGTTACTTATTTTTTATTTTTGGAAAAGCAAGGCCACCTAAGGAGTTGAAGCTGGTGGAAACTTAACCTGATAGAGAATCCTAAGCGTTCACCACTCAACCATCCCTATGGGATACGAGCACTTAATAGTTTAACACCTTTAATATGTGACTTTAAATCCTTTTCTTTCATAATCAATGCAGCTACAACTTCAACAGTTGATGGAGACCTTGAATTCCACGCAACCCCACTATATTAGATGTGTGAAGCCAAATAATCTTCTTAAACCTGCCGTTTTTGAGAATGTCAACATCATTCATCAGTTACGTTGTGGGGTGAGTAGATTTAGATTGCACGTAGAGGCGTTTGATGTTCAATTGTAATATCTTAAACTCATATTCAAAGTGCTTTTAACTTCTCATGCAGGGGGTTCTAGAGGCAATTCGTATCAGCTGTGCTGGATACCCTACCAACAAGTGTTTCACTGATTTTGTTAGTCGATTTGGTCTTCTAGTTCCAGAGGTTTTACAAGCGAAGTAAGTGCAATTCATTAGTGAAATTTTTTAGAGAAATTGAACATGGAACTGTATACATATCATGTGTTATCAACAGTTACGACAGGAAGGATGCCTGTAGAAAGATTCTGGACAAGGTGGGGATCCATGGGTATCAGGTAATCACGTATTTGTTGCTTTTGAAAGGAGCTTAGGTTAAGGGCTTAAACATGTCATAATATCCTAATTTGATATCCTTGTGTGTCTTCATTTCAATTCGTTTCTGTTGAAGATCCTGTTTAAGCATCTTTTTTTGGCCTACCAACCAAATTTGTTGAATTTTGTGAATTCTCAGACATTTTTAGCTAACAAATCCTGATCATAATAACCTTAAGGTCAGTTACTGTTGGATAGGGGTCGCATTGAGAAGTTGAGTTACAACAGTAGAGATAGAATGTTCTTCGGAACGTGAAGTTTACAACTCAAACTGCTATCCTCTCTGTGGCACTGTTCTTTCATTGTGTTCCACCCATGGACTGTTGTCATTTTAATGATGGAAGTAAACAAATAATTGATAATGGTTAACTGGTGAAATATGGATATGATATACAGTAGTCATCTATTACTAGCAAGCTTTAATTAATGTTAAATTTACTATGGGCTTAGACGTTGATACCCGTGCCTACTTCACCGCAGCTACCATGATCATAGTTGTCCCCACTGGAATAAAAATCTTTAGTTGGATTGCTAGCCTATTGTTAGGTTATTAGTTCATACTTATAAAGTGTATATATATGAGTTGGCAGATCGGAAAAACAAAAGTTTTCCTCAGAGCTGGTCACATGGCTGCATTAGATGCACGGAGAGCAGAAAGAATTAGTAATGCAGTTATTGTTATTCAAAGAATGACAAGAAGTTTTAGCATTAGGAAGCGTTTTCTTGCTATGGCGAATCTTGCAGTTGCCTTGCAAACTTTATGCAGAGGTTTGTCTTTCCAGTAAACAGTTGCCTGAAATATATTCCTTACTACATAAATAAAAAAGTTATTGGCATATTTACTAATCATGATACAGATACTCCATTCTCTTTCTCGTATGCATGAACTGTTCCTGCATTCTGCTTACTTAACTAGTATACTCTGTAATGTCACTGTCTCTCACACACTCTTCTCCGGGTTGTTCCTACTAGGAAAGCTTGCTACTAAGATATATGAAGATATGAGAAAGAAAGCTGTCTCAACTAAAATCCAGACAAATTTTCGGCGATACACATTAAGGTCCTCCTATACTAGACTCACTCACGCGGTTGTGCTCATCCAGGCAGGTCTGAGAGCTATGGCTGCTCGTTATGAATTCAGATACAGGAGGCGACACAAGGCAGCTACTAAATTAGAAGTCAGTATCTGGTATTCATGTACTTCTTATATATTTCAATGTTTTGAGTTTGTTCTGAAATGAGTCAGTTCTTGTAGGCCAAATGGCGTGGTCATAGGGAGTATACACACTATAAGAAACTGTCAAAGGCAACAGTTGCCACACAATGCGGATGGAGGGGGAGGATCGCAAGGAGAGAGCTTCGTAGATTAAAGATGGTCCGTTATGTTTTTCTTATGCATTGAAGTATTAGGTCATATGTTCATACTGAATTTTCTTTTGGGTAGTTACATGAATTTAGCTAGACTTTGTATGAGTAGGATAAAGCTGACTCTTCATTTTGCAAGTGACAGCAACTAAATAAGATATATGAGCATTATATGGAAGTGTCTTGGAAGGGATTTGGTTACAATGTTAAGTTTAAGCAAAGCTTTCCTTTTAGTTGACAAGATCCAGACTTGCTTTTGTTAAGTTTTACATTCATCCGAGTAGACGTGGTATAGAAATATATTTTATGCGAGTATTTGGTTTTATTGGGCTGTTTTTAGTTTTTGTTATTCACCTGTAATATAATTAATAAAGGCCTGATGCCCATATACTTCCACATATCCACTCAGAGGAAGGTCTTTTCGTAATGGATGACCCTCGAAACCATAATCTGTTGATATACGGCGTAGATCTGGATGATTGATGGAAGAAACACCAAACATATCCCAAGATGCCTTGGATTATCTTATACATGAATTTAATGGATTTTAAAAATTTGATTAACTCTCACATAAGATGCCTTGGATTATCTTATACATGAAGTTGAAGACATTTAGGTTCTGATAATTTAGAAACTCTATTTTTTCATTATTGTATTTCTCCAATCATCTTAATCCCAAAAGTTCTGCTGCATCAGTTTTCAGTCTTCAAATCATTAGTTGCTTATCTTGAACATATATAGGCTGCTAGGGATACTGGTGCACTCCTACAAGCAAAGGAGAATCTTGAAAAGCAAGTGCGAGAGCTTAAACAAAGTCTAGAGCAACAAATACGTTTGAAGGTAACATTATTCTGTTTTATAGTTATTATTCTTTCCTCTGCATTGGTTTGTTTTGCTTTTCATATATACCTCCACAATCCTAATCTATTTCATTATTTACCTACAAGGGGTGGGGAGGTCCTTGAGTAAGTTTTTTGGAATCTTCTTGGACATATTTGGATAACATATTTTTTTAGATAGAATATAGTTTGGAGTTAACCACCACCAAGATGACCTAGTGGTTGGCGTCCTGATATCCTCACAAGAGGTCTTAGGTTCAAACCTCACTAACTGCACATCTTGGGGTGGCCAGGGAAAGGGTCGGAAACGGTCACGGGGATACCTCAATTAGGCCGCGTACATCTGAGTAAAAATACTCACCCTCCCCGGGTAACCTAAACAGGAAAAACCTCCTCCATTTACCCTTAGAATATAGTTTTGAGTTCTCAAAGAGGTGCCTTATCAAGATTAGAATTGCTTATATATTGTCCATCGGTAAATCATGGCAAGTCCGCACATGGTAGAGAACATTCAGGTAACCACGAGATTTCTGATATTATGAAGGCAAACTAGCAAACTACTGATGCAAATGAGAAGTTAGATATGAGCAGCATGGGGATTGATCTTTGTTCATCCTTACTAATATGTTCTGGCAGGAGGGAAAACGAATATTCTTTGGATACCGAGTCTCAATAATACGTTTGAAGTTATATGTTTGTGTAGAATGATGAAGAATCCCACTAAGATAGCCAGGAAAATATAATATTCAACTCATAAGAATTTTACCAGGTTTCTAGTTGTCTCGGTAAATTTGATTTTTGGAACTTGATATGAACTTAGAAGGATCATATCATTGGAATAGGAACGAATTTAGGTTTAAGATAATAAGATTTACCTAAAGTTTGTAATAGATATGATAGGTAATGTTGGAGTTAATCTTGAACCAGAGTCAACTCTGAAGTGAGTGTTGTTCGACATTATATCCCTTTCTATGCTCTGCTGCATTTGCACAAAAAATCTTGCATCTTATCATGCCTATTACACTTCACCTTCATCTGTCTTTAAGCTTGTGCTTCGTAAACATGCATTAACATGGTTTTGGTTCATAACCTTGAAATCCTGCATGTCTTGCACCTTATTCTTTCCTTACTTATTTGTCATTATTATATGTCACTGTACCCCATGCTTTTCAAATGGTTGCGCACTTGATATGGATGCCTTCATAGCATGGGTTAGGTCACACAAGAAAGTCATTTTCTGTCATCTATGGAGTCTTTATCACATCTTCATGTAATCATCAACAGACAAGTAGATACATCAATTAATTGGGACATGTTGTCTTATTCTGCAGACTGAATTGGAAGAAGCTTTGCGTGCCAAGGAAGGTGAGATTGCAACAAAAGCATCTACCAGTGATGTGGAAAAGATTGACAGTTTAACTGAAGAAGTGGACAATTTGTCGGTAATTTTGGTTTATTAGAAATTCTTTCCTCTTTCACCTGTATGATATTTATGGTTTTACAATGATGTATATAAAAAATAACTCTAAGAATGAATAAGTATGAGAGATTTTGGCAAACTTTAAGATTGTGACGTTTAGTTAAAGCATGAAGACTCATCTTCATTTATCTTCCTTTCTGTAATAACACTTAGGAACACGATATTATTTTAGTTCCTTTCACTTCCTTTCCTTTCTGCCCAAAATAAACTCAGCTTTGTTAATCCATTTTTACTATCATTATGTCTTTTCTCTCTGTTCTCTTGATGTGTACGCTACTCATTTGCCCTTCTTATGTACTTAACAACATGCAGGCTTTACTAGAATCAGAGAGACAACGAGCTGATGAATCTGAGAGAAAATATGCTGTAGCCCAGGAAACAATTAAAGTTATGAAGTTGGAGGAAACTGAACGAAAGGTACTTCAACTTTAAGACTATGCTTTCTTTTGTCTACCATTAAATTGTGACACATATGTACACTGTAGATAAGAATAATTGCAAACAAGGGATGTATGGTATGATGAAATCAATTTGGAAATATATCAAAGCACATCAGAGGGACATAACTTCTCCGAGGATATCAAGTTGTATAACAGATATGAAGTTTCATAGTTTGTATGCGGATTTGAAGCATCCCAATAGGACAGTTACAAAAGGAAATACACAGTTCATATCCTGTGCATGCTCTCTTAGATGGGATAAACACAATATAAGATGGCATAAGAGTAGGTAGCAATAATATTAATCTTCAACCAATCCAAACTTTCAATTGAATGTTGGCTAAACAATTTCTTTCCTTCCTTAGAACAACCAATGTGGCATAAGAGTGTGGTTTATTTTTGACCTAAAGTTCCCACTTGTTGAACATCTATAAAACAATGGTTTACACTTTCTCAGAGAAGCATAAGTATGTGTGTTTTAGCTTTGTATGGCTGACTCGGTTTCCTTTATGTAGTATATGTCTGCTGTTATTGACTTTATGATTTGTTATCAAACTCCTGATCTTGTTTCTTCTTCGGCTGGGACTTGAATTAAGAATGCACTTGGTTGCGTCTGCTCATTTAAGTTGCAAATGCCTTTAAAATAAGGCGCTGATTTACTAAATCGATGAGCTCATATGATGATTGGGAAATATCTGTGAAAATCTAAATGTGTGTTAACATGGCTACTACGTCCCCTTCGTAAAGATGATTTTGAAGCAAGATGTTTGATTCTGTTTGATTTCTTTTAGTTATCTCGACCTTGAATGCAAGAGTAGCATCAGATCTTACATTTCTCTTCATTGTTATATGTCTATCCCTCTGTCTCTTGATTTTTTAAATTATCTATCTTGTATACTTATTGCCATGCAGGCCTTATTAGAATCAGAGAGACAACGAGCTGACAAATCTGAGAAGAAGTACGCTGAAGTCCAGGTAACAATAGAAATTATGAAGTTGGGAGATACTGGAAGAAAGGTTCTTGACTATGATTGCTTTCTTTTTGGTCCACCATAAATTAGCGACATATATGTACCATGTAGATGCACCTTTTTGCAAATAAGTGCAATATGTGTGATATGATGAAATTAAACTAGCAATATACCAAAGCCCACGAGAAGTCAGATATAATAAGAACGGGGTTTGATCTTGGTGTGCCTTAAGTAAAAATGTTTTAATGAGAGGGATATAAGCTCTCTTATGTGTCAAGCTATAACGCATATAAAGTTTCAAAGTTAGTGTGCAATTTTGGTATCCCATAAGGTGGTACTCTCTGTAGAGTAAGATATTTGATTATTTTGTCGTAAGACCTGGAATGATAGAGTATCAGATCTGATATTTTATTCTTCGTTCTATCTATTGTCTTCTGATCTGTGAATTATATGTCCTATACACTTGTTGACATTCAGGCTTTATTAGAATCAGAGAAACAACAAGCTGACAAATATGAGAAGAAGCATGTTGAAGCCCTGGAGACTATTGAAAATATGCGTCTAAAGTTGGAAGGAACTGAGAGAAGGGTACCTTAACTTTGACACTCTAGTTGTTCTTGTTCAGTTCACCATATAAACAGTCACGTATATGCACAAGATAGATATATTTTGTTGCAAATGAGTACAGTAATGAAGTCAAACAGCAATATATCAAAGCATATGATTAGCGAGATATAATCAGCATGTGAATCAATTAGATTTACTATATCATCTCTTTGGTGCATCAAGTCTTGTTTTTCATATGAGAATTCAAAGTTTCTTTGTATTTTTGGAAATACACATTATCTTATCATGCAGACTGAATCAAACGACTCATTGCTTGTTACCAAACATGAATCTGCAACTGAAGCATCTGATGCAGCTATGTCCATTGTGAAAGATGGGATAGTTTCTACGGAGGACTCTGATAAGGTTCACAGTTTACCTGCGCAAGAGAACCAAAAGGTAACATCGTCTAAATATAAATTATGTCATCTCAAGTTTAGGGGAAATCAATTAGAACCACTACAATGCGTGGTTTTAATCAGACTACTTCTACAATATTCTTATGTAATAGCTTAAGTAGTTTCTTCTTCTGGCTAGACATATTCATTTGTGGTATTATATATTTATCAGTAAATTCATTTACTACATGGTTAGGTAATAAAAAAAAATGTGGATGTATAAAACTAACATGTAAGATATTGTTCTTACGATCAAAAACAAAAAAGTTACCTTGCATGCAGATTGAATTGGAGGACGGAGTTATTGTCAAGGAGCGCGGCCCTTCAACGGAAGTATCTGATGAAGCTTTGTCTTTTTTGAGTAAATCTCCGATGTCTGTAGTTGATGGTGAAAAGAGTGGCAGTCTAACCCCAGAAGTAAAACACCTGAAGGTACCCTTACTTTAGTTTAAACTTCCTCATCTCTGCGTCTCCCTTTGTTTGTATGATTGTAAACCTCTTCCACATTTATCCATCCAATTCATTCTTTCGTTTAAGCCATGATTATGTAATAATCAATAGAACAGTAGATACATAAATAACTTGGTCTTTATTCAATCTCAAATACATGAATACATACCTGTGAGGCTGTTACTGTTAGTGTGACTTTTAACTTTGAATGTTTTAACAAACATGAAAAGACATAGTGTTCGTATCATCAGAAATGTAAAATTACCTTATCATGCAGACAGAAATGGAAGATGGTTCGTTCGCCAAGGAACGTGAGTCTGCAATGGAAGTACCTGATGAAGCTTCGTCTGTTGTGAACATGCAGTAATGTAAAACACTAAACTATATACCAAAATTACCGAGACTGACTGTAAGATAAAAATAAGAAGATATTTTGAGGAGCTTCGATATCACTGGGTGAGAAGATCAAGGCTTATAGGGGTCATATTTGCTTCATAGAAGTACCTTGACTTTGATTAAATGTGAAACATAGTTATGTGAATCTTTCTGTCCAGAAGTCTCTACAATTTGCTACTTTGATCCATGCATGACTTGAAATTTCAATGAATAGCTTCATTTATAACATGGTCAAGCAATCATCAAACGAAATGTTAAGCTTGAAGTAATTGGGTCCAAGTTTAACCTCAAAATTCACAAATGCATACTATCTGTGAATTGTCATTGTGAATGATTTAACAAACATGCAAAGACGTTCGTATCATAAGAAATATAAAATTGCGCTATCATGCAGACTGAATTGGAAGATGGGTTGCTTACTAAGGAATACGAGTCTGCAGCTAGAGCATCTGATGAAGCTTCTTTTAGTGGAAAAGAACTACCAGCTTTTTTGGAGACTGAAAAGATGGACAGTTTAGCCACAGAAGTGGAACATCTCAAGGTAATGTTGCTCTAATAGAGATTTTCTAATCTATCTCCATCCCATTAGTTTTTTGTGTTAAAATGATGTGTATGAACTACAATATGGTTGTTTTACTTGGTTTATTCGCTTGATATTTTAGTGTGATAGCTTTAGGTGGTTCTTTGTTTAGTGGTGATGTTGGCTGAGAGTACTTCGTTTAGTGGTGATTTTAGCTCAGAGTACTTCGTTTAGTGGTAATTTTAGCTAAGATTACTTTCTCTACTCTGATTGGATAGACTTGCAATGCCACTAATGAATTTTACAAGTGAAGAAGTAATTTCATATAATTCACTGCATAAGGAATAGATACAGCAGGACTTGCAGTTTATAGCCAAACATCACAGCTGACTGACCTTTATTCTATGAAAAGATAAACAAACCTAATTATCCTAACAACTTCTCTTCACTTGTCTATTATATAAAAAAATAGTCAAGGTCATCATAGAACGTCCAAATTAATTAGTTGGATCAAGATCAGGTTTGACCAATGTAATTGGATTTTCTACACTCCCCCTCCAGCTGGCTTAGGAATGTCAGACCATACCTAGCTTTGACCTTAGCTCTTTAAAGTTCTATTTTGGCAAGGCTTTTGTGAGTATATTTGTTGACTGTTGCTTTAATGGAACATATGTCAGATCCAGTCCGCATTCTTCTAAAGTTTCTATGAATGAAGTGCCTATCAATTTCGACATGCTTACTTTTCTCAAGGTGTATCAAGGTGTTGACACTAGAATGATGTGCACACCCAAGGTGAACCCCATGTGAGACTAGCAGGTCCAGAGGAGAGCCTGAACTAATAAAAGGGATTTGTAAAGCCATGAAATGGCCAGATGATAGGCTAGGAGTTAGCCATTTGAAGACTCCAATTCCATTTTCAGTTTCCATTTGAGTGCTTGAATCCAGTTCTTGATTCTGGTAGTAGTTCTGGTCCTATCTTGTTCCCAGGTTTCCTGATCCAGTCCTTGTTTCTAGTTCCTGCCCCTCGGTCCCTGTTACCAGTCCTTGTTTCTTTCCTTTTCTTGTTCCTTTTAAGGTCCAGATTCCAGTTAGTCATCATGAATATGAAGTTCCATTTCAAGAATCAAAGTCCATTCCAGATGTTCAAATTCAGGAGGAGCGGTTGAAAAGCAATTAATACGTGTCTGAACTTTATGAGCAAGATTTACATCGTTGCTCCAACTTGAGGACTAGAGTTAAATATGTGATTCTACAGCTGTACACAACCATGTACTGCTGTGTACAGCTCACTAGCATTAAGTACCTTCGTAGTCTCGATTTGTATCTTCATGTATATATTCCCTATTTTATTGTTCAATAAGAGATATGTTATGTTCCTTGAATTTAGTTTATGTAACATCACTTGAGCACTAAATTTTCAAATGCGTAGCTATTAAAGCAATGATTAGACTGTAGAATGATGCTTTTATAATAATAGAACATTAGGTTAGTATATGCAAAAATGTAAATGGTTGTTGACATGGTTTTCCTGTTTGATGACCTATGTGGTAGTGGTTTCTGCAGAGCAAGATATGTGGTTTCTTATTGTCGATTAGACCTATTAATTGAAAATGACCCATCTCACATAGTTATTGACATGCAGGCTTTATTAGAGTCAGAGAGACAAAGAGCTGATGAATTTGAAAAGAAGTTCATTGAAGCCTTAAAAACAATGGAAGTTATGCGTGTCAAATTGGAAGAAACAGAAATAAGGGTACTTCAACTTCAAGAAGCAGAAAGAAGGGTACTTCAACTTCAAGACTATGATTGCTTTTTCAAGAAAGAAATATGATGCAGAGAAAATAGGTTTAAGACTTTTATTCTTGATAATAAAACACGCATACTGACACGACTTTTATAGACTCCTAATAACAGAAAAACAGAGAAATCTGGAAGTAACAACTTTCTACAGATTTGCTCAACTTATTCAAGATAAATAAAAATAACTAACTACTCCTTGAAATCAGGTGCTTAGTCCTTATCTCTTCATTTGAATTATTCACTTTTGTTTGGCCCACCATAAAATAGCGTCAACTGTGTACACTTTAGAGATTAGAGATAGTTTATTGCAAGTAAGTGTGAGGTATGTGATATGATGAAGGTAAACTAGAGATATATCAAAGCGAATGAGAAGTGAGATATAACAAACATACGAACTGATCTTGATTCACTAGGTAACAGTGTTCAAATGAGGTAAACAATTTCTTCTGGTCACCTAGTTGTATAACACATTTCAAATGTTTGAACTCTTGATGCAAAAATCATCATATGAATATTTTATCACTTGATATGGTGTCATCAAAGGAATCCAGAGTTATAAAATAACCTCGAATAGCATGGATTGTAGTTGTGATTGTTTTAATGAACATGAAAATAAATTGTGTTTGTATCGTCACAAATATATCTTTACCTTATCTTGTAGAGTGAATCCAATGAAGCAATGCTTGCCAAGGAATGTAACTCTGCATTGGAAGCATCTGATAAAGATCTATCTGTTGTGAAAGATGCACCATTTTCTGAGGACACTGCAAAGATTGAATTATTAACTGCAGCGGTGAAAAATCTTAAGGTAAGGTTAGTTTAATTTAAATGATTTTATCTCTCTCCACTCCATTAGTTTGTATGTATTACTGTACTTCATTATTCTGAATATATGGATTTCCAGCAATATGTAGTACTGAAGTACTGAACTATACAGCAAAACCAAGACATGAAATTTAAGATTGTTTTAAGGCTCGAGTGATTTTTCTCCCTGCTATAACCTGAAATAGACGTTCTCTTGATCAAATCTGCATGCTTAACTAGGAAAAAGAATGGTTCAGAAGTTAGAAAGTGATTTGATTAAGGTACTGGTACTTTTTTGATGATTTAAGATAAGATATAATGTGCAAAAATGTGAATGGGTGTTAAAATGACTATCTCGCCTGCCCGGTGAAGTGTGTGTTAGTGTTATACGCTGAGAAAGATGTTTGATTTCTTTCACTTTTGTGGAGCAAGAATCCTATATCATCGTATCTGTGATTGTTTCTTTCAATCTTATATACATATTGGCTTGCAGGCTTTAGTAGAATCAGAGAGACAACGAGCCGAGGAATGTGAAAAGATGTACGATGAAGCCCTGGAAGCAATCAAATTGTTGCGTCTGAAGTTGGAAGAAACTGAAAAAAAGGTACTTTAACTTAAATGCTATGAAACAATGACAAATATCTACACAGTAGAGTTAAGTGAACACATGTAGGATATGATTAAGGCAAATTGGTGATATGTCAAACCACATGAGAAGTAGAATATATTAAGTGACAGTGAAACACATTGTGTGTCATCAGTAGGCTTCTTTATTTTATGGTCACATATGCATGAGAAGACATAGACACGTTAGTTAATTGTGGCCAAATTTATAATCAAATTCGTGAACATAAAAAGTTGCTGCTAGTGTAAATTCTTAATTGTGGTTGTTTTGTCAAGCATGGAAAGACATGATCAATCGTGACAAACATAAAGTTACCGTATCTTGCAGACTGAATTGGAAGACCGAGTGCAAGAAAAGGAACGTGAATATCAATTGCGAGCATCTGATGAAACATTGTCTATTGGGAAGAAAGCCACAGTTTCTGTGGAGGATACTGAAAAGTTCGAACATTTAACTGCAGAAGTGGAAAACTTGAAGGTAACGATAATCTTATATAAAGTCTTCCATTTTTACATGTTTCATTGATGCATCTCTGCTACAATATGGTGGCTGTTACCAGTTCACTTTTACTATCACTTGGTGTTATAGGCTTATAGCTTTTGGTGCTTCTTTTTCTGTGATTATTTTTGTAGTTGAGTCAAAGGGGGTTTTCTAGTGGTGACTATTACCCAAGTCAATATACTCATGATCCTTATAGATAAAGGCTGAATTTTTCCATATTATACTTCCAAATTCATTCTAGAAACTAGCCATAGTCAATGTAGGATCCTAGTTTAACTTTAACCATAGCTCAATCATTATTCAATTTCTGAATTAAACACTTTATCTACTTATATGCATGCAGGTTTTATTAGCATCTGAGGAACAGAGAGCTGATGAATGTCAAAGGAAGTACACTGAAGCCCTGGAATCAAGCGAAATTAAGCGGCAAAAGTTAGAAGAAACTGGAAGAAGGGTACTTCAACTGCAGGATGCCTTGAATAGGTAATATTATTGTAGCATTCATCATAGAAATTTCCCTGGCTAATATGTATAATTTCTAGAAACTATAAGTTATAGTTGACGTATATTATGTGGTGGCCACCAAAACATCAATCATAATTGTAAAACAAGTCTTATATCTATATAAGCTGCACTATATTCTTGTCTCCGTTTTGTTGATCTATTTTTTTTCCGGGTATACTGATACAACTCAAAGTCCGCGTTCATATAAGATTTCTATAATGCTTAATGGTCCTATATGCTCATGTTTCTTAGATTTAATGAGCACCATCTATAGAACTCCACAGTAAGGCCTCAAACTCTCAAAGTTTCACTTCCATATATGATGTAGGTCATATAACCTAAACTTCTGGATTCTAGAAAGAAACATCGTTTTTTAGTGTAAGTATATATATTAAATGTAATGTTGAATTGGCAGTAGCTTACTCACAATCTTTTCAAGACTTCTAGTACATCAGACTTTACCTTGCTGCTATTCGCATAATCTAAGACTAGCTCTTTATGTGCTTTGGCAACTTTGGAAATGCCAGTGATCTATTCTTCAGTGGTGAATATTATTAGAGACACATTAGTGGTACGCTTCATTATTATTATATTTTCGAAAAGATATCCTTCTTCCATAGCCTCTTTGATTGTGAAGTAGGGAGGTATGAGATGAGTAGCTAAAGGAAAAAAGTGAGCTAAACGAAGTTAATGACAAGGGAGAAAGAGAAGAGGTTATGAAGAGAAACTAATTCAGGACGTTTAGTTTATCCTACAAATACCCTATAAAGTTTATTTGTACGTACAGATTGAACATCTGATATGTCATTTAACTAATGCCACATGTATCTAGTGTGCCTCAGGATGATATACAGCATGTCAGACCAATTTTCGGAGCTAAAAAGTATGTTGTGTGCTTCATCCAGTTCGAGTGTAAGTTCAGGATTCATTATTAGAGACATTCTTGGCGATGCTACGTCTACCTCTTCTGATATTACATCCACCGATTCTGATTTCACTTTGGAAGCTCCCGCTTCTACTCAAGAGACCGTCCCTCCTCTCACTCCTGATGCTTTTCAGATGATTCTTCATGATCTTTCTGTGCCTCAAAAACCACCAGGTCAGTCAGTTTCTCTAGAAGTCTTTTGTTTCCACTTCGACTTTCATACTCCTTCAATCATTTTGTCATATCTCGTCCAATCATTCCTTGATTACGTGTCAGTCTTGTTTAATCATGAAAACTCAAAAGAAACTGTAATATATTCTGCTTTTTCTATTTTGTCTTTTTCTCGATGGTTGCTTTCTGCAGGATCTGAAAACTGGGAAAGTGACCGGGAGGGGGCCTTTGATGACTTTTTCTGATGGATCTTGCCTTTTCCCAACTTTTACCTCATTTCTTCTTGTTAGATGATATAGTTTGACTGAGTGTGGATCTATGGATATGGCATTACCTAGTAGGTATCTCTTCTGACTTCCCAAATATAGAGTTGGCTTTACTAGGTATAGTTTGATTGTCATTGTATATTCACAATTTATTTTTTGAAAGTTAAGTCTAATTCAAGATTGCTTCACCTATCTGATCCATGCACAGCTTTACACTGTCCTTATTTGTATTTTTACACGAATTTGTTAAATGGAGTTACCATATGCTGTGTGAATTTGTCAAAGTTCCCAAAGTTTTAATGACTCGTGATACTTAGAGGATAGCTGTCAATTTAGTGTATAACTTCTTATAGTTATTTAGGTAGATTATATGGCTTAGTATTTTAAATCGTTAGTTTTAACAAATGGAGCACTTATTTATGTAAATTGTGCTTCTTAGCTTCAATAAGTTCTAATTGATATTGGGAGACTATTCACACATTGTGCAGTTTAAGTAGCTGTTGGTTAACTAAAATTACAAGAACAGGGCCTTCTGCTACTGTCTAATTGTTGTCCGAAAATTTGGTTTGTCTTCATCTATCCTCTGTAGTCCTTATCATGAAATATGGTTGTCGTAAAAAATCTAGCTCCAAAGAATATATATGTTCCCCCCTCCTACGCCAGTACCGGTAGAAGGCCCGCATAGAGCATCAACATCTGATTCATCTCCATCAGCTCTTCTCTCCCCTCTCTCACCTTTGGTAAGACTCCAGTTTCTTTTTCTCATATACTCGACCCAAAGGTTTAATATTATTACAAGATCATCTTCAGTTGTCCCTCTTCCGTATCTATTTCTTCCTAATTGACGCAATACATTGGTAGATGTGGGGCCACAGGAAGTTGTGGTAGATAGTGATGATACGAAACTTCACAGGTCAATATTGCGGGTCAAGATACAAATGGAGCTGATTGTTAGTACCACTCACCAAGGAATAAATATAGTAAATACTTATTATTAGTGTTATTTAGATAAGGAACAAACATAATAACGCTAAAAATATATGATAGGTTTAAATGGGATTTATGTATCGGATGGCGGTTCCCTATTTGGTAACCTTCATTCTTGATGTGGTTTTACGCCACATTTCCATGATTGGAGCAACACTTATAGTCCCGTTAAATGTAATTTCTATGCCTTTTAGGCTTCAATGAGATGCTATATATATTGGGAGGGCTTTTATATATTTAGTAGTACGTTTTTGTATGTAGACATATTTGGAGAGGGGTGTTTGAGGAGTATTTTTTGATGATGTAAACTATTACTTGCCTTCTCTATTTATATAGAAAAGTATATGGTCATGACAACAAATACCAGATTGCCCCTCACTTCTATTTAGCTTGTCTTTTGGAGAAATCCACCCCTAGGTTGTTAGAAAGGCTGCAGTAAATATCAAATAATATATCACGTGCTATTTGCTCAAGTTGCTACTAGTTGATTATACATGTTGTTTACATGTGAGGCCATCAGATAGTAAAAGGAAAAAGAGGATGATTGAAACCGTATGTTATACCGATAGATGATCAAATCTTCCAAAATAGAGATTGATAGAGGAAAGAACGAAAGAGCTTTATATATAAGGTATTTGTACGATTCAGGAGTCTGTTTGAGGCAAAGGTCATTGGACCCGAATGCTATTTTATATGAAATAATCCTTTTACGAATGAAATCTAAGATCGCTCTGCCTTCAAAGGGAAAACGGAAATTCCGGTTGTTGGCTGAATGAATGATCATTTAGTGGCCATCTAATTCCAAACTTCACTTTGACTTTGCGCACAGCATGTCGAGTTAAGTCTTTGGTGGAGATATTAAAGTGAACTCTTCTTTGCCATACTTCTATTGTTTATATTTCTCCCGTCTTGTAAATCGAGTGCTAATCTAAACTTTTGCCTGTAGTAGTGGGTCCAGGATGACACTTCTATTATAGAAAGAACTAGTTTACTAGGTAAACATGTCATATACAATTTTGCTTTCTACATAGAAAATCTCATTGGGTACTACAAAAATAATGACATTTTGACTTAGGTGAAACTCATTTTTGTGACAGAAATATACTGGTAATGAAGAAAATTAAACGGAGTAGTAATAGAATAATAAACGAACAGAATATTGCCTATATTCGAGAGTTAGTATAATGCTCCTAGATAAGGGTGTACTTCAAGTGGTAAGCCATCTCTCCATGTGATGTTCAGTTGAACTGTAGAATCTGTATCAAGTCAAGCGTTAATCAACTAATATCCTTAACCATAGTTGCATATGATGTTCAGTTGAACTGTAGAATCTGTATTAAGGAAATAGCTTAATTTCCATATCTGCCTAGCAGGTTCTTCATTTAAGACTGTACGTTGATATATGAGATAGGGGTAGAAGGATTCATATTTACTTTTCAAGAAATAGAGAAAAATGTCTGCATAGAATGTAACCCACTATTTCTTTCGTTCTCAGGAAACAATGTGACAACAGCAATTCTTATCTGTCGGAGCAGCAAGAGGAATGAAAATGAGCAGGAAACAAACTTGCAGCTTCTCAGACATCTAGGGTTCTTCAAGGTTGTACTAATAAGATAAATCAGAGCAGTTTCCAACTTAATTACAGGTTTTAAGCATGTAACTTTATCGTTTATCGAACTTCGTAGAATTCAGGATGACCTTTATTAAATATGTTCCATCATATGAAATTACATTAAAGGTCAAACATTCTTATCTCTACAATACCTCTTTTGCTAATTCTTTTTCAATATACATGTACGTGTATAGCTTTATTTACTTTTTATTTACTGGCATGAGTTCCCTTTCTTGCATATTCTTAACTTCAAGATAATCTTGGATATTTTCGCATGTTTTTTTGTACTTCTATTGTTGTAACTAGGGCTTTGTCCTTCAGGAAATCTTACAAGCTACAGCCAGCAAGATGATATAAAAGATTTGAAATTTTCTTAGGTCTAGGTGATATCATCTAATACTTGCATCTTTCTGTCTCTTACTTCCTCTGTACTCTTTGTTAAATTATGGCAGATTACTAACCTCAACAATATCCATGACGATTGATGTGCTGAGTTTGAGTTTGTTTGCTTTTAGAGTCTGTGTGTTGAATTACCATGGAATGGTGTAGCCAATCGTAGATTAGGTTCTAAGTCTGAAAATCCACTTTGGTAAAAGCGTGAGTATTGGTTGAGTTATTATTCTCGAGGCTTGGCTCGGAATATCAGTCAGGATTTTCATTAATCATTTATAAATTTTTCTGGAGGTACCACTCTCCTTTACCCAAAAAATTATGGCAGAGAACTAGAGATTTAAAAGATTATGTGGTAAGTTTTATCAAATTACAATATGGTTTTATACAAGTTTAAGATCTGTAGTACTCTCATACATAAATGAGTTTTCACAGTAAAACAGACTGAGGTGAATAGGTGACAGAGCTATGGAATTGAGAACAGGTATGCAATTTTATACTTAATTTTTTTTCTCATTTCATGGTCTTTTGTTGTTTGAACTAATTATATTTTGTTCCTAAATGAATTATTTCTATTTTTAGGAAATCTACTACACTCTTCCAGGAAAGAAAATACACAATCATTGCAGTGCTTTGATATGGCAACGATTGACCTCACAATGTACGTCTCAGTTTCGCCATGCAAAATTATATGCATCTTTTTGTATCACACGGTGGAGCTACAGTGTTTCTATGCTAGTTTTATTGATCTGGTCTACAAGTTTTTGCATCTACTTCTGAAAATCCCTTTGTTTTGTGAATGCTAATAGTATCAAGGTTTAGAGTAGGAATCCTAATTCATTTATCTTGTAATTTCGGGAAACTTGATTCTGGAGGTGGCAATTTCAACCCATTTACTCATGAAGGACTTGATATGGGTTATTTATCTCTAAACGGGTGAAATGGTTAAATGGGTCGGAAGTCGGTGCATATTCAACTTTAATACATTCAACCTTTAAATCCCTTTATTGAAGAAGTTAGATCTTTGTTCTGATAAGGTAGCTTTGCAATCCTATTTAAAACTTTAAATTGTTAATATAAAAATTATGGAAATTGTGTCTGGGTTAACCCGTTCTGTTAGATATCCACTTTGCCAACTCTGCTTGATTCAAGTTCCATGCAACCTTTGAACACACCAAATAGTTAGTCGCTCTTTCGTTTGTCAGTAATGGCTTCTTTATCTTATGTTACATACTTCGACCTTGTCGATAATTTTGAAGTTCACTTCTTTTGTCAGGATATGGAGGTGAGCCTTGAAAGACACGTGAAACAGTGGTAACTGCTGCAACTTGTTTCTTTGTTGATCAATGAGCATCCTACTGAATGAAAATCCAGATAACGCCAGCAGAATGATGTTTCAAGGATAAGTCATGCTGTTGGTTCCTTGGTACTTCCTCTTGTTAATTTTATTTGTCTTCCATACCGATTAAGATCTCATTTTTCTGAAGTCTTTTTCCATTTCCCAGGGTTGTTTATGTCAATAAGTTCCATCAGTTACTTTTAGTCCATGTGTATGTGTGTTTTCCTAAGATGAAAGCAGTAACCACTGCTTCAAAAACTCATTACTAGTTGGGTTAAGGTCTTAACTCTTAATATTACCCGAGATTAAAAAAGTTGTGTGGTGTTGCTCCAGAGAAGATATAACTTGGTGTTAATAAATCCGAATTAAATTTTGTATGCGATTGTTGACAAACATACCTAAGGTTTCTCTGCAGAATATGAAATAAATTATTTGAACATATTGGCTTGGTCAAATATAGTTAAACTTGTACGCTATTGGTCACTAGAACACTAGTTTGTGCTCAGTGACATATGATACGGGACAAATAAATGTAAGTACAAAATAAGATTTTTACATTCTTGGAAGTGAATGATACGAGACAAATTACAATAATGTTTGGACTAAGTACTTTTTGTTTCTTGCAGTTAATTTACATGTGAATAGTTAGTTAATTGTTGATTGAACACACTTAAACAAGATTGTTCATGCGATAAGATGAATTAAGATCATATCGTTCAAAGTTGAAGCTCCAAATCCAAATCTGTCAATAAGCAAATCTCTTGAAGAACATTAAAGAACAATTACACCATATATATTGAAGAACTTAACATGCATGGTAGGGGGTGCTCGTTTGGATGTATCAGATCAAATCTGAATCAATTACATGAATCAATTTGAATTTTGGTTCCTAAAATGTGAATCCGATCGATCCAAACAAATATCAAATCCAAACCGAACCGAACCAAACCAAATAACTATTTGGATGGATCGGTTTCAACCATTCGGTTCATCCTTGACTTCAAGAGGGTATTGTTTGTACTCGCGAAAGGATAATGTCACGAGAGCTATCAACGACTACTTGTTGTTGTGTTGCATTGAGGGTGTATAAAAATGTAAAGTTAGTTTTTGTTAGTCTCAATTATCACTTATGAGCTGAGTAATATGGAATTACATTGTATAGATTGAATTGTATACGGGTGAATACAATTTAATCTTTAACTGTGTATTTTAAAACTTTTAACAGGATATTAGTAAGTAGAAAACACTTGTTCAATTAACTTTATGAATTGTAAGTATGAAAACTATAACAAAGAGTATAAAAATCAATAACTTGAATGGTGAATTTATTTATCACAAATTACACCAAAGTATTGAATGTGGAATAATCTAGCCAAGGCTTAGAGTAATTCAATACAAAATTACAAATTACTGTAGCATTTGTTGTGAGACTAGTATAATCTAGCCAAGGTTGAAACTATTGCTCACCGACTCAAATTTGCACTTAGACAAACTTTATTACTGACTAGCACATGATAGATGCAAATTGGTAAACGTCTAAATACTCACTCTATTTATAGACATGATATTTTTCATAAATATTTCCCGAATTTTAGGAAAATAGAATAACATGTGTCGCTGTGTGATTGGCTTCCTTCTAACTGACAAACAGTTAAAAAAGAATATTTCGTGGCCCCTTGTGATCTTGTGATCATGCTTGTTTCATGTGTTGGTTTTCACCAATTTCAATTAAGCTTGATGTCATGGATTCCATTACTTTAATACTGAAGGTTGCTGACGCAATATTGATCAGGGATCTCACACTAGCGAGTTGTAACTTGGCTTTATTCTTTTATTACTGAAGTCGTTGGAGGAGTAGTAAGCTTCTCCACTAACTGTGAGCTAACATGTTCTTGTAAAGTGACTTGACTTGATATCTTCCAGTGACTACCTTTTATTCTTCAGGAGCGATTGTTGTGTTTATTGATTGCGTAAGTAAATAAATCTCTTCTACACACCAGGGAGCATAAGACACATAATTGAGATTATTTACTTAGCAGTGATCTTTTTCTTATGTAATGAGAGTTTATCATTATCTTCAATAGCAGTGACTAGGTTGACCATCGACCAGTGACCCAACTTATATTTCAGGAGTTTTAACTTCATAATTTCTAATGATAGTCACTCCAGTTACTAAGTTTATCAATGACCATTGAACCAACAATCTTCAACCAATGACTTCAATATATCTAAGAGATTACATCTTCAGTGACTAGTTCAGATAATGACCAGTGACCTAATAGTTTTTAAATTCAAAAGTTAAGATTTTAAATTAGTATACAATGATATATACAATGAAGTTAGTTCTTCACAAATATAGTAGCTTGTGAAATTATCTATCACATTTACAAATATTAGTATGATCTTCAACATCATCTTCACTAAATGCACAAAATATGTATCGTTTACCAGTTGAAACATTTACAAATGATGATAATGAGCATAAGTATATGTCATATACTGGTCACATACAACTTAATGAAACTTTATACTACTTTTATAACTAGATTCCAAGTTGCTGCAAAAAATATTTAGATATTTATCATAAATTAATTATGTAGTAAACTATTTTGTATATGTACGTGTATATATAATGTTTGAAAAATTAATAGTTATTTTTATTCAGTTTGTTTGGATAATCCGGTTTGAAATTTAGTAACCAAAACAAACATAACAATTGTGGTTCTGGTCCGAATCAATCCCAAAATTCAACTATCCAAACCATATGGTCTTACACAAATTATCAAATTAGGTAATTTAATTTTATCCGAATATAGAACAACTCTATTCGATATAAATAGTTTTTATTTTTTGACTAGTATTGGAATCCGACTCTCACTCTCTCAGAACTCTATGTGACCAAATTAAAAGGATTGATTCCACATATGTTTCCTGGTAGGCCTGCATCAGGCCCACTATTTCTGGGGCTGAAAGTAATGAACTCGATGAAATGGCAACCATCTTAACAAATTTAGTCCTCTAAGTCTCTCACTGTCTCACACAATCAAGAATAAAAGCTTATCTTTTGGGATTGTCTCAAAACCTATGCAATAAGATAAACTGATGGTAGAATATAACGATGGGACTGATAGGAAACCTGAATGATATCATCTCACATGCAGATTGCTACAACGAATCGGAGGAAGGTGAAAATGTGTTAATCCAAACTTCATTATGGGTTCTTTGCGATACCCAAGTTAAATTATGTTAGTTGGGTGGATTGAATTAGTAATCCAGATACTTTGTGGCCATAACAATGTAAAATTCTTATTCCTTTGCCTCTACCAACTTGTTAGAGTCTTCAATACATTATGTCATCCAGAAAACAAAACGTGCATGCTATGTGTTGTACTGAAATGCATGACCAACTCGATCATTTTTGTCTTGAATAACTTTTTAGATAGAGCATATTATTACCTGATATTAGAATTAACCAATTTGTCACTGAAATAGACTGAAAAGTGTCACTATTTCTGCACATTATGATAGGAACAAAAAAAGGTAACATCGTTTGATATAGTTGAATTCAGCATGAGATTGCAGATACATATCTCCGTACACAAATAATCATCCAAATCAGATTGACTCATCACCAAACCACCCTGACCTCTGGACCTTAAAAGTTACTAAATTTGAATGAATAAGAAAATTATAATCTACTCTTTTCATGTAAAGATATTAGAAATATCAATTTATATCTTACTTTCTATGGATTTTACATAGTTAGTAAAATTTTTGGATATTTTGGAATAGAATATATGAGATGAGTTAGCACATCTAACGTATAGCACCAGTGGTCTAGTGGTAGAATAGTACCCTGCCACGGTACAGACCCGGGTTCGATTCCCGGCTGGTGCATCTGTTTTTTTATTTTTTGTAATATACATCACAAATAATCACTATTATAACTTTTTTGTATTGTTTCTCGAAAGAATCCAAAATGGAGATGCTATCAAACAAAATTCAAATAACAGAGTACAAAGCCAGCAAAGACCATTACATCTTTCTACTAGGTAAAAAATAAATAATTGGAAGTATAAAATACAATGAACATGAAAAGATGACAATAACAGAAACCGCAACCGTACAGAAACATTTGAAGTTTATATTTATCCTCAAACCGACAACACGAATCTCTATTTCAACAAGATTTTTTTACACAAACGACCACGGATAAGAGCACATTCTCTATGCAAGTTTCAACATTCAATGTTTGGTTTTGGGTTCATGGAAAACCCAAATTACCTAGTGAGATAATATATGACTAGAAAACCAACCACAAAAGAAGCCACAAGTGTAAACATCCTTCGGCTTGATTTAGTCTCGAATACCTGAAGAGATTGGAAAGTGAATCGTACTCAGTAACTGAAAGTATAGGTTTAGGGTTATGGCAAGAAAACAGAATACAGATGGAACTTTAGACCCACTCATAACTCATGAGTTAATGGGTCGATTCAGGTTAGGTTTTATCTTTAAAGGATCAAATAGAAAAGTGGCTCTCAAGAGAACACAAGTCAAAAAGGTTGAAAGTCAGCCTAAGGTGTACTTTTTGTTAAATTGTGTATCATTATGCAATCTCACCCTCCAGATTTGGTGAATCACATTTCTAACTTGAAATGTTTATGATTCAGGAAGTAGAAGAGCATGTATGTCATTCTATTAAAGTCTGTGGTCAAAAGAAGAAGTCTTCAAGTTATTAGTTGCAGATGTCATCTTTTATCTTCTTGAGGGGCCTTAGTGTAACTTTCGTTTTATTATTGTATTTAGTTAGGTCTTATTTTATTTTTTATTTTTTATGTATCAAAATTATCTCTGGCTCTCTCTCTGTGTTCATCGCAATCTCAGATTAGGGTTTACATAGTTTGTAGAATTCATTCATCCTTCTATGAATGAATTCTTGTGTGCAGTGACCTTTTGAGTCTGTGTGAGGATTTGGTCTTGTTTTTGGGTTTATTACCCGGTTTTGGTTTATTGATTATTATTCAGTTTCTTTCTTGATTCATCTGAGTGATTTGTGTTGTTCTTGTTGGATTCTGGTGGAGATTATTGTTTTGCACACTTTTTAATGCATAAAACCTCCTAAATCATTTTAATCAAAAAATTACATTGTCATTAAGAAAATATACTAAAACAATTATATTTGACAAACCAAGTTTTTACTAAAAAAATTACTAAATTTTGGACGAAGTGCTTCAGGTCAACCCAAGATGACATGACCCTACAAAATTACATAGTTTGACTCTGACCCAACCCCTGTAAGACACCCATTCACTTGGCAGCAGAATAGAGAAGTGACTTATGAATGAAAAAATTATGGCTGTAGGATGATCGAGTAGGAATGCATACCGTCTTGAATTTATCCATAGTTCCGGAGAGGACACCTCTTGAAGAATCCATGTCATTCCCCTAATGAGGAAAACAAAGATAACTATAAAAATCACCCCGACATAGATATTTTTAATTTACACGCATTTCACAGCACAATACCATTCTATCTAACATACGGTTATGACCCTCCACTTCTTCATGTATATCACCCGTCAACTGTTAAAATGATCAAGATTAGTTTCACTTGAAATAAATCTTAAGTTTATGAACTCAAAATGAATACAGAGAGTTGTTACTGCAAAAACAGATGTAAACTATGCATATGATATTTAATCGCGAGCTGTGCTAGGAATGAGAATTTTACAACATTGAACAGAACAATTTTCTCAACATGACCAAAACATGATCAAGATTAGAAAATAAGCATATGACGATTGAATATATAAGTCACCACGAACTAAACAATCAAATTACCTGAGCCATACAGACACATCCCTATGGGTATATGGCAATATATGATTGTAAGACTATGCGGAGGTCAAAGAACCACAATACTACTCAAAATGAAGTATGCAAAACATTCCTATAGTTTTTCTTGAAATCATTATCATGGTTTCTACAAGACCCATGCAATAATGAGGATAGAATTACCCTTTTCAACATAAGAACTCTATCTTGAAGCCCATCCATGGCTCTCTCATTCTCATGCTCGTCAATTTCATGGGAGGAGTAAGAGGACGTGGCCCTAATACCACCATCTTCAATGTCGTCAAAAAGAGCAGATCTGCTTCCACGAACATCCCTGCATTCATAAGAACGCTAGTAAACGTCCTATAAGAGTAGAATTAAACTAAAAGCCTTATCATTGAAAACGTCATAAAGAGTAGAGGCATGACTTAAACGAACAAATGAAAATGGGTAAACATTCAAACCTTCTCTGCCAAATAGTTGCCACCTAAGTAACTATTGAATTTGAAAGGATAATGGTAGCAGCTTTATACAAGTTTAAAGTTGTAGAAGGATACATGTGCACAATGTAGACAACTTATGTAATGTGATGTGCTGACATAACTTATTTGACAAAAATGCAGACAAAAGTTATACGTATAGTTCTAGGCTCTTGCAAATGGGAGGCTCAAAACAAATACCTTCAAATATAATAAGTCAGATGGGAAACCTTTACAGGATTCAACAATATTGCTTTGTTCCAACTATAATTGTCATTTTCTTTATTTTTCCCTTCTTCAGAAGCAATATTATAAATAATTCTTTATTCTTCATATTCTATACGATACTTGATATTCAACCAAGCAATGATAAGGAGTTGTATCTTTCCTCTTCTTTACCTCGACAACCAAATACATTCACTTATCATTGACATCATCACATTCATGTGCCCTCCCTCCCTTCTATTCTACTCTTCACTATTCACAAATGAGTCAAGAAATATTGGCAAAATCGGATTTGTTGTTATGAATCAGGCTCAACAGTATTTCACTTAAAAATGAATCAATTTTCTTGTGCCTTCTGAGTTGCAAGAAATAGATGCAGGTAAAGTGATGCAACCAACAACATGGCACAATTCACCTTTCAAATGTTCGCAAATTGCCAATCATCAGTGTCACACAAGCTTAACACCTATATTTGCTACATCATCAATCCACAACTAAACTGACCTCAAATCGATAATTGTACTCATCAAAAGATCTACTCGTGGAATCCATAGAACTCAAGCATAGCTCATTCATAAAAACACAGTCACAATAATACAAGTTCATACCAAACTATCCTGATACTATCTCCAATAAACAACACCAATGCAACAATTTAAGGGAACACATGTGAACCTAATCATTGTTATCTAATTTAATTTCAGTAAATCAAGCACTGCAACACCTAAGATTAACATAACTCACTGTATACATCACTTTACAATCAGCGTGAATACAAATCTAAATCATGCATAAAGCTCACTTGCAATAAAATCACATAATTAGATCCAAAAACACAATTCTAGCAATTTCATACCAATAACTAAGTGATCTAAGCCACAAATCAAACAAACATCTATAAATACACGTATATGTATCATGAAACACTGAATCATGATATAGAATACAAAACAAAAACAACAAACCTTCGTGTATTCATAGCTAATCGATTGATGCAACCCTCGGTGCTTTACGATTCTGCAGCATAAAATTACGCAATCAATTGAAACCCCAGCAATCTCAACTACGTTCGTTAGGGTTTAAACATAGATAATAACGATTGAAATTCAAAATTATCATCATTAATTGAAAAAAAACTCGGTATTACAGATCTCCAGCGACATTGATCGTGCTAGTGATAAACTTTATATCAAAATTTAAATTAATAATTAAAAATTATCAATGAAAAATAAAAGAGTCATCAGTCTCTTACCTGTTGAGGGAAAACTGGTAGAACCACCGTCCACCGTTATGAAAAACAATATATATACTCCAGTTTGGAAAATATTAAGTTATTCGTTTATCATCATATGTACTCCATTTCTAGTTTATTTTATACCGTAGTTTACTTACTCGCGACTATTGAGGATTATACATGTAATTTGTTATAACTGATTCATTATAGAATCATTGTTATGCAGAGTTAATCAAGTATAGATAATCACAAACTTGTAATATCAATAAAAATAACTTCGTTGATGCAGAATAGTATAAGGCTGAAGTGATATAATTAAATAATATTGTCGAGTGTTGACCACAAAAATAAAAGTCAACCTATTTGTTAGCATATGTTATGTACAACATATTCCCGTCACCAATTTCATAAATATTTATGTAAATAATGTGTCATCTGTCAGCGCACAAAGTTGATCTATTTTGCGAAATAAGACATAAAATGTTATGAATTCATAGTTTGAGTTGGTATGAGAATCATTGCTATGAATTCTTATTTTTTATTTTATGTTATTAAATACACATAATTATTCTTATATATTAAGGTCGATTAAGAATTCAGTTTTTTAAAGAAATTACCCAAAAAGATAATTCCCTCGTGCTTGATCAAGGATCATTACACTAGTTCCTAATACACCTCAGACATATCACCATCATCATTCAATGAATCTGTTATCTCATCACGATCCTGAATTGATAAAGACAATGTTAATCGTTGAATGTCAATCGGTTATAGTACAATTTATGTATTTAGATACAAATAATCAATAAAAATAATACATTTAAAGCTTCAAAGTGATCTACATATCACAAACAAGACACACAAAATACATTGAAAGCTTTTGCAAGTAAATGCCAACAATAATGTACATTTAAAGTATTTATATATATTTATTCAGTGATGTTGTTGGGACCAACGAGGTAGAAGTTTGTAACCTATCTCCACATGATATCCTAAGATAGTAGTCATATGTCGTTATGTTAAATAAATATAAAAGAAACTGAAAGTAGCATATTGTATAATTCGGTTACGTGAGAAGCATGTAGAATCAAGCCACCAATTGGCTCCAAGCGCTCATCAGCATGTTGAAATGATAAAAATTCATACTCAAACCATGGCAAACCTATGTACTAAACAAGGGAACTATTATATGTTAAAAGTTATACATCCTCCATCTTTGTGTGCAACATTTGTAATGAAAATAGTAACATGTTTTATTAAGCAACATATAAAAAATAAGTGAATGAAATACATTAGAATATGTTTAACAAAAAGTTTCTAAATAAGGTACCTTCAGATTGTTTTAATCCTTCTCCAGTTTCATATTTCGTTGAGACGTTAACAATTGATTGTGTAGATCGATCAATGGATGGGGACTTTAATGAATGTGTATAAATATATTATATATTATGAATATAAATAGCAAAATATGTGAATGATGTTAACGATGAAGAAGATTTAATTTGCGAGTCAAAGAAGAAAACGGTTAACTGATAATGCATTTTTATCATGTCCTTATTTAGTGGGATTTATAATATATTTAATATACGTACAATATTGTGTTACAATAGAGAAGGACTAAAAATGGACAATTGCTTAAAGCCTAGGGGACCGTGTTTTGTAGATCAAATATTGATTATGGTTAACTGATGATGCATTTATATCATGTCCTTAGTTAGTTGGACATATAATATTTGAATTTAATATTTTTAATATACATATAATATTGTATTCAAAAAGAGAAGGACTAAAATGAACAATTTTGTAAAGTCTTGGGGCATGTTTTGTAGATCAAATATTGTATAAGGAACAAATATGAGTCGTTGGGTCAAAAAGAAGGAAGTCAAATCAAAGGCTCAAAATACTCCGTGCTATCCTCTCTTTTTTTCTGAAGCATATGATACATAAAATTGCCAAAATTTCATTTCATTGTCAAAAAATTTGGCTTATTTCAAATTTAATAATCGGTTAATATATGTTATTTTAATACGTAAATACTAAGTGTACGTTTATTTACAGAAAACTTCTCTCAATTTTTGATTTCTTGTCAAAAGAATAGAAAACGTATAAAATGTGTTCAAGTTGGAGCTTTATGTAGAAGTTTCCTAAAACAATGATATCTATGATTTATGATTTTCTACATTTCGTATTCTGGAAATTTTAAAATTTCATCACTTGAAGGATGTGAAATTCTAGAAAGATGAAAAGGCAAAATGAAAATGCTTTTATGTAATTAAACACATCCTAATAATGTAATAATTCCGAAAAGTCAGTCTTCAAACATCCATTTAAATGTAATATCACTATATCCGCATCAACAGACATGTTTGTGTATGATCAAGCCGTGGATTTGGAGCATCAAGTTATTTCGAATGGCGGAATTGTTATGCCCTTAACGTAAATGATTTTGGGTTGGTGTGTGATATGATTGAACCTTCATGTGGCTATTTAAGTGTACACATCATTTTGTGACGTAAACCATCATATAGTACAAGAGGTTAGAGCTCGACACATAAACATGAATTGACAATCATAAAAGGACTAGTTGTTATGGGATCGATAAAGGCAACGAAATTGATGTATGTAGGAAAAATAACTTAAAACATTATGATACATTTTTAGTAATAATTGCCTGAAGAATGAAAAGATAAGAGAGTACCATGAAAAGGTTTTTTATGATGGACCAAATGGTTAGGAACTATTATAGCAACTATAAAACTGTGTCCTCATTGGTTAGTAACTATTTAAAATTAGCATTGACATTAGTTAGTAAATGGGTTTAATCTGTAGTATGTAAGATAGTAGAGATTTAATAAAATACATGTCGAATTAGCAATGCAAAGTGTTAACTAAATTCTTGTCGGTAGCATACAACATGTTGAATATTCCAGTCAAATATGACGTATTTTTCGTATGTTAGACATGTAACTTAATATATGACACGAATTACTTTTTTTAGTTTTGAATACATAAAAGTACCATTTGTGACTTAACGAACATTCTTGTAACGATACAAAACACGAAAATGCAATTTAGAAACGTTTCGGCCCAAACATGTAGCTTAAAAGCCCAACAGCCATTAAATGAACTTGAAGTAGAAAGCCCAAGTCACAAAGGCATAATAAGTTGCGACAAGCAAAGTGAGATAATCTTTTTGAGCAGACAATTGAAGAAAAGAAAAAAGCTTTGGACCTTACAATATGTTAATACTAGTACATGACTTGTTTTGTTGGGCTTAACTTTTAAGTTACTAAATTTTGGGTTTTATGTTCATGGTCTTAAGGCCCATAAGAAAGTGATTGTTGCCTTATAGGTTCCAATGTTTAGTGCTTTTCAGCCATTTTCTAATTTACTTTCTACTTCTACCAAATAGTAACATTCAGTTTGAAGCCCGGTATTAGCTTCTCAGCGGAATTGTCTCAAGTTTGTCTCATAATAGGCAGGATAGCTTTCTAACATTTCATCCATGTAGTTTAGTTGGTTTTTAGAGCAGTTTTCTCGTGATTTAGATTCAAGGAGAGTCGTCGTTCATTTCAATGGTAGTTTATCCATGCTCATGCTATCTATGCGATTCTATGCTTTCGATTGTGACTATTAAGGATGCCTAATTTCAATCTCTAAGTGTTTTGGGTGCCCAGGATCAAGGTCGATCAATCATAATATTTTCTTCAACGTTGTTGAAGTTTTTTAATATATATATATATATGTGTGTGTGTGTGTTGTTTTTGCCACACAAAAAAAGTAACATTCAGTTCATTTGATATCCTAGGATTTTGGACTGAGTTTTTATCAGAAAAATCATATATACTATTACTATACCATCTTTGATAATAAGCCTTCGAACAAAAGAATAGCAAATGAAAAGAAGCATACGTAGCCTTTAACTTGTCATAACATGTATTTTACTTTTTAAACTGGTAATATATTTATGTGGTTGCACATGATAGTTCTTATGGCCTTGTTGTGAGGTTGGGAAGGCCACACCATGAGCATTATTATCATAGGGAGCAGCTCGTGGTGGTGACGTGATGATGAGGCTCGTCGTGTCTTTCACGCTTATTTTATTATTATTTTGTAAGTTATTCTTAGTCTTATAAAAATGTTTATAGATTCAGTAAAACATATGGGTATGAGTCACTAAGTGGCGGTGAAGTTATCACTATAAGTGTCTTTATGTATATTACATTGTGTTTAATTGGTGATTATATGTTGATGATGATGTGACATCCAATTCAATTTTAAACTAGTGAGTGTTACTATAATAAATACTGCAAATTGTTTTGCTTTTGAAAAGTGAATCTAACCAAACAAGTAAGTGCAAGTAAGGAAAAATATAAATATATACCTCAGATTGTATCTTTTTGAAAGCAGTCTCTCTATCATCTGATAAAGATATACCTGTCTATATCTTATATCTTTCATATTTTGCCATTAACAAGATTAAGTATTGTTGTTGTATACCTCATGTTTTCTATCCCAAAGTTTTCTGAAACCAAAAATGTTTGTGAATTTTGAAAAAAACTTACAAGTATTAGAACATCGTAAATCATTTAAGTTTAGACGAAAAACCAATAGCTACAAACATACTGTCTTTATTATCTCCCAAAAATTAAATGAAACATAGAAACTTTGGAGTCACCACTTGATATTAAATCTAGTCAAACACGACTACAAATTAAGCCAATAAAGATCTCATTTAAGACGAACCCACCTCAATTTCCAATCTTTCAAAGCTCAATAAACTCTTTTGCTTGGTCAAAGTTCAAGTCTTTTAACGTCAAAGAATCACTAAACCCACTTTAGATTTGAACTCAATTTTATATGCATATATACCTCTTCTTTGACCACCCTTTTACTCAATTCATGGTTATGAATTAGACTTTATGAAGCTATTTTATAATTTGCGATTTTAGTAAATAAGAAAATAATTAAAAATGACAACAAATCTATGTATTTACAGGTGTTTTTTGTTTATGGGATTTATCTAATTGGTAGGCATGATTTTATAGGGTTATCCATTTCTTAGAGGAGGTATAGTTGTAATGTTTCTCCTAGATACAAAGATCAGTATGGTTGTGACTCATGTGTCTAACTCTATTATTGTCTAATTATAAAATTTCATTGGATTTATAAAATTAACATTGAGGAACGCTTACTGGTGCAAGTTTTTTAACAGAAGTAGTTTATCTAACATAGAATTTAAACATAAAATTATAAATATAAGTCAGATATTTGTGAAATGTGATTAAAACACATTACTCTATTAACAAACTAAATAAATAGTTTAAATTTAAATATTCAGGATTAGCTTTAAGAGAAGTTAACAGTTTGGTCAATTTGAGAGTGTTACACTGTTATGTCTTGATATAGACATAATCTATTACTACTACAAATATAGTCAAACAATTTCACCTACATACAAACCCTAGATCGAAAAGTACACTCTAATTTACTTTAAATTATCACTAAAATTTTAAAATCATCTTATCGTTGAAAGATCAACTCGATACCAATAAATTATTTAATTAGTTAGTCTCATTATTTACCCTTAAAAATGAACACCCACTCATTTACACACAAAGCTAGGCTACTAATTAGTTTGATATGTACCAATAGCATTATTAAGTTGTTTTTTTCTCTTATCATGCTCTCTATTTGCAAGATTCATTCTACAAAAAGATTGTGAGTTTAACGTTTTCTTAAACTTCAAATGTTGATCGAAAAAGTTTGATAAGATGCATGTTGAAACAAGTTGTGACTTATGTACACGTGTCTAAAATATTTTTATAAATGGAAAAAGGACAAAGAGCAGTAGTTCCCAGGTGCGGCGTTCGGCGGGAAATTATTTATTTAAGCACCCTTTGACCACCAAACTATCACCATTTGGACCCACCAAACTTAATTTCAACAATTACGCACGAACACTCCATTATCTTTTTATTTTATTTTATTTTACACCTGTAGAACAATTAATTAGAAAGATTTGTGTGTGTATGTATTCATGCATATGGACAAAATGGAATAAAAAGAGGTTCAATCATTCATTTGAATGGGCTTTTTAATTTAGTTTAATCTTATGTTTTGTGTTAGTGAATCTTTATAATCATCTATTACTTTGAGTTAAGTTATTCATCTAGATAGGAGTGTAACTAGGCTAATATTACTAATTGGATTAATTTCTTTTTAATTTTCTAATTTTTAAAAAAATAAAAATTATAAAATATTATTAATGCATTTAAAATTAAAAAAATTTATATATAATTTAAATTTTTTGAAAGAATAACTCTCTTTACCACTTTACATGTGTCTCTACATGTACAATTTAATTATGTATGATTGTAGGCAGTCATTTGATTAACTTAGGTTGTGTTTGGTAGCAAACATTTTAAAGTATTTTGTAGCAATAAACGATTAACAGTTAGTGATTTGGTTGCAAATCTTGTTTGGCAACAAACCAACTAGAGTTTGCATATTGTCTAAATGCCTCCATTTAAAATGCTTCATGATGAAGCATTTCAACTAGCAACTAGCGTTTTGTTATGAAATTACCTATATACCCTCAAAAATAATTTTCACAAAGCACCTATATGCCCTTTTTGTAATTTTACATTTTATAATTACTGCTACTGCTACGTTACCAAACATTTTTTTTAAACAAACAACTACTGCTAACTACCACTTCTTACCTGCTTACTGGTACTGCTTACTGCTACTGTTACGTGTCGCTAAACATACCTTTAAAGTCACGAATTAAATAATTACTTTTCAAAAAATTATATTATGTGTGTGTTTTTAACTTTATCACCACGACACTTCAATTGTTTTTATTTTAACATATACTTTATTTTTCATCTCTTCTTTTCATACTAATTTCTAATATAAAACGTGTAAGTGTAATTGAAAGTCAATACTAAACGTAATATTACTTATTTCCAATACGATGACTATGATACTATATATATGTTTACATTGAAATATACACGTCACTTAACTAGAATATAATATTGATTGATGTATTTTTGGTTTAAAAGTAAATATAATAAATATATATAATAAATAATATAATATAATATATATAATAAATATTTATAAGAAAGATGAAGTAATGACATTGCAGTAAACGGTAACACATGGTAACTTTTATGCATTTTTTTAATCTACAAAAAGTATTCAACCAATCTTGTAAACTATGAGTATATGATATTAATCAATTATCATGCAATAAATGGAGAATAATTCTGATCCCTCAAAATATTATTTACACACCTGCACAAGTCTCATGTTTAAGTCACATTTTTTGCTAGTCTTTATTAAAGTTTCTTTAATTTCTCATTTAATTACTACCTTTTCTTGTATGTATTTCACTATATAAAAGTATACTATATATATCTTTGATAAATTCCTACTTTATTCCAAGATTATTATTTTTTATTTAACAGTAACAAATTCTAGTAACAATTTATCTACTTAGGTTGTTAAAAATCATGTAATTATATATATAATAACAGAGTATACGAGTATAAAAACTAGCAGCACGTATGTCGGGTACCGATACGGTAAAAGGCAAGAAAAGTATAGTATTTTTATAGTTAGTTCCTTAAGTTAGTATTAAAACACATTTGATCACTTCACTATATCCGGTTAAGTATAGTTAAATTATCGCACATATAATTTCTTTTGTAAGGTATATAAATAAATGTATAACTAGTCAACTCAATGCAATAAGATTTTTTTACCAAATCTTAGAAATTGAGTAACTTTTTTTTACCAAATCTTATAAACTTGGCTAGTCACATTCACATCCAACACCTCAAAATGAGTATTATAAATGTAGAAGAGACAGCCAAAATAAAAGGTATGTAAGCACATTAAATACTCATGTTGGAATAGTCTAAGCTTCATTAAACAAGCAATTCCAAAATTGCATCAACCATTACTACCTGTCTCTTTACAACCCTACATACAGACCTTCTTTGTCTCCCTTTCCACCTTTAAATACCTTATTTTCTCACCATTTTCTAACCCCCTCGTGTGCACCTTTAATTCAATTAATTCTTCTTTATTCACATATTTTACAAGTTTTTTTATGGCAACCACACCAGGAACAGGTTCACCTTGTGGTGCATGCAAATTTCTTAGAAGAAAATGCACCAGTGATTGTATTTTTGCACCTTACTTTTGTTCGGAACAAGGCCCGGCTCGATTTGCAGCCATTCATAAGGTGTTTGGTGCAAGTAATGTTTCGAAAATGTTGCATCAAGTGGCGGTGGCAGACCGTTGTGAGGCAGTCGTCACCATTGCTTATGAAGCTCAAGCTAGGATCAAAGATCCTGTTTATGGCTGTGTTGCACATATCTTTGCCTTACAACAACAGGTATTGAATGTGAAAGTATTTAAGGTTTTTATTATGAAAACGACAACTTTAACCCAAAATGGAAAAGTTATCCGGGCAGTTCAGTTAACTGCACATATAGATGCCATCCGTAGAAAGCTAATTATGTGTATATCAAAAGTTAGAACATTGATTTTTTCAAAAATTTAGAAGACAGATTATTTATGACTTTATACATATACTTTTAGAGATGTATACAATAACTATAAAAGTTATGCAATATTTGTTTCTCAAATGATATATTAAATTTTATTGGGTACAAGATTATACTGGTAGTAATTATTAGATTCTCTGTTTATTTCATATATGAACCATGATTAATTATATCTGACCAATTTAATGAATTTTTAATTAGGTTGCATGTTTACAAGCACAATTGATGCAAGTTAAAGCTCAAATGGGACAAGGGTACATGGATTCAAGAAACCTTGAAACTCAATGGGCTCAAAACATGGCTGGTGCAATGGCTTATCAAAATTACATGAATGCTGCAAATTTTATGAACATCAACACATCACCACAAAGTTCGATGGAGTCGATGGATCACATCAATGAAGGAATGTTGATTCACGAGATTCAAAGCAGAAATGATCATGATTATGATCATGGGTCCTATAAGAAGAGACTTTCTGAAGCTGATTTGGGTGAGCTTCAAGAACTTGCAGTGAAAATGATGAGGAATTGATCGATCGATATAGATTAGATATGTCACATGTATGTAGTTTGATCTTGTGATCAAATATGATGTTATGTGATGAATATATATAGATATACTTTAACTAGTTAGAAATGAATTAGATAATAATTTTCACTTTTTAATTAAGCCTAGCATTATCCAAATTACCATCAACGACTCATAATCATTGCTAATCCATTTGAGAAAAGGAAAAAAAAAAAACATAACATTATCATTGATTCCATCTCTTTAAAATTAATTTTATTGTTCGCTGATCGAATTGCTAGGATATTTTGCTAATAAATAATAAATTGTATTGAGGCCTTTCTAAAAAGAATAAATATAAATAATAATTAATAATAATAATAATAATAATAATAATAATAATAATAATAATAATAATAATAATAATAAAATTGTATTGACTATGAGTGACTGTCTTTTATCAATTACATTTGTTGAAAAATATGTTCAAATGAATAACTTATTGATATTGTATCCTTGAGTTTTCTACAAGGGTAAAAATAAAATGAAGTATAAAAATTGTGTTTTTGAATATTTTTTATATAAAAAAATTTAATTTTTTAAAAGAGAGATAAAGTAAAATTGAAGCGCATATTTCTCTTAATATTTGAATTGAATAGGGAGCAATCACTTTCCTTTTAATTAATCTTCTTTTTTTCTATCTTTTCTTCTTTGTTCGTTCCTCTTCTTTTCGACTTAAATTTAAAGACTTTAATCGCTATGGTGTAATTATGTCCGTAAAGGTTGACTTGGTGGTGAATACTTGGAAATCTTCGATAGACTTAAGTTAGATTTTTATGGGTTGTACTTTTACGCATAGATTAGTACGATAGACATTATACTTAGTGAATCTCCACGTACGTGTAAATATCGTCTTTTACATATTGTTCTGAAAAGTTAAAAACGCTATATTTTAGCCTATCAGTGTCGCCAGTTTATAAAGTTTTTCAAGAAATCAGATCGTCGTGTAATTTGGATAAGAATAAGAATTAATCACAAGGTTTTCTAGACAATTAGTAATTTATCACACAGATATTAAATTATTAATATCTTTCAATTGAACAAGTTACTATTCAAACTTCAAAGTAAAAGATAAACCTTGGAGAAGCAAAAACGAGTTGACTTTTTTTGTTGAAACCTTTGATTTTTGGGTCGTCTCGAAATTTCATTGTCCATCTATCGGATCCCATGCAACAATTTGTCTATACATTATTTTATTTTATTTTAAATTTCTGTTAATATTATAGACATATACATTCGCGTTTTTAAATTAGTATACAGTTGATTTGGTTTGATTTATATAAGCAAATATATGATCATTTATCAAACATTTAAATGCCCTTTTTCAAACGGTAAACACACCTCTAACCGGCACGTTATTTACACATCAAATAATTGATCCTCAATATGATTTGAACTCACACTGTACCGTTCAATGATGGTGATACTATGATCATACGATTAGATTAAAGACCTTTTAATACATTTAAAATGCTTTTGATGAAAATAAAGATAATTAAACGTAATGTACAGTCAACAAACTTAACCAATGTTAAGTATCGAGTTTACTATAGGGAAGAAGATGTGTTGTGCTTTCTTTTGCTGTATCACACAAAAGAAAAACTTGTTACATTTTTAAGAAACGATAATATAATTATATCTTATTCAATTAACTATTATTAAAGGACCACACATATATATAGCTAGCGTGAAGGTTACTTTTTCAACTTTATTGTTGCCGTGTTGGAATGTCAAAGTTTAGCATGCATAAATTATTGTATATAGAAATATTGGTTATTTAACTTTAGAAGGTAAAAGAATTACTATGTTGAAATGTGTATTTTGAAATCTAAAACACGAACGTAGTACGAGATATTTGACTAAAAATGTTTATTTATTTGTTAAGTGTGATAGTAGATTAAAATAAAATGAAATGATGAGATTAAAAGTGATATAGATTTAATAGTCATGATTCAATTTAGTTAGTCTTAAAGTGAAAGAATGAGAAAGAGTGTAAATGTATTATAAAGTAGTATATAGTATTTACTTATACATATTTACTTATATATGAATGGTATTTTTGTTATTTGAGCAGAGAACTCCCCCTTATATGCATTATAAAAAGTAATAGATCATAAATATCAGAAAAAGACATAATTCATTGATACATGTCAATACATATCTTAATGAAAAGAAAAATTAAATAAATATATAAGAAAAATATAACAATAGTAAAATGCTATATCACATTGTTATTACCATTGTTATTATTACATAATTTCCACAACAAGATGTATCATCTATTGCTTCAACCAAAGTATTTACACAGGTTCACCAAGAAAAGGAAAACAAATATCTTAAAAGATAAAATAGATTAAGTCAAAATAAAATGTTAATATAAGAAATGAAAAAAATCAAATTTGAATATAGCAAATTTCATTAAATAATTTGTGTATATAGAAAATAAGAATGATTTTTTCCTTTTCCAATCGGACCCGTGAGAGTTTACAATTTACCCATTTGAATCCGTAAGAACTAACTGTGGATGTTCAATATAACCCAACAACTAAGAAAAAATACCCTTAATAACCTATGTAAAGCATATGAGCAAAAATTGTCAACTCTAATTAGATACATCATATATATGTCTGTAATTAGATACTTATTGAAATGTGTATTTTAGTAAGTAGTTAAAAATGGTCACGTTCACAAGAGGAAAGGTTAATGGTTGTTTTCAGGGATGAGTTCGGGATGAAACTGGTACTAAACAGTATCAAATCGATTTGTTTTGTCCTAAATTGAGTACCGAATACCGGACCGTTTGAAGAGATATGGTACCAGTTCAGTTCTAGTACAGGTTCGGTAAAAATGGTGTTATACCATATTGGTACTGCAAATATATATAAAAAATAAAAGTACATTTAACCATAACAACAATACAAAAGTTTCAATTCGAGTGTAGACCCAACTTCTGGAATTGTAGCCAACCAGATTTGACCTTTATGGTTGGAGGAAAAAATCCGGTTTGACCCATCAGTATGAGGCACCATATCGAGGTACGAACCATTGGCAATCTTCTCTATACACATGCTTCCTGGGAGGATTTGGTGTTGTTTGTAGTGATGTTTAGGTTTGCTTTTTGACCGCCAAAACAAACGGAATCTTTAATCGAAGGTTCACGAATTAACTTACAAAAATCTGATCTTGATTGCCCGATATCAGCGAGTTTGTTGCTTGTATTTGATGGAGGTGAAGCCTGACCTTGTAACAATGGTGAAAATGGTGAATTTGTTATAGGTACATTCTGACATGTATCCCAGATTGTTTCACAGTAATTGTTTTCGGAATTTGGTGAATCAGTCGAGTTGCAAAGGATAGGAACTTGTCTAGCAACACTCATGATAGAGAAAAGTTTTCGGCTCTGGTACCAAGGCCGGTAAATACCAATTCTCGAATTCATCTTTAATGAGAATTGATTTCCAGACTGTATATTTTCGATTTGTACCGGTTATGTTTCAAAATTTCGATATGCATACTCATCCTTAGTTGTTTTATTCATTTTACCGTTAATGTTAAAAATGAATTGTATTTGTACACAAAGTAAAAACAAACATGAATTAAAAAAATATATAACAATGGTCCCATATGCAATGTGTTTAAGGGGCTAATAAGTAGGTTCACCTAATATAAACCCCCTGTTAACCTTTTGAAGTTTAAGAAATCGACAAAATGTCCCCTTGATTGACTGCACATCATTGGTTTACTACCATAACCCAATTATTAATCCATTTTTTACAGCATCTTTAATAATAATATTCGACAACACATAATTTGCGAAAACAAGTAGCATTTCTTTATCTTTTTCTAGCACTATAACACGAGTGCATAAAGTACATATTCATCTTGATCCTTTCAAATTTATTATTAATAAACAATTCAAATGTTTTGTGTTTAATAATTTACGGTGGAATTAAAGGGCATTATTCTAACGGTATTGGTATAACTTTTCAAACATAAGATTAGATGGTTCAAATCCTAAAAGTAAAATATGTATATATTTGTAAATAATATATACGTTCTTGTGGTAGATTACTTGCTTTTTTATAAATAATAATAATAATAATAATAATAATAATAATAATAATAATAATAATAATAATAATAATAATAATGATAAGTGACAGTGGAATTATTTGACACCCGATTTTAAAAATGTGAGGTATGGTTGATTGTGTATCGATTAGGATGTTTAAATGTTTTGTTTCAGATTCACGTTATAGTAGTGTGTGTATCTTTCTAAAGATTTTATGAAAATGACAACTTGTTTGTGCAAAGATAATGTTATAAAATTTGAACGAAAAATAAGAAATTGACTTTTAGTAAAATCTACTGAATTTATGTCGCACCAGTACGTGTTACATGCGAATGTTAAAATGGTTCTATGATTTGATAATGCTAGAATTTATGTATTTTGGAAGATAAAATATGTTAACAAAAAATTTGGAGGTGGAAATATAACTTTAAAGTTATAATTTTTACATATTACAGGTGAATAATAAAATATAATGTGAGTGCACGTGGAGTTTCGTAGCAAATGGTGAAAATGAAATATATATATATATAGAGGAAGGATCCATAGGAAAGTTTTAAATTCTCAGGAAGGAGGGAAGCAAATCTGAGTCATTGATTTCATCATCTATAACATTCATTCCAGATGAATGTTAACTCATATTTTGTTATTATACATCCATTAATGTTACTTAACATCATTTCTTGATGAATTTTTAGTGATAACATTCACCCATAAATGTTATAATCGGTGTATAATAACATACTAGCAGAATACCCGCATAATGTAGCGGGAACAGTTTATTAGGTTCACATTCATTCGATATATACTATTTTGTTTTCTAAAATATTTTAAAAATCCAAAACCATATGACAATACACGAAGTATACTGTTTTGTAAATGGTAAAAATTATATTTTAACAATATTTCAGAAAAACTTGTAACAAAATAACTCAAAATTAAATCATAAGATATCATTGCAAACGCGATAGTCAGGTTGCTAGTTGCGAGTGCCGAATTTCGAGTTCTTAATGGACAGGTTTCGAGTTGTGGAGTTGTTTGTTGAGTCTATTTGATTTTTTATTTTTGGTTAATTTTTTTTTTGTATTTTAATATTAAGCATTATGTACATTACATTGTAATCCTAAAACTTGATCAAAAATTTGAATTACTTGTCCCAACCTTGATTAAACGCTTTCATCTCTTCCCAACCATTCCATCTATAATTGGCATGTCTCGTAAGTACTGACGATCCAAAAGTTATGTCTTTTTCAGAATTTCTCATATGTAGTCATTTATATCTTAAAAAATATTTCTCAAATTCATTATATAATAGTATAGATATAGAGAAGTATAAGTTAAGATTAATTGTCATATGTTAATTAGTTTATGGGTTAATAATGCTTATATTAATGATAATTAAATGTCACATATTAATTAGTTTATAGTTTAATAATGCTTCTATTAATGATAATTTAATATTTGTAGGGGTATGTTAGTCATTTCTATAGATTTTTAAAAATGCTCTTAGTAATTATAAGGGTAAAATAGTAAAATCTATCTTAAAAAAAAAACATTGAAATGTATTATATAATAGTATAGATATGAGTCAATATTTATCATAAATTAATGTTTTAAGAATATTAAGTTGAAATTTTGACTAACATTCATCACAAATGAATGATAAATGTCGATTTTGAGAGTTTTTTTTTGTTTAAAACATAATATTATAACAAAATTGTTTGATTAAATGATGTATATAATCGATTCATGTATATTTCAAGTTTTAATTTGATGAATTTTGCTTTAAAATCATATTTTGATGCTAAATGGGTATTTGCTTCTCTACTTCCATTTTTTTTACTTCCTTCTTGATCCCCACCCTATATATATATATATGTATATACATTATCCTCAACCAATTAGTTGGTCTTAATCTATTTTAATTAAAATATAGATATAAATATTAAAATCTATCATAACTTAAACAATTAATTTGTACAGACGTACCATAAATTCGTTTTATTCTGAATAAACAAAGATTTTCAAACGATTGATTTAATATGAGTTTGCTTGTGTTAGATAGCGTAATACCCATGATATACAGTGGAATACAATGTTTTATTATAAACTGTGATTCAACGATAGTTGTATGTTTGTTCTTCATAGACTATCTATAATGGTAACTCGACAATGGTAGTTTACTTGTACGTAGACCTAAAGATTCGGGATACGATAATGAGTCTTATTAGTATGATAAATCAATATTAAACTAAAATTATATAAGTTATATTTAAAAATGTTGAGTCTTAATTTTAGAGTTTCTATATATAAACTACTAAAATGTTTTATATATTAATATAAAAAATATAAATAAATATTCATTTATTCCAATGCCGTTCTATAATACCTAAAATACATACATTCTCAAAATGCAATTTCAATTGTACATCTGTACTTAATTAAATCCATAACTTTTCCAAAATTAAAATAAGTATTGTATTTTATTTTGTTGTGGATGAGGAAAAATGAACCTTTAAAAATATAAAAACGGAGCAGAGGGTCTAATATATGCATATCGCACGTCTTTTTAATTGTAATCATAAGATATATCTTTTGGAAAGAAATATGCGTATACGTATATTATAGTTTAAATAAACTAAAAAAACTAACAATGGGAATCTTTGACGAATATCATTACATGTTAACTAAAAAGGTGTTGCGAGTAATTGTCAATTGAGGATCATGTGGTTGTGGTTGAACACTGTAATGGGCTTTGTTGATTAAATTCCAGCCTATTACTTTCAGTGGGCTGGAGAGTACGTGAGAAATTCTTCAATTCGGTTAATAAATGTTACGGAGTATCTTTGCCCTCTACTGTACGCTAGCTATAAACTCGTACGATAATTTAAATAATATAATATCTTTCATTATTGAAAACATAAACCGATAATCATAACTTAAAATAAGAACATCTATATACAATGTGAATCAGTTAATTGAATGTCTACCGTATTTAAAATTTCAAGGTATAGTCCGCATTCTCAATTCAATCATAAAGAACAATATGTGAAAAAAAAGAAAATCAACTTTTACAAAATCTTAGAAACAATAGTATAACTCCATATTTCTCATGTAAGAAAGTTTAATAATGAACAATATAATTTAACTAACATGTAATCAATGAACAAAAAGTAAGAGGATAAATAAATTTGATATGTCGATTAGATATTTGGTTAGAAGAAAAAATTGGAATAAAGAAGTTTTAAAATAAACATTCTATTGAATTATTGAATCTCTATTATACACCACGATTTATAGTTTTACCTAAAAATATGTCTTATCAATTGTTATGGTATTTTATAAATCGTAATAGTTATAGACTATTTATAGATAATCATTTGATTTATGTTATAAATAAGTTATTTGATAATTAATTAGTTGTCATATTTATAATTAACACTTATCATCACTAATAATTCAAATCTACTTACTGTCAATAATAATAATAATAATAATAATAATAATAATAATAATAATAATAAAATATTTAATATGAGATCTTATATTGACAAAAGATACTTACATATATGAATCATGTTTGTAGGAGATATTTATTTTCATTTTTATTTTAACTACTACAAAATCAATCAAAAATTTCAATAATTACTTTTAAGGAATTAAATAATAAAATCAATATTATTAAATTTAATATAATAAATTAGTTTAAAAATTCTTAGAGTTTGCCATGTAACATATTTACCTACATGGCAAAACCTGAAGCTTCTGTTTATACTCATATAGTATATATATAGATATAGATAGATATACATATACTAGCTTTAAACCCGTATATGCACAGACATATATAATAATTTTGCATATTTCAATAGTTAATTTGTATTATTAATTGAATCATGAATTACTGCTGCACAATTAAAATTGTGTAACTTATAGATCATCTAAGTAAAAATGTATGTTTCAATACACTAAAGATGTATGTTAGTGACATAAACAATGTGGTTAATTATCACGTGTCACGTAATAACACAATATGTTGCTTATCAATGAAATTATCTAATCATTTCTAAAAATTTTTAAAAAGAAGAAGAAAAAAACATGTTCATTATTTATTGATATATTAAGATTATATGATGATGATTATATACATAATTTGAATTTGAATCTGAATAATAATTATAAAATAATAAAATATTTTGGAATTATAATTTGATATGTTATATACTTTTGAATGTATTTAAGATTACTTCAAATTGTTTGACAGTCTGACGTTGAACCATATTTTATTTTAGCTAGATGTTTTATTTACCATGTTTAATTCAATTAAAGTTAAAGATAGTATATAACCTCAGTCACCAATCATCAATTTACGAGTAAACAAGTTGGTATTTATTATTCCATCTTAAATAACTGAAAACCAAGTGATGCTACAGCACGGGTCAGTGTCTCTAGAACTTCTTGCTGAGAAGTAAAGGAAGATCCGTCGGTATTGGTATTACTATTAGTGATACGTAATAAAAGCAGACGGTTTCTTGCTTTTGGCCAAGACAGCTTCATGAGAAGTTAGAAGGTTATGAAGATCATGATAATTTACTGGTTCAACAGAGTCATTAGAGAAGTGTGGATCTCAGAAAACTCATCACGAGAATAACAATAACTAAATTTGTGGGCTGTACGGGATCACCAACAGCAGCAAGAGAGTTGGCAATATTCTTTACACGATCAAGATATGACTCAATGGTTTCATTATCTGTTTGACTGAGATTATGTAACGATGCTTTTAATGTCATTGCACGGTTAGAAGATTTCGATGCATAAGAATCAATAATAGCATCCCAGATTCCTTTGAAAGTAGTTTGACCAATAAGTACACCAAAAACAGTGGAAGAAAAATATGAGATGATAACCGATTGTACGTGACAGTCGTTATCCATCCGAACAGTGTGTTGAGGATTCGGGTTTTTGAGTCGGAGGGTTGCCCAGTCATAGTTAACTCGGTCGAGCACGGTATAGTGCCATTAATATAGCCAATAAGTTTCTGTCCTTTAAGAAACGGTTGCATCTGAAAATTCCAATACAAAAAATTGTCTTTATCAAGAATTATTTTAAACTCGTGGCTTGCGTGGGCTGCAATAACTGCTGCAGAGAATGGAACAAGATTTGACATAATTAAATGATAAAAGAAAGAAGGAAAAAATAGTTTTTTTTTTTATCGGTAGTGGTCAACAGTGGTGGAATTTGACGAAATTAATGGGGTGGTTTCAATCGGAATTTCAAACTAAGAACAGCGATTCTGGAGGTGAGATACCATTTGCTCTAGAATCGTGAAAATCTGAAGTCAATTTTAAAACAACGCAAGCAGAGAGTGGCGACGTGTGGTGGCTCCAATGAGCAAGTGGTTTATATGGTTTTGTTCGGAATTGAATTCCGAACACGATGATATGGGTCGTGAGATTTAATGATAAGTAGAGAGAAGTAGTTTTGAAGAAACACATGCGGGTTTAAATAAGAGAAAAAGAAAGTGATCGTTAAAATAAAAGGACTTTCAAAAATTTATAGCAGCTCTGATACCATATTGTTATAATATGTATCGTATACGTATATTATCGTATAATATAGACATGATTACAAATAAAGGTAAATTGACTTTCTGATAACATATAGTTTGATACATATTTATCTAATTATATTAGGAAACTAACTCTATAACAGATGTATAAATATCAATATTCATTACATGATGTATAGTAATAACTTTTAGGTATGTATATAATATTTTGAACTCGACAAGTGACACAGATGAAACTGCCGGAATCAAGTTGCGTTAAAATAGCCCACTAACTTACAACAACAAATAGAAAACAACTTTGTAAAAAGCTTAGTTGCATTAAAGTGGCCCTAAATTACATCAAAATAATTTAACGGCAAAAGAAATTCTAATGGTTGGATCAAACACTAGTGGGTTTAAAAAAAAGGTTGTACACAAATAGGCCATAGAGGGGCATGTATTTTCTGGGTTTGGGGGCCTGAATATTTTTTCCATTCAACTAAATTCGCTCCTGAAAGCATGTGCAATCGTATGGGTTGGCTTGCCACGTTAATAGGGGGTTCTGAGGTTTGGTTGAGAACCATATTGGAGTTGAGATCAACTTTAATTCTTTATTAAAATATTGTGCAGATTTTAGGTTCCAAACATTCCTTTTTTTCATGTTCTCAATCAATGTACAAAAGGTTACAAAATTTTAAATACAAAATGTAACTTTTAATCGGTCCATTTTTTACTTATAAACACTATTATTTACATTTCAATTCAAACACACCAATTTAATGCATTTCTTCTCTTATTTTATAAAATTCACACTTTTAAAAAAAATTATATAATATTTAATTTTTAGTGAAATGTATTTTTTTTTTTAATTTGTTGTGTTAAAAAAAGATTAAAAAGTTTAAAGAAGATGGGGTTGAAAGAAGTTGAGGTGAAAATGAGATTGAAATGAAAAAGTTAGTCGAAAACTAATGTGGCGCTGATGTATCAGATGGAATTGAAAGGGGTTCATTTTATCACTGTGGATACTATAATTTGATTACCCACTTAAGTACTTTAGAAGAAGAAGAAATGTAGTGTAAACGTAAAATAAATATTTGTTGGTCTCAAACTAACAACAAATGTTGTAAGGGGGGGGGGGGGAGGTGAATACAATTCCTTTTTAATTTATAACTTAAAGTGAATTGTGTTAGTGTTTGATTGTAAAACAGTAATGAGAAGATATGATAATTTTTCAATTTAATTATTTTATTTAAGTAAATAAAGAATTACAAGTTAGATGCGGAATGTCTAATCTAATTGAGTACATATATCATACTTTTATCAGCTATGAAACAGACTCAAAGCTGGTTACAAGTAATGCTATTTCCGCTAACACAAATGCTCTCTAAATTCACTATTAATTTCACTAAGGATTAACACACACATACTTCATATCTTGAGTATGGTATTTATATAGAGGAACTTGTGTATCACTTGTAACTTGATCAACCAATTAGAATCATCCACATGTCTTCATCTTCATTGAATAATTCCAAACATGCTCAATTGTGTGTTCTGACATACTCTGCATGACCAGGTCTGCTGTCTGTCAGAAAGTACAATGCATAATTTCTTTTGTTGCCTGACAGCCTGACATTGATAAGGAGACATTATGTGCATATAATACCAAAATGAACAGGTGTGTACACTGTGTACAACCTTTGAAGATGTTATTTGATCATACACATAAGTCTCATAGTGTTGGTTAATACATTTACTTAAATCTGCAACAAGTAAAGTATTTTTCAATCCTGTGCTAGGTAAATTGGACTTTATCTTCAATGTTGAGTCTTCAGTTCTTTAATCACCACTCTTTCTTCACAATGTTAGTGTGTCTTCAGTAGAGTATTATTCATAAACAGAAATGATATGTGATAACTTCTAGTAGTATATCTCTTATGTGATGGTTGTTCATGGTTTTCTGCCTGCCGAGTAAACTAACAGTTTCTGTGTGCTGGGTCAACTGGCACACTAATTTCTTCTCAATCAGCATACAGATGACTTCGCACCGGAATGATTAAACCCAATGTTGGATGACTAAGTCATAGCCATAATGTTAAATACAAATTGTTGTCATCATAATATCATCATAGAAAGGATTATGCCTTAAAAATATTATTAATACATCTCACATAAACTTTATGATAATAATATAATGTATTGAAAATATTGGATAAATAGGGGTGTGTTTAGATGAATAAAAAAAGGAGTTTTTTTAGAATAATTTTAAAGAAAAGAAACACGTTTAAAATTGATATTTTTCAAAAAAGATTCTAAAAAAATGAAAAAATTGCTTCTCCTCGTTATAAATAGGAGATGGGAAACAACAATTTCTACTTTCCTACTTTTTTCATTTATAATACTTTCTTCACCTTTTTAAAATTTTTTAAAACCTTTTAAATCTAATTAATTTGTCAAAATGAAAAATTTAATAACATTTAAATATATTTTTAAAATTTTTGACACTTTTTCAAAAAATAAAAACTCTTTTCACTTTATTAAAGATGAAATATTATAAAAAGAATTTGCACAACTAAACTTACCCTAAACTTGTTAAACTATACCAACTTCCAGAACTTCCAGGACAAAAGTAGCTCGCAACAAGTGCGACAACTATTTTCAAACTTTCCAGCTCCAAGTAAAAGTGGATGGCATTGTAAGTATTTGTTTATCATGACCTTTGGTAATCGTGTAGTATATGATTTTTTATTATTATTAAGTTTCAAGTACATGTCTATACACTTTGAAGTAATTAAAAAATAAAAAAAGGTAATGCGACCCTTAAAACCCACTACAAGAATAATACGTAGGATATGTTCTTCATATACACATTTTTGTTTAGGACTAATTTTCGACTACATATCGATCACTGTGTATTCATTCATCGATAACGTACCATTATATGTTTAAATTAATCATTAATCGGGATCTGGATGGGTACGTTGCTTATACATGTCAATTACTGTACATCTAAAACAGAGGACACTGGACAGGCAATCAAGAATGGGTGTAGCCGAAAAGTAGAACATTCCAAGGGTCAAGTTAGGCTGCAGACACAAAAGATAAAATGTATGTACGTGTGCCCAATATCTTATTTTCTTTTTTAGTTTATTCATAAAAGTTGTTGTTAAGTGTGTATACATATATATATATATATATAAAGTAAGGATTAAGAAAGAAGTAGAAGAAAATAGGAAAGTAAGGAAGGTAATTTCAGTATTTCATTTTCAGAACGTTAATATTCATATGTGATGCATGTTACTTAAAATTACGACTTAACATTCATTTATGATGAAATCAAATGCTTAAATTTGCTTCCCTCATTTCTCAAGATTTGAAAATTTTCTCTAGATCTTTCTCCTATATATAACAAGAATATTATGAATTTAAGTGAAAATTGAAATATTCACTAATGAACACATAGATTAAAATCATCTATCCTTTCCTCCTGCACTCGAAAACTCATGGTTACTTTGAACCATTGTGCTGAATACTAACAAGACTCAATTGGAATATATTCAATCTTTTGATCATTACCATCAATGGCATGTCTACTCTCGTTGGAAAGCCTCTCATTTCAAATCCTCTAAGATGACGTATTCAAAGCTTGTTCCATCATATGATTAGCTTCTTAATTCATTGTTGTCGTTGCTTAGTGAATGATTAATATAATTATCGATAAAGAAGTTTCCTCGTTGACTTTAAGAAAAAAGCAGCCAGGAGTAATATTGCAAAATATGACTAAACATATGTTTAAACTTGTCGTTAACCATACAATCAATGTTTGACACATCGTATTCTCTCTTTTATACTCATCGATCATTTTAATATATGTACCAATTAAATTTTTAGACACATTTTTAAGCTTGCATTTTAGGCATATGAAACATTTTCCGGTGGGTGGCTAAGAATCAGGCCCATCAACTAGTACTCGGTTTTGCATTCTCTTCCAACACATTCCTGTCTTAGGTAATTTCTTGAACTGATCACAATCTAAAACAATATATCGGTATCCATGCAGATAACACTCAAAGTTAACTAAAACCAACAAAAAAGGATTGTAAGTCAACATGTGTACATGATGTACATGAATAACTGCATGCCTAACTGAGAACCTGTAACCGAAACTCGACCAAAAGATCTTGTTAATTGCATATACCTCACCATTCCCTAGCCCGAATCTAGGGATCACAAAGCGTTTTGCTAACATTATAATCTTACAGAACTCAAGATGACGTACCACCGTTCAATTGACAAAAAATCTTGAAAAATCAAGAGTTGATAACACCATGGATAATGAAATCCTAACCACCTTAAGACCATCATTAGTTAACCTCATCTTAGCCTTAATCACTCTTGCCCAAAATCTAGGAAAAACAATAATTGCTGGACATTTCACAATATTGCTTGTATTACTTTTAGACTATATGAATATTATGGCATGTCTCTGAAATTCATGATCAGCGTACCAATACAAAATCGACAATCTTGATGAGTTTACTCATTGAAATATATCTTTTAAAGTGATTTTTTTCTGGAGGGTATTATCCAAAAGATGTTCTTGATTTTGCCTTGTGATCAAACTGATTAATTATAACTATAACCAAAAGCAACGGATTGAAGATCTTCACCATGGTCTCTAAAACCCCATTGCTGCTGGTTGCTGCTTATTTGCATGTCCAAAGAATCAATGGAGTAACTTGAACCTTCTTCAAAGCTCGAAAATGACCCATCTTCTTCTTTCTTAAGTGAATTTTCGTAGCTTTCTGCCACCGAGTTGTAGTTCATGTCATTGTTCGTTGTATTCACATCGTATTGAGACATGTTCATGCATGAATTTTGTGATTGATGAAACCAATTCTTAAGGTCTTGTGTTTGTTGGTAAGAAGGGTGTCTTCCGTTCGCAGGGTTATTATCCGAACACATAGGCACATGCAGTAGTCTTTGAGCTGCTTGTTCTTTTAGAGAAGCTAGTTGTGATTGTAAGCTAACCACCTATTAAACAAAAAAAAAAAATCAACAGTTAGAATAAAATTTAAATACATAATCGCTATCAAGATCAGGGTTTTTATTTCGAGTAATTAATCAACGAGATTAGCGTCTTTAGACCCGAATAACTAATGAACTTCAAGATCGTTGTTTTTCGGAATTGTCAAGATCAAGGGTTTCCAATTTGAACAATCAAGATCAAGATTAGGGTTTTCATGCGAATCCATGAAAAAGTAGGAAAAATATTTACATTTCTTAATTAATTAGTATGAGCTCATGATTTAAATAATTATAATTTTCGCCTTAAGTGAATATGATTAATCATTTTTTTAGTAAAATGCGACTGATTGTAATTACGAACCTGTTGTTGTAGTGCGAAAATATGTGACACACACCCATAAATGGGATCTTGAAGCCTAGCTTGAGCTTCATAAGCTATGGTAATTGCAGCTTCGGATCGATCACTAATTGGTATATGAGAAAGAAGTTTAGAAACATTACTCGCACCAAAAACCCTATGAATGGCTGAAAAATGTGAAGCTCCTTGTTCATGGCAAAAATAAGGAGCAAATACACAACCCTTTACACATTTTCTTCTCAAGAATTTGCAAGCACCACATGGAGAAGCTGATCCTGTCATCAAAATTCAATCTTGATGAAAATAATTAAATTCTTGATGATGAAGTTTAAAAGGGTTTGTTTTTTGTTTTGATGTTGGTGAAAGCATTATGATCAGCATGTTTATAAATACAAAAGGGGAAGGGAAGAGGAAAAGAATTGATAGTACGAATGAATAATTTAATTGCAAATGGTTCCCTTGATGGCCTACAGACTTCTTTATTATAATTTTAATTGTCATTAAAATAAAAATTGAGCTAGAGATATCTTTTTTAATATTTAACCCCACAACCAAAGTACCAAAACCCTTTAATCAGTTTATTATCCTGTATATGAATTAATTTTAATCTTCATTCTTCATTAATGTATTATCTGTAGAGTTACTGTAAGGTGTAGAAAAGTTACAAACAAAGGTCAAACTAAAACATGAAGTGATAAAAAGGAGTAGAAATGTGACACAAGCTAGCCATCTAAATCTCCACACTTCTAAAAATAAATAATAATTAATAAGTAAGTAATGCATTTGTTATGAATCTTTTGTTCAAAAACTTTGATTAGTTTGACACACACAAAAATGATTTAGTATCCATTGAATATCATAAAAATAAAACAAATAACTTAACTTAAAGAAAAGATATTAAGTATGTATTTTCTTACTGATAAACCTTTATGGCTATTATACAGTACTTAATAATTGCATACATTTCAATAATTCAAAAGTAGAAGCCAGACATGTGCAGCAAAGGGAGAGATCCATTTGATAGATTTGATTCCTAGGATAATCTGATCAGGTGTTCTTGATTAGTTAAGTTATCATAGAATAATGATGATGCTTTAAAAATTAATCTTCCTCTCTTCCCATTTTAATTATTTATTACAAATTTATATATGATTTTAAAAAATATAATGATCATATTGCTAACTGATGCGAATTCAAACACTTTATAATTAATAATTGAAAATGAATAATTATTTTGATAAAAAAAATATGAATGATAAAATTAAAAATGTAATAATTGTTTTTCCTAATATAACTATACCGTCAAATTTTACTTAGCTTACAAATCTCTCGTGTATAAATATTGCATAATAATATTAATTAATAATAAATAATATCCTTATTTAAATTGATCTTATATAAATTGTTGCATATAAACTAGCTAACTAGTTGTGTTTAACAAAAAATGTTATACCTAGAAAATGAGATAATTAATAAGATTACTTTATTTCATTAAAAATTTCACTTTTATTCAAACTTTATATATTAAATATCTCACAAATGTTTTATCTATTAATTATAAAAATTACATATTTGAAATCATGATTTTTTTTTATTTTAAATTAAAGATCCAACAACCTATACTTTCGATAAACTTCTATTTTGTGCCTAATCACATATGGTTTATAATAAAATTTTAAATTGATAGACGAATATTTATTAATGTTATATGTTAATTCACATATGATTACCAATTAATATATATTTAAATAAATAATTAAAAATAAGATTTGAAAAACTAAATTCAGTTTCACTCATAATCACATATGGTTAGTGAATTTAATATTTAAATATGTGTGATTTTGTATATAATTACGTGTGATTACAATTGAATTTAAATTTTATATGTGTTGAGTAATTACCGGTTAATTCACTTACGATTCAATTTGATATTATTGTAAATGTACAATTACTCTTTAATTACATGTGATTACTACTTTGATATTTAATCATATAAGAATACAATTTTAATCGTGTATGATTACAATTATAATTTATCAAATAAAATTATTTTCATATAATTTTTAAACTAATAAATGGTAGTGCGATTATTTACATGTTATCGTAGTTAGTATTTATAATTTAAATCTTGATTATCAATGTTAACATTACGAAATTTTAACACCCATTAGAAAATGAGAAAAAATATTCGTCAAAAAGTGTACCATTTGAAATCTATAACTAAAGAGAAAATGACGTTAGTTCTAATTGTGTAATTTTGATAATTTTTAGACACACTATTTATTTGTCATAAATTAAATTTCGAAAAAGGTAAAATTGAGTTTTTAAAATTTAAAATTACATCTATACTAGCCAGCTACTTATAACTGCCAAAAAATTAATAAACAAAACAGAAAAAATCTCATAGGAATATATTTTGACAGTCTGACAGATAAATTTTGTAGAGAGGGAACAACAAAAAGGTCGAAGAAGATTCAAATAGTAAGTTTGTTATGGTAGTAATAATAAAAATGAACATTTTAATTTTTAATTTTAAGATTAGGTAATCTTTTTGATAAAAAGTTATATCAATTTTATTAGAATTTTATGCTCTTTATTATGAGATAAAAGTTTTTTCAAAAATATATTATACACAACTAAATTTTGTAATACACCCTATAAATTTTTAGTGCGCATCACATTTAAAAATTATAAAAATTGTGATATAATTTAAGTTGTATATTATATACTCTTTTAAAAAAATCATTTTCATATTATAAAAGATAACATTTAATAATTTTGATATTATTTTCTTTTAAATATAAATATATTAAAAATAAAAACAAAAATATTTATTTTTATCATTTTCATATTACCAAACTTTATTATAATAATCCTCATAAAGAAGTCTCCTAAATGGAGATGTTTCAGGTGATCATTCTTGTCGAGGTGTCCTGTATTAATAGCTAAAATCGATAACTCCAAAACATTATTAAAACCAAATAATTTATCAATAATCATTTGCTACACTTTCTTCTGTCACCACTAAACCCACAAACTTTTGTTTGATACACACATAGTGGAAGTCTACTTGTGACATGTAGCCAAAATTCAAATACAATGAAATAATAACAAAAACGAAAATCTAGATATATTATATGCAACTTTGATTAATTAAATTAATGTTGAAAATTTGGTAATCGAGGGATCAATTTATAAATGCGTGTTAATGACTCTTGAAATATAGGATTGGGTAAACATAATGCATGACTAGTATCATAAATGGTCTTAACAAATTACATGCATATATGATATGATTTATAGATGTTTGCGGATATATCATAAGAGCTGAGATCATTAAAGTATGAGTTTTTTTAAAAGTATGAAAGTATCAATAGGAATGCATCACGTGACAAAAACTTACTTTCTTCTATTTTTTTAAAAAATTAAATATTTCAAAAACCGTCAGTCAAAAAATTATAAAAATTGCACCATAAAAATCAGCGTTTTCTCCTTTTCGATTTAAGATCCCACAAGGCATACTTTCGGCGAATTTTTTTTTTTTTGTGGGTTAACACATGTGTTATGATGGATTAACAAAAGTGTTACACGCGGTTATCACATGTGTTATTAACGACTATCACATGTGTTACAATCGATAGTCGATGCTAACACATGTGTTAGTCGCCCGTAACATGTGTTATTTGTTTATAACACATGTGTTACAAATTTTCAAAACCCAACAAAAAATGAAAAAAAATAAAATTCGAAAGTATACCTTGTGGGATCTTAAATCGAAAAGGAGAAAACGATAATTTTTATGGTATAATTTTTATAATTTTTTGACTAACGATTTTTGAGATATTTAATTTTTAAGAATGTGGGGGGGTTTTATTATTTTGATCAAGATCAACAGTTGAGATTTATACTTTCATACTTTCAAAAATTTCCATACTTTAATAAATTTTCTTCTAAATCATAAATACAAATGGTAACATATACGAAGTATTATATATGAAGTAAACATGTGTTATATTGTATGCACGGTAAATGAATAAGATAAAATATAAGTATATATACATGCATAAAATATACACGTTTGTAAGAGGATACCATTTATTTGTTATCTTTTTGATAAATGTTAATAATCAACAATTCAGACCGGCTCAGAATCGACTACATATTTATAATGCATAATGCATATCTAACTCACTCAGATACTCAACATTTGTGACTATAAAAATGTCAAGCTTTGAACCGTTGACTTTGTAATTAATGTGATAAAGATGTTTCATCTATTATCAACGCATTATTAACTATCTATTTGTTATATAAAATACGTGTACAATATGTTTTATATATTAAAAACTACTTCTATGGAAGAATAGCTACCGGTGTGTCATGTGTACTTGTTGGCCACTTTAATTGGCCAGAAACAGAGACAGTGAGTGTTTTCGGAGACAAAAAGGTAACAAGAGAAATGAGTATGTGATTAATTAATGGTATGTGTTATTCAATATCTAACTTTAGGCAATAATGCTGTAAGGGAAGGTTTCAACAAAGTAGTCGATTAGAATGGTGTAATAATTCCATATTTTTTCCCCTTTTAATATATACCGTAACAGAGGTGAATATAGGAGGAGATAAATCGTTCAAACAACCGTCACATTTGTACAAAAATTTCATGCGATTTAAAAGGAAATGATATTATGTACATTTGGTAGACGTTTTAAACCAAAGTTTGGTTCTAGAGGCTCTAGGTAAATCGGTTTAGCGTATCTACTTTAGGTTGTTTTGGAGTTTTGTATTCTCTAAGTTACAACGTCGTCCTAAAAATTTTCGACACCCAATATGGGAATACTTTTAGTTTACTAGAATGATACTGCTACATGGATAGTATATAGATCGATTAAGCGAACGAAAATAATTCTTAACACCTCAATTATTAAATAACTTTTTTTTATTTCTCTAGTAGTTACTGTACCGATAGTTGAATTAACTTGTAATTATTACATATCTTATTACTTAACTATATCATACCAATAACATATGGAGTATGTTTTTTTACGTATACCAAATTTAATTAAAAGTCATAGAAAAAATATAGAAGGATACAAATATCTCTGTATTTCTTAATAAATATTATTTATATTATTATAGTTTTATTTAAATACATGAGTATTTGTGTTCTTTTATATATTTATCATGAGTTTTTAGTCGGATTTAGTGTACATGACATAACATACAAACATAAGTGACCCATAAAATCATCAATTTTATATATAAATAATCCATAAAATTAAAATAATATAATTAAATTAACTCCATACTTTATAAAGTACTTCAAATTTAGAAGCCTTAAACAATTTTCATCTCTTCAAACTCTTAAAGACGACTCTGCCGACCTCTTACTAGCTTTGTTTTAATAAAAAAAAATTAGCCGTAAAGTGAAGTAGACTAGATTTAGTTATACTTAAATATAGATATATTTTGTTTTCTTTAAAGTAATTAGTAACTAAAGTAGAAAGCCACCAGCCCACGGCCACCAAATGGAATTAATATTGGAACTTAACACACCTTTAACTTATTTGCTTCTATATTTACTCCATCCACTTTAATTACCCTAAAAGTAGTTAAAATACCACCATCTCAAAAGAAGAGTTATATTGGGTCAAGGCCACTATATTTGTCCCCACATGTCTTTTTCTTACTAAATAATAATAATAATAATATAATAATTTATATTAAAAGGATAGTATATTTGTTCAGTTTAACTGAGTGTTAGGACAAAATATTGATTCTATAAGTTTGGCATGCTAAAAATATTATATAATGTTAAATACATTTTATATAATTAATATATCCCAAAAAATATAATGCTTGCAATATTTATTTTATAAAACAATGATAGGTTTTATTTGTACAATTAACATTCTTCAAGTGAAAAAATTTAGTTTATAAAAGGGTAAATACTAAGCTGTTTGTTATCAATTTTTTTATATAAACAATAAATAAATTATATTGCTTTTATTTTTGGATAAACACAGCTCAACACCAACTCAACTCCATTACCATTTGTCCCACTTCCGTACCATTTAACCAAATCATCACATATCCAAATTCCATTAAATTATTTATTTAAATTTTATATTATGGAATCTGTTTTATTGAATGAAACATTTTATTATGAAAAGACTAATTATCCTTGAAAATGCGTAGGGTGAGTCCTGACATTATTCGCAATCATTACATCAAATTACCTTTGCACATAAATGTCCCATGTGACACAAGAACAGAGCTAAAGAACCGGTAGTTCGTGTAACTTGTTACTAAAATAAATAATATATTTAATAAAGTTTTCTGTTAATTACTATATTATAAATGATTAACTAAACTATATAATTAATTATAAGCTTGAATAAAATCATTTGTAATGGTGTAAGCATCCTTTTTAGTACACATCACAACAACAAATTTGTAAAATATATGATCAAATATATTTTATATTAAATGCAGATTATGTGGGAGATTGATCCATTACATTCCAATAAGTGTGTAGATCAATATCAAGAATAAAACTTAACTAACGGAGGTAAGAATTGATCTAAAACTATAGAAAATATTATTTTAAGTGCTATGGGTTAACGTTGTATGTTGTTATAACATTCGGTGGCATCTATAGAATGACAAATAATTTGAAAAGGTAATGTATTTATTAAAATTTGAAGTAAAGGAAATACGATTTTTGTTGGTATTTTAAAAGAACTCAAATTTTAAAATCGTGTTATAAAAGGATTTAAGTTATCATTAAAAGTTCAATAAAATTCAATGTTACCGTTTGATTTTCTTTTTCTTGACCGGTTTTAGCTTATGTGGGGCTTAGATAACATATATTCCATTAATAAGAGACATTGTTGACCTAGCATACACTAATTTTACTTTTTGAGTGTTTAAATCATAATTTCATCTCGAGTGTTAAATCATTTATGATACGATTTCAAAATGTTAAATCATTTTATGGCAAGATTTTAAAATTTTAAATCCTTTTACGATACGTTTTCAAAATTAAACGGTAATTTTATCTTTAATTAAACTTGTTGACAACTTACATCATTTTATGACACGATTTCAAAATGTGAATTCTTTAGGACATGAACAAAAGTTATATTTTTTTTATTATTGAATTTTGATAAATTAATTATTTTTTGAGTCATGTTTCCTTTACTTTCATTTAGATTGTTTGTAAGTGAGATGATCATGTTACTTATGGACATGTCTGAAATATATGTGTGGACCAATATAATAAGATAGGAGGACAAAAATAATAGAGATACAATAGTGAAATATTCCTTATATACTATACTGTTAGTAACTTTTAGAGTATGGTTGTCAATGTGTATGCCAAAATACATTACAGAGCTAGCGCTTTAACATAGTTTTTACCCTAATGCAAATTTAAAAGGTGGACACACATTCTTTTTCTATTGGCCAGGGGTAAATATTAGTACTCACAAACTTTTCATTAAAAGTAAAAATATTACAATGTTTATATGTACTACAACAATGTTCAAGTTTATATGCCTAAAAGGCAAAAGTAATTGTGAAATATTATTCAAAGCTCATCTTTTAGCAACTCTATGTAATGAGGACATATCTTTTTTTGGAAGTATCGGAGAATTTCAATGAGTATGAATATCTTTTATATAATAAGAGAATCAATAGGAGATTATAAAATCATTCTTTTTATATTTTTTAAAATTAAATATTTTAAAAATGAAAAGTTATAAAATATAAAAATTACACCATAAAAACTAGCATTTTTTCTTTTCTATTAGACATCTTACAAGGTATATTTTCCACGAAAAAATTTTCTTTTCATTTTTTGGTGTGTTATGAAAACTAATAACACATATGTTACCGGCGACTATTCTATGTGTTACCACCGACTATCACATGTGTTAGCAGCGATTATCGCAAGTAACACATGTGATAGTCGATGTTAACACATGAGATAGTCGCCGTGAAAAAATGGAAAAAGAAATTTCGTCGAAAGTATGTCATGTGAAATGTCAAATCGAAAAGAAAAAATGCTAATTTTTGTTATACAATTTTTATAATTTTGTGATTAACCATTTTTTACATATTTAATGAAAATAGACGATTAAAATTTATTCTCCCACACTCAAAAAGAACTTTTCTATTGCATCATAACTCTTTAAAGATACGAATTACGTTGGTACAGGGACCAAAAGTAGAGTGCGTTTTATTAATACTCCTAAAAACGCGAATTTGAACAATTCATTTTGTTTTGGGGAACAGACTAAAAGTAGAGTGCGTTTAATTATAATGTGAATTTTGCTAAACTGTATTGTCCGGCAATGGCACACGTGTGGGGCCTGCAAGTAGCAACTTTGAGGGTGACATGCCGCACGAGTGGAAGGAACATCATCAATGCTGCTTTACAACCCGCAAGAGTGACCTTAAATTCGCGTTTCTACTACTGTACTAGTGTCTTTATAGCTTTCTTATTCCATAGATTCTATTTGCACACTCAAGAAATTCTGAGTGTATTTCGTCTATCAAATCAATTGGTCAATCACATATTTTTCAATGTTTGTTTTTATATTTTATTTTTAGACCATTCTTTATGGAGGGTTTCGTCTCCATCTTCATTCTAGGTGGATGTCACATGAGGCTCGTCTTGCATAGGCACGGTCTTGTCTTTGGAACCGTCCTATGATTCTTCGTCTTGTGCAGAACGAAGTCAGAACGGGAAGAAAAGAGAGAGAGCGAGTGATCAGTTGGGCCAACGGCTAGTTAACGGGCCGCAAGGAAAAAAAGAACTTTTTTAATTATTTTCAAACACTATATATAAACATACATTATACTACATTTTTCACACACAATTATCACATTTCCTACTTTATTTCACACAAATTATATCAAACAGTTATCAAACACAATTCTTTCAATTTATACTCATTTACATCATCCTATATAATTCAAATACTTTCTATTTTTATCAAATCGTTAAATGGATCGCTATAATAATTTCAACGACGATTCCGATCTAGAATAACTCAAAGCAAGTATTGCTTCTTACGATCTGAATGATATGCTCGATATTCTTGAAGCGTTAGAAGAAAATGAAGAAGACGAAACCGAAAGTTCTCAGCCTAAAATACATAGAAGGCGTTTAAATAGAGATCGTCTCAGTGCTGGCGAACGTTTGTGGCAAGACTACTTTACACCTAATCCAACATTCCCGGAAGATTACTTTCGAAGAAGATATATGATGAGCAAGTTATTGTTTCTCCGTATATGTGAATGTATAGCGTCTTACTCTCAACTATCGCTACCTCCATATTTTAGTTTTTTTCATCAAGCGTCTTATTGTACCGGTATACTTGGTTTTAACGTTTACTAAAAGTGCACTTCCGCCATACGACAATTGGCATACGGTTGTGCCGCCGATGAGTTTGATGAATATTTACATATGGGTCAACAAACTTCATATAATTGTTTAGATAACTTTTGTAAATGTGTATTTCATTTATACTCAACTGAGTATTTAAGAAAAACCTACACTACAAGACGTCCAGCGTTTACATGCTAAACATGCGAAATTACATGGTTTTCCTGGGATGCCGGGAAACATTGATTGTATGCATTGGCCTTGGAAAAATTGTTTAGTAGCATGGAAAGGTCAATACACACGAGGTGATCACGGGCATCAAACAATCATGCTCGAAGCGGTGGCCTCGTACGATTTGTGGAATTGGCACGCTTAATTTGGTCATGCATGTTCAAACAACGATATTAATGTTCTTAATGAATCAGATTTGTTTAGCGATTTACTCCAAGATCGAGCTCCCCATGCAAGGTTTATTGTGAACGAGGTTGAATATAACAAATGATATTATCTCGCTGACGGAATTTATCCGGAATGGGTGACTCTTGTTAAATCGTTTAAATGTCCGATCGAGGAAAAAAATAAAAAACAAGAGATTCCAAGAAGCTGCAAGAAAAAACGTGTAACGAGCATTTGGTGTGCTTCAAGGTCGGTGGGCGATACTTAAAAATTCGGCAAGACCATATAACATCAACAAGATAAGAAGAATCATGTACAGTTGTGTGATTCTACACAATATGATAACCGAAGACAACAGGCGCAATATATGTCAACTTGAGGAAGACTACCTCTGAAACCCGAATAATCTTCTCCAACGTTCTTGGTCGGAGAGGGTGGCAGTTCATGATCGTATGGACAAAGAATTACAAGATAAGCGAACGCATCATTCACTTCGTTATAATCTTATCGAACACATTTGAAGCCTCCCGTCAAATTTCCGTGTTCGAAATAATGCTACGCCTAACGAACCCACGAGCGAAGACACAGACGACGAGTAATTGTAACGTAGTTTTCTTTTAATTATTGTAATGTTTTTATTATTAATGTAACGTAGGCCTTTTTAAATTATTGTAACTTTTTATATTATTAATGTAACGTTTTTTTGAATTATTTTAATTTTTATTATTAATCTAACGTTTTTTTTTAATTATTGTAATTTTTATTATTAAGAAAAAAATGTATTTGTATTGATATTTAAGAAATTACGTGGCGCTGACGTGACACTGAAAGGTTCAGTCTTGCAGTCACCATAGGGAGCGTTCAGTCTTGGGTTAGTCCTCAGTCTTAGCGCTGATGTGGAGGTCAGTCTTCAGTCTTAGTTAATCACCATAGAAAGTGGTCTTAATATCTTTATATAAAATATGAAAAACAATTGTATTTTTTAAAGAAAATGAAATTGGAATATTGGAAAAGCAAAAAAATTTACTAACTTTTTTTAACAAAGAACAAATTTATTTAAAAAAAAATAAAGTTACTTTTTTATAAAATTTATAAATTTTCATTTATATAAAAAAAAAACATGATTTGATGGCTATAGAGGATGTGCAATCATAAAAATTAGATTACGAATAAACTGAAAACGAGAAAAATGACGATGTGACATGTAAGAAAATATATACTTATAAAATGGGTGTGTAGATAGTAGGTCTGTTCTTTTTCAACACAAATATTCACACACATAAGAATACCCTTTAAAAATAATAATACTCAGTAATAATTATAGTGACAGTAGTAGTATTAGTAGAATAAAACCAGATGATTTCAAAAAATGAATTATAAAAAATCGATAACCTCACTGTAAGATAACTCAATAGTCAAATAAAATTAAGTTCAAATGAGAATGATATTTTTTTGTAAGAATGGATGAATCAATTTCAACAATCCATTTTAATCAAGATAACAAAACCCTCACATTTTTAAAAATTGAATATTTAAAAAACGGCTAATCAAAAAATTATAAAAATTGCATTATAAAAATCAACAATTTTTTTCTTCGATTAGACATCTCACATGACATACTTTCAACAAACTTTCTTTTCCATTTTTTCATAAGTTTTGAAAACCAGTAACACATGTGATAGTTGATAGTAATACATGTGTTACCAGTTTTCAAAACCCATAAAAAAAAATTCGTCGAAAGTATATCATATGAGATGTTTAATCGAAGAAGTAAAAATGTTAACTTCTATGGCCTAATTTTTATAATTTTTTGGCTAGTTGTTTTTGAGATATTTAACTTGGGGAAAAAGTTGAGTTTTGCCAAATGGATGACTAGAATTCATTTCTTCATTTTTACTAAAATTCTCATTCTAATTTGAACTCAACTCTAATTAAATACCAATTATATTAGTTTTTCATTTTTATTTTTCTTCTTATAGTAGTTGATTTAAAAGATGTAACCATTTTGGGCGTATATTATGTTTATTTAGTAATTAATGGTGACCATATATACGCGTTGGAGTATTATCAAAATTATATGGCTTGAAACATTTCAAAATTTAATAATGCCAACTACCTACTAACTGTTTGAAATATTTTTCTACAGACAAAGTGATGCTAGAAAATAGGAAAATTAAATAAAAATACTAAATATAAAATGCATATAAAGTTTTGAAGAAAAAAGAAGAAAATGGATTTAAAAAAATATACCCATAACGTATATATCATAAATTTATATTATGTAATACTACTTAACAATGTTTTTTTTATGTTTTATTAGTTGTGTTTTATTTATAAAAAAGTGATTAGTATGAATCATTTTAGAATAGGTTTTTATTTTATTTTTCAGCCAACAAAAAGTGAGTATTTTTAAAAGAAGTTTTAAAATAAGTCGATGATCATCTTAATTTAGGGTCTTAATATTTATATAATTTTTACAAATCTCGAAAGTCTCACAAAATTTTACATGTAAATGATAAGAGATAAAGACATCTTATCTAAAATAATCTACCACAAGCAAACTAGAACCATCACATGCAACCAATCACCTGCAGGTTGCGCACCCGACCACGGCTTGCATGGCTTAGACACACAAATCGCAAATGGGCAACGCAAACCACATAAGTCCTACAAATAGTCCTTATAGTTTGCTGGAGATTTCACTTGAAGTCCTACAAATGGTTCTTACTTTTTGAAAGTTGTCACGCTCATGGTCCTTTACACTAACGGTCGTTAGTATCTTCCCTTAATTTATGTCACGTGCAAAACAAGTGAGGGCAACTTAGTTCTTTCGAACGAAAGAATCATCTGTTTTATTTTTTTCTTTTATAATATATTAAAAAATTACACATAAAAATAAAGTTTCCAGATCGAACAAGGTCCTATCATGATCATCGTAATTCGGAAAAAGAAAGTTACACAAACTCGTACACACAAAATATCGACAGTACAACTCCAGTAGTTCATCGATCTTCTCCAACGGTACACAAACTTTCTTTATAACACTAAGTATCGGTGATTTCAAGAAAATTTTCTAATTTAGCATACTGGTTTGATTTGTTTCGTATACACAAAAATAACTGCAAAGATATCATTTTTGTGACATTAATATAAGATGTTATCTTGAACCATTGACGTTCGATTTTTCTACGAGGTCAACAACTTCAACACATAATTGATCGTTACCGTTAACGTCTTATAATACATTAGTAAATTACAAGTATAATTTATTATAAACGTCAAATTTCTAAAAAAAACAACCAGAAAAGAATAACACTAGACAAGACTATGGGCATATGTCACTAATGTCGCTTAGAATTGGGTTCACTCAACACAAAATAAGAAAAAATGTGTCATATGAAGAAGACTGGTCAAAGTCCCCCATAAATCTACTTGCACGTGGGGTCGCCACACGTGTATGATCGTCACTTCTGTTCTACAAAAGCTATATTAAAATGATGAATTTGTTTGTGTACTATATTCTGCTACAGTTATGATTATTCTATTTTCAATGTTTTTAATATAATTGGGAAATCATGTTGCATGTGAATCTTGGTTTTCATTTTACACGAAATATGATTATGTGAATCTATAATAATTATTGATTTTTTTATTTGTACACTTTAAAATTTATGTGTGTATACCTCTTCTGTGAGTGTAGGGGTGTACAAACAGTAGTCCCCATAATCATATGTATCTAATACGATCTAGAAATGTATTAAAAAATGTAATCATTTGAAAACCCATACTTCATCTGTTCGAGAATAGTAGTATCCAATAGCTAAGTGCAACACAATTAATGAATACCTACAGGTTGAACATTTATACCTCGACCCGACCTCCAGTGAATTGTTCGGAAGAGTTCAATTTATTTACAAGTTCAAGTTTGGTGTTTCTGATCGGTGTTTTTGGTGCGTTATAATTCTTAGCGTATCGCTCATTTATTCAACTGATATATTCTATTGTAAAAAGAAATTTTTTTGCATATAAAGCATCTCCAAATAGGTTATATTCATTTAGAATACCCGAATCAAACAATTGTTTTATGTAGCAAACCCTATGGCCTTTGAAAAATATGGTAGTTAAAAAGGGACAAACTATACATTTTTAAACTCTAGAGCATCTAAAACACATAGAAGTCATTATCAAAGGTTACATATGCAGTTCTTGAAGGATCCAAAGCCTATCTTTACGAATCGACAACTTATTATAAAATTAGCAAATAAAAGCTCGTGATTTTGGGTAAGGGACAAACCGCAAACGTCTAATTAGATGCTTAATATATACTATTGGTTAATTAGTATAGTTAATAATAATTGAAGAGTGATAATAAGTTTAAATGGTCCAAAGAATCAACTAAATACATTTCTATTAATGGTGTAGTTTGAATGGGAGGCGATTGTTCAAAGTCCATACCATAAAATAGGGAGTAATGCATGTACTTTATGTTATAATCTATTCTTTCTAATCAAATGACAATAACACTTTTGTAACTGTCCATTCACGAGACTTTTATCGTAAGCATATATATGGAAGAAGTTAACATTGAACGCTAAGATGATCATAAACCAAAAATGTAATATGTGACGCGAATATATCATATAATTACTTAACTTTAGTGTTCAGGTTCAGATCTATGTACCATAACTAGAAACTCGAGTGACTGGGATGCATACGAAATCATGAGCAGAAATACTACTGTATAGCAAATTAAAGGTGCCCTTTTTGATTAATTTACTTATAAATAGATTGATATGGGTTACGAAATCATGAGCAGAAATACTACTGTATAGCAAATTAAAAGGTGCTTTTTGATTAATTTACTTATAAATAGATTGATATGAGTTGTGTTTTATCTCACAGAAGACAAATGGTTAACATTGAAAACTTAGCTAACGGTTCAAACATGTCTAATAGGTTGAAAGTTGCCCCAAGTAACCTCATATCTTGATTTTTGTTTAAAGAATTCAACCATTATTGCAAAAACCTTTTCTCAAATCATCACATTAGTTGTAAAAAAAATGGACTAAATGGTGTTTGCGTGTTAACCCAACACGTCCCTACCCAAATTGTTTCAATGCGTAAAATTAATGACTCGTTTCAATACAAACTTGTTTGACCTGTTATCCGACGTCCCCAACACGTTCATCTTTTCACCTCCAAGTAACTTTTGTGTTTATGGCTATATCAGATGATGTGAACATTCTATAAAATAATACATCTAGACGTACATGAGACAACTAGAGAAAACAAAGAAACCGTCCACCGACATGATGGACACGGACTTTGAACTGGTAATGGTAAAATAATTGGAAGCTACTTAAAGCAATCTCAATCATTCGCAGTTTTAATCCAAATTAGAGAAGTATGCCCAATGATTTCTGGTATAAGAGACACATATATGTACAAGTTTAATTAATCTTATTCTCATATGAGGGATGTATGACCAAGTTTTAACAGTTGCCATTTTGGAAGCATTCTCCAGCAAGCTAAAGTTTGTTCTCATGCATAAATTGGCAAACCTATAATTTCACCACTTATTGAACCAAGTCTCTAGAACATTGAATCCCATTGATTGAAACTCAAAGTTCTATGGTGCATATTGATGCAGTCACGCAGAATACAGTATCACTATAAGTATTCTGCGTGACTGCGACTTGTGAATAGGTTGATATGGGTCGTCTTTCATCTCAAACAAGTCAAATGGGTCAAAAAAAGAAAGAAAACTAGACAAGAAAACAAGCACGCACGTGAAACAGTTGAAATTTACCCATGCTCCGTTTTATAATTGCAAACAACCTAATAAAAAGACTTGGATATTACTGCCACAACATTGTTGTTAATTAAAAAACAACACTTCAGTTATTTATAAGTAACTTAAACGCATAAAATGGGTACACAGATGTTAACAGGAGCACATTGGTTATTACTGGTAGAATCTAGAAACTAGCATAACTTAATCAGTCAAATTTGGACTGTACATATTTGGGCTAGCCTGGGCTAAATATTGGCCCAAAAGAAATATGTAAGCCCATTTCAACAACCACCTTTCCTTGTGACTCAATGATTCTACAAGATGCATAAATATCACTATGTACATCAAATTACAAGAACATCTCGAAAATGCAAACACATGGCTGTTTTAGACACTCAATATCTGTAAAGATCTAAATCGAGTTTATGATAATATGATATGAGCAATTGATGAACAGTTGATAGCGTATATTGATTTCATTGATAACTATAATTATATAAATGATCAAAAGGTTACTTCTTGTGAGTATAAGTTAGGTATTTATACCTCTCACAATAACTATTCACTTCTATTACATACAATTAAGAACAAACATTTAATACAATACAAAAACTATTGTAATACGCTTAATCCTCTTTTTACATTTTCTACAATCTCCCCCTAAATTTTAGCATTCATGTTTGAAGAGAACACAAGTTTATATCGAATGCTGAGCCATTTTTCAAATTGTCAAATCTGATTTCCGAAGGCTATCCGTTCTTCGATTAGATTCACAGCTTCAATTACTCTATCTCTTTCAAAAACTTTTTTCATTCGATTATCGTTTGTTCTTGCGATTTTATCTTTTTGTACTTTGACTAACATATCATCCTTGATTATCTTGAGAGTTCTGTCAGAGTACTTTGCCAGTTCTGACAAAAGCAAGAACTTATTTTCACCTTTGTCTGTTTGGTACACTATTCCATGGTCTGGTTTCATCACAATCGTATACACATTCATTTGTTGAATATTCTCTAAAAAGTTATTCAACTTAGACCAAATTTACTTTTTTCTGATTACTCTCTAAGCCCATCCGAAAGTCTTCAACATATGATAAACCTATCTTGCTTCTTATATACCTTCTAATCACCGTAAGAGCAATCATAGTTGTTTGGCATCTGACAATCATTTCTCTCAACTCATTATATAAAAACTCTAAATATTCTCAATTCAGAAATACGAAAATCAACTTCTTTCAAAAGATATTCTTTGGTGTCAACTCTCTAAACATAGAAATACGAATACCAATGTTTTGATATTCTCGCAAGACCGATATTCATAATATGGATAAATTTGTGCACTGAAGTTACTACTCTTCTAAGTTTTTGCTTGCATTTCAATATGTGAACATATTCCGTTTTTCGTTTTTCCGAAAAATGATCAACTCCATGCACAAGAGCTTCATCCAATTCATAAGGTTTCCTACACCAAATCTTGTTCACCGTATCTGGAAGATACGGTATACTTATTCTCTTATGGAACATATCCGCCGCCATAGTAAATTCTATCGATGTTGATACAAACAACCTGTCAAACACTATCGATGTCGATACAAGAAACATGTTGAACACTATCGATGCCGATACAAGCAACATGTTAAACACTATTGATGTCGATACAAACAATTTGTTAAACACTATCGATGTCGATTGAATCACTATTAATGATTCACTTGCCTTACACTTGAGTTCGATAAATCTTTAGTCCTTTACCCGTCGAGATCGAATCAAGCTTAACCTCTCGAGATCAACCTAATTCCAGTCTATCGAGATCAAAACAAGTTCCAATCTATCGAGGTCGAACCAAACTTAAACCTCCATCTTTAAAATATTCCAAGTTTAGTTTATGTCGAGCTTGTATCTAAGCTCGATACAACATGTTAACAACAATTTATCATGTGTTTGAGTTCGATTAAAACTAACTTTAAATCTATCGAGATCAAACAAACACACTTTCTTGCTTTTATCGAGATCTATACCTATCGTAATGTTTATATTAAACTACAAAACTTATACCATTTAATTTCAAATCCAATATAGAACAGATTAATCGGTGGAATTTGAAATACACTTCCTAAATCACTTCAATTTTGCAAACCACCGTATGTTTTATCAAATACCCATTTTCTACTAAATCTGCTCATATCACTCAATTTCCTCTTGATTCTGTTGAATTAACCAATGTAATTCAATCCTAAACTCAAATACCAAAGCTCCAGTACCAAGTGTAAAGAATAAAATCAAGTTTATGATGATTTGATATGTACAGTTCATAGTGTATATTGATTTCATCAATAACTGTAATTATACAAATGATCAAAATGTTACTTATTGTCAGTACAAGTCGGGTATTTATAACTCTCACAATAACTATTCACTTATACTACATACAATTAAGAACAAATATTTAATACAATACAAAAACTATTACAATACGCTTAATCCTCTTTTAACGTTTTCTACAATATCTTTCATTCATTAGGTCTTAGTAACCAAGACCCATAAAATGATGGTTATTATTATTTTTGAGGCTCGGGAATACCTTTTAAGACATCCCTTAAAGCATAGTAATGGCTATCACATTTGTGGTCTGAAATCAAGTTGTTTGTTAATAGTATCCTTTTAAAATGTTGACCTGTATGTCTCTTCCAAAGAGTGAACTTGTTCACTTTGTTGCCGTTGTGTTTTTCTTCTTTCCGTTTTAGATAATAAACTGTACCAGGAATAAATAATTCCTCCTTGGGAAACGATAAATCTTTTACTTTCTCTTTAATCTCGTCAAATTTTGCAACATCAGGTATAGTAGTCGAAGGGATACTACTTGCTACCGCAATTGAATCTTTTTTACCAGGAACATCTGTAAGGGTGGATTAAAAGAACAATAAAGTCAAACCTTTTGGTCAAATGTAAAGTAATGGAAGTCAATAACTAGTTAACCAAACACTCAAAGATTTATATTATTTCAATAACAATATTCAATTATTTTTTTGAATATAATGACCAAGGGAGTTCATGGACTAAATACACAGTTTAGCACTTTAGAACTGTTTGACCCACAAACTGACCCATTCATAAATAAATGGGTAGATAATGACACCTCTAGTAAACAAGTAGCTTTTGGTTGTAGCTTTGTCAAATGGTCCTTTTAATAGTTAATTATAGTTATATAATAACATAACATTCTCCTGTAAGAAAAGTAGAGCTTACCAATAAACTTTGTTTCGCTACCAAACTTCGTATAATCAACTAGCTTCCTAGCTACATCTTGAACAGATGATACAACCTGTTTTGCATTCGTAACTAAATCAAAAACACTTCTCCAGTCCTCCTTGTCAAAGATGGTTTTCCTGAGAATATCAAAAGATAGATTTAGCTTTGACCTTATTGACTTTTTCTGACATGTTAAACTAAAAACCAATTGACTTCCAATATAACTATAAATGATAACATTACCAAACTTTGAGTCTTTATATTGAAATTTGGCCTTTCTGCAACAAATTCGGACAAACTCAAGCAATTGCTTGGAAATGAAACATGGAATTTGTGCTACCATCATGCTAGTGAATTTTTATCGTAAAGTCTCTAGTTGCAGATGTTACTTACCAATCAGTTTTAAGAATTTCATTCCTCAATCTCATCAGGGTAGCTACACTTAGCCTTGGGATTATATCATCCTGTATGTCATGAAACAAGTGCGTAAAAAGATATTCTGTAAAGCTATTTTAGCAATTTCGATATCATGAATGCTCAAGTTATATACCAACCTGCATACAAACGGTTGTGACATAATCAGAGCAGTATTCTGCAAGTTCTTTAGAAACACACGGTGGTGTGCCATATCCAACTGCTGTAACAATTTCAGGGCTAAAACCCAACTCCTCACTCGTCTTCTTACGAAGCATTATAGCTAGCATTGAAGCAATCGCACCTCCAAGTGAATGGCCCACCAGCCTTAACCTGAAGTCCTGTAAACAGATTAGTCTTATAATAAAGAATACATGATGTGAACAAAGTCATAATGAGTGGCAATATGGGTCAAAAAAGGGGTCTAGCTCAAGTCGAGGTTGGGTTGACTAGAAACACTTTTTGTACTATACTTTTAGAGTGCATCTAGTCGCAGAAAAGTGTAGTGTTTCACACGAACCTTTTTCAGGGAAAGCCTGAAAAATAGGATAACACCGTCAAATATAATTGAAAATGAGAAACCATCTTTTCTAATTAATAACTACATAGTTTTCAACTGTTCTCCATTCTAGAGATAAAAAACTCTTGATGTTTTTCAAACAGGAAATTGAAAAGAGAAAAAAAAAAAAAAAAAAAAAAAAGAAAGAAAAACTGAGAAGTTTTCAAGATTTTCACTATTTCACTAGAGATAAAAAAAAAAAACATCCCTCATTACCATGAAAAATTAGAGAAAACTTTTTGCAACTAAACGCACCCTTAGTGTCTCTATTTTTAACTAATGTGTCAGGTATAATCTAATTCTTTGAATAAAATGATTTTAGAAGGGTTTTATGCAATAAAAATACACCTTGGGTGACTTCATCCCATTTGACCCATTTCCATACAAGCAACTGTTTTACCCCTTTTGACTCGCTAGAGATAAAAGATAACCTAAATCAACTCATTCATTACTAAATGGGTCGAAACTGCAATAGAAATAGAACTAAATTTTTAACATGTAAATTAAAAGAAGGAATATTATCACCACCTCATGTTTATCAAGGTACTTCTTAATGGTTCCAATCTCATGAGTGAGAAACCAACGAGCAGCCTCAGCAGTGCCAAAATGAGTTGAATATCCTTCAAAATTGACTTCCACATCACTCGAAGAAACAATATCCGTGATAAGATCAGACACGGTATGCGTTCCACGAATTCCAAAAATCACAAGCTTATTACGTATATCAATCCCAATGAAGTAACCCGGTCGTAACATACTAGAATTTTTCACAAATTTCATTATATTGCTTTCTCGAAGCATGCTGTTTTTGGCCAGACCAGCAGCACTATCCCTATACGCCCCTTTTGCTAGTTCTATATGGTATATCAGATCCTGGACCTACACAAAATTAAAGATCAAGTAAGAACAATATGACGGGAACTGTTTTTGTGAAATGCAAGATTTACTGTAATTACCAGAGTGTCAGATGAAATCTTTACACCCTTAACATCCTCGTATGGATTTGCAGATGCTTGTTTAAGGTAAATAAGGTATAAACCAATTGTAAGATCACTCAAGCTCCAATCTTGGACTCCAAGTTTACTCCGTTGGATGCTTGAGAGGATTTCTGCAAATGATCGACTAATAGGTGGAATTTTGTTTCCATCTGTGAAATAGAATACGGCATTAGAGAGTGCAAGTTTTTGGTAGACTACAGATTGTCATAAGATTGCTGACAAAAAACCGATGAAGAAACTTGGGTAACGTATACACATCGAATCCCATGCCTTCACTCAATTTTGTATGAAAATAAAATACAAAACCAGTCATCCACTACAACAAATATCTCATTTCTACTCACTTTTTTATTCACTTTTTATTATTAAAGCATAAAACGTTATCAACCTGTTCACAATTATAAACATGTACAAATTGTCTACATTTTTAATGCAAAAATTGCTAATGTCCGCACTTACTATAAATGGAGACGTTTTGTGCACATTTATAAGAGTGAAAATTTGTGTGCATAGAAAAAGATTGCGTGGGTACAAGATAGTTGTTGTAGTAAAATAATTAAAATATAAATATAAAGTATGTAGAAAACCACCTTGTTGTAATAAACTCTATGAACATGTATGATTTTCATAATAATTGTAAATAACAAAAACAGGTTGGAGATACAATGAGTTCGATAAAAGCCAAACACCTACACACGTACACAAAAAGAGAGGAAATTTGTAAACAAACCTGACGGCCACTTGCACAATTGCAGCGCTGGTTCAAGTGCTTTTGTGAGCCAATCATAATCTACCTTCCACTTACTACTCGTGGCATCATCTTCATCGGAACTGTATTTACTAACTCCGGCATTCGATTCAGTTTGGTTGCTTTGTTGAGGCGTTATAGATGATACAGATGCGTCCTTTGCATCTTTTAAGTTGGACTTTTCTACCTTTGACCATTGTGATTGATAACGCTTGAGTATGTTGAATACAGAACATTGATACGATTCTCTTTTCCTTATCAACTTGAAACTAAAATCTGTAGCACCAACATGGAATGAACTAAATAAACAAACAAAAAGACAAAATGCAAACATGAAAGCCAAAATAACTATTCAGCCTTTTGCATATATTCCGTCGTTTTTCGTCTGGTTAAACTAAATACTTGTATCTAAAGAATAAAATCAAGGAATTGTAGCTACCACTAGTGCCACCCTCAAACTCGCCTTCTTTCCTTTTTCATTTGAAAGGTTAACAGCTCAGAAAACCTTTATTTCATTTGGGTTTTTAACCCACAACCTGTTAGCTGGAGGGCCATCTTGGTAAAGCCAGAACAAAGGCCTCTTGGTCGCCTTACTTCCTTTTCAATAAATACAAAAAATAGGGAAAATGTAATCTTTTTCTACCAAAATAACTTGTGGATAAGTTTGAGGATGACTGCTAATCCTGCCATACATCTTCCTTTCTCCAAATTCTATAATTCACTCTAAATACCAAAATAAAGGAACCCTGTTTACCTTATGTGTTCTAATACGTCATCACCCGTAATCAAAATCTTAACAAATAATAAAAGACTTAATCTTTATGACTAAAAACGGTTCTTTTTCTTATTGTTCTTCACAATTAACCATTTCCAATATCTTTGCATCTATCTTTTTACCACACAAACTATTTGTATCTGTAATGTGTTAGAAATGAGACCATTGATTAGTACCTTCTAAGCATACCCATACCTATTTTTTAAATTCATCATTTTTTTTATTCAAATTGCCCTCTCATATTGACACGCATATTCAAACAATATCCCCCTTGATAGCTTTATAAAAAAAAGTATAAATCAAACCCATGTAAATAATTACAACAGAAGTGATTCAGGCAATGCAATTTCAAAGTATAACTAAATTAAACAGACGCTTATAATACAAATCATGTAACATAAGATTGTAAAATAACAAGTAATGCATACATACCTATGTTATGTAGCAAGCGTTTGATGATGTATTTATTCGTAGCAGCCATTGATTTGATTTGAATTAATAGAAATACAACACAACAGAGATTACATACAGAAAGTAAAGTAAAAGCAACAGGGTTTGGAAACTTCAATAAGTTTCAAGAAAGTGGGAATATGCTTTTTTTCTGAAACGCAAAACAAACCGAAACCGACTTAAATTTAAAGTGAACCGGTAAATCAATTTTTTGTACTTGGACAATTAAAAGTGGGCTACCCTAATTTAATGGGTTGGGCTCAAGATTACCTGAACTTTTTTTTTTAATGGGTTGGGCACATGTAATATATACTATCTTGAATTATTTTGATTTTTTGTTCGCATCTGAAAAATCTTTATTGTCATTTACTTTCATTATGATTTATGTTTTTCAAAAAATAAAAATCGCCCAACTTACTAAAGTTTTCATAAAAATAAAAATTCACAAAATGCTAGCAGGTTCTCTTTATCTTCTGGTTTTACACTACCCGTTCTTGAGACCCGTAAGACCCGTTCACACTCTACCCAGACATCCTTGGTTGACCTGTTAAACCTGCTCATGGATTTTCAGGCTCACCATCCCAACCCGTGAAAAATATATATTTTAACACAATCAAACCTATTTTTGATCAAATGGGTTGTGATTGTCAAGTCTAATATTCATAACATAAAAAGAAAGTTATCTATTTTTGAATGAAAATAAGATATTGATTTATTAAACATTGAATAATATTATTATTTATCTGATTTATTAAACTTTGAACTATATTATTATTATTATTATTATTATTATTATTATTATTATTATTATATGGATGGATATTGTGGGTTAATCAACTTAAGGGACTAACCATACCCTCATATTAAACTTACGTACCAATTATGCAATTTTACCGTCTTCTATATAAACAAACCAATCCTAGGGTTTCATACAGTAATCGCCTTCGTTTCATATAGCCAGCCGCATTTCTCTTCACAACACCGTATATTTTTCTTTTATTTTTTTTAATAATTGTAAAAAGTTATGATAAAAAGAGATTGAAATGATGATGGAAATTGTTTTCCCTATTGGTTTGACTGTCAATATGATGGCAACAATGTATTAGCTCTATCTGATCTTTTTCACGTTTTTTTATTTTAGATTTTTACAATTTTTATATTTATTTGTTTTTTTAAATAAATTTGGAGAATGAAGTGATGATTAATAGGTTTCCCTATTGGTTTGATTTGCCAGAATGATGGCTAAATTATGTATTAGCTCTAACTGATCACTCTCTTTATTTTGTATTATTTCGTTTTTGTTTTAATCATTTTGGTGAAAGATTTAAGGAGCTGATTTATGCACTGTTATTTCGATTTTTCCTACTATCAATTTCTTTACAAATCATATTATTATAATATGTTTTATTTTTTATTTCAAGAATTATTAAAGTTGTAATTAAGAGTGTGTTAAATTTTCAGTAAATTGTTAAAAAGAAAATTTATATGGCACAAATCAGATAGTGTGCTAATATAATAACTAAAATAAAAAAATAACTTGCTAACTGATGGCTGGTATTTACATCTATGTTTGTTACATAAAAGTTGAAACATACAGGTTAGTTCATTAAGCACATTTATCATACTTTTTTTCAAAGATTTATTAATGTAAAAGTATTTCTAATGTTAACACTAAAACTATTTGTTTCACTAAAACAGTATAGAAGTACAAGAAATCCTCCCAATGTTATAATTAAGCATTATATTATTTTAGTGTAAGAATATATAGTGTTTAATATATATATTAATTTTAAATGTATTAATATAATATACTGATTATCTACTAAAGGTTAATATTTTCAAATTATTATATATATATTGTTTGCTATCATATTCTTGGAGAAAATTACAATCATTACCCTTGTGATCTTTTGTTCTCTTATGCTTCATCCCTGTCAATTTTCTTTTACAATCTCTGACATTGTGTTGGCTATTTGACGCTGTCGATATTTTTTCACAATCCTGACATTGTGTTGGTGTTGACTATTTAAAAGATAGGTCGTTAACTCGTTAAAAATGATAAAATCCCCTCTATCTTCTTTAAAATTCCAAATTTCCCAAATTAAAAAATAATTAAAACACAAACAAAACAATTTCATCCCTTTTAACTCACAAAAACAAATATAATCTCAAATATAATCTCTTAATTCTTTTTAATTTTCTCTCTCCTTCAACACTGGAATTAGATCTAATAACCGTTATCCGTCCCCTTTTCCTGCCGATGTCAGCCGAAGTTGTCGGAATAACAGGGGAAGGGGGGGCGGTTAAAAGAACACATATGGGTTTTGATTTTTAAAATGGTGGTGGTGAGTGTTTTTGTGATGATGATATTGATGTTTATAAGAAAATAGATATGATGAATATGTTGAAATGAGGACTTTAATTTCAAAGATGAGAAAATATGAGTTTTGATTCTGACATCGAAGATGATAGGTTTTGATGTGTTGAACTGATGAATAAATTTAGGCAAGAATCTTGACTCAATATGGAGGTGGAGGTGAGCATGAATGATATGTATCAGTATGAATAGAGTACTAGTGTTTGATAGATAAGCATTCAAGTGGTGGTGGCGAGGTATGTATATGTTATCAACGAGGTTTTTTTTGCCCACGCGTTACGACGGGATCTAAAAATATAGTACTTTTATGTATGAATTAATTTCTATAATTTGTTCAAAAAAAATGAACTCGTATAATCAGTTACAATGATAATTGGACTAAATTGTTTTTAAAAATGTGTATAGTTTTGATAAATTCAAAAATTTAACTAACATGATAAAGTAACACTTGATTTGAGTAAGAAAATATAGTTTTATTTCAATAATTAGCCTAAACTTAAAGGAAAATATGTTATCGAATTTAATTCAAAACATGAATTGAAATCATAATAAAATTGTCACTTTCATCACATTATCAATATTTTTTTTGTCTTACAAACAGTTATCGTCACATCAACATAATTTTAAACCAATTTTTAATCGATTTATAATTATTTGACACTTTTTACTAATATTTTAAATATTATTATTGAATAGTACTTAATAGAATGAACTTAATTACTTTATTGATGATCTATGTAACAAAATTAGAGAAACCAATTTTTATCATATTAAATTTGACAAAAATAAAATATGATGATGGACAACATTTTACGAATATGTTTTAAAAATAATTTTTAGACTTAACGTAAGACTTCCCACATATACCATCACCACATTGATATCCCGTGTATGTCACTTCAATTCATTTTACTTATATAAATTAATTTAAACATATTTTTTTCAAAATTAAAACATAAATCAATAATAATAATAATATGATAATAAATCAAACTATAAAATACTCCATCCGTCCCATAATTATCATCCCTCAACAATTTATTTTTTTATTTAAGATAAATTAAAGAATTGACAATACTACCCATATATATATAAAGAAAAATTGAGTTGAAAATGTTAAGAATTAATTAGATGAAAGTAATAAATGAGGATAAAATAAATAATTAAATGATTTTTATTAGTTATTTTATGTAAATGGGCAATTTTTTCAAACATGGAAATGTTAAGAATTAAATTATTAAAACTAAAAAATGAGAGTATAACAGATAATTAAATGATTGTTGATAGTTATTTTTAAAGTAATATTTTTTTTAAAATAAATAAAAATAATAATGTAAATAGTAAAATTTAAACGAAATACTAATGCAAGTGCAAATTAAAATGATGTTAATGTTAGCACTAATGCTAACAAATAGTATAGTAATAGTAAAAATAATAATAACAATAATAGTGGTGATAATGCAACAAAAATATTATTGATAAGTTTGAATATCTATATATATAATTAAAAGAGGATATAATGGAGGAATCTTAGCACTTCATTGTTTTTTACCATTTTCGATCCAACGATCTTAATTTCTTTCATCTTTATACACTTTTGGCCCCTTAAATATTTGATATATTTATTTAGATTAAAAAAATAGATCAAATATTTTATTTATTTATAAAAATTAAAGAGTCTATAAACTATATAAAAAAACCGACTACAATATTTTATTCATTTTATTAAAATTAAATTTGTCCCGAGTTATAGTGGGTCTATAAACTATATAAAAAGATCGACCAAATAAAAATTGAATTCGACCCGCGATCATGAGTTAATTGAAAGAGGATACAATGGAGGAATCTTAGCCCTTCATTGTTTTCCACCATTTTCAATCCAAAGATCTTAATTTCTTTCATCTTTATACACTTTTGACCCCTTAAATATTTGATATATTTATTTAAATTAAAAAAATAGATCAAATATTTTATTTATTAATAAAAATTAAAGAGTCTATAAACTATATAAAAAAATCGACTACAATATTTTGTTCATTTTATTAAAATTAAATTCGTCCCGAGTTATAGCAGGTCTATAAACTATATAAAAAGATCGACCAAATAAAAATTAAATTCGACTCGCGATCGTGGGTCTATAAACTATATAAAAAAATTGGTTACAATATTTTATTCATTTTATTAAAATTAAATACGTCCCGATTATAGCGGGTCTATAAATATATAAAAATATCGACTAAAGAAAAATTAAATTCGACCCGCGTTATCGCGGATTTATAACCTAGTTTATTAACTAAATTACAATGCGTAAACGTTCATATTTAATAAATAAGGTTATATTTGACAAACATTAAAGTAATTTCCATTGAGGTTAAAAAGAAGGCATCTACGGGATTCGAATGTGGGCACCGAACATTTGATGACAACTCCGAAACCACTCTGCCATAACAAGCCTCATCAATTTTGAAACTCCATGTTATTATTATATAACTTTCCTAAAAGTTTGATTATTCATCTACTGTTAAAACTACAGTTACTTTAGCTACACTAAATGTTAATAAGGAGAATGTGAAAGTTTATGTAAAGGTATAAATTTGGGTTTTTATAAAAGAAAGATTAAATTGTGTTTTTGCAGTTAGGTAGTTAAAGATTTTGAGGTTGGGAAATTTGCTGGATTGAGGGGTTTTAAGGAAGATGAGGATATTTTAGTTATTTTTTATGAGTAAACAGTCTATTTGTTAGATTTTATGAGGGAGGGATGGGGTATGTTGTAAAATAGCCACCACAAAGTTAAAGATTGTGAAAAAAATTGAGAAGGACGATATGTGAGAAAATGAAGTACCCTAGGAGGCAGGAATTGTAATTTTCTCTAATTATTAATATAAACTTTATAATTTTAATTTATATTATTGAAATTATTAATATTATGATTGTTATTATATTCATTAAGAGAATTTAATGATTATTCAAAATTATAATATTATACTATTAAATTATGTATTTCAAATTTATTAAAAATGATTTAATGTTATCACATTAGATTTTTTTTTTTTAGTCCGAACATTGTTCTTAAAAGATATTTTTTTATATTACAATAATAAAATAATGTAATTCTATCTCTGTGTTAAGGTGAAAATAGAAAGAAAAAGAAAAGAATAATTTATTGCTTTGGGCAATTCATCTGCATTGTTTAGAAATACAAACAATTTATTGCCTTAGATACATGCATAATCATATTATTCATATACTATTTGACACATGGTTTATACTAATTTTCATGAATATCAATTAAATTATTACATATGTTTTTAGTTTTAATATTTAAGCACATTAAGAATTTTTTACATTATAACGTTATAATAAAAATGTTCAATAATGCTTAAAATCGCTAAATATATAGATTCTACATATATGCTAACAATATGTAGCAATTAAATTATTTGACACATCTTTAGATTTACATCTTATACACACCAAGTATTTGCTATATTATAACATATCACAAACAGTATTTGCTATATTTGACACATCTTTAGCAATTAAATGTGTGTAGTTCATGTTTTCTAAAGAGGTTTTAGGCGTTTATATTACTACTGATTTAAAATAGGCCTTGTAAGTTACAATATATGCGTAAGTTATGCACAAATATTTCTCTTGTAAAATAATAAAAAAAATGCTATGTTCACAATTTTTTTTACAAAAAATGAAATATAAATTATTTGTACCGTCATATCATACTTATAATTAAAGAAAAATATAAAAAAATAATATTTGATTGGCATAACTCATCGTTTCGCATTATTTATTTATTTATTATTATTATTATTATTTTGAGCAGATTGTCCACATCTTTGTCTACATAATTTTGTATGATCTTTTTAGGTGTCACATTTTTGAGGATCCAAATTAAACAATGGTAGCTTTATTTTGGCTATTGTAAGATCAAAATTAATCCGGGTTTACAACTTACTACCCACATTTCTATTTTAATGGCTTTATAAAATACCCACTTCTAAGCAAATTTAACCAAGTTACCAACTTACTGTCAATCAATTACAGACCTATTGTACGCTTCTAAAACTATGTAGAACTTATAGTCATAAAACGATTTGCATTATATGAGCATAAAGGATTCATGTGCATTTCAACTTTTCAAGAATACAGATAAAAACAATGTATTTTGTACATTGTACAAACATTGGTGGTACCTGTCTACACAAGTCCTCAATACATGTTGACGACTATACAAGATACACAAAAAACAGATACATATTGTGCTTTTTAAGACTCAGGTAAATCTAAATACATAAACGACGAGCCAAATTGTAACATGAAATATGAAAAATAGATGATACAGAAAACGTCTTAACTCGTCATCAATAAGCACAAAGGGGCCATAAAGTCGATCAAATATTGAATAATCATATAACTGTGTTAAGCCTTTGCCTTTGATTGTAAGATCTGAACAAGTAACCAAATTACATCCATCCTATGAATGTTTCTGTTATTTTGTCCCTGCAAGCAGACAGAACAAAATTTGTAAATGATTAAGGTGGCAATTTGTATCCTTAAACTTATGAATGGGCTGAATTGGGGTTTTTATCAATCTCAACCGGGTCGGAAACTCAAAATGGTGAAATAAAATTTTAGCTAAAAAGGAACCATGTCAAACGGGTTCAAAGTCGTTCAAACTGTTCTTTTGATGTTTACAATACCATAAAGCATTTTACTCGTATGTTGAGTTTATATTATTATTGCTTTTGCAAACAATATTTAATGCATTGACCATATTATAACAAAAAACAATGATGAATAATAAAAGAAATGTTTTCTGGTCAACTCAAATCGACCTACTAAAAATGGCCCATTTGACACAAACTCAATTTGACCTTACTTAACCAGCCAATCTTCCCACCTCTAACAACAAGCATCCAAATGACGGATTAAAAATGCAGTTACAAAATTATACCTCAACAACAAAACACATCCAGTTTTTGTCACCGTCGGGTTCTATTACGCCCTTCAAAATGGTGAGACCCAAGCTCCTTATGGCATCTGCTATCTCGAGAAAATGGACCCCTTCCTCGCACATCATCTGCATCAATGCAGCAAAATTTATATGTTACTTCTGAATAGTGAAATAATATATGTTTAAGATTACCTCCATGAATCACTGACATACCTCCACCAGCATTTGGCCATTTGTACCAATGTTCTCTACAGTTACGGGACAAACTTTCATATTATTCCCAACCTCCATTGCCCAACTTGAACCCTGTTCGTGACTAGAGGATCCTCGTGCACCAGTTCCCTTGCCAAGCAACTACGGAATGCTAAGTTAGTCAAAATATTGAACCACACAAATCAGCAACTCAAAAAGCAGTCTTTCGACTTTTATTGAGTTTAAAGATTACCAATGTTGTTGGTCTTTAAATTTTATAGAGAATACAGCCAAGTTAGTTGTGATGTATATTTCCCATATTTTAGATATAACTAAAACAAAAGCTTTCCATTCAAAATATATAGCTAATCCGAAGGTTGCACTAATTTTGGTCACGAATAAAATTAGGGGGGACAAATTGGACCATATACTTGCAAATAGTTTGGTTAAGTTTTATCTTTGATGGGTCAATTGGGTAGAACAAATAATAGGAAAGGACCCAAATGGTCAGAAGCTGCTAAAGTAATTTTTTAGAGCATAGAACATCCAAACCGTTTTGTAAATAAAAAATTTGAATGTTTATGTTATATAGTTTTTGAAATCATATTTAACACACTAAAAATTTATTAACAAAATCATTTTTTCATAGATAGAGTTTCGTGTCAACCCAATCTTACCCATACCAAAAAGTTATCCATTCTTATCCGTTACCAGACCCATCCATACTGTCAACTCTACGAACGATTGTCACCCAACTGCAACCAAGTATCGAATAAAAAAGTGAAGCCATACCTTTGATTCAGCGTATTTATCGATTTTGTCAGCATGCTTGGTTACACTTTGCATGAAGAGCATGTGTTTTATTGTCCGTTCAAGAAGCGAATCAATGCTGCACTGTACCATAATTACCCATTTCATTACACTTAAAGAGTTCCAGAACAAGAACAAAAGACAATAAAACCCGCAAAGAAAGTTACCTTCGATCCATTGGGCACAAGCTCACGAAGTTCCTTGATACGATCTTGAATAAGTTGTCGATCCCGGGGCCGAGGCCTACTACTTTCACCAGGTTTAGCCCTTTTCTTGGTGAAATTAACTGGTTCTTGTGACTTCTCTAATGGTTCACTACATCTACTATGACTCGCTGAAGAGAACCCTAACGAACTCTCCAACGAGTAACAACCCGAACTACTAGTTTGCATATCATTAAATCGAGTCTCAACAAACTTCACCGAGTTACTAAATTCACTATCACTTGGGCTAACATTAGCCACAACTGCTTCTAGAAGATGTTCCGTCCCCGAATTTGGTGTCAAAAGATTGCTACTACTTGTTCCTGGCATCTGATCTACTTTTTGCCAATTGTAATTATCGTTTTGCTTATAAAACGCGGGCCCTAGTGCTTCATACAACTCAAATCCAGCGGGAAACTCAAAAGAGGTTTTCATGGTATCAATTTCACTTTGTGATTCTATATTTCCGTCTAGCATTTGGATATTTGAAGAATCGGTGTTACCTAGTTCCGCATTTGGAATACAATCTGATATTGTGTATGAATTGTTGATTCCATAATTTATGGAAGTAACAGTATCGTTATATGAACTAGTATTGCTAGGTGCACACGTCATTAAAGAACTTTGTAGCTCAAGAAACATTGCTCGGATGTGATTCACTATCTTCAAATCTTCGGCAATCTGCTTAATTAAATGAACGGAAATATTTTCAAAAGATGATAGTTTTTTTAGCATATCTTCTATTTAAATTTAAAAATTTAGATATTTATTGTAAAAATATAGTTTTTACAATCATACGGTATTAATGAATAGTACACAAAAGAAATCATCTTACATTGCTTAATGAACCAAGTTGTATGACTCCATGAGGAACAACGCCCACAAAGGCAATCGTCTGCAAGACACAAAAACGTCAATATATTTCATGAGTCACAACTCAAAAAAATATTCAAGAGTTAAATGTATATTCTCGAGTTAAATCAAAGCAACTAGAATGGTTTAGCCGACTAAAAAATTTGGAATGCAAGTTTTTTTGAAGGAAGAAACCGGTAATTTCAACTTTAACCAAAACAAATAAGGTTATTTACCTAAAATATCAATGTAGTTTCCGTTTTGTCCCAAATGGAACAACTTACTATTGTTTGTCCCCGTAGGCTGTTGTACTTCTAAACCTTGTCCCATTTGAGACATAATATAACCTTTTGACCGGATGAGCCAGTCAACATGCCTATGTGGCAATATCGTACCTATTTGTAATACGAGTAGTAAACATATCGGCCCACATGGGACAAAAAATGAAAAGTACATTGACTTATATGGTCCAAAATAAAAAGTACATCGACTAATACGGGACAACTTATAAAAGTATATCAGATGTTAACCGGCTACATAATAACTCAAATGGGACAATGTTTGTACATACAAATATACTGAGAATATATTTAAACAACAGATATACTGAGAAAATATTTAAACAAATATACATGTTAGGCCTCCTAATTTACATCTACAACTCTACTAGTTTCTAGTTGGACAAGCATATTAATATAATGCAGTTACTTTTATAAAGAAGAGAGATGACATACCTTAATCCCAGCTGCAAATTGAATTTTCCATCCATCGAAATCCTGAAATACACCAAGTTGCAATATAAAACTCTTATAAGATGTATCCACCGCTAAAAAAAATGGTGTTATACAATACAGCATGTTTGAACTCAGAAATATCCTGTACCTCAGAGAACAAACAGGGATCATTAACAAGCTGATCCCCGGAAATCCACATATGTTTACCCGTAACCGCAACTTGACCAACGATTCTGTTGAACAAAGGTAACTTGGGATATTTTCGATGACCAAAAGAGTAAATTCAGATTTTCAAGTAGAGGTGGCAAACATGACTCATTCTCTTATGCATGAGTCGACTCGGGTTATATATATCTCTGACAGGTCAAATACAAAATAGCTAAAAAGAAATGGGTCAAGCAGGTCGAAAGTCCCCCAAATTGTATTTCTTTATTACTCAAAAAACTGAAGAGTGTTATTTAAAAAAGTATAACTTTTGTAATCATATTGACAGTCTAACCACGTATAAAGAAGTAAAGTTTCGGACAAAAAACCCGACCCATAATAACATACATTTTTTTATTCATTACACAACCCATAGATCCACAGATTTTGCCACCTCTATCTTCAAGTGAAATTACTACATTTTTAAGTCTTGACATACCCTTCCCCCAGAGAATATTGGTGATAAGACATCTTTGCAACTGCTAGGCCAAGAAGGTCTTGTGCAAACCGTTCATCCGGTAAATTGCCCGTCATTTTATCGAACCGTTTGCTATTTGGAGGATCACTTTTGTCATAATAAACATCTTCGCAAGTCAACATCCTACAAGATGTACATATCACATGCAACAGTAAACACCCCAAGATTTGTTAATGTCTTCACAGCACAAAATGATATGCATTATTGCAAAGAAGTATTCAAGTTCAAGCCCCAAAAGCACAATGCTCCTATAATTCAAAGTTTCAATAAAGGTGTTTGGATTGACTTGGACGTTGTATGTGTGTTCCAATAAACGCTAACAAATCATACACAGTAGAGGTGAAAAAATGGACAGATCAGACAGGTTGTGTAACTGGTCAAAATGAATCATTTCTTGTACAGGACGAGTCAGCTGAGTTGACCCGCAACACTTTTTTGTCCAGAATTTTTTTTATGTAACTACTGTCCAAAAACATGATTAGATAAATTATATTATTTCAATAATAATCTAAATTTTTAAATAAAACGATTAGGCAGATTTATGCATCAAGTACACTTTGCGGGACTTTCAACCAATTTGACCTATTTCCTTTAAGCTAGTCTTTTTTACCCGTTTGACTTTGACATGTTAGCCATACAAACTAACATCAATTAACCCATTCACAGGTAAACGGATTGAATTACCACCTCTGCACATTAGATATACACAAAACACGAAACATATGCCATACATAAACAAGAGAATTAACAAAGAGATTAAAAGCAAAGTGCTTCGAAATTATCTTACATTCGAGTTCGAGGATCCAGTTTCCAAAAAACAGCATAATTCCAGTCAGTGTTAAGACAGAGAGTCTTGAGTGCTTGATGTAATGCACTAACTCCCATCTTCTTTCAACAATTTTCTACACACTTTCTACTCTAATTTCACTTCCAAAGTAATGAATTATGACCCCAGACACCACCAAAACAAAATTAAACCTAAAAATCAATTCGTTACTCTAATTCAAAATCCTAACTGCCCCTGTATGAACCTCGCCCAGCTTGTTTTCTACGTAACCCTGCTCGCCGTTTTATCGGTGGGTCGACTGTAAGATTTAGGAAACTATCTAATCCCATTCTTTTTACCCCCAACTTCTTAAAACCCTAACCCTAACCCAACTTACAATTTCTTCAAATTTCACCAACCCAACAGCGAAATTTCACAATTGTCACACACAAGATAAAGAATTGCACAATTCAAGAAATTACCCATTGAAACCTAACAGCTTTAAATGTATAATCAGCTAAAAAATGAACTTTTTTGTGGATCTTGTGATCAACAGTTTTACAGGATTTAACTAATATCAAAAGACATTGATAAAATGAGTATAAAAATCAAATCTACTTTCAATATCTAGCATTAATATTCCTTAAATACTAGAGAAAATAGTAAAAGATTTGAACTTTATGAAATAAAGGACCGACCTTTATGTTGGTGAGTTTCAAATAGGCTTATAAACAGAGAGCAGCCATAATTTTTCTTAATCAAGTTTACAAAACCACCCCCAAGTTTCAAAATATGCAAATTTTGCACAAGAGTTGAAACAATATCTGCAAATTGATCCAACTTCCCTAAAGTTTTTCAAGAATGATGAATGCACCTAAAAAGTGTGTTGTGTTTGTACAAAACTTTGTGTTCTCTATAGTTATCATTTTTGTGATGTTATGAGTGGCTTTTTTATAGATGGTCTCATTCTTATGGCAAACAATATGATGTCTCAAGTTAGAAAAATGCTTCATGTTTTCCCATCATCTTTCATACTCATCCTTTCACAAAGAAAAAAAAAAACTATTCATCGATGATTTTTATAGCTTAAAGTTAGGACACAAACAAAACACTTCAATTGCTATCCTTCATTTACAACGTATGTTTCAGTAATTTCATTTGTATGTGACTCTAGGATGAGTCATCATATAGTGAAGGTAAAGTATGTTCCATAAAAGTAGTGCATTACTCAAGTTTGAAACTTTTGGTTCGACGATTGAGTGTCTTGCCTCAAATGGTGTAAGCGAGATGTACATAAATTTAGTGATTGAGTTGTAGGTTTAGATAGACATTTTTTACGACTATCTATAATGTACTTGATATTAATTTATGGCGATTACACATACTCATTTAATGAATTTTCGTTAATGGTTCATCATTAAAATTACTTCTTTAACAGAAACATCATGTAATCGCCAAATTGTTTCCTGTTAAATGTTGATGATGAGATAAAAGCTCAAAGACTATAACTGTAAATTGTTTGAGACCCTAATGTAACCTTTTTTACTTGGGTTAGTTTTATTTTTATTTTTCTAAAATGCTTGCTTTTTCTTTAATTATGAAAGAAATCAAACATCATAAATATGAATCTTGATTGAAAGGAAATGATTTGTCATTTTACTATTTATTTCTATTAATCATATTACTCAATCATTTGATGACAAATAAAAAAATAAAAAGTCATAAGTAGAAGAGAGAAATATTAGATGACACATGTTATAATCTTAGAATATTAAGAGAATTATTAGGATGAAATAGTATCATCCTACTCTTTGTTCCTACTGATCATCCTACCCAATAATTTGATGACACGTGAAAAATCAAAAATTATAGTTAGGAGAGAGAATTATCAAATGAAACATGTCATAATCTTAGAATGTGTTTGACAATAAGTAGCTGGAGCTGGAGCTTGTGACTGGAGATTGTGGCCGGAGCTGAAAAATCCTATAGGGGATCATCCTACTCTTTGTTTCTACCAATCATCTTACTCAATCATTTGATCACGCATGGAAAAACCAAAAATCATAGGTAGGAGAGAGAATTGTTAGATGATACATGTCATAATCTTAGAATGTTAGGAGAATTATTAGGATGTAATGGTATCATCGTACTCTTTGTTCCTACTCAATCATTTGATGGCACATGGAAAAATCAAAAATCATAGTTAGGAGAGAGAATTATTAGATGACACATGTCATAATCTTAACGTGTGTTTGATAATAATTAGCTAGAGCTGGAGCTTGTGGCTGAAGATTGTGGCTGGAGCTGGAGAATCCCTTAGGGGATCATCCTACTCTTTGTTTCTACCAATCATCTTACTCAATCATTTGATCACACATGGAAAAACAAAAAGTCATAGCTAGGAGAGAGAACTGTTAGATGACACATGTCATAATCTTAGAATGTTAGGAGAATTATTAGGATGTAATGGTATCATCCTACTCTTTGTTCCTACCAACCATCCAACCCAATCATTTGATGACACATGGAAAAACCAAAAATCATAGTTAGGAGAGAATTAATATATGACACATGTCATAATCTTAGGGTGTGTTTGACAATAATTAGCTAGACCTGGAGCTTGTGGCTGGAGGGGGAGAATAACTTAGGAGATTATAGTAGTTACTAGAAAAAATTTATAATTTAAAGGTTTCTAGGAGATTCTTTTTTCAATAATCCCTTTTTATTTTTATTTGTCAAACAAGAATTATATTTAAGAAGAGCTTAAGCTAAAATAAAATATTAATCTCCTAAAATCCCTAAAAATATGGTGCTATACATATCCTTAGAACTAAATGGGGAGAGTTTACATAAGTATTGTGAAAAGTGGTTGAAAAGAATGTATCATTAGTTTCTCAACTAAGTTGAAGAGAATTATTACATTGGGGAAACTAAAATTTCTAAAATAGTTAATGAAGAGAGTTTACATAAGTATTGTGAAAAGTGGTTGAAAAGAATGCATTTTTAGTGTCTTAACTAAATTGAAGAGAGTTATAACGTAGGGAAAACTATAATTTCTTACATAATTAATAAAAAGGAGTTCACATAAGTATATCAAGTTGTTTGGTATTGAAGTTCAATCGGGCTTGTCCAACCCTAAGGTGTCAAAATTTTATGAATATCAAGTGTAAATCTCAATAGAATGCTTAAGTCATCTATGATATTTAATGTGCTTTGAATTTGTTTATTATTTTTATGAACGGGTGCGAGAAAAAAAAACGAGTGAAAACGTGGAAGAAAAGGTCAAGAAATAAGAAGTTTTGTAGTTTCGGCGAGGCTCCACGGTTTTGGCCACAACTCTCTCATACGGACTCCAATTGAGGTGATTCAAAAGCCCAAATTCTCGGAACTCAAAGGGATACGATTTAAAGAGGACTTCAAGTTGAGAATCACCTTCACCAATACGAGTGAATCCTTACCCGTCCGGGTGAGGTGTCACAGAAGGTTTTTGTGTTTAATTCACCCGTCCAGGTGAGGGTGGCGGATTCTGCATTTTAAACCTAAGTAAACCCTAATTTCAAGATATCTTTTAGATGAGCCATTTTTTCTCTTCTAGGGGCGATTTTTGGTGATTCTTGGGAGGATTGACAACCCTTCCAACATTTGTAATCCAAGAATCAAGGCTATAACAACAATTAATCCTTACGATTTCGGTTTATCATTCTTTCTTTTAAAATATGTTAAATTCCAATTTGTTTGTGTTTATTGTTCTTATTAGCTTGATTATGGGCTAGTTACTTTTACATTCACTTGGATAATGTAAGCTAATAATCATGAGTGTTTATCTTTTGATGTTTGCGGATTGATAATTGTATTCAAGTTTTAGATATTAGATTGACTTGTTAGTGAATTATTTGATGTTTATGGCAAACGTTGTTTCATTTAAATGATTCATTACAATTATTTGTCTATGAATAATTGTTGATTTATTGCGTACGTAAGAATTGAACAAGTCAAGAGAATTAAATTGAAATATGTTTGAATTAAACTTAGTTAGAGAACTTTGATTAGGTTTAGGTAGATCGCGAACGTAATCTACATGATTAAATCATAATTTGACAAGTTAAAGTAATATTTAGTTCGTTTAGAAACTTGTAGCCAACGCAATAGGTGAATTTAAGCATTCGGTCAAGAACGTAACTCTTAAAATCTTACTCAATTTGGTAATCCATAATAGTTAAACTCATTTAACCAACACCCTGACATCATTAATGAACTAGTACAAGTGAGTGTCGTTTTCATTATTTGATTTCTTCAAAAATTCAACTGCCTTCATATTTACTTTTATTTTATTTGTGACATTTGCAAAGCAACAACTCGGTTGCGAAACCCCCTATTTACTTACTTATTTAGATTAACTTACATTTACTATACACTCTTGATTGCATAGTCCTCTTGGTTCGACTCGTATTTACCAAAGCTATACTACTACTCGACAAGGTATACTACCCGATTGTGTAATAGTTAATTGCGGTATTTCTTTGTTTATAAATTTTATAACTAGATTTTACACATTAATCTCCGATCATTTTTATTTCTGTAACTTCAAACATAGATGAAAAAGGTTTTTTAGACATATTTCATCTCCAAAACAAAACTATTTACAACCATCTGCTCCAAATATCTTTATACAAATTTAATATATTTATATATAGTACAAGAAGTATGTAGTCATTTTACTTATAAAGTAATCAAATTAATAACAAAGTAATAAATAATTGCTAATTACAAATAAACAAAGCGTTCAATCTAATAGAATAAAAATAGTTGAAATCCATTCATTAAATATTTGTAACATAGAATTAAGAAAACATTTTTATTAAAAATTCAACCTCTAATGCTCTTGAAGATTTTCAATAAATGCATTTCGAAATTTATAGTGAAAAAATAAAATTATTAAAATTAAAAGAATTAAGAGAAGAAAATAAAATTTTATCTAGGGATTCAAATCCCATCCTTGATCTAAGGGTACGTGAGCATTTAAGAAATGAGCAAATGAAAATTTATGAAAAAGGGCTCAACAAAAACATTGTCATGAGAAAGTTGACACGTCCAATAACTTTGACAAATATTTTGATTTGAAAGGAAATGACGATGATCTTTCAAACTTTTAATTTAGTTTATCAATCTTAGTGTTTTTACTATAGGAAGCAATCATATTAGTGTTTAATTTATTTTCGTTATAGTTTAATTTATTTTTATCCTTTTTGTATTTTATACCATATATGTTTAACTTTTAGTAGTGGCAATATAGTAGCTCCTCTCTTGTAGAAGTCAAGAGTTCGATTTCTGCAAATGGCATTTAATTTTGTCTCTTTGAAAATTATTTCTTTGCCTTCGAATAAATGTATGATTGTTATTACCTCCCCATATCTCACATTCGACGGAATTGACTGTTGTTGTATATGTCTAACTTTTCTTTTATATAATTACGTTAAGTCACTTAATGTGAAATAACTTGTTAATATTGAATATGTTTTACTAAAATACATATTTAGACATTTGAAGGAGTTAATAGTGATCCTTTAAATATGGAGTATTTTTCATCCTCCTTTAGAAATTTCTTCAAATATAAAGTATAGTTTGAGATGTATTATTTGCTCTAAACTTCAAATTTAAATAAATAAATGATTTTAGAGGATATGATTGGAAATTTAGAATTTGTTTAAAAAAGAAAATGCTTACTAAACATACATCATTAACCGTTTTAAAAAATTACTGTTAAGAATGATCAAATCTGATGAGATACGGTGAAAATAAGATCAACTAATGAATAACTTTTGAGAAATTAAAATTACATCATGGAAGATTAAGAAAATGTTTTTTAATCAATATACGTGGCATAAATATAACAAAAATCTCAACGATGATTTGACCAAAAAAATAAAAATGCCATTAAAAATAAAAAGCAGTACATCATTGTACTTTATGATTGCAATTATATTTCGACCACAATCCTTTATATAAATAACCATAAAAATGGCCCATCATCATTAGCATCACTAACCATGCCGTCCACTCCTTAAGTCTATTGGTAAATTTATAATTAATTGACAATTTATTTTCTAGAATATATTTTCCATCAAAAAGCTTAATCCTTGTTTGATACGTTGTCATACTTATATTGACTAATTTTGTGTATATGAGAAATACACAAAAAAGAAAAGATAACAAAATATAGTGGTCAAAACTTTTCTAAAATGATATTATATTAATGGTGTCTTGTAAATTATCAAGAACAAGTTAAATAAACGCGAAAAATACATAGACGTCCAAATAAAACACTTCACCAAGTTGAGTAACATCTTAAATCGAATAATTATGTATATGGCATGATGGGTTGTCGACCAACAACATCTTTTTTAATCTTTTTAAAAAACATATTTTTAAAAAATTATAACATATGTTATCTAATGATTCTCTGTCCTAAAACGGATCTTAATGGGTGTGTCAGTTTGACAATCGACGCCATTGATATAGCCGAGTCGGTTGAATTGGGTCAGTTTGGCGACGCAATAAGGGACGCGGAGGTGGGGCCGGTTGGATTAAAAAACAATATTTTTTTTAAATGATTGTTGTGTTAAAAAAGTTTTAATTCGTTATATAGTGGATATAGATCCGTTTTTTGTAAAACATATTAAAAAAATAATTTTTAACCCCTTTATCCTACCCCAAAGACACTATAAATATATATACAACTAAACTTCAATTTACACACACATTTCATCGCCGAGCTTAATTGATATAATCATATTTGTTTTCAATAAATGTAATGTTTTACTTTTTATTATTAATGAATGTAATGTATTTTTTATGTTATTAATGAATGTATTTTTATTTTTATATGTGACTTTTAAATTAATGTATTGATTGGAAAAGATAAAAATAAAAGATGTGGGGTCCAAAAGTTGATATTTACTTTGCTAGTGTTGTGTCAGTTTGAAAAGTGTTGAAGTGGCACAACTGACAAAAAATTGAAGTAACAATTATTGAGAGTGGTTCAACCGTTACTTTTTATTTTTCCATGTGTCATCAAATGATTGATGATTGGTAAAAACAAAAAGTAAAATGATAAATACTCTATATATAACCCCTCGTTAAAAATAAAAACCATTTACATTTTAAACTAACCCTTTTAACTTTTTTATGCAAATGCAATAACCCCTCGTTAAAGTTCGACATCACGTAAATTTGCGTAATGTTAACATGAATGATGAATTTCCCTTAAATCAGTAGTAAAATACTTCCATCAAACCATATGTTGTGCTAAACAACTTTCTGTGTAATTGATTTTTAATCTGATCGTTTACAAACACAAATAAAAGTAGCCCCAATAGGTGAATGAACGTCGGTAACAATTCAATAACAACATACACAAAATCATAAAGTTCAAAACTTTCTAGGACCCAAAAGAAACGAGACTTAAATAAGTTATTTTTAGGTATTCAAATAAAGCATAAATTGTTATAGAGTAGTTAAGTCTCAATCTACTTTACAATTTGCTTTTATGCTTTCAAAGTTAAATATTGATTTGTGTATGGTTAGGGAACCCAAATCATAGAAAGTAGATTCTGTAGCATTACTTTTAAGTAACAGTAATCTTAGGAGGGTGACTATTGGGTCTCTAATAATATGAGTGGTGTTTGAATGTTTGATTATCATTTCTCTCCCTATCACATAAGTCAAAATGGATGGCTTCAAAAAGTATTTCAAAACTCTTATAACTACTACTACATTTTTAGTGTTAATTATGTGTTTATCAACTACTCTAGTGGCCACTACTACCAATACCTATTCTCTTTTGTTCGCATCAAGTTTAGATAAGTATTCTAGATTTTTAAAACGTGTGATCTAGTGAGCTCAATGAATTGAGAGTCTTGATAAGTAAATGATATAAGGTTGTTTAGAACTTTAGCCAATAAAGACTTTATTCAATGTGTTGTTTTTCTCCTATAAGCTCTCATATTTTATCACATTTATATAGTTTATGATCACATTCTCCAGAAAAAGACTTGCTTAACAATTAACACAAGTAGCACAATGTATTTATGTTATTTACCACTCATATAGGAAAGAAAAAGAAAAGTATGAGTCAATAGAGACCTCTTGACCCAAACAACATTCATTTACTAAAGTTTGTTAACGAGCTTGAATCAACTAGAGGTTGTTATCGTAAGATAAAAACAAAAACAGAAAATAATCTAAAGCATATTAAAGGGATATATTGTTAGACATTAGTGATACCATATTTTACACTTTCATGATTGATGATAGAGATAATTGAACATGGTTTATAGTTGGTTATATCTTTATCAAAGCAAATGGACAAAGACATCATATTTGTCGAGCCAATAGTTATTTATCTATCGAAGAGGTGAATCTTATGTCACTAGTTCATCGACCCACTTCTAATAATCTACTAGACAGCACCTAAGCATGATATCTAGCTTTAAAACCTTTGAATTATTATAAAGGATCACAGCTGTTTAGACAAATCCTATTACACATGACCAAAAGCATCATACTTGTCAAGTCAGCTACAATCATCCCCACAAAATCCAAGTCTAGAAAAGCATCCAATGATATAAGATTCATCTTTGAATTTAGTCAACATGACATAATCCAATGCTAACTCAGCCATTTGTTTAGTAATCCTTGCTACCTTTGAAATCATTAAAAAAAAAATGAATTGGGTTGGTCAACATAAATGTAGCCCAAACACATACCAATTGCAGGTCTAGCCGTCTAGAGGACCATTTAAATATTTCAGTGAAGCATTATGACAACAAATTTTTATTTTTATATAGTTTAAAGCTTGTACCCGGGTTGGGTGACACAACAAGCCTGCTGCAGGTGGGGCCGTGGGGGCTTATGGATGTAGGAATAATTAAAACCATAGATTGGGTTAGTCCAACACAAGTATTCCTGCAAAGAGAGTGAGCATGGGCTTAACTCCTCATGGTGCCATACGTCTAAGGTCTAAGCCATATGATTCAACACAGATATAACTACAACATGCTTACTTTTACTAACTTATCCTCTTATAACAAAATGCAACCATACAAGTCTACAAGTATTCCGGTGGACAGACAGACCTGTGCTTGACTCATCAGGGTGCCATATATCTAAGTCATATGGGTCAACCCAAATATATACTTATCCTCATTATAACAAGATGACAACGTTTGGCAAAATCTAAACAGTTATCTTTTCTTCTCACTATCTATATCTTTAGGACGTCGTCTTTTCATTTTGAGAATTAGCAGGAAGGATTAACTATAGCTAAAAATAAAAGTTGGGGGTTAAATGGATTGAAAAGTCACCTAGAGTTTATATTTATGGGTCAATTGTTTTGTTACGTATCTAACTTTACATTTTTTATTGTTGTATGTAACCACATTTTAAAAGTGCTATTGTATGTATTGAACTTTACAATTTCGTATATTGTATGTTACGGTTGACCAGATGAGCAGGTACCTGGTTTTTTCCTCTTGAAAAAATATCTATCGTATGTATCGAACTTTGTAAATATGTCTATTGTATGTATCGAAACCGGTGGCCTCCGGTCACCCATTACATACAATATACGAAATTGTAAAGTTTGATACATACAATAGCAAGTTTTAAAGGTGGTTACGTAAAATTAGATACATAACGAAACAATTAACTCTATATTTATTGCATACCATCTCCCAAATCACTATTAAGACATTTAGATTGCTATTGTAAATATATATTCTTTATCTTTATAATCATAGTTGACGCATAACTGTTCATAAAAATTCTTTTAGAAGTGGACAAGAACTTATTTGTAGGTCAACCCAACCCAACCCCACCCGAACCAATCCAGATCGACCCATGCTACAAAATTACCTGTTTTGACCCATTACCTAACCCATCGACCTGCCCATTTTTCCACCTCTAATAAGTCACATTATTATCAAAGAGCATGCTACTAAGAAAGTCCAACTTCTAGTCTAAAGCAAAGAGGAAAGGTTTCAGCCTTTGAACTTTTTAGCTACCTGAAAGAAATACATAAATCAACCAGAATTATATAACAATTAGAATTCTCGTAGAGACTCCAACTGTATACACAGCATTCAATCATTCAGTGTTATTCATCTTGAGTAAAAAAGAATACCCGTCACGGAGAGGTTAACAACATCTACTTGCTACAAATGTAAATACAACAAAAAACTGTTAACTGTCCAGACAATTAAGAGTGATATTTCCGAAATCCAAGCTAAATCAAGAGGGGGAGCTGGGCTAAAGCAATGAAGAGCAATAGGTAATGATGCCTGGTAGAGTTGAAGCTTCTAACCTCTGAGAAAGGGACTCTCTTCATTTTCTTCACCAAAAAAATTCCCATGCATAAACAAGTCCAAGGAATCAAGAGTAGCAAGAGTAGGACATCAATATTTTTCCAAAAAATGGCAAGGCAAAATCCTGTGAAACCATACCCGGTGTATGCCACAATGTCGAGTAGAGGAGACTCTGCACAACCCAATGAAAACAATGACATCTTTAGCAACAAAACTTGTAAAAACCAACCAACCAATCCCTTCATTCTAAGCCAATTCACAGTTTCCAGGCTAAACCTGTATATCAAAAGTTATTTAACAGAAGGTGAGTTTCTTTCAAAAATTTCCACGACAATATTAGATTTGCTAGATAAGACAAAATCCTGGATGAGTGATAGCTACGTGTCAAATCGGGTTGACCCGCTAACACTTTTGCTCTTTTTTTTACATCACTGATGTGTTAAATATGATCATCGAAAAGATGTTATTATTATGAGATTATAACAATAAATCCTTCTAATAAAACGATTTAGAAAATTTAATGCATAATCCGGGCATGTTTGAAACATATATGTTCAAACTCCAATACCGGAAGATAATTTCACAAGTACTCGTATTTAAGTTTCATGAAGGGAAATAGTACTTATTAGCTTATTACCGAAAAAGAAGTCTTATTTTGGAAAAAATTAAAATTCTGGAGTTCAGAAAGCAACAATCGGTATATGTTCTACATTCCCATGCAACACCATTTCAGTTTATAAACATAATAAGAAGATAAATTGAAGTTTCTTCATCTTGCTTTTAAGCCAAAATCTTCCTACATTACAAAGAAGTGTATGAGTAACACAATTAGAGATATTAATATGATATAAGCATTGATATTGTTACCATAAAAGATATAATCTTAATCTTAAAGGTCATAGAATGTAATGTGGTATGTTAAACATGTGACAATAAACTAAAGATAAGTGTAAGAAACTTTAACAAGCTCCAAATTCTACTCAAACAAATTCAGACAGAATCCTCAACCAAATAGCCAATTAAATTGTAATTTAGAATACACATAAATACACACACACACACACACACACACAAATATAAGAAGACAGGCAGATACTTACTTCCCTTGGAGACCCACTGTGAAGCCAGCACCCAGCAAGAACAACATAGGTACTGAAAGACATTAATGGAATATACAGATCTGGAGCATTGATACCGTAAACAGGGGGCTTATATGATAGCCAACCACCAACTGAACCCGTGATTTTTGTCCAATGACCCTGTATAAACAAAATTAAGCACCAAAATGATCATCTGAATAGGTGAAGAACAAATATAATCACGCCAAACAAGCACTTACCGTGTGCAGAAATGGGAAAAGAACAACCTTCAATTTATTCCTCAATAATGGTCATTGACTTGGAAATAGTATTTTGAATCAGAAAAGTACCTACTAATCCATGACCAAACAGAACCATAACATCAACTCTGCATCCATATCAAAGTTATAATCACATTCCAGAATCTTTTTCTTCTATATTTTGTTCCAGCTATTGAATGTTATCTCTAAAATTAAAAATTGAGGTAATAGAATAATGCACTGAGGAAATGAAACTTGGCTATTTATATCATGGTTTCTGGCAGTACTTACATTACTTTGCACATGCTCATAACTCGAACCTAGGATTTTTTTTCTCCATAGGCACCAAGTCCACCTCTAATAAGCTCTGAGCTAGCACCATAAAACGGATTTCCATAAGGAGTTGGAACGGCATTCTTTGAGTTCCAGGCTGATTTCCAAGATTATCAGACATATCAAAGATCCAAAGGACCTGAAAAAATATAATTTTTTTCACTTTAATGTTACCATATAGAGAAGGATACGAATAAAACCGCCTAACCTATACATGTCTAACTAAAGCAACATCATTAAAGAGCTTACGCTAAAAAGGAACTATTTATAACTCAATTCTCTTTCATTTGTAAATATCAATCATCTGCATTTGCCTTTATCTATTTATGTATATATGCATCAATATTCGTACATATTTCTCTAGGAGCAACAAGGTAGAATGCTTAAATTTCGAAAGGAACAAAAAACTAAACAACACTGCTGTACAAGTATCATTCCTACAAATAAGCTTCATTACCAGAAAGGCGAAAACAGCTTGTTTTAGCATAACTATTATCGACGCATATAAATTAGATAACTTCTTAGCTTAGATTGTATTAGTTCAATTTATAATTTTACATATACTAATTCAACTTTTTAGGTCACTCTTCCAGTTGCATGAACAGCATCACTCATTTTTTGATGTACTTAACATCCTCATTCTCACATATTCCCAATATTTCAATTCAAATGACATCTACAATACCTAGAAACTGTTAATACACAATCAATCTATAGATATACATACACATATAAACATACATACAAGCTTAATAACACAATAAACCTAGTAAACAGTAACAATACAGTGAAACTTGAAAACCTAAGGAAGCAACTAAAAAGTAAGTAAATGATAGATACGAAAACATGCATAAAATTGTGGGAGAGAGATTGAACAGAGGGATTGAGATTACCGGAAGCGATTTCAATGGCGGAATGTTGCGATGCGACTAAGGGGAGAAAATTTCATCAAATGGCTCTACTTTTGGAATTTTATCTAAGTTGAAGGGGTGACAATGAAATATTACCTGAATTGAGAATATAATATTGATCCCTCAAACTTTTAAATATTAAATAATTTCCCTAACTTTTGGATATTATTGTTGACATCGTCCTCGAGTATAATTGTATAAATCACGACACAATCTCTCACTCAAGAAAAAGGAAGCGAGAAACAAAAGCCATAAATAATAACTGAATCACCGTTACTTCTCATATATATTTTGTGAATCAACGTTTATATTATTGTTTGATTCAGTGAATTAATGGTATAAAATAATCATTGTTAGAAAGTACTAAATCATAGAAGTTGTTTAAGAGTGAGTCAATATTATAAAATGTCGAATCATTGTTTTTAAGTATTGAATCATGGAAGTTATTTAAGAGTAAATCAATGTTAAAAACAATCTAAATTATTATTAGTAAGTATTTGATGTTTTTCATTTAATTATATGTATAAGTGTAAGCATAATTAATATGTTTATACTTCAATTTGATGTGATGTTTAATATATATATTTTAATGTTATAATGTTATATGTGAATGAGAATGCGGTTTTATTTAATATGTTATCATATTATTTTTTAGGTATTCTATCAAACTTGATTCTAAAAAGGAATTTTGTTCATTGAATGTTACGAATAATAAAGTTTTAGATGATTACTAAGAGATGATAAGTTTGAGATTTGAGAACTATAAATTTGAAAAACTTGCTCTTGTTAATAGGAAAATGCTAGTTACTTAAGTAATTAATAACATTAAATTGAAAATGAAAATGTCAAACCTATAATAACTAATTAGATAATTAATTAATTAAATTGTAATTTTCTATAACACCATTTTAATCTTATCTTAAATGAGCGGTTATGAATACTTTTTTCATTTTTCTTAAATATATATATATATATATATATATTTTTATCCAGTTACTAAATATATATATATAGTGTGGGGATCAAGAGGGAAGCAAAAGAATTAGAGAAGTAGGGAAACAAATCTCAACCTTTAATTTCATCATAAATGAATGTTGTTGATATTTATATGTGATGAATATTACTCAAAATTTAACATTCATCACAAATTAATGTTAAAAACGCTTTTTTTATGAAAAAAATTAAGGGCTAAGATTTGCTTCCCTCTTTTTTCAAGATTTGAAGTTTCCCTATGGATCATTCCCCTATATATATATATGTGTGTGTGTATATATTTGAACCTTTCGCTAGATAGGTAGAGATTCTCACGAGAAGCACATAAAAGTTGAAAACTTGTGAGAACCACTAGCTTAAGTATTTGTTCACATAATTTTAGATTCGTTCATATTCATATGTGAACATTGATGTAGGTAAGATTGGAAAAGAAAAAAAAAAACTAAAAACCCAACAATTTACGTTTTAAAATAAACTTTAACGAGTTTGTTCAATTGGTCGTTCACATGTGAATAAATATATATATATATATATTGTGTTTTTACAAATAATTTTACGATATTTTAAGTTTTTTTTCTTTCTCAATCAAACGTAAATCAATGTTCACATATGAATAAAGTTAACTACATGTAAACAAATATGTAATTTAGTACTTCTCATAAGTTTTCACATATTTTGTGGTTCTTATTTGAACATGCCCATACATATATATATATATATATATATACAGGGCCCGCCCTGAGAGGGTGCTTGGTGTGCGACCGCACACGGCCTCGAAAAAAATAGGACCAGAAATTTAGCCAATATATATAGTATAAATGTTAATATATATCACTTATTGTAAAACGAAGAATAAACTTTCAGCAGATCAGTTCGCTTGAAACATGTCCCTTTTATGCTTTTCGTTTGGTTGATCCAGGTTCGATTCCTGAAAAACTTAAGGGTCCATTTTCTTTTTTTGTGCTTGTATATAAAAAAAATTAAGGGCCGATTTTTTTTTTTCACACATGACGCTCAAAATTAACAGACCTATCATGTATATATATATATATATATCAATTTACCCATAACATCTACTCATCTATCATATCCTACTCAAAACACACCGTTATGTATACCAAAATATATCTACTTACGAAACCCTAATATATATAGGGTGGGGATCAAGAGGGAAGCAAAAAAAATTAGGGAAGGAGGGAAGTAAATCTCAACCATTGATTTCATCAAAAATGAATTTTAAAAATTACAAAAAATTTCAAAATATAACATTCATCACCAATGAATGTTAAAAACGTTTTTTAATAAAAAAATCAAGGGCTAAGATTTGCTTCTCTCCTTCCCCAAATTTTAGAGCTTCCCTATGGATCATTCCCCTATATATATATATATATATGTATTCCAAAGACACTAACACTCATCCTTCTTACTTCTATATAAAATCACCATTATATGTAAATATAAATATCTATCTTCTTAAAACACTCTACTTATTTAACTTAATTCTAACTAAAATATCACACATATATACATATCTATATATGTATATTAAAATTATTAATATTAATAGTATACCTAACCACAAAATAAATATAATAGATATACTATCTACCTAGAGCACCATACTCATCAATCATAATTTTAGGACTCTACAAAATTCAATCAGTGATCATGTCCTCAAACAATAGAAGTCCCTTCATGTCGAACTTCAATCTATTATCACACTTACAATATATATATATACATATATGAAAATTAATTTTAATAGTATACATACCTACAAAAATAGATATAATATATATACTATTTATTTAGAGCACCATACTCATCAATCATAATTCTTGTATTTCACATAATCTTATCAGAGATTATGTCCTTAAACAATAGAAGTTTTTTTTTTTGGTCGAATTTTAATCTATCTTTACACTTATATATATATATATAGTGTAATCTGTATATATGAAATATAAACTCGAATTTAGTAACCGGAAACATTCTCGATTGTGTTGTTGTGCCAAAATAGAACTACCGGAAGAATAAATAAATGTTAGGCGCACATAATTTACAGGATCGGAGTATTTCTTTAAAAAGTCAATTATAACACGATTCACATAAATATAATGTGATTTGAATCGTTACTCTGTTTATACAAACCTCAAATTTCTGATAGTAAGAACATCTTCTTGTTGAACATTCCGACAATTTAGCATTCTCTTATTATAAGTTTGATTAGTTAATAAATCTTAGCACCAATCACGCAATTTTTCCAATACCTAATCTATTTATAAGACTGTGTCATGGTTTAATAATAAGTCTTAAGTAATAATTTATCAGAATTGTGATGTTCATTTCAAAACATCGGTTCGGTAATCAAGTTATCAACTAGTTACACAAGTGGTCACTAATTTAGCTAAGCAAACATTATTAGTGGTCTAATATCGTATGTATAATTTTGTATTTTAACTCAAAATAACAAAAATTCTATGGATAACACGACAATGTATAGTAGCACAGAAAAACAAAATTATAGTACATTCATTTGCTTACTTGTACCTTTACATACTAAAACCAAATATATGTAACAAATCATGAATCGCAGGCATTTATATCAACTCCTACGAAATCAAATAAAGGATGTTTAAAACATGCACTTCACCCTAGATACTCATATTAAACATCTTTTTTGAACATTTGCTTCACAAATTTCATGCCTTTTTCCTTTAAACCTTGTAAATCCATATCAAAATCTCTCATTTGGTATTAATCTCGTTCGATAATATGCAAATATAACATTTACACTCACAAAATGTTTCGTATTATCGTGCTAATTTCTTGTATTAGGAGAATCCTTGCCAAGAAGATCTTCCAATAGCTTATCATCCAAATACCCCAACTCGATCACCGGCTCTCTTTCCGATGTTTCATCATTATCTCGATGACAATATCAAAAATGACGATGACATGGGGGACATTGAGTTAAATGACGATTGCAACATTGAAGAAGAAAAATTAGAACTCGACAGCTGAGCAGCCTCCGAAGGGTCAACATTTCGATAATGACCATCATTTGGAAAATTAAGAATGGCTTGATGACCTTTTAGAGCATATGCCGCTCTATCATAAGCCCTAGCGGCTTCCTCGGCCGTATCAAAGGTTCCAAGCCTCGAACGTGCCCCATTTCTAGTCGGATCACGTATCTCGGCCGCGTAGCGCCCCCACGGCCGTAGTCGAATTCCTCGGTACTTGTTTTCCCTCCTCCCTCTTTCTCCGCTTCCACTAGCTTCTTGATTATTATCCATGCTTAGATACTAGATTTGGCGTAAATATTTTGCTTTTTAACTACGGTTTTTACTACAACTTATTAAGAAATTAGCGAGAAACTTAAAAATAGACAGTGATATCTCTATGTTGGATGGTTGAATTGTTGTGTATATATATGAATTGTGGAACAAAAAGAATTTATTGATAATTATGGGTCGCATGTGGAATATGTGGTGGGTTGAATTCTAGTTCAAACATTTGACAGCAACGAACCGCCACCATTTCCATGAAGCTTCCTAAAAACCTGACACGAGCAAATGCAAGTTGCACGTGTACGTGGGTTTATTTTAGAATAATCCTTCGATATCTATTCTAGACAATTAAGTGGATATTATAAAGTTGATATATTACATTCTAAAGTAAATGGCTTCATTTGATATATTTGTTGATGTTTGATGAATATTATAATTCTAATATATAAAAGTATTACGTTAACATGAAGAAATTTATGTGACTTTAATTAGTGTATTTGTTAATGTTTTGGTGATATCATAATTCTGAAATATAAAAGTGTTAAGCTGACATCATGAAGCTGATTTGGGGAACATGCAGCTTTGCATTTAAATTAGGTTAGACTTTGATCGTCTTTGAATTTAAATATAAAACCTTTAAACTGAATATTGATCTTATATGTGTATATGGGTAAGACTTGATCATCACGTTGATAAATTTATAATTCTTTTGAACTCTTGAGATGCTTATCTTTTTAATTAATTTTGATTTTGTTTGAAGTGTAGTGAAATAGCAAAGAGTTTATTTAAATAAGTACATGATGTTAGTTTGTATTCCTTTGTTGTTTATGGTTTTTCAGTTTTGATTTGAGTTTAAAATCATATATGGGTTTGAGTCAATTGGACAATTTGGATAATTCTAATGGGATTTTATCTAGGTTCAATCGAACATTCATTGAACACTTACCGTTGAAACAATAACCCTGTGGGTTGTGGCCGTGACTCTAACTTTAGGTTTTACTACTATTTATTTGTATGTTTTTTTTTACTTCTGATTATAAATTTTAAAAATATATTGTTTTGAGTAGTTAATGATGAATTCTTTAGTCTTTATGTATTCCTTTGTTGTAGTTTTAATTGAAGGCGACAATATTAACCTATTTACTTGTGAGTTGGAAGATTGGTTATCAATTGACATTGTTTTAATATGTGTTATGTGTACTGATGTTATTTAAGTTAGGTTTTGGTGGTGATTTATTGGTATGAATAGAATAACCCTTGCAATCTTAAGTTATATTGTATGGTTCCTGAATTCTATTATAAGCTAGATGATGTTGTTTAAAAAGGTACATATGTATAGCTGGCTGCTTGATGTAGTGATTGTATTACATCTAAAATTATTTTATTAAAAAATTATATTAAGTAATTTTATAAATAAAATTATTTAACAAAACTGTATTATCAGGGACATAAAACTAAGTAAATATTCAAATGAGACTTGATGACTATTTTTAACGTTTTAATTTAAAAAATGTTAAAATTAGTTCTTTGTCAATGCACTTTCAAAGATTCTCTTTCTCATGTATGTCCTAAATTATTATGTCACATTTTTTTCAATCTTAAATATATAGCTTTGACATGATATTTAAACAACGATATATTATAATAGGCATTCAATTGTGATTTTACATTGAACGGGATTACAAAATTCAGTAGTGATTTCACATAAAACATCAAGTGTTTGACAAACTCATTATATGTACATAATTAAATTACAATAACAATAATATAATATAATTATTATAAGTAGTACAATTGAAACTAATTATGATTATTATATTAAGTTGTTAAAATTAATAATTTGGATCAGATAATAGGGTTTTTTTACAGATAATATAAAAATACAAACCATCAAGTAAATATTAATAAAACTTAAGACTTAAATATGTACATTAAACACATACATAGCAATTTCTTTTTATGGAAGCATGCAAATAAATTAAATTAAATTTATAGATTAAATAAATTAACTAAAATTGAACGAGTCAAGCGTTGTCCCGAATGGTAACATGAATTTTGGTCTTTGCAGCTTATCATTTATCGTCTGTTTGTACGTTATTCCACGTTGGCGGTCAGTTCTTTTCGATTTATGGTTCTTCAAAAAATTAATTATTAATTAATTAATAATAATAAAATAAAATGTTTTGAGATATCAAACTTAAAAAAGCAAATAAATAGTTACGATCGTGTCTATGTTTCCATCTTAACAAGTAAATAATAACCAAAAAATATTATAGGTTGCTGTATATTTCTAAAAAAAAGTTTGAAGGATTATTACATCAGCCATTTTACAAATCATTGAACTCATTATAAACCGACTAATTATAAAAGTACCACTAGAATTAATTAATATTAATATAGGGCATGTACTGTAATGAGACTGCTCTTACAAGTAAAAAAATTGAGACTGGTCAAACATTTCTCTTATACTTCTAAATTTTAATTTATGGAAGCTATGGGCAAATACAAGATCAGTATATAACAATTGAAAGACATCATGGGGAACATTTCTTGACCACCCTTTTATTTAGAAAAAAATGCAAAACTAAAAGTAACGAGATGGTTTTGACTTAATATAATTTGGTTGGTTGTATTATGAGTTGTTCTAGAGTGTTTCTTCATGTTTGGTTTGAATTATTGACAACTAGGACATAACAATAAGTTTAGTATAATTGCTTTGTTTGAATCATGTCAACTGTTGGATTGACATTGATCCATTATTTGATTTTTTTTTATAAAAAAAACTTAGCTTTAGGTTTATATAATATATAAAGGGTGTTAATATTTCTACGACTAGTTTTGATAAATACATCAAATAATTATATTATATTATTTATTTGTACGGTATAACTTATTAATATATATTTATAATGTATCTATCAAAACTAGTAGTGAAAATGTCAGTCCCATTTTTCTTCAAAACTATAAAACTATGTAATCATCACCTTAGCATCTTTTATGTTGCAAACAACAATTAATATCTCAACCTCTTGTGAAAGAAATATATAAGTATAAATAAATACGCTGTTTAAAAGTAGAGATAACTTATTTATTGGTCAGTGCATATTTATTGTTCTGGTTTTATATATTCAATTCACCACGTGTTATGCTTACAGTATTAGGTCAATTTTTAAAAATTGCTTTAATTATGTTCATCTATATTTTTCTTCTTGAATAAATGGTTTAGATAACAATGTAAGTAATCAAATTTTGCATCTTTAAAAATTCATATTTATAATTTATATTTATATCTATAATCTTTATTAAGTATCTAACACTCTTTTTCTTAATCTTTACAAAAAGAATATCGAAAATTACCATTTTATCCTTTCACTTGTTTATTATATGAATCATTCAATTAATATTATATTTCACATAATACATTTAAATATCTTCTTACTTCTTTTATATTACAATAGTGAATTTACAATTACAATAATTTAAACTATTATAAATTATCACTTTCATTAAAGAAGTATTAATTATTATTGCATTTGGGTACCATTAAACATTTATCTCTCAATATCAACATGTAAAATTTTTACCCGGAACTGTATGCGGGATTCGACGCTAGCTTAAAATAATTAAGTTTTAATATATTATTTTGAGACAAACTATGACTAGTCAAATGCCTCAGAAACATGCCACCAATACTTAGTATCAAAATTTACAAGTGAAAAAAAAAAAAAAAAAGAAGGAAAGAAAAAGAAGCTACAACTCTAACAATGAACATACATAACTTAGAACAAAATAAATCGTTACTCTTATTTTTTATTTAGATTTTGTCAATTAGGCCCATAATAACTTCTTAAAGTGTCGCAATCCAAGGAAACACAAACACATAACACCACTTAGCTCTATATGGGCCCAAGCAAATATACCGATTGATACCAAACACATTCTCTTAACAGCCCAATAACAAACCTTCTCTTAGCTTGTCTATTTTAAGATGGCCTCTTATTCTTTTAACAGCCCAACAACAAACATTCTTCTAGCAGCCCAAGTTAGTATTATATCAATGATTCCATAATCCATACTACTTCGTATTACAGAAAACTATATGTAGATGATAAATAGACAATAGAACTATTTATAGTAAAGAGAAATATATTCACGTGAACAACATTGAATTTTCAATTAGTTAAAGGCTCTAATGAAAAACAAGGCATCAAAACTATTTTTGACTATATTTGTTTACACTTATAAGAACTTTCATTTTCTTCTAAATTAGATTATTGTATAATCACCACTTTAAAATTCAGTCAACCATCTACCTATATAAAACATAATTAGAAAAGTATAAAAAAAGAATCTTACTAGATTTATTAGTAATCTATAAATTTAAAAGATTCCATATCTTCCAACTATTAGTTTGTTAATGAACCGAGTTACATCGATGTTCCCCATCGTACTAAGAAATACATGTTTGATCTGGTTAATGTAACAAAATATGAAAATAACAATATGTTAAATGTCTAACAAATTTGTTAATGGATATAACTCAATTGACACTGAGTAAGGCATTTTTGTAAAAAAAATAGAATATCAGAAGTTCAAGTTCTGACACCTCCTATAATTACAACTGCTTGATGAGTAAAGTATTTTCCACATTATGAATATGCAGCTGGTTATCAATCTTTTTGCCACAAAAATGTTTAAAAAACTTCATATATGTCTACTAGAAATTGGTTATTTAATATATTGTTCTTTTCTTAAGATAAAAAAAGTTGATAGCTTTAAAGTGAAAACAGTTTACATTGGTGGATTTTAGAATACAAAGTGGCGAGAAGTTAGTTGTATTATCTTGTACTAAACTTTGATAGTTTGACATTAGAGTCAAAATAAATAATCAAAGATAGAACAAAGAGAATATGGTTTCAATATATAAAAAATTAACATGCATTTAAAACGTGTGAGCTTTTAACATGCATTCAAAACCTGTGAGCTTTTAACTTGTGGATTTCACTTACTACCTTACTTTTTATGTCCAAATTCCACTAATTGTTAACGGATTTATTTACTTTTTCAAGGGTCAAACTCTACAAAAAGTCAAATCAATAAAATCCCTTTTGGTAGGGATAATGAATCACCTTATCACTTGTAATAAAACAAACGTTTAGTACCAAATTAATTCTTAGATACATTGCACTTTGCTAGTAATATATATAAACATTAGTCTTTATCGTATTGCTAATCCTATTTAGGAGTAATTATAAACAATTGGCTTTAGGCATAGGCCACCCCGATTTCTAGGAAGGTAGTCATTTTGTTATGATCTATTTTCAAGTGTCCTTTATGATAGTTTCTAGAAAAATTGAGGTCATAAAAGTCTAGTTCTATGTTTAACTGTTAATGAAGTGGACACGTTCATGCATCTCAAACACTTCATTATGTATTACCTTTCATCTATTTGCCACTTGCTTATCTTTAATGAAATGTGTAGAATCTAGCATCTATTATGAGCATATATTGGTCAATCATCAAACAAAATATATTAATCAATATTTCTGTAACATACAGGTTGTAATGTAAATAAGTATAATACGTGACATACTATATAGAATAATAAAAAGTAGGATTGGATGGATACAATCGTTAATAAAGGTGGTGGATTTGGATGGTGCATTATAAAATTTGATGTTTCATGGAGAAGGAGACTAAATTTGATGATGAACTTGCTAAGTAAAATGGGAAAAATGAAAATGAATTTATGTACACTTATCAATGTATCTAAACATATTTTAGATTTTATAATTTACTCAAATGAAAATAAATTAAAAGAATAAAAAAATCACACACATGCCTTTTTCACGTAATAGTTAACAATCAGTTAGTCTAAGGAACTATTAGTGTAACAACTTTAAAAAGAAATGATAATCAGTATAATTAAAGTTCGTAAAGAGTTACCTCGAAATTTAAGGCAACTTAAAAGATAATTTATATAGTTTTCTATTATATTTTTGTTACAAGAATAAAAGGATTTGATATTCACCTAATCGATTTCTCAGAAATGTTTCCTTTTAGTTGTCTATATACGGTCATAACATTTTGACAAAAAAGGGTATGCTTTTGTACCTTTATATATTTAAATAACTAAACAATTACTTAGAGTTCAAATTTGACCCGTTGAAGCACTATGAGTGGTTAACTCATAACCAAGGTTAAACTCAATGTTAAGTTTCAGTTCCGAGTTTAACATTGTATACTGTTTTTGAGGGAGTGATTTAATATTAAATTTTGTAAAAAGGGATCTGCAATCATTTTTAATCCAATAAAATTAAAAGAATAAAAGAAAAAGAAAAGACTTAACCTTGAGAGAACCGGCGTTGGGGGCGCAACCCCAGCCTTTAACGACTTAACCTTGGCCAGGGGTGGGTAATCTCGGTGCGCCAACGTTAAAGGCCAAAATACGGTGGTCACATCACCCGCTTTGCATGGTCTTATTCATTACTTACACTTCATAGTATTTACATGTTCATGATCTACGGTATCATACACTAGTAGGGTGTTTATGTTACGCGGCGGATTCACCCATAATAAATAAGCAATGCATGTTTATTGACAAGGAAGCTAAATCCCACTTAACAAGCAAATGAGTTCACACTATAGTGAGTGATTACTCCGTCAACAAAGAAGGTCGACTGCCTCTGGTTGGTCATTTTCAATTTGTACAAGCTCATATCTATTTTTGAATTTTAGATCATAATCATGATGAAGCGAACCAAGTCTCATTTATATTAATTGAAGTAATTATAAGTATTTAAGTACACAATTATTGTTCCTCGTGTATATAGAGTTCATGCTAAGACTAATTGTGTTTAAACCCCAAGTCTCTTTAGACAAATTATCAATGTAAACTTTTCTTGAAGCTATTTCAAATGTTAAACTATAAGTAAACTTTCAACAATCAAGTTCTTCAATCACCAAATCATTAACTAATTAAATACCACATTCAATTAGTTCTATTATATTAAAAGATTTAGAGACTCCGTTTACGACACTTTAAGGTGTGTTGCCACCAATATACAATTCTAAATATTTCCAATGGAAATTTATATGTATTAACATGTTTTATGACCCTTTTAACACTAAAATAAAATACTATACGATTGATCTAAAGGGATAAGGCTCATGAAAATAACATTGCCAACGACAATATGATTAATAAGAATGTTCACATTTGAAACAATCTAGTTCAAATCATACGGTGTCGTAAATAGGAAAACATTTATTATCAATGTATACGGTAACATCAATAGCATAAACTATTAATCCAAAGAAATTGAAAATACGAATAAAATAAAACCGTATTGGTAATACAAACACATCAAAATCGAACCCGGAGAAAAAAAAGAACTCAAAACCCTTAATTTGGTAGCAAATATTGAGGGGTAAGACTTAAGATATTACCTACAGCTACAACGATTGTAGGAGTTACATCAATGTTATTTAACAACGATCATTTGACCAATATTGTTGTTGTTCGGGTCCTTTCTGATGACAAGATGTATGATAATTGTAATGTCTGATTCATTCAAATTAAATGGATATGGTGATTCTTCTTTATATATAGTTTTTACCTTGACTGACGGGACCGCCTAATTCTTGCAAGTTTATTGGTGAGTATATATTTATTTTTCAAATATATGATTTGCCACTTGATGATTGATTGTATAAAGATGTGGTAGTGACTTTTCAGTGTGCATTTACCTTCTTATGTAAAAGATATATATATACAATGGACATGGTATCTATAAATAATTTATACCTTAAGAATGCGAACCTTATATATCTTAATATTTGACTTTGGGTTAGAAGGTTAAAGGCATAAAAGTAACAAGTAGGGAGACATCATATCTTGTCATTCCATAAATACTTCAATTAATTGAGCAATTTAGTAATTATGATTTTGTTATTATTTAATAATTGAAAGGGACAAAATAATAATTCCATATCTTCAAGACTCTCTAAGCATTCAAGCTAAATTGTAAATAAGTTATAAGAGAATATAAATGCTTTATTTAAAGCTAATAAACTTTCAAGAAGTAAATGTCAAATACTTGTAAATAAGTCATAATTTTGCTAATATTTTGATAACAAATGAACAAAGATGAGACAACTTTTAGTATTATAAAACTTTTAAAGCATATAATTTTATAACTTATAAAATATTTCAAAACTCCTGAACATTAGGTAAAATATTTGGTCAATTGTTCTAAAAATCTTAGAAAAGTTGATCATATTTTGGTCGGTTATTAATGATAATACTATATTTAACTATTAAGTGATATATCTTGTACCATGACATACTAGATTTTCTATATGGGTTTGACTTATAAATCTCAAAGAAAGCAAACAAGCTACATGGACTAAAATATTTGGTTGTTTCTTGTGGCTCAAATTTTACTAAAAAAATATCTCCCACATGGACTATTTCAAATATATGACAAAAATGTTGAACATAATAGAAAATTGCAAGTGGGTTCTCACATAATACTATTTTTTTTACAAAGGTTCAATGAATCTAGCTATTAAATCTTCATATCATATTTAGTGATATAACATAATTTGTTATGCAACATTTTATTTGTAATGCTAGAGAAAAGTTTTACAGTGAAGGAAACTTTCTATCTTTTTTAAGTTAGACGTATAACTCATTTCACGTTAGTATTATACACCAATTATATATTTATTAGGTAAATCTCACACAATATAATGACTATATGAATCCTACATGTAAAATAAATGCATTATTTATAATAGAGGATGTTAAATCAATTCACAATCGACAATATATTCATAATGTGAAGAATATATATGACTTACTCTGTCATTATAAATACATTATAATGTCTTGTTTTATAATACATTACAATTTAAAAAAATCAAAGTTTACTTTATAAAAAAATTGTTCGATTAGCAACCCTAAGATACGTGAAGTATCCCCTATTTATATTTATTTAGATAAAACATTAATAAAATGTATTACTGTATTTAGTTTGTTTATTTATTTTTTCTTTTTATAATAAAGTATCAATTTCATTTCAATGACATAAAAAGAGGAAGCAAAATGGAGGAATTGGCATGGGCAGAATAGACATTTTCGAAAGACGGCTGCAACATGGCCCACATTGCCACGCAATGTATAATTAATTAAAAATAAATATAAGCCAAAAGCATTATTCCAAATGAGTATAAACTATAAAGTCGGATTCAATTCAAGGTCAAACGCTACATATTTAGCCAATCACACCAGCCTTACTGTTCTAGTCATCAGCTTACCAAATCAGATCAGATTCGCTATAATAACATCATTAATATTTTAATATATGTATTATTGTTACAACATTTTACTTGACATGATTAATATATTAATGCTCCGCTTTATTAGTGTGCCTTCCTTTAGATTTTAGGTTACTTCCTTTTGTTAGATTTTTGGGAGGGCAATATAGTTATGAAGGAGATTCAAGATAAAAATATAATAAGCAATGGAGTAACTTTCAATTTAAAAGTTGTTAGACGGCAAGTTCTTTTGTTGCGAAACTAAGTAGAGTTATGAAATACTTTCCCACCTCCAAATGATCGGTTATTTGGTTTTGGTTTATCGTAAGGTTTAAGATCAAAAAAGAAGGAGTAAAGTAAGCAGATTAATGTGAACCATTAGATCAAAAATTAAACTAAATCAACGGTTAATATGATGCCATAATTTTGTAATTAGTTTGAATTAAGGGTATAAGTTAAAAAAATATATATAATATTTATTTTCATTTATACTCCTTTCACCTTTCACTTTTTATCCAACTTTATTTTCCTCCTCTCCACTTTCTAACTATCATCTTTCTTCCTTCATCTTCTCCACCCCAACTCTCTCTCACCCTCACAACCAACATGCCGCCTGCCGCCACCAGTAGCCGGCCACCGCCAGCTGTCGATTTTTTTATTTTTATTTTCATTTTTCTTTACATTTTTTTTTATTTACAATTATTTTTCTTTTTACAAACCTTTTTTTAATCTTTTTTTATCCAATCTTTTACCTTTTAACTTCTTTTTTCAGTTTTTTGTTTTTTTTTTTTTTTGGTTTTATAAACTTTAAATGTAAACTTTTTTGTTAAGATTTTTCTTTTACAAACTTTTCTTTTTGTTTTTTTACAAACTTTCCTTTGTATTTTTTTTTATCCAAACTTTTACCTTTTTAACTTCTTTTTTTAATTTTTTTCGTTTTTAATTTATAAACTTTAAATGCAAACTTTTTTGTTAAGATTTTTCTATTACAAACTTTTTTTTTGTTTTTTCACAACTTTCCTTTGAATAATCCTTTTTATTCAAGCTTTTACCTTTTTAACTTTGTTTTTTAGTTTTACTCGTTTTTGGTTTTATAAACTTTAAATGTAGATTTTTTTAAAGATGATTAAGATGCAGTTTAAAAACAAGTAAACAAAAATTTTGTAGTATAAATATAATGCAACACCAAACATCAAAATGACATGTAATATATATAGCATTCAACAACAAACAACAAAATATCATGTAATATATATAACATGAAATGCAGATACAAACATCAAAATGACATGTACTATATATAAAATTCAGCAACAAACATCAAAATGACATGCAACATATATAACTTGCAGCAACTAACATCAAAATACCATGCAATATATAAAAGATGCAGTAAAAATTATCAAAATGTAGTATACAAAATAAAGTATATAAATTTCAAAAATACAAAACATGCGGTATATATAAATTGCAGCAACAAATATCAAAATGCAGCGAAAATATTAATAAAACTTTTCAAAAAAAGAAAACAGTTTATGAATTTTTTTTTGTAAAAATTAATTTTTTTTAAGAGAAAATTTGAAAAAAAAAATCGCCAGATGTTGACGGCTGGAGACAGCAAGTAGTAGGTGGCAGTTAGTGGGTGGTGGTAATGATGGGAGTGTGAATGAAGAAGAAATGAGAGGGAATAAAATATAGTATAAATAAAATCGAGGGGGTGATTAGTAAAAAGAATTTCGCAGGAATCCGGATGGCAGCAGTGGTTGGTGGCGACGTACAGGAGGTGACAATTAGTGGTTGTTGGTTGTGACGATAGAAGTGTGAATGAAGAAAAAATAGAATAAAAATACAATATAAATAAAATAAAGAGGGTGAAAATTCAATAATATGTATCACTTTTTAATTGAGTCAAAAAAATTTCCGCTCTTTCCTCTAAAAACGAGCTACTCTCTTCAACCTTACCCTCGTTGTAATGGTCTATGGTCATTGTGACCATATAATCTATTATTAACTTGTCGACCAATAAGTGATGGAAAAACACACACGTTAAAACAGGTAAAACTTAAGAAATAAATGAGAAAAATCAAGTTGAGAAGAGTGGCGGACCTGTACACAATTAAGGATATGCGCCGCATACCCTATGGCTTCTAATCTAACCGATGTGTAAGAACATTTTCTTTTATAGCTATTATAGTTAACTTTTCATGAAAGTGGATACCCAGTAAGAAAGTGATAAACACCCTACAACGTTATCCTTCAATGTTCTTTAAATAGTTCAATCCAAAACTAAAATCAAACAGAGTATCATACCTCTTTCCCTTGACAAGAAAAACAATTAAAAGTGAAGACGGCGAATCAAGTTCTCTCTGTTTCTTGTAAGAAGATGGTGAGTCATCTCTCAAGTGTTTACCTTTAAAAAGAAAATACTATTTAACACAATATTTTACCTTTGTTAATGATTGTTATAGTACTAGTATGTAATTTAGCATTAGTTTTATCCTTTTGCTCTAAATAAATGTTTAATGATGTAAAAATTATCTATTATTTTCCCTTTCTTCTCAAATAATTGTTTTAAGGTCCAAAATTGTTTTAGATTATAAAAGTATAGAACTACAAATGTATCAAGAATTTTTATATTTTTGTACCAAATCTCAACCATTTAGATATTTCTCTATATAATTTAACTTGATAAACCAAACCAAACCAAACTTAAATAACCCACTAGAAAAAGAAAAACAAAGACCCAAGAATCAAATATATATTGCTTTATTGGATAAACTCATGGACATAGCTAAAAAGTGTGACTAAATTATCTCTTTTTATTGAATTTCAATATAACTTTCTTCATGAATCTGCTACTTATTGCATACCCAGTCTCATATATCTAGATCTGTCGTTGCTTGAGAACGACTTGAAACTAGGAGGACGTGACACTTATGAATAGAATTGAAAATCGTGAAACGTAAGCAGTTTTGACCCTACTTCCGAACCCAATTTTCGCCTTTAACAGGGTAAAATTTAGTTTCTACCTTAAGATTTGTCAAAATCATACATTATCTTGTTTAATTTCACATTAATTCTGTCAATTTAATCTTTGGAGTTCAAGATTTCATTCATAGGATTTTGCAGTAGGTGTTGTGAAACAAACGGTAAAAATTAGACTTCTCAGAGGTAATTCCTCCAAGTTTCGCAATTGAAGGGTTGTGAAGCTGAAGGTAATAAATGGATGATAAAGATAAGATCAAAATATTGGTGATGTTAAGTACACTAAATTTTTGTGCTGTTAACCAATAGGAAATAAAGCAAACATTTGTACTATACATAATCAGCTTATGTGTTAAAGCTAACAACACATTTGATTCTGATGCACATAATATCTTCCTTGAAGATAATAAAGTAATTAAACTATGCAATTAATTATCCCTCTGAAAAATTTATAAGAAACGTGTTCATACATATAAAAAGTCATAAATTTCAGACGAACAACTGTTTAATTCTAACTTGAAATCACAAGTCAATCATACAGCCATTCGCAACCTTCACAACCACCAAATTCCAAGACCGTTACCACTTGCACTCCCCATCTACCCTACTATTGTTATCGTAATAGTTTTTCTTAATAATTGCACACGAAAAATGAGTTGGAAACTCACACGATTGTAAATTATATACACACATCCAAAAACTTTAAAAAATAGTCGAATTATATTTCGACTTCATACCACGAATCCAAGTATTTGTGGAGGACACGAAGTCAAGTTGTAAAAGGGTCATGCTTAGATTATAAATTCAATTCGCACGAGGCAACTCCCTTCTTTAGTTATTATTACTATTACAACATGTATTTTGATCACGTACGTAACAATAAAATTAATTTATTAAACTTATATCATACAAGTAGTATCATATAATTGCCTAATTCTAATGTAAATCCACAGGCATCCCGACCTAGTTTTTCTTAAGTATGAGCGGCGAAATTAGGTTTCGGTGAGTGATGGTGGCAAATTTACGGTGGTTGTGGATGGTGGTAATTTTTAGAACAGAAATGGATATTGGTTATGAACAATATCTTTAGTTTTGAATCCGAGTTAAATGATGTTTATAATTTATAAAAAGAAAAAAAATGTTAGGATTTTAAGTAAATAGGTTGATGGTATTTGTAAAATGAAGAAGACGGAGATATTTTAGTTATAGCCTTTTGGGCAACTGATCAAACTCGGCACATTAAATTTCATTCCGATCAAAAATTTGGAGGTATAGCTAAGTGACTTAAGGCATTGGTTTGCTAAATCGACATACAAAAAGATTGTATCATGGGTTCAAATCCCGTTTCTTATTGGTCAGTTTTTCACATAATCATATTTAATCTATTCAGCATGATATGTCATATTAAATAAAATAAAATTTTATAGCAATTACCGGTTAAGGGTTCTATAAGTCACCTTATACAATTGTTTTGAAAATCGATTATTTATTTGAACCGGACGAAGGGTCGGTGCTGGTTGGACCGGTTTTCATTTCGTACAATATATTCATTTCATAGAAATGATGGAGTCAAAACCCAAAGATAAGTTATATCATTGGTCGTTGGACAACCTAGTTACTACTAAGACGATGAAGATTACACTATGTGAACTTGCTATTGCTTGATGAATCTATCGCTAAGTGTTTCTATCGCTAGAAGCCCTAAACACTTAAGATATATCAAGATACAATTCACTGCAAAAAAAAAGTCACTGTTAAGCAATTAGTCACTAACAATAGTTAATTTACTCACTATTATAATAGTGACAATGCGCTTATGCAACTCACAATTACAGCAATCGTTGTGGTTAAATAAAAGGAGGTCAATAGAAGAAATCAAGTCAATTCACTTTACAAGAGCATATTAGCTCGCAGTAAGTGAGGAAACTTCTTTATCCTCCAGCGACTTCAAAAATGAAAGAAATAACAAGACGGTCAAGTTTTAGTCTGTATGCTTATGAGGTCCCTGGTCTATTCTACATTAGCAACTCAAGGAGTTCTCGGTAATGAAAAGTATGACATCATGCTTTGTTATGATTGGTGGAAATACAATACACGAAGAAGACGTGATCTAGTATGGACCACAAAAGATTCCTTTTGACCATTTGTTTGTTAGAAGGAAGCCATTTACAATGCGACACGTGTCATTCTAATTTCTAGATAAAAGGAGATATTTATGAGAAATATATGTCTATAAATAAAGTGACATATTGTACTTAGTCGTTCACCGATTTGTAGCAATCATTTGAATTCATTCAATAATAAAGTTTGTCTAACTACGAATTTAGTAAGTGAGTAATAGAAGTTCTATTCTCACAGCGAGTAATACAATAACTTGTAAATCATATTGAATTAGTCTTTATCTTAGGCTTTAACTATTCTACAATTTAATATGTTGATGTTATTTGTTATCAATAAATTCATCATTCAAGTTAATTTATGTTTAGACTTTCTATTTATCAGCTTGCATACTTTGCAATTATTTACTCTGTTTATTATACAAATATCTTAAAATTACTAATAAGTGTTAAGAATTTGAAAATACTGTGATTAACGAGTTAAATTGTATTCACACCCCTCTACCATTCAAGTTATACTATTGAACTTTACATCACTTAATCAATAAGTGATAGTTGGGACTTTCAATATAGTTCACTTAAGTGTATGTATGTTTCTTTTAGTTCCAAATAATTAAATACGTACGTATACATACACTATGACTACGATGGTCCTTTGCTAGTGGCTTACTGTTTTTTTCCAAATAAATACATACAAACACTTAAAAAAAAAAGAATTATATGTAGTAGTAAAGTAATGAATATTAACGTTTTAAAAAATAAAAACCGGTTCAATCCCATTTAAAAAATACTCAAAAACCGGTTCACAAAGAGCCGGTAATCTTGATTTTTCTGGTTCAACCGGTTTAAGCAAATTTTAAAACATTACATTATTTACATGATGGCAAAAATAAAAGTTACGTACATATAATGATGATCAATTTTATTGTATACGTACTTAAAAAATCTAACAAATAATTAAACACATTCACAAACACTTAACTCTATATTTTTCACTCGGTCTTTTAATGTTGTTGTTAAATATTTTAAGAACATTTAGTATAAGCAAGTATGGTATGGAACTTTCACCACACTAAATATACAAATGTGCTTCCCTTTTCAAATACATAAGCACTTAAAACATAAAAATTACATATATATTCATTTAAAATTTATAATTACATACATATTCAAACAATAAATTTATCAAAGCTAATCAATATAAACTCCTAAATAAATTAAATTCATATATTAAATGACGTATTTGCCCTTTCTTCTCCATAAAAAACTCTTACAATGTCAATAATGAAATTTCCCGCCAAAAAAAATAATAATCTCAGACTTCTAGGCTTCTACCTAGTTACTTATATACGTATAACTCGCGGACTCATGATCATCCTTCTATTATTCCCACCGGTTGTTTCGAAGAGAAACTCTACGTGGGCTATTATATATAAGGTTGGTGGATTCTTTTTTATTTTAAATATGTATAAATATGAATATGATGTTATATGTTGTATTCATGAATGAATTGAAAATTGCTATTAGTAATGGTGTCGATCATTTGCTTAAACATGTATAAATAGGATGTTATATGTTGTATTTAGGAATGATTGCTGCTCTTGGTAATGATGTCGATTATGAACGTCGATCATGTATTTGAATTTGGGCATGACACGTGTTACTGATGATCTTGTTGGTATTTTGGATAGGTTTTGTTTGACACTAAAGTTGTCTTTTTTAATTATTTTCGTTGGTTTGCATGATCAATTTAGGTGCTTCTTACATTTAGATCTAGTTGTGCTTATGATGTAAGAAGTATGGAAGTAGCTTTCCATCTCTGAATTTTGAGGTGGATTCAAATTTGATCAAGAGGAATAAAGGGCAAAGATGTCATTTAATATATATAATAAATTAGTATTTATTATTTACGAGTTTATATGGATGGATTTGGTTTTGATAAATTTATTATTCGAATATATATGTACTATAATTTTTATATTTAAAGTGGATATGTTCCTTTTTTTGATGATTATAATAAATAAAATATAAAGTACACTATTTATTTCTTTTTGTCAATAATTTTAAAATACATCCAATATTATAAATTAATATGCTCATTCATTTCTGAATTTTTTTATTTATTGGAGATACAATATGTATTGTTAGCAGGTAGATACTCTTGACCAATCATATCTTAGATGAGTTATTTTCTTATATATTTTATACCCCTCAAAGTTTTTATAAAGTATGCATTTAATCCTCATTTTCAGTATAATATTACATAAACTATGTACTGTAGAGTGTACAAATAGTTCTCACTTGTATGATTTATATAACAATTAATTAATTTAATCAATAAAACTAAATCTACATTCCATTATTATAAAGAGGAAAGTACTTATATTCTAACTTCATAATTTATGATGTGATCGGCTTTGATAATTTATGAATTATATTCGATAGTAAAACCATGACTCACCGTTTATAAGTTGGCATATATGTTGGTTAATTACTTGTACAAATTCGTTAATTCAACCTAGTAATTACCAAATTCGTAAGATCAACTTTCTTGTTGATATCCTTGTTAGTTATTAAATAAAATATGTCATTTATTGTATCTATCATATTCACATATTCCCCTTAGTATCATCTTGACAATTTGACAAGTTTAAATGACACTATCACACATACAAAGACATGCATACTGTTTGTTTGTATCAGAATTAAGGATTTGTTTGTATTCATAGATCGAATTTAATTTTGTAGTTCCAATATTACGAAAACTAGGAGTCTACTAATACTATATCGGGTTTTCAGGTGAGCCTCAACATGAAATTTTCTTATCCAAATTCGAATAGAAAACCAGTTATAATATCGGTTAAGACTGAATAACTGAACTACGTCCAAATAATCAGAAATCAATTGAACCAAACTTATTTGGATTGAGCAGTTTTTCAGTTCAAACCACTTGATGAACACCCTTATAGGGGAAGTAGTTCTATTGTGGAACACATACATCCACACTTTGTTTTTGAACGAATGAGTTGTAAAGAAAAACAAAGTTAAAATAAAACTGCGATCCAACAACTTTGACCATTAATTCAACAGCTAAGTCCACACGGCCACACTCCTAGCGGCTAGCGTGAGAGAACCCTCCAAGGTGAAAATTGAAGACGCTCGTTTATAAGTTTCGACTGCCGTTTAAAATCAAAATAATTTAAGACACTCGAAGTATGAATTTTAAAGAATAGTCCAGAAACGAAAAGTGAAGACACCCATCCTTTCTTTCTCTTCCCAAGTCAAATCAAGTTACAGTATAACATACGGGTTACTGATATATTTACATAAAGACAAAATTAAACAACCCGATTAGGTTAAATATTCAAGATTGTATGACATAAAAAAACACTTTACTATCACATAATCTTGGCCTTTTCTAATACGTGTTTGATACAAGTAATATATTTTTGACATCTTTGCGACTAAATGATAAAATCATAACATCATATTAAGAAGCAAACCAATATGAATTATATCTCTAAAGATGAGATAATTTATAAAAATGATAATCTTTTTCAGAAACTTGTAGGGGGGTAAGTTTGAATAGTGAAAAGTTTGGTGTAACAATCATGAAATTGGACAAAATTGCGTGTAGAAATGTGAGTGGTGGACTTTGCCAAAAATTCTCCAAGACTTTGAACTTTTGAAGCTTGTCAAGACTCAAGATGTCTATGTCACTACACACTAAAATGGATGCATGTACTTGCACCATTTTTGATTTGCTAAATTTTAAGAAATAAAATATATTAGTTTGAAAATTCATTTTTAAAAATTATATTTTATGATTAATAAGTACTATTTATATTTATTTTGCTTGACTGTATCTCAATATGGTCATCATAATCTACAGATTACGGGTGCGAATCCTTTTGTTCATTATTATCTCTAAAAACTGAATGTGACCCTTATGGCTTTTATATATGTTCTAGAAAAAATATTTTGAATATCTATATCTAATAATACAATGATACTTACTTGTTGTAAACCAAATTTGCGTATAACACAGTGATAATTTGTACACCAATTTAAACAGGGTTAATTGTCGAGTAAAGAATAACAAAATTATTCTTTTCGACGTAGACACGTAGACTACCGATTAAACACATTATCATAAAAAAAACCTTAATATTTCAATATAACACATTCAATGGTATAAATATTAACCGGATATTTAAAATCTAAAAAGGTAGCATGTCAAAATCTTGATAAGTTGTTAAATGAAGCTGTCATGGTATGAGTTAAATTGAGAAAAATGTCATTGAAGTAACGTTACATTTGTTAAAAAAACTAACTCATTTTGAAATATCCTTAATATATTAAATTAAAAATAGTGCTTATGTTGAGAGAAAAATATCAGGTTCATATGTCCCTTAATATGTTAAATTGACACAGTAACTTCTTTTGATGAGAGAAAATTTAGTACCCCACATTGAGAAAAATTGATTTTGCGACTTCTTTCACGACAATTAACCTTTTTACAAGAGTCAATGGTACCGTATGCCAAAATATGGCACGAAATAGTGGTAGATGAACCAAAATAAACACATCAAATCTTAATCAATTATAGATTATCCATTTGTTAAACGACGAGATAAAGATAGTCAAGTCATAATGCTCACGGTTAAGGCTACTAAAGTGTGATGTAAGAAATAAGACTTTGAATTCAAACAATTAGTTTTCGTGTTTTAGTTAATGTCCTGTTTAGCCTTAAATTTCATGTGTTCTTCAACCTTTTTGTTGCCACTTTTGTTTAGTCATTCAAAGTAGCAACAACACCCAAACTTTTAAACGTGAATCTTCCATTATTTTCTTTTAAAGTACACGAGTTAGATAATCGTTTAAAAATATGTAAATTCTTTTTTATGTTGATATTAAACCTATCGAATAAAAAAGCCTCGTAGCTTTTTATTATATTTTTTTTCAGCTCAAGTGCACAGATATACAATAATTATACTATAATATTTAGAGTATGCAACAAGGTACTCAGTACTACACTGTGTGAAATGAATTTTCAATTTATTATTATTGTATATATTTTGATGTGTTGTGACGATTTCACATCTTACCTAATACAGTTGGCATACAAGTAATTACTAAAAATTTAAATACAATGTTTATAAATAATAAATTCACAATATGCGATGAAAATTAAATAGTTCGATATAAACAACAAATATGAGCGGAAATATGAGCGTATAAATAACTAAATCTTCACGTACCTAAAAGGTTTGTTTTTAAAACACATGTTACTACTTAGTACTTGCATGTTGCCAAACGAAATGTATGCGGTCTTATATCTATTAATATTTATCGATATTATTATTGTTATTATTTATTTATTTATTTATTGTGAAAAATTCTAGGTCCCCTTGTGTATGTCCAGCTAGGCCAATAAAGGACAACACGGCTCACCTAATTCTATCGTTTACCTAAAAAAAGCCATTCGCTCTTTTTCCCCTATGTTTATTCTCTATAAGAGAAAGAATAGAAGCTTTCCCGCTTGTAGATTAACTTGAAATTAACTGAGCTTGCTTGTTCAAAAATAAACACCCTCTTTTAGTGATTAAAAAAGCATATGATAGGACACATTTTAATTATTATTTTAATTTTAATATATATAATATATATAATATATATATATAGACCATAGAGTCGAATAAATTTATTTGTGTATCTCAACTTGTAATAGTTAGTTAATCAACCATTTAAATTGTTTTAAAATACTTTTTAACAATGGATAAAGTAAATACTTTCTACAGAAAATTTAAAATATCTAATTTAACTTTAAATCTATCTATATATCTTCTATCTAACTAAAAAAGAATAAATAATATCCTATGAGGCATATCTATCTATTTAACAAATAACCTTTTTTTCAATGTGTCATTTCCATATTTTGCTAACAATTTTCCATGTCATTTCAATGTGTCATTCCATACTCTTTCTCAATGGATAATGTCATTTCCTAATTATAAGTACTTACTTCTCTATTTTACTATTAACCAATTTATAATAGATATTCTAGATTTTGCAAGGCAATGTTGCTATAAAAGTAAATATAAGAAGCACTTTTTATAAACTTGATATATATGTTTTTTTATTTATTTTTGTGATTGATCATCATAAATAGAATATATGAAGTTTTTATACAAACTATCATTTAGCTCGTACAATGTGACGATATTAACTAACTTACTTGTTTTGTCACGTACAATAATATGTTTGTTAAATATAATGTCATCTTTAAAAAGTAATACGGCATTTTATATTATTATTTAGTAGATAATGATTCAATTGGTTAAATAATATGTCAGATGTTTCATAAATAGTTATGGATATATTCTCATCGATTATGATCAAGTAAATAATCTATTTATTTATTTTTATATAGAACAAACTATTTACAATTTTGTAAATAGATAATTTTAGTTAAAAAAGTAATGCTTTCGATGTTGTTCTAAAATAGATATGTGTAAACTTGTAATAACAACTTTTATGTTAGAAGTGATTTTCATTTATGAATGTAAAATAGTAAATGAGTAATTTTAACTACCGTTTAAAAATTAAAATTCAATAATAAACATGCTACTGTAGATATGTAATTAGCTTGAAATTGAACGGCAAATAATAATGACTAATACTTTAAATTAAAACATAATTCCCAGTAAAAAAGATGTTAAAGTTTATGTGCTTAACATTGTTAACGAAATTATACGAGTATTTAATTCCGTATTAAACTTTTATTTTATAATTATGATTCTCATTAAATTCAGGGGAGAAGAACTTGCAACAACAGGTAGTTAATAAATGCCGTCACAAATTGTTTGACCCGCCGCCTTGCGTCATTTGACTCACGTGCTCTTTTCAATTTCTATTTCCAGAGCGAAAACTTTTAACTACAATTTGTACATCATGCATGTATCATGCATGTAATATGTAACTTAGTGTGGAATAAATGATTATATTTCTGGAAAATACTAATCTTGTCTTAACCCTCCACTTCAGCACTACCATTCAACTAATCTCCCTTCTAATTCCATGAATCTGGCAACTAATTTAAAACTTTAAATATAATAATCCCTTCTTATGTTATTCACTTTTTAAAGTAGATCCAAAATCCATTTTAGATTGCATGAACTATAGCTAATTATATTTCTTTCTTTATTATTATAATTAATTCAATTCAATGTCCAATTTCTACAATTTCACTTTCATTAAAAGACTAATCAAAAGTTTTAATACTAGTCAAACACTCTAATTATATATTCATGTTGTATGAAATGACCAATGTTCACTTGATAGGTAATTTAGCCAATAAATTGACTAACTAAGTTATAGAAATCATCCAAATGATAACCAAATGTAAGTTTAATAGCTTTCTTCTAGTCAAATTTTTGTTGGTATTCTATATTTACTTCTAATTATTAGTTTCCTTTCAAATTATTGTTTTTCTAATCAAATTATTTTTTTCTAAACTACTACAAACTCCAAGTTCTAAATCTCAATAATCAATTTCACAAATGTCTGTAATGTAACTCCTTTATATAAAATTATTGATTGATATAAAATAGATATATTTTAGTGAACAAAATATAGTGACAACTAAGAATATAATATCCACACTAAAAAACATAAAGGACATTGAATAATCCAACATTATTAATTTAATATATTTTCTAGAAGAACAAAGTTTTCCAAGGGGTATAAAAAGGCAGGGGACTCTGTTTTCTTTGGTCCATCACAATTCACAGAAACCATGGAAAATATTTCATTTATTCAAACTTACAATCCCACCTTAGATTACTCATCAGAGTCCTCATATTCATGGGATGAACTTCTTTTTCACCATAATTCACTTCCATTCAATCTCAATGATTCCGAAGACATGCTTTTGTTCGATATGTTAGCAGCCAATGTTAGCACATCACTGAATGATCAATCATTAAACGATCAATCATCCGAATCCAATTCATCAACGGCGACAATTGTGAAAGAAGAAGAAGTTACATCATTATCCAAAAATGAAAAACCACAAAGAGAAAAGGCGTATAGAGGCGTTAGAAGGCGGCCTTGGGGGAAGTTCGCAGCAGAAATTAGGGATTCAACTAGGCATGGAATCAGAGTTTGGTTAGGAACGTTTGATAGTGCGGAAGCAGCGGCTTTGGCTTATGATCAAGCTGCATTTTCAATGAGAGGTAACGGAGCGGTTTTGAACTTTCCTGTAGAGAGAGTTAAGGAATCGTTACATGAAATGAAATATGGGTTTGAAGAAGGGTGTTCGCCAGTTATAGCACTTAAAAAACGACATGCTATGAGAAAAAAACCGGTTAGTAGAAAAAACAAAAAAGTTGTTTGTTCTACTAATGTTGTTGAAAACAATATGGTTGTGTTTGAGGATTTGGGTGCGGATTATCTTGAAGAATTATTGACTTCTTCGGAAAGTAGTATGTCAAATTCTTGGTAAATTCGATTCGTTTCATTTGTTTAAGTGTTCTCGAGTTTAAAATTTTATAGTATCAAAGTTGGGTACTATTTAGAGAAAGTTTTGAGGGTCTTTCAGAAGGATTCTTGGTGAATCCTCGTACCCTAAAACCTTAAAATCTTGTTTCTTTTCTTTTTCTTTTAATGTATGCATAAACCATGTTTGTATCTTCATCTCTATGTAAATTACAACTTTTGTTATTTATGTTAGACCATTGATCCATTAGTTATGTACACTTGTTTCTTTTTCTTTGACTTGATTCGACAATTAACTAAAATAGTTATGTACACTTGTTTCTTTTTCTTTGACTTGTATTTGATTCGACAGTTAACTAAAAGTAACTAAAAAACGTCATGGAAAAGATCATAAAAGGTTGTGGAGTTCACTTTAAACGATTATTGTAGGAATTATATGATTGCATCATCTATATGTGTACGATGAAGTATGCTTAAAAAATGAGAAAATGTCTGCATTGATACCCTCGTTATAAAAAAGGTAACTAAGACTCTAACAATAAGAGAGCATGACACCACGTCATGTCACATTTTTAGGCGTTTTATTATGTACAAGTCAAAATCGAAAGCAGACAAATGTTTATACGAAGAGTAATTATACTGAATATCATATCATCGATAACTGTAGTACACTGATGTTTTATACTTTAAAACTTAAAACGATCTTTCACGTTGTAAGGTATATAGTCTCTCGTATCGACACTCTCAATCTTTTAGTTGGTAATTTAGTATGCTTATAATATTTATGATTAATAATGTGTCTAAAACTATGCTCAATTCATTTATCGTCAAACATTTTATGACATATTATTTCTTTTCATTTTTTACCTTTAATTTTGTCATATATATATATATAGGAGGGAGTTCAAGGGAGAAAGAAAATTTGGTGGAGAAAGGGGAGAAAAGTTTTTTAACCCTTCGATTCAGTAAAATAACTCTTTGATTCAGTTTTAAATTATATTTATTTTTTATTAAATCATAGTTGTTTTTTCTGAATCATAGTTTTAAATATATATTTTTCTCCTTTCTCCTCCAAATTTTTTTTCTTTTTAAATCCTGGTAATATATATATATATATATATGTATACGTTTATTAAATATATTTTTATACACACAATGCCTAACGGATCATTTTCACTTGATCTTTTCTCCATGTCATACTCTTTAAGCCGTCAAAGATTCTTAACATTAAAAATTGGTTAAATGGTAGATCTCTTTTTTGACACCTAATTTTTAATCGAAATAAAAAGAGACTTATTATTTGTCATTCAATCTTATGACGTGCAAGAATCCTAGGATAGATTTGGGTAGGTTGTGTTGTTACAAATTGCCACTTGTATTATTGGGACAATATTAAAACTAGAAAAAGGTTGAAACTTGCAATCTAGGAGAAATAGTGGGTGTTTGGTCTATTGTGAAATCTAAGTTTTAAAATCATATGTCCCTAAAGGCAATAATTTGAAATCTGGTTATGTTTTTGAGTCCGGCTTAAACAGATTCAACCGGTTAGAATGGGAAGTCAAATGGATCTTTGAATTTTTTATGTTTTTTTTTTATTTTTTACTTTTTTCACTTTCACATTCAAACTTTTAAAACTATAATTATAGATTATGATATTTGAAATGAAACTACTAATTTGAAATATTGTTCTACGTAATTCCGATCGAAAAAAATAAAAAGAAACCGGGTCAATCCGATTCGTTCCGAGCTGAAAATTTAAATTAACCACGCAAAAGTTAACCCGGCTTTAGATCTGGATCCCTGTCCGATCGACCGGGTCCGACAACCCTGTGTAAAGGTTAACTAGATTTTTTTTAGGAACAAATGTGCAAATTTAAACTGTGTATTATGTATTTCTATCGATTATAAAACGTGGGTTTATTGACACATGTCAAAATTAGGATTCATTGAACTTGGTTTATACTTTTAAATGGATGGGTGAGAGTAGTCTCGATAATTCTATCTCACTATGCAAGTTGACAAGTGGACATCATCTATGCTCAAGACAAATGCCTAGAGTTCATTGGGCCATTAAAAACTTCTTCAAACAAAATTAATTTTGATGTATAAGAATAACGTAAAAGTTACTTTATCTTCTTATTATACTTCTTCCAACAAGTTCGCTAATATTTCTTATATACTCCATTTGTTTGATTTTAATCACCCACATTACCACTTTATTTGTCAAAAATAATTGTTCATTCTAAACATTTATTGTTCAGTCATTTACCTATTACGCTACTCCCTTAAATGAAATACCAAATAATCTAACTGTCTGCTTGATATCACATTAATTAATCTTTAAAAAACTGAATTAAAACTAAACACTCCATATGATAACAAAAAATACTGAATTTATGGCTTCATATTGACCAATAATACACTTATTATATACACAAGTAAAAAAAAAAAAAAAGATTGACCAACACCCTTATGCCTCCTTCCGTCTCACATATGACGCAATCATGAAAGACGTAAAAACCAAGACACTTATGTGCCTATGGTATTTTTTTTAGGCAATCTAGGACGGAGCAAAGATGCTCCCTATAAGGCGTGGTCTAAATTAATTTACTGTAATGACCAATTGTCTAGAAGCCAATCACATAGTCTTTAGTAATGAATTCCTTAGACTTGGTCGAGCATTGGTACATCAATCATATCAGCATATTGCGGGTATGGTACATCAATGTCAATGAAGTAATATAATTCATTCCCACTCTCCGAAAAAAATGTGAAGAATTTACAATTTTCATGAGCTTGTAAGACATGTTAAAGTTCAGAGAGAAGGGCTATAAGTAGGCAGTTTGCTATTATTATATGGATTGTTCGCCTTTATATGGCTGGGCTTCGCTAGTATTTCTACATAGTGTAGTAGTTGATCTAAAAAGTCGTATTCCGGCCATCCGTATTACTACATTAAAGTCAAATGTGCTTTAAATGTATCATTCTATAGATTATAAACTTTGTTAATTGCATCTATCTTAACATGAAATTTTATATTGGCAGACGATTAAAATGAGATTGCGAAAGTATGTAATAATAGTGATTGTTGGATATAAAAATTGAGATTGTAAACAATGCTTTTATAGTTTAGTTTATGTTTTTGTACTTGGGTATATAAGACCCAAGTTTGTATGTAAACATCAAGCCTTTTGATAACATTACGTATGTGTGTGTTTATTGAAAGTTAAGTAGTTATCATTTTCTCTCTACTGTACAAGTACAATTCAATCAATAATCATACAAATCACAAACAAAGTTGATTTAGATCTTTACAGTGATAACTAAAAGGTCGTTTGAAATTGCATTTTCCAAAACAGCTTTCACGCTTTCAAAATGATGTTTAGAAAATACATGTACTAATTCACCTCCTTTTGTAGAAATGTGCTCTCTTTTACAAAACGTATTAATTACTTTTTTCCGAACATTTTCGTTTTTATTTATTTCAGTTTTTAGAGCACAATACATATAACCTTTTCAAAATGTAATTTCAAATACCCCTAAATGAATCATTTAATAGTATCTAGCTAAATGTCACAATTTTTCAATTTTATGAGTGTAAGAGTCCTTCACTAACGAAAGAAAATAATTTTTGCATATGTTTTGGTGTAAAAATGAATTATGTCAAATAATAACTCTTTAAAGTTACAAAGTCATTAATATCACTAAAACTCCAAACATAAAATTTTCACTTAAACACTTTAATAATTGAACTCAGATTATATCCTATAATTGAACTCATATTATATCCTATATTTGTTAAAATAGTTAGATAAGAAGATAAATTTAATCACATATAAAGGTTCGTATATTTTAGTGTAATGATAGATCTAGTGGTTACGAGTTTAGTAGTGCAGGAGTGCATATCCGGTTCAGTTATTATATTACGGGTCAACAATAATTGCGAGGTCAAATATGACTAAGTGCTAGAATCAATGAATATGATAACAGCAATGTAAATTCCTATTTTAATAACCGCTTCTAAAATTTAGGAAACCGCTCATAAAATCTAGGAAATGTTTCTTGACATAGAAGCATATCACAAATACAAAAACACGAAGATTTTAATTTTGGTGTCAAAAACATAATCATTCTATGAGTTTTATCCCGAAGTGAATTTCGTGAACCTAGGCATTCGTAGGGTCGAAATATTGCTTTTGGAAAGTGATATCAACACATCTCGCAAAAATTATCTGGATTGAAATCACACCCTATTTACGATAAATTCCCCAACAATCAAAAGCAATATATATATGTTGATTTGAATGGTTGAATTTGTGAAAGCTATGACTTCCAAGTTTGCAAAACTCGACAAGTTTGATGGAATCGATTTTAGGAGATGGCAAAAGATGATGAAATTCTTGTTGACAACACTAAAAGTTGTGTATGTTTTGAGTACACCATGCCTGAAGGCACATGAAGATGAGACTTTGGATCAGACTCGCAGGCAATCAAGTGGGAAATTGATGACTTCATTTTTCGTGGTCACATCTTGAATGGTATGTCTGACTCAGTCTTTGACATATACCAGAATGTCGAATTTGCAAAGGATCTCTGAAATTCTTTGGAGTCCAAGCACATGGCGGAAGATAGTAGTAATCTTAGTACAAATCTTGAATGGTATGTTTGACTCAGTCCAAGTGGGAAAACTTAGCAGGTATAATAGTAATCCTAGTACATATCATTAGTAGGCTATAAGGTCGGTGCTTATGTATTTGAAGAAAAAGATGGATTATTGTTTGCACTATGTGGATTATTCTTTGGTGTTAGAATGATATTGTGATGTGAGTAGGATCACTAACACAGAAGATCACTCTTCTACTAGTGGATGGGTATTGTTTCTTAAGGAAGGTGCCATTTCATGAGCTTCCAAGAAGCAAACTTGCATAAGCAACTCTACTATGAGATTTCATTTTGGCCTAAATATATATCACCTATTTCTACGATGTACAATGGGAATTCTAGACACTTAGGTGTTAGACACAATATGATACATGAGTTAATCACGAATGAGGTGATATCAATTGAGTTTGTGAGATCACAACATAACTTAGCAAACCACTTGACAAAGGGGTTAGCTAGAGACTTGGTTGATAAGTCTGCATTAGGGATGAGATTAAAGTCCATTTAATTTCTAGTGATGGGACACCCAATTCCCTTCTAATGTGGCATTAGAAGCTGAATTAAATGTGAAAAGCCTACACTTAGAGATTGGAGCACATTGTAAATTACATATAATCTCAAAAGGTATGTGCTCGGATCTGCATGAGCTTAGGTTGAAGTATAACTTCTTAGTAGTTCTTTTGAAAAGTGCAGGTGCAAATGCATGATGAAAAAGAGCTACCTATGTTAATATAAAGTGTGGCCGTTTTAAGAAACTTGGGACTTTAGCTTTGTATACATTCATACATGGACATGGACATGGACACAGGGCGTGTATAGTATCAGGATTTAGTTTATGTGTAAAATGGGTTGAAGGGTTCAATTCTTAGAACACTCCGATTATTGAATATTTGAAATGTTTAACGTACTAAGATGATAATTCAATATGTGTGATATTTTCATTTATTCATAAGTTTGTTTGTGTTTGATGATTGTATGCAAAAGGTATTGAACTAAAATGTAGGAGGAATGTAGTATATTTTTAATGAAATGTTGGATTTAGTGGACACAAGTTTGGTGGTGCAGGAATGTGCACCCGACCAAATTACTATATTCTGGGTCAAACATGACTAGTTGACCAAATTCAATAAATATGGTAATCACAATGTCACTTCCTATATTAGTAACCGCTCTAAAATTTTAAGAAACTGCTCCTAAAATCTAGGAAACGTTTCTTGACATAGAAGCATATCACAAACACAAAAAAACACACAGGATTTTGATTTTGATGCTAAAAACAGAATCATTTTTCGAGATTTATCCCGAGATGAATTTCGTGAACTCAAACATCGTGTGGTTAAAATATTAATTTTAAAAATCAATATCGACACAACTTGCAGACATTATCTAATTGAAATCACATCCTATTTGCATCGATTCACAACACATAGCTGGTCTATTAGTAAATGTATATCTATCAAATCAAAAAATTTAAATGCGGAGTATTAATCAATTGAGATATGTATAATATAAAGTGTATTACAGTAAGTATTAACAACGTGAATTTAGTACTTATATTTAGTTAATACTTGATAAATAATGTATGAATATTGTTCCTAAACTAGTTAATAGATTCTTCCTGAAGTGTTGGAAAAAGATCACATTTATAAAAATTATATTAATAGTTAATTATTGCAGTTATAATTTTAACAACTTAAACGAATTATAAGACGGATCCAACACTAGTGTTGTTTTGTTTGTTGTATACGTTTATCAACAACTATATATATATATATATATATATGAATGAATTAGTCGGAATCTCATGCAATGTGGTGGTTATGGTTATGAAAAGAAAATATAATAATAGTCGATAATAATAGTTGTCTTAATGATAATGATCATAAACTTTTATTTCAATTTCATTCACACTTTATGTTATCATAATAATTATATTTTAATTATGAAACGTCCGTCATCTTCTTTACATCATAATATAAGCGTCAATTTATAGGGGAAACTACTCAAATTACATTTTTCTACATAAGCATCTCTATAAACATACAATATCTAGCTTTTAATATGTCTTCATTAATGTTCATCTTTCATTTATTTCTTTGCGCAACTCTATCCGATTAAACCTGAGATATATGTAATAAATGTTTAAGTCTAATGGCTTAGTGAGCTCGTGCATTTTTGTATTAAAATACCACACGCAATGATGCCATGACAATATCAAAATACATATCGAGATCTCATCGTTAATGTGTAACCAAGCCATAACTCTTTATCTTTAGATCAAATCTTAAAGATATGGATCCCATGAACTGAACAACGGAAGCCTCGCGCTAATCCGTGTTAAAATGTGAATGCATAGAGGAATCGAATCCTCCGCCCGTTACACATTAACCACACATAATATATATATAAATAAAACACATGCTTGAACATGAACGTGTACATACCATGATAATGAATGTATGTACATAATACTTGTGAAATACACACAACACATCAAGCACGTACATATCATATATTTCAGTTTTCGTAAACAACACAAGAGAAAGAATACTCACATCGCACTAATGCTCAAGTTTAGTTCCTAAACCGTTATGACATCATATATTTCATTCGTTTAGTCACATGCTCCTTGCTTAAAACTTGTAAGATATGCATCACTATTTGCATCATAAGCTTCACTTATCTCAAATTATAAATTACTTATTATTAGTACATGTAGAGAACCGTACATATTTAATGTAATCTATACTATTATGTAATACATTTCAATGTTTTTTTTTAAGATAGATTTTACTATTTTACCCTTATAATTAGTAAGAGCATTTTTAAAATATATAGAAGTGACTAACATGCCCCTACATTTATTAAATTATCATTAATACAAGCATTATTAAACTATAAACTAATTAATGTGTGACATTTAATTATCATTACACAAGCATTATTAAACTATAAACTAATTAATATGTGACATTTAATTATCATTAATATAAGCATTATTAAATCATAAACTAATTAACATATCACAATTAATTTTAACTTAAACTTCTCTACATCCATACTATTATATAATGCATTTGAGATATACTTTTTAAGATATAAATGACTACATATAAGAAATTTCGAAAAAGACATAACTTTTGAACCGTTAGTAGTAACTAGACATGCCCAATTATGAACGGAATGGTTGGGATGAGATGAAAGCGTTTAATCAAGGTTGGGACGAGTAATTCAAATTTTTGATCAAGTTTTAGGATTACTCGAAACCATCTATCGCAACTAGCAACCCAACCATCGCGTTTGCAATGACATCTTATGATTTAATTTTGAGTTATTTTTTTACAAGATTTTATGATAAATTGTTAAAAAACTGATTTTTTCCATTTACAAAACAGTATACTTTGTGTATTATCATATGGTTATGAATTTTTAAAATGTTTCAGAAAACACAATACTATACATCGAATGAATATAAAACTAATAAACTGTTCCCGCTGCATTGCGCGGGTATTCTACTAGTAAAGTTAGATTGATCTTGCTTTATATAGAAAAACTATGCTTGATCACTAAGACCATAAACAACGGTACGTTGGTAGGGGAAACGATGCACGTCGGCCGACCGACAACGTTGGCACCGGCGCATCGGTTGACTGCATCGGTTTCTTGCGTGGGTTTGGCGACGAGGAAGAGAGAGAATGTCGGTTTTTTTGTGGGGCCATAACCATTTCTCAGCCACTCCTATGTTATTCTTTTTTTTTCTTCTTCATTTCAGGTAAAAAAAAGGGGCTGTGGAAATAGGGAAGAACCAAGAAGAAAAAGAAGAAGAAGTAAGTAGGGTAGTGGGTAACAGACTTGTGGGCTTGCATTTTTAAATGTGGGTCTTCATTTTTAAATATATTTGGGCTTGCAATTTCCTTGTATTTGAGCTGTATATATTTGGGTTGCATTTTTAATATTTAATTTTAATTAACTAATATAATGTTTTATTTTACTTAATGTAATACTTAATTTTAATTAATTAATGTAATATTTTTAATTGAATTAAATTATTTTACTTAAATGTTTGTGGGACTGAGAAACAAAGTGACACGTCAGGGTTGACAGGGGTATGTCAGTTGTGTGTCAGTTTAGAAGGTGTTGTTGTGACACTGACGTGTCTCGACTGACACGCTACTGACACCTCTCTTGTTGGGAATGGTCTAATAATTTGGTAAATATTTAAGTTGTACACCTTAGCTAGTCTAAAAGAATGACAGTGCTCATAGGTGGCTTAATCATCAAAAATTTAGTGAGTAAACTATTGATGACTCGTGATATCATATAAACTTGGTCACTAAGTTACTCTATTAACCATATTGTACTTATACCTCATGCTTCTTGAATAATACCTATAGTGACTAATTAGTTATATATATTATATCAAAATACATCTTTCTCTATAAAGTATGTATTTTTATATTTACTAATATACTCGTAATATATATCTACAAATCGCTTATCATTTTCTAGTAAAGTACTTTCATTGCATAAATTTTGCATATAATATTTACACCATTTCTTTACAAGTTCTATTAGGTAATTATAATCTGAAAAATTGGATCGTTACAAATTATTATTTATTTTATATTTTAAATAAAGATAATTATAAAATGTATAAACTCAAAGAATTAATTAAGTATATATTGATTTGATTTTTTAGTATCTATATTTATATTTATTTATTATTGAAACGAATATAAATGTAATTTTTAATCTTCCAATTTTTAAACATTAAATCTTACAGACTAAATATTTTATAAAAATTTAAGATAAGATAAGACTAGAATATATATTCATATCCAGATAAAAGTTCAAATAAGAATGCTAAAAAAGTAGAGAATGGGAGAACCAATAGTATTGCTCCATTTCAAATACCCATTTCCACCTTTTTTTTCAAAATTAAATATCTCACACACGTCAATAAATTATAAAAATTACATATTCGGAATCAGCGTCATTTTATCTTTAATTAGAGATCCTACAAGCTATACTTTCAACGAATTTTTTTTTTCTATTTTTTAATGGGTTTTAAAAATTCGTAATGTTAAATCACATGTGATTTAAGCACTAAATAATAATCACACGCGATAAATCTTCAATCACATGTGATTTTAAATAATAATCACATATGAATTATCATATACAAGTAAGCTAATCATCAAAGATCAATTTTTAATTGAAAATCACATGTGATTTAACATTACCAATTTTAGATTTTTATCATAAATCACATGTGATTATATTTTTAAGACTCACAAAAAAAAAATTCGTCAGAAGTATAGTTTGTGAGATCTCTAATTAAAGATAAAATGACGTTGATTCCGAATATATAATTTTTATAATTTATTGATGTACGGTTTGTGAGATATTTAATTTAAAAAAAAAGAAAGATGAAAATGAGTTTTATGATAAAATTGAACAATCCTATTGGTTCTCTCATTCTCTATTCTTTTAACATTTTTATTTGAACCCACCCCTTATATCCAACCCTAATTCAAACTCTTTTCTTTTATTTTATTCACAAGAATAGATAGATACACTTGTGTGTCATACACTATATTAAATGGTGAACTGAAACTTCTTTCGTTGTTTTGTGAATTACGTTAAAGTAGTAATTCATCGAACAATCGGTACGTGATCTATTAACTTTTTGTCTTTCTTAATTAATCATTATTTTTTTGCAATCACTTTGCTATGTTTTGCCATCTATGAATGGCATGCTTGGATCGGGTATCAAAAAACATGAATGTAGTTTCTAATCTGCGAGGTATATTATTTGTATTGGTCACATAACATAAATATTGGATGGCAATTATGATTTATTTGAATTCATTCAATTTTTTATAGGGTAATGAAGTTTCTGTCATATTCTTGTTTAGATTAGATTACAATGTTACAGTCATTAAAAATTGATACATGTTTTTTAAAGATCAATATTTGTATTCGAAGATGGCATCTAGTGGAAATTTACAAGTTTTTAAGGCACTTGATCGTGCAAAACCTCAATGGTATCACTTCACTGCAATAGTAATTGCTGGAATGGGCTTTTTGACTGATGCTTATGATCTCTTTGACACTAAAATGCTGGGCCGGATTTACTACCACACAGGCACACACCGGCTAGCCCAAGCCCGGAAGTTTACCATCGAACATTTCTGCCGCCGTGAACGGAGTTGTCCTTGTGGGAACCCTAGCGGGCCAATTGTTTTTCGGGTGGCTCGGGGATAATTGGGAGGAAAAAGGCTTATGGTATTACATTAATGCTCATGTGTCTTTGTTGGATTGCTTCGGGCTTTTCGTTCGGGAGTAACCCGACTATGGTTATGTCTAATCTTTGTTTTTTCCGGTTTGGCTCGGGTTTGGGATAGGTGGTGATTACCCGCTCTCGGCGACAATTATGTCCGAGTATTCGAATAAGAAAACCCGAGGAGGGTTTATCGTGGCCGTGTTTGCAATGCAAGGGTTTGGGATATTAGGAGGCGGGATTTTTATAATTATTATTTCGTCGGTGTTTGATGCCAAGTTTGAGGCTCCGAGTTATGAGATTGATCCGATTGGTTCGACCGTTCCCGAGGCCGATTACACGTGGAGAATTATTCTAATGAGGGGAGCGGTTCCCACGATTTTCACTTATTATTGGCGGATGAAGATGCCCGAAATAGCTGGTTACACCGCCTTAGTGGCGAAAAGCGCTAATAAAGCAGCCGAGGACATGTCAAAAGTTTTGCAAGTGGAGATCAAACCCGAGCTACAGAAGATTAATCAAGACGAGAAGTCGGGTAAAAGTTTCGGGCTTTTTACTAAGGAGTTTCTAAAACGACAGCGGTGGCATTTACTTGGAACTACAACCACATGGTTTTTATTTGATATCGCTTATTATAATGAGAACTTGTTCCAAAAGAATATCTTCACCGCCATCGGGTGGATCCTAGCCGCAAAAAGATGAACACAATTCACAGGTTTTACAGAATCGCTAGAGCCCAAACACTTATCGCGCTGTGCGGTACTGTACCCGGATACTTGTTTACCGTGTTTCTTATTGATAAAATCGGGCGTTTTAAAATTTAACTACTCGGGTTTTCAATGATGACAATCTTTATGTTCACATTAACAGTCCCTTACAACCACTGGACTCACCCCTAAAACAACATTGGGTTCGTTGTGTTATACTAGTTAACTTTCTTCTTCGCCAACTTCGGGCCAAATGTTACCACTTTTGTGGTCCCGGCTGAGATTTTTCCAGCCCGTTTGTGGTCAACTTGCCATGGTATTCCAGCTGCATCGGGCAAATTATATTTGCCTCAGAATCAAGATCCGGCGTTTGGGGACTTTGTGCACGTTTATGGTGCCCGAATCAAATGGGAAGTCTCTCGAGGAGATGTCTGGAGAGAATGAAGACGAACCCACAGTAGTCGTTTCACAAGTTTAAGTCGAACTGCCGATTCTTTCCTTACTTAACATTAGTTCATTAGTGGGATCAAGATTTTTGGGATCATAGACGTAGATTCTTGTTTTTTTTTTCTTTTTGTTAACTGAACTCATTTCTGTTTAGAGTTTTTTTCTTGGTAAAGATTGTTTGAGGATTATGTTACTTTAATGAGATGTGGAGTTGAATTGTATTGCAATTGTTTAATATCATTGCCAAATTTATGTTTAATGCCATATGTATATAGCACTGGTGAGTAAGCGTTATATTGTTGATGTTTTCTATAGTGTTTATTTAAACCGAGTGGTACGAGAAGGGCCGTGATCACGGCCCATTATAGAATACAACAACTGGATTTATCAATCAATTTATTTATAAAATTTGACTGAACTTTTGCTTATAAATTTTTTGAATAATTTCTATCGAATTGATTAACAAAATAAATTAACAATAGGATAAGAAAGAGAATTATGATATAGAAAGACAATACATAAATTAATTATAAATTATAAATGATGAATAAGATCTTATTGAGAATTTTTATACACATATTAGTTAACTTATATAAATATTTGCTCTTAGCATTTACTACTATTTATCAAACAAAATAAAATATGAATATTTATTAAAAAATTTAAAGATAATATGTTTAACTAATCCAACTAAGCACTTTCGTTTTAATATTGGTTTCAATTTTTTAACAAAGTAATTTTACTTGAATTTGTAAAGAAAATATACTTAAGTAGAATCGAAATCAAAAAAGAATGAAATATTCGGTGAGAATGAAAGAATTAATGAAAGATGTTCATTTGTAAGGATACAATAGTCATTTTAATAAAACTCCAAATTTCCCCACATTTTAAAGAATTAAATATCTCAAAAATGGCTAGACAATTTTTTATTTTTTTTAAATTGCACCTTATAAATTAGCGTCTTTTTCTCTTCGATTAGACATATCACATAGTATACTTTTGATATATATATATTTTTTGTTTTTTATGGTTTTAAAAATTGCACAATATTATATCATATGTGATAGTGCGTATATCCCATGTAATACCGTGTAATATCGCATATGATTATAACCGAGTTTTTCTTCCCAGATTTCAAATTGTCTAATAAAGCTATTCATATGTGACTATAACTTGTGATTTAATATTCGCATATGATAAAAGCTAAAATCACATGTGATTAAACACCAAACAATAATATATATTTATGATCACGTTTTACTATAATTGTATTCACATTTGATAGTAGGTGTAATCTAATGTGATATTAGTTGGAGTCATATATGATAAATAGTTCTATGTTTAATATTTACATTTTAGTATTTATACAATCACATTTGAATATAAAACCAAAAATTTAATATATGAGATTAAACATCGATCAATAATAGTTGTTATCGCATATGGAAACAGTGTCATTGTTGACCGTGGCTTTTAAACCAACATGTTCGTCTTCATCATCGTCATTGGTATATCGAACAGTATACCAGAACTCCATCAAATAGGGTATGTAGATAGGTGCTGGGTCATTTGTGAAACTAGGGTTTATCGAAGATTTTGGGAGAGAAAAGTGATTTGGGAATATGAAAAAAGTGGAACGAAAAGTAAATGTTAGGTGTTATATTACGGTGAGTTGTGATTGGTATATTTGAAAGGAGAGAGAAGGTAAGAGAAAGGAAAATGGAGAAGTTGCAATAGTTCCCAACAATTGTCATATCAAAAGGCAATCATTTTAAAAATATATATATAATATATATAAAGATTACTTTGAGATGAAGAAAACAAATGTTTTATTAATGAGAATAAATCATAGAAGAAAAACAATTCTGATTAACGGTTTCGTTTTGAAAACATTTAAAGACATAATAAATCTTGATAAGATAGAGGTGCTCACTGTTATGCTTTCATTGATCGATCAATTAGAGAGAATAAACAGAGATTACATTTAGCTGAAAAGACTTGATAGGATATGCATATGAAATTATAAATGCTCATTAGAGTGATCTAGCTGATGCAATAAGTTAAATATCATACTGAGAAGATCTATAAATATCAAGTGAATTTTTAAAACTGTTTAAAAATAATGAATTAGGATAAAATATATAGCTTGTTTAAGTTTTTGTTGATGCAATCAGTTGGAGAACTTAGAAAGACTATTATCCTTGACATAATTCATCATGGTAAGAGGCACTAAGCAATTATGAACACTTCATCAATGATTAATCTCGCTGATGCAATCAGTTGGAGACTAACATGACCGGAGGGTCTAATTATGAATTTGTTCATGACATCCATAGGGTCTTTTTTAATGCCATTAGTTTTTAAACCATTCATTAAATAGTTAGAGCGATTTGGTTTGTGTAAGATTTTTAGTTTTGCTCTCCATGAACAACTCATATTGACAATTTTAGAAGAATACGTCTCTTTTTTATTACGAGGTCAGTTCCCTCATACAGAGTGCATAAAGACTTCTATATTTCTTTGCCATTTTTATATTTGGTGACATAGTGGTAAACGTATGGTAAAGACATGACTAAAAAGGATTGAAGTTTAACATTAATGTCTACCAACATTTTGTCCTTATTAGACCATTGACTTATATGTTTAACTATACTCATAGGAGTTGTGTCATCATTACTACCACTAGTAGTAGAATTTCTTTCAAAAATTGTGTGAGGAATATTAGGGCCTTCATTCAAGATTTTAATTAGAAGTGGATCCTGACCCCTTAAGAATAGAAGCATACGACATTTCCACATTTGAAATTGATCACCATCGAACCTAGGTGGTTACTCCTTGGAACCATTTATCGATGTAAAAGTTTGTAGCTTCAAAGGTAGGGTTATTAGTCATAGTAGATCTATATACTAATTATCCAATCTGCTCTTATACCAATTATTAGTCCATAATACTGTATTAAGTCAACTAGTAACAAGTTATGTAATTGTAGAAGGAGGGTTGAATACATTTATTTTTGAAGCTTAAAGTTTTATTTGAATTAATCAAATAATAACTTTACAATTGTTCATTGTGAAATTAAGACAAATAAAGTAGTCTAAGTAAATAATACTTGATGACAAACTTAACTTAAATAAGCCACTCGGCTAAGGAAGTTGATGACTATTAGTGATTCAACATTTACTAAAAGTGTAGGTACAATGCTTACTGACAAGCAGGAGTGACTATTCAAATAAAGGTCGAAGTTAATGCAAATTATGGACATTCAATACGATTATTGAGGTGAGTATTAATAGTGTCATAAATACTTGAATTGATGCTTTAAATCTTAACACATGTCTAAACCGTATTGGTGAAGGTTTAATGCAACTTCCAATGTTCTGAATGTGACATGACATCATAGGAATAATATTTGCTAGTGACTTTATTCCTAGGATTCAAATTAATAATTTACTTATTCTATAAAGTAATATAAGCGGGTGTACATATCGTTACACAATATATATTCAACCATGATATACGTTTACGTGTTAACCTTCTTTAGTACATTGGATTTTTGTCAAACCCAATGTACTTGCTATATAATAGCCCGATCCGCTGGATCTATATATAGATGAGAACACCAAACTGCGCTTAAGCGTTGACTCCTCTCTCTTTGTCTTCAATCTTTGACTTGGACAAATGCTTAAGATATTCTTTCTCAGCTTCAGACTCTTGTAACTTATTGTTGGAATTAAGTGTCATATTAGTGAGCGATATGAACACCAGATATTTAAAGTTACATAAGGGCTCGCTGCTAACATATCCAGGTACCAATAAACTTAAGTTTATATTCTAGGTTATAGAAAGGTTCGCTGCTACATGTGCAACGATCAATAAACTAAAACTTATATCCTAAGAGAATAGGTCTCTGCTAACATATACATCGACCAATAAACTACTTAAGTTTATCTTTGTCATATATAAATTACATAAGTAGGGTTAGAGACCCAACAATCTCTCAAATTTATTTGTGACAAATAAATGAGAAAAGTCTATAATGTTTTACTTAGAGTTCATTCTTTTAGTTAGGTGACCCTGATTTGATTTCTGTTTGGTTCTTGTGCTTCATAGTAGTTTATCCTCATATATTACAAATATTAATCATCATATCGAGAAAACTTGATTTATATTTCCACAAACAAAACATTCATACATTTTGATTTAACAATTTAGTCTTATTAATCAGTGGTTCCGTTTTGATTTTTCTATTAACCGTCTAATTTGGGTTGGTTACAGTTAATCACACCAAATCGAACCAAATTAACCGCCAAACAAATGTACCTAAAATTTTATTTTTTCATATTTATATTTATACTTAAATAAACATAGGATTTAAAGTGTCTATCTTTTATAAGACTAAATTACAGCGTCTATCTGTTTCTCTCAAATACTAGCAGACTAATTCTTCATCGTTTGTTTTAACGTTCCACACATACAGATAAAGAGTCGTTTCACGAATTTCATAAACACCGATGTCAACGATAAATGACAGTCGATGTCTTACAATCAAAAGTAAGGTGTTTTATATACATTCAAAGTTTTTTGTATTTTTTATTTATTTTGTCATCGTGTTGCATTTGTCTTTTTCAAATTTCAATCAATTGTTAATCGTTAACCTACCCATTACCGTCCAATTAACCGATAGGCGGTTAATGAATAGCCGATGAGTTTGATTTTTCATTAACTAACATGTCGATTATGGTTAATTTTTTCTCTCAATCTACCCATAACCAACTCATGCTTATCCCTGTCAGAAAGTTAACTCGTTTACGCCTTTACAAAACTTTAGGGTCGGTATTGTAAATAGTTAAAAGTAAAGTGGGGCAAAAGTAGCACTTTTTGAATTTCCATGGTGTTATTTAGACCAAGTATAAAATGCCCACCGGAGTTTGCTACCGTAAATCACTATCCCAATCTTACCGGCGGTATAATCTAATCTAAAAGTTTGCTACCGGCGGCAGTCCGTTTTCTGATTATGAATTCCATGAATTTTCTGGTCCGTCCGTCATTTCACCAAATTCCATCTTTTAACTTCTCGTTGTTGTAAATTTTAGTGTTTGCTCATATATTTCGTTACAGGAAAAGATCAAATTGCTGAAAAAAGAACCTGGGATTCCGTCGCCGGAAGTAGTGCCGGTGACCGTCTCATGGACTGAGACCTCCGACACCCTCTCCCGCCACTTCCAATTTCAACCCGACGGCCAACTTTCCGTCAGTGTTTTTCACTCCTTGTACCTGTTTGACGAAATGCCACACCCAAATTTTAAGAAATTAGGGATTTTTATTTTATTTAAGATAGCTGAATGTATTTTGTTTTTTGGTATAGGTGAAGGTGGTTAATGATTCAAGACCAATTATTCATAAAGTTTCTGAGTCTTTTGTCAATACTTTTTTCCCTTCTGGTTATCCATATAGGTGAGTTAAAACATACATACATAAAAACACATTTTATGCTAATTTGTTTCTCATAAGGAGGTTAATTGAAATGTCATTTGCGCAGTGTTAATGAAGGTTATCTTAGATACACACAATTTCGAGCGTTACAACACTTTACAAGTGCAGCATTATCTGTGTTATCAACTCAGGTTGTGCTTCTGATACTTGAAATACATCCACATTTTTCTGTTTATTTAGACTATTGGGATTTATTGATTGATGTTACATCTTTGCAGTCGCTATTATATGCTGCAGGATTGAGACCTACACCAGCACAAGCAACGGCCGTTAGTTGGGTGAGAACGAGTTCTTAAATCTGCCAACGGTTTGGATACATTTTATTGATTCTGTTGGTGTCGAACAGATACTTAAGGACGGTATGCAGCATATGGGAAAGCTAATATGTAGCAATTTAGGTGCAAGAATGGATTCTGAGCCCAAACGTTGGCGGGTTTTTGGTTTAAATCGTTCCAATATACATATGTATTTCTTTGTTTACATTATCACTGAAATACTTATTTTTGATGGACCTTTTGATTTGTAGCCGATGTGTTATATGACTTGGGCACTGGTTTGGAAGTTCTTTCCCCGTTATGTCCACAATTGTTTCTTGAAATGGCTGGACTTGGAAATTTTGCGAAGGTATATTGGCGGTTCATCATTTTTCTTGCATGTTTACATGATTATTATAATGTTTATAACAATAACAATTCTTATCGTGTAATTTGACAGGGAATGGCAACGGTTGCTGCAAGAGCAACAAGATTGCCGATCTATTCTTCATTTGCCAAAGAGGGAAATCTTAGTGACTTATATGCAAAAGGAGAGGCGATTTCTACTGTGTTTAATGTGGTTGGATTGGGTGCAGGGATTCAGTTAGTTTCTACAGTTTGTTCATCGATGCAAGGAAAGGTACATTTCGTTTTCACTTTGCATGTCTTGCTAACAAATTGTAAGTTATTTGACATATTCACACAAGATTTGGGTATTCTAATATCTATTTTCTTTGTGGCAGATGATTGTTGGATCTTTGCTTTCTGTAATACATGTTTACAGTACCTATGAAGAAATGCGAGCTGCTCCTATTAACACGCTTAATCCACAGCGAACTGCGTTGATTATAGAAGATTTCTTAAAGGTTGGTATAACAAATGATATTCAGGCGTTGCTATAATTACTTTACGTATATCTATATCAATGAACTTGATTACTCTATGTTTAAAGGACCTGCAACCGTGACGATTCCATAGGTTGATAAAAATTTGATTGTTAACTCATTAAAATATCCCTCAATAATGTCAAATCAGAGGGATTTGTGGACCGAAATTGTTCTATTTTATCTTTAATGATACTAATAGGCAAAGATGTAAGTGTGGGTTGAAACTTTAGTTTGACAATGAACTACATAAGTATCGGGTTTAAAATAATGTGGAGCAAAATCAATTTGTTCTTATAGTATAATGATGGCTAATGGACAGAAGACGTAAACGGAACATACACATCTGGTCAAGTGCAAATGTTCTTGCTATCTGTGAAATATTGAAAAGTCAAAATACCCCTCGTTGATGACAAAATAGAGAGATCCTATTTGCCAAAATATATTAATGTATATTTAGTAGTGGCGACTAATAGACAGAAAGAGTTACGCTTGATTCAAATGATTAATTTAAATCTTGTACTAGTAGTTAAATACCGAAATACCTATAACCATAAGATTGAGGCATTTACAGTGATTTGATTTGAACCTTGTAAAATAGAAGTATACATTCTTTCTTGCATTTAGTTATAGCCTTATAGGTGGCATAATAGGCTGGTCAGGCAGGTTGGTTAAACTGTTTGGTCCATTTTATGTGTAAGTAAATTTCTTTATTTTGCCAGATTGATTTGGTAATGATGAATTGTAACCCAGTTCGACCCGAACTTTATTGTTCAGACAGGAAAGGTATCAAGTCCTGCAGACCTGAGATACAGAGAAGATCTTCTTTTTCCAGGGAGAGTAATAAAAGAAGCTGGAAATGTCAAAGTGGGACGAGAATTGCACAAGGCTATGAAGCCTTCAAGGCTTAAACAACTCAAAGAAATATTTCCAGACGAGAAATTTATTTTGAACTTTGGAAACAAATCAACTGACATGGTATTGGAGCAGAATGCTAGTGGTGAAGACGCGTTACGGGGGTGGCTGGTGGCGGCCTATGCCATTCCGGCAGTTAACCCGGATGTAGAAATGTTAGAAGAGGCATATGAAAAGATGAATACAGTGATGCCTATATTGCTGTCTGAACTACAGGCAAAAGGATGGCATACTGATCGTTTTCTAGATGGAACAGGTAGCCGTTATGGCTTCTAGTTTTTGTGTATTTATTCAAGGTTTTTGTTGTAATTAGGCTTATATGTATATGAATATCTTAGGCCAAATTTTAATTTAGAGTATGAATTTGGTTTGGATGGTAGTTGACACTAGTTAGAGTGTAGGGGCCCTTGGGTTCTAACGTTTGCCCGCTGATTGAGCCTTCTGTTTCCTGAAGAGGCTGCTCTTAAAATTCTACATGACTGCATCTATTATCTTCAAGTCTAGAGCGATAAGTACTACTCATTGTTAAGAGGATATAATACTGATTTTTACAGATTAATGAATTATAGATGTAACGGTTTGTCTGGACAATTTACTCGGTTAAACTACGTTAATTGTGTCATTTAACTGGTTTAAGCCAAAACTTGCACATCCCTATTGACCAGAATTATGGTCGCAAACTCAGATCTTAGCTTGCCTAGAAGACAAATACATGTACATGACTTGAATATTTTTCTAATCGCTAGAGTAAAGTTATCTCAAACTCGATGGAAGCTTGAATTCACACGTACAGCTTTTGTACTTGAACAACAACTAAATTTTAATCCTCATCTAGCTAAGAGCAACTTTTAAAACCACAAAAGTGAAGTAATCAATTTTGCAATATGACAACAAAAATTTACATGCATAACAAAAGGGTCATAGGTTATCTTATTTATTCGAACAAGCGACATGACAAAACAACCTCAACCTCTCTCCCTTATTTAACATGCATTGATGAAGTCGATCATAATCAACCACATACAACACTTTTTATTCTTAAGAAACTCGAACAACCAACTACGACCTTACTCCAACTTCCTACCATATGACATTGCTTGTGGGCTAAACAACACAGTTTCTTCTCTATTGTACTTAAGTCTTTGTGCCTCTTCCCTCGACATCTGGTACGCGTTTGAGATAACGTCCACAGGAAACGCCCTCATGGCGGAGTTCTTTCCAGCCAACGTGTTGATCATTGCGTTGTCGCTGGTTCTAAAGGTTATATACTTGCACCCTTGTTGACCGGCTTGTTTCACTACTGCGAAGTTTTGTGGGACCACCACGAGCTGTCGTTCTTGGAGTTGGTCGTTGAACACTTCTTGACCCTGGTCGTTTACTATTTGTAACCTCATGTTACCGCTTGTCACGTAGATGATGTTGTGAGCGTTCATTGTCCAGAGTGGTGCTACTATACCATGCTGCAAATGATTATCAATAATTTTAGTTCTATCAGTGATTGGAAAAATATCAGAATAAGTAACTCGCATCAACTAGCACTAGTTTGATGTGAATCTTTAGGAGTAATTCATTAAATTGGTTAGATCTAAACTAATAACATACCATTCGTATGATCTCACTATATACATACGTACGTACATGCGTGCATACAGATACACGTATATCAATTATAGATGGCGTAAAGTTGTCATTCTATTTGTATTATAAGCGAGTTGAAAACTCGACATCAATAACTGTAAGTGCAAATAAATGTAATAATTCATAGCAATTTCCACGTGTAATTAAGTGCATGTAGAGCATTTGAAATATCTCAATTTTACACACTTTAACAAATAATGTAAGACTTTGTCAATTTATACACACTTGTAAACGCTCCAGAACGTCTACATTTCACGTAAAAAAAGTGTAGAAAAAAAATGTAAAGGGTTAAATAAATTATTAATTTCAATATATTACCTCGTAGAGGACACCGCGCTCAGCGCTAAGTTGCAAAAACTGGAGAATGGGGAACTTGAAGCTGTTGAGATTTGTGCACCTTCCAGCTTGTGGGTTATAGAAATCGGCTTTTGAAGGTTCATCGATGTTCTCCCGGAGCTTCATCGAGCAGATAGTTTCCTCGAACCCATTGGCTGTACCACGTCCAGAACGCTGCTCTTGTTGTTGTCCTTCGTGGCCTGCTGGACGGACAACCTGAAGACCTCTTTGCACCATGACAATATGTCCTCTCTGGTCCTCTTCACATCGGAGCATCTCAGCTGTCTCTCGGTCAACATTAAAGGCTTCGGCAATGATTTCGACATCAAATCCTTGGAAAATGTTGTTGGAACCCTTTTGTTGTGCTAGGCTTTGTTGAGGTCTTCCCCATGATCTTGGTCTTCCTTGTAGTTGTTGCTGTTGTTGCGAGTTTCCAGCAAGGAAGAATCTCTACAACAAGAATACTTAAAAGTCGGTACCGAAACTTGAACATTTTCATTGGGAATAAACACTTATTTTCTCGTACCAAATTACTGAAATCGTTGGTAATTTCAATTTTTTCTGCTACGTACTGATAGCTCATCAATCAACATGATTAAGTTTCACGTACATGTATATAATATTTAAGATTTGGTGTGCCAATGTTTTCGCTCTAAAAAGATATATTTACGTATTTATCTATAGAATTGTGTCCTTTTTGGTGTTTTATTTATTTATATATCTACTTACTTGGTGTTCATTGCCAAGTTGGTTTTGAGCATTGGTGCTATCAAGTAAAGCAACAATAACAAGTTCATCTTGTCCATTATTGTAAAGCCAATGTGCGGCTCCAGTGGGGATCGCCACCATATCGCCTTGAATGAAATGGTGAATCTTCTGGTGGCGATCCTCAATAAGACTACCTCCTTGACTTCCTTGAAATTGTTGTTGTTGAGATACTTCAAATGTCTCCGGGCAACCAGGTAACATCACTCCTTGAAGACCCTTTCCTATATGACAAACACAAAATGAGTACGACTTAATTACAAGATTTATATTCATATACTAATCATGAAAGTATTTATGCACATACCATCCAAATACTTGAATATTTAAAGGTTACACAACTTAATGTCCAAATCCACATGTATAAACTTATCAAGGAAATGTAGAAGTACCCCCATCAAATTAATTTTTGTGTCACACTAAGTCGTAATATTATGTATTTTTGTTGTTTTATAGCTTTAGATGTGAAGATACCCCAAAGTTATAGTTGGAACTCGTCCCTCAATTTTATATTTTATAGAGTACCTCGCAGGGTATATCGTGGGTGTAAGTATGCAAGATGTGTACTAATAGTAGAGTCTCTATGCAAACTTGTGCATGGCATGCATTGCTATAAATGAAACCAATCCATACTTAAATGGTTGTAATATACTTTTAATAATTGGGTGGCTTTTGTTTTTATGCAACTTTTCTTTAAAATAATACTTGATTGGTCTTTAAATATATACTATATGAACCTTTAATGTAATAAGGTACCTTGTTCAACATAGAAAAGGATAGGAGTGTTTGTATAGGACGGCAAAAGAAGTCCTTGCGGTTGAATCGTATGACGAATTATCTCAACACCGGCACACTGGAACTGTTGTTCATTGGAATCAAAGAACTCGGTATAACCAGCTTCAGATTGAACTCGTTCAACCGGTTCAAGAGCATTGAGTCTTTGAATCATACACTCACTATTCTGTTGGAACAATGGTTGCTGATACTGGCGAGCAATGCATCCATGGATGAGTAGCAAGAAGCTCAAAGAAAGAAAGAGTTTAGCCATGGTGGTTAGTGATGGTGCATGTGATAGGATGGTGGTGCATGATGGTGGGATTTAAAGAAGTGGAAGGTGGCTAGGTGGTTGACACATAAGGTGATGGTGTCAGGAAAAATGGAGCCAAGTTGCAGCTTGCATGGCAAGGGGGTTGACACATAATTAAGGTGAGTAAGGTTGTGGTTTTTTACATACAATGAGCGGCAACGTGTGCATGCATGCATGCATATGTCGTTTAGTTGCATGACTCATTTGGTTTTTGTTGTCTTTTAGCTATTCATTTTAATTGTATTTTGTAGTTTGATTAATGTTATTTAGTTTCGTTAACGATGAAAGTGTGATTCCGTCTTAAGATTTGGTTATATACTTTTCTGAACGGGAGCTCATTGAATTGGTATATCCATATATCTTGTAAGGAATATAGTTTAAATACAAAAGTGAATATTATTGATAATGAATTACACCGAAACAGTTATAACAGAAAGTTAACACCACAAAATGAGAATTGAACAAATGACCCGCAACTCTCATAAAACAGGTTGCAATACTGTTTTTGAAGGTTCAATGACCTAAAGTAGCATACTGTTAGAGTTTGTCTGAAAATGCAGTAAAATACACTTGTTTGTGTGCGTGTAAATTGGAAATGCAATGTGTAAAACGAAGTGATCAATCATAGTCATTAAGATACATCAGTTAGAGTTTGTTTGATCACCTCTACTATAACTGAAAGCAGCAAAAACTGTTATGGAGAGAGTACTCTCAATATGACATTTTTAATACAACTTACTTTCGGTTATCCAATCTACATGTTAAACAATAAATAAATTATTTAGTTATTATAGTTACTAGTTAAAGGAATGTTTAATCAATACAAATAGAAATCCATCCACGTACACATGCATGATCATACCTAAAATAGATTCAAGAAATGTATTGCTTTATTTTGGAAAGAGTTAAACTTAATTGCTACATTATTGTAAAATCAATCAAATTATATAATATTTAGAAGACACCGATACAAGTTTGTTTGATATTTATCCGACATGAATTATATCAAACTAATAGAGTACTGTCTCAGAAGTAAATACAAAATATAATGATTGTTTTTTAATAATAAAATAAAGATAAAACATTAAATAAAGGAAAACTGTCTTGAAGTAGAAAGTTATAATATTCGTCATAACTTGTTTGATGTTTGTTTGAAAAAAAGCTTAGAAAACGTAAAGATTAAGAGAGAACGTAGAGAGTGTATTAAATAACTCATCATATTTATAATTTTTATAAAGTATAAAAATCGTTTATTAATTTCACTTAACCATATGTTTATGTTTGAAGGTTTAAAACAGATATTGAGACAAATGTGTAGAGTATGCATAATTAAGTTCACGGTTCATAAAGCAAACATAAGTTGATTAAAGTTAGAGACTTAAAGCTCTTATTACTCGTACATTATTTTACAAACTCAATCAGTTCATCTCTTATTTCTTAAACACACACCACATACATTTGATCAGATCACTACTTAAGCTGCAGCCCTTCCTCCTGAGCTCCTACCAAAATTCGGCGTAAATAAAACCGTCTCCTGCTGACTAAACTTCAACCTCGAAGCTTCCTCCCTCGATATCTGATACGAACTCGCCACCACACCAACCGGCATACTCCTAATCGCCGACACACGTCCTGCTAGGTTCGATACCATCGCATTATCATTAGTTCTGAATGAAATCCACCTACACCCTTGTTGTCCAGCTCTTTTGATCACTGCAAAGTTTTGCGGAATCACAACCACTTGTCCTTGTTGTAACTCGTTGTCGAAAACAGAGTTTCCTTCGTGGTTCACGATCTGAACCCTCATGGATCCGTCAGTTACGTAGAGAAGATTGTGCGCGTTTATCGTCCAGTGTGGTGCTCGGATCGCGTTTTCATGAAGTTCGCCTCGTTCTGCGCTGAGTTGGAGTCCTTGGAGGACGGGGAATTTGAAGCTGTTTAGGTTTGCAATATGGCCCGCCTGTGGGTTTGCGAAATCATAGTGTGATGGGTTGTCGATGTTTTCTTTTAATTTCATGCTGCAAATGGTTTCTTCGAGCCCGTTCTGTGGTCCTTCGCCACGTCTTCCGCTACCTCCACTCTGTCGTTGGGGTCCACGCTGTTGTTGTTGGCCGCTTTGTTGTTGTCGTGGGCGGATGATTTGGAGGTTTTGTCCAACGTTCACGATGTGGCCTCTTTGGTCTTGTTGTCCTTGAAGTTTTTGGGCGGTTTCTTGGTCAACGTTGAAGGCTTCCGCTAGGATTTCAACGTCGAAACCGTTGAAGATGTTGCCGGTGTTGCGGTGGGGTTGATCTTGCTGACTGCGGCGGTCCTGACCTTGTTGTTGTCTTCGACCTCCTTGTTGTTGGCGGCTTTGATCTTGAGGGTTTCCAGCAAGGAAGAATCTCTGAAACAATGTTGAAAATTCATATAAAGATTGTTCGCATTTATATATAAACGTGTAACTAAAAACCTTCACATAATATCATGACTCATGGCGGAGCTAGGATGTTCTTTAACTGTTTAGACAAAAAAATTCTTTTAATCAGTTTAAGGTGGTAAGAGGTTTTTATTCTCACTGATAACCCATAAAAAGTAAATTTTTCTTTTACGTAATTTGAAATATTTTGTGGTCACATGCAGCTGCCCTGACTTTGTAGACTCGCCTCTGTTTATGTTTGAATCTCATTATTTTAATTAATTTTGTAACTAGGTTAATAGCTAACAAATAGCTAGATTAATGAAGTTTAATGTATGTATGTACCCTGTGGACTTGATCAAGCTGGTTGTCGTTGTTTTGAGCATCGAAGAAAACGATGGCAACAAGTTCGGTATTGCCGTCGTTGTGAATCCAGTGAGCTGCACCGGTGGGAACGGCAACAACATCACCCTCGTACAAATTCTCTACTTTTTGATGACGATCTTGGAAGCTCTGTTGTTGTCCTTGTGGTCTTCGTTCACGGGTAAATTGTTGCTGATCAGCCGAAGATTCGTAGGTTTCAGGACATCCGGGCAAAATCACCCCATGAACTGCCTGACCTGTTTAAATCAAACAATAAAGATAACAAACCGATAAGTGTATTGTGTAAAATATTTTTGAAATTATGAAAGAAAATATAATCCGCTAAATGCGTTTAGTTGAACTTTTAGACTGACTACAAAATTTATCGTATGGGTTCCATTAAAGTTTCATCTTTGACGACATAAAACCTTATGCTAGTATTTAATATACTAATTTGTTAATAAATATTATAGGCAGAAATATGAGCAATTTATAATAGAAAATTGTGAACAGCATATAATTTAACATATAATAGTACGCAAAATACGTACAACTATTAGCACTAGTACAGAAAATACGTATTGCTATAAGTACGGATCATATTATAGTAACAAAAACATAAATAAATGACACCTATCAATATATAACTGAGCTAGAAAGTATGATGATGTAAGTTGACAAATTGATAGTTTAAATAAGGGATTAAATAATATGAAGTTTAAACATGTACGTCTTATACATACCTCTTTCAATGAAGGTCAAGATGGGGGTGTTAACATAAGAAGGCAAGAGAAGACCACCGGGCTGAATCCGATGTCGAACAAAGTCGACACCAGCACATTGAAACTCCTGGCTATTCGAATCCCAAAACTCGGTCAAACCCGCTTCAGCTTGAATAACATCATAAGGCTCTTGAGCCTCGATGTTCTGAAGCTGACACACGTTTTGTACTTGCTGCTGCAACTGGTGTTGTTGCTGACGAGCAAAAGAAGTGGAAAAGAGAAGAAAGAAAGCGAAAAGCAAAGAAGTAGTTTTAGTAGCCATATTGTGATGTGTACTAAAAGAGGGTGTGGCGAATCGAGGTTGTAAAAGTTGGAATTTATAGGGAAAGAAAATGAAGGAGGGAGTGACATGTATGAGGTTTTTGGTACGAGAAGATGAACACTTGGAAGTGAGGCAGTGTTTGTTTGTACAAGTGTGATTGTATGTGCATGATGATGGTTTTGTTGATGAGTACTAATGAAACGGTGATGAATAATGACACATTTGTATGCAATATACATAAGTTGTAGTTTTATTTGTTGGAAGTGTAAAAGTTTGGGTTAAAATGTTATGGGTTGAGTAGAAGAAAACAGTGAAATGTGTTCCAAAGTGTTGGCATGTTTTTAGAGACTAAATTTATCGAAACTTTAAAAATAAAATAAAAATAAGGATAAATTTAGGTTTAACGGTATATAAACAACATGAGCTAATAGGTATAAATAAGTCATATGCTTAAACTGACAAGTTCATAAGACAAAAATAAATATAAGTTTATCAACTATTTGAAAATTCTGATAAGTCCAAATCACCTTTGTTAATCTAGTTGAGTCTAATATGCTACATGTGTAATAGAGCATCGTAGTTAAAAAGTTAAGAATATTAATATGCATTTTTCCAAATAAAGTTACATCTGAAAGTGGGTAAAATATAAGGATGGTTAAAATGGTGGTGCTGAATCATCATTTTGTATGCTCTTTCCAATTCTTTGAAAAATTGATTTAGTAAATACACTAAAAAAATATGTCAATTCTTCACATTTTTGGTGAATATACGTTGTTACATTAATAATTACTATTAGACCATTGGCTGCAATTTTTAAGTATGCAAATTACATTGTACTTTTTGAGTACATTTTATGCAACTTTTAGACTGTTTGCCAAGTTTGGTCTATTTTCCTTATAGAAAAGGAAAAGTTTAAAAGAGAATTGAGTTTAAAAATTTTGTATTCATCTGAATTAACTCGATCCTTATACAAAATGCTTAATTAGTTTCATTTCACCTGTAGTATAAAATATAAATGTTTCTTAAAAAAATAATGTTTCGAATACGTTATAAGAATAGGTCAAATTTCTAGGATTTCACCCTCATCTTTTATTCTTAAACGTTTTTTGGAGTAATACAACTTACCAGGGGCGTTTTACCCCTTTACCCAAAAAAAAAAAATTTTACTGCCAAACCTTCTTCGTACAAGTAACCTAGAAGGGAACGAGTGACAACAGGTTACCCTAAAAATGTAACTTGTAATACATGTCCAATTGAACGGACCCATAATCACACATGGTATAACATTGTCGATTTTAAATCATTGTTAATAACAAAAAGACTTACATAAGAGAAGACTCTTCAATGTTGGGAACACCACTTCCCATCAAGGTTGAAGCCATCGCTTTGAAGGCTCAAAGTTGAGCTACCGACAGTGGGTAAAAGGTATCAGGTGGATTTCAGTATTTATTTTTTCATATTTTTTTCTTTTCTTTTAAATTTTAGTAGTCAAAAATACTTTTATGGACCTCTTTCCACACTGAACTAATAAAAAACGAGCTACTCATTGTACTCTAACTAGACCAAATCATCTGTTTTTTTAGATGTATAGATAATTTATTCAATTTAGCATTATAGAGGTTACCGAGTTTTCCTAACAGTACTTAAAGACATCTAAGTACTTATATATTTATATATATTCTACCATTTCCATTTCCATTTTCTACTAAAAATAACAAGTTTTAGTAAACCGTTAAACTAAACATTCTACGGAATTGCAAATTAACTTCACAGATCAACGAATTTAGAGTATAATCAATAACTACACTTAAGAATATTTTCAGACTTTAGTCCTCAACAAGCAACTAACTAATGGCTGGCGGAGCCACGTTTTGTTATGTGGTGCCACGTGCCACCAGTGGGTGAATGAGAGCGTCCGTAAAAGATTGTGATATTATTGAGGATAATATAAATTTTACCTACGTCCTACAAGCCCAGTTTAGAAAAAAAGAAAAGGCAATAGGCCCATTTTAAATATGTGTGGACTCGGTTTACAATTGTATTTGGTCTGTAGGTTTTGAAAACCACACAAAGAGGCCCACTTATAAGACACTCATATATGCAACTTAAGGTTTTTTGTTATAAAACTAATATTATTCGAGCAGATATTTCTTAATTCTCGTAAGATTTTTTTTTATTTTGATAGGTTATACTATTTAGATAGTATTTATCACTTTCATGGTTAATAAATAATCGTTTTCTATTATAACACGTTTTGATCGATCATATATAAGGTTTTACTATTTTAATTGGTGTAGAAATTTTACTTTATACGGGAGTTTAATACGTTTTAAATTCGTATGCACACGTATTATTTTAGTTATTATGATAATTACGAATTTATAAATTAAATTTTTTTGACACAATACTTGTAAATATATCATGCATAATTTAATTTCCTAATTGATGATTATGTCCGATGTTCTTTTATTATGATATAAGATTTACAAATCACATCGTTGTATTAGTAACATTCTTTTTTATTCATACGATTGTCTTAAGTTTCAAATCAACTATTATAGTTGTCTTAGCATCATTAGTTGTAGGGTTATCGGGTGAGCCACATATATCACCCATAAAAGTTGCAACTGAGTTTAGGTTAAACGTCTCATCTATTATCACCGATTATTGTGATTTTCATATAGACATGACTATTAAACATTCTCATACATTCGTTCAAATTTGTTAGCATGTTTTTAAAAACTATAATAATAACAAAAAAAAAAAATTTGGGCTATTTTAATCATTATCTTGTAAATAGGCTATCTCAAAAAAGAATAAGTTAGAAAAATAAATAATTGACATGCTTAAATACATAGACATAAATAATGACATAAAACTTATTTATGGCAACACGAAAATTTAATTATACAATCATTATTATACAATGTTAAATAACTACAAAAACATGTAAGTATACCCGCCATTATACAAAAAGATGTTGATTTGTTAATGGTTTTTTTAATGACGAAAAATTAACTACAAGTTAGTATGATCATACCCATAAGATAATACAAAGTAACAATCTCAAATCATCTTACTTCTTACTATAGGATATAAACGGAGCATTTAAATGACCAAATACACATGTACTTAACAAAACATCAACACAAAATATATAAAGACACTAAGCATATTAAGATAACCATCAACAACATGAAACCAACTTCCATGAATTGTTTTCTCTAGCATCATTTGTTCATAACAAAAATGGGCTAATTTCCTAAAAAACTTCCATGTATAGATTGCAATTCTTCAAACATTAAAGACATTATTTGAATAAAACTATAAAAACTAACTTAATTATCATGTGAACTTGCATACGTGATGACCTTTTAATTAACTTTTGATCTTTGTTGTCTTTGAAGTTAGAAAAGCTACGTTAAAATGACTATATACAAGTCAATCTAAAACTTAATATTAACATTCATTACATATACATGCAACTACGCAAGTTCCTTCTAAGAATGGTTCCCTTTTGTTAATGTTGTTAAATCAAACTATTCATGACTCCATACAATAGCAATTGAAGATAATCTAGCAAAAGGAAAACTTTAGTTACAATAATAACTCAAAACGTGTCATTCATCTTTATATATATTTATTATATTATAAGTAAATAAATAAATAAATAATATCTAATTGTTTCCCACATTACAATCAAAAAACAAAGAGAACAAAAAGAAATTAGCGAGTGTATGTTACATAGTAGGATCTTAAACCGTCAACAATGAATACATAAAAATCTAATAAACTATTTTAAAATAAATAATTAATAAACTTTAAATAGAATATGATTTTAAAGATATATGTTTGATGGAAAACAGTCATAAGTTAAGACACTTTAGAAGATATAGATATGGATTTTTAAATGAATATTATTATATTTGCTAAAAGATAATTGCATTATCTTAGTGAATTTTAAATCATGATTTATGATATAATATTTTCCTTAATTTTAGCCAATTTGATAAAATAAATCAATCATATTGATTAATTGGATATTTGATTACATCATCAACCGATTTTTATATTATATTTAAGATTAGTTTGTGTCACCAACAAAGAAATTTGTTGGCTTTGCCACCACCAATAGGCTTAACAGTATTGGGCATTTGAAGGTTAGGGCTTTGTGGCACTCCATTTTACAGGCTAGGAATTTTCGAATTACCTAAAGGTCAAGAATGTTGTAAGCAGTTGCAACGAATGTTTGGTCGTTTAGCAATAGCTTCTAGTCGATGTATAAAATAAACAATTTAGGGTAAAGTTTAAGGGAGAAGAAGTAGTTATGAAAGAAGAAAAGGAAACCACTAAAATTGTGACAAGTGTCTTTATCTTTTTCCTTTCCCATCTCTCTTTCTCCATTTCCCCCACGTTACCCTCCCTTCACTATTTACCAACAACAAGCTGGTACTTTTGCCCATCACCAATGTTAGTCGTCGTCATCTGTCACCGGAATCTGGTCGCCGCTGCCACCGATCGCTGGAATCCTGCCGTCGATTTTTGTATTTTTTTTGTGAGTAACTTAAATTCAAATGTTTTCATCTTGTTGACCTTCAATGTCCACCTTTAAAACTTGAATATAATTTTGTTAAACAAATTAAAATTTTGACATCATTAGAAAATGATTAATAAAATTTCTTAAAACTAAAATGCATCACATTAGAAATTTGTGAAAAAAATATTAATAAGTGTTATTAAGAAGTTCAAAGATATTATTCATTTAAGTAATAAATCTATGTCACTGTTGTGACTTTTTTAATTTTATTTCTATTATCAAACAATTCCATGAACAAAACTAACAAATTACGTGTATGTTACAAATTTATGAGTTTGATAAACATAAATTTGGTTTTGTGTATATTTATATAAATGATGCATCAAGTTTTTAACTATAATGCAACAATTTTTTCACCTACGATGCACCCTTTTTTTACAATATGATGCACCACTTTCAAATTATCCGATAAACACAGTAAACATATAAATTTAATGCATAATAGTTATACTATTTAATTTCTAAGTTATACAATAAACATCTTCATATGTAGATTGTGATGCATCATATTTACAAAATGGTACGTCAAAACTAAAGATTTTACATATGAATACAATCGTTTTAAGTTCTTTTGTAAACAAGATAAACAAACATTCAGTTAGACATTTCATCGAACACTTTATGTGCAATTAAAAATTATGTTTTGTTTGAAAATTTGAGATATAGACTTGAAGAAATCTGAAAGTATGATGAAGATGAATGAATTATACATTGAGAATCGTTGAATATAATTTAATTTAACCCTGTTTTATGAATTTTGACTTGATTTTTGTGGCTCTTCTTTAACACTTCGAAATAAAGATAGAGATTGTGGTTTAGATGTTATGGAACGGCTGTAAAGAAGTATATAGGGTGGTTGAATAATGGTGTTTGACGGTGGTGATTGACTGAAGATGACGATAGAAAGTGACAACCGAATTTAATAGAAGGATGGAGTATATTTGGAAGACGATGATTCTTAAGATTTTGATTAAATTCACATTAATGGGAGACCAACTCAGGGTACTAGTAATAGACTTTCTTACAGGTCTCATATCCGAAGCTCGAGTAAAAGTGGGAGGAATTGCTTTCGAAGTTCTTCTAGTTCGACGAGAGCCAGATATTTGTTATATCCATGTTTATCTTACTATACCACTTGATATTAGATATTCAAAGATGGTCACTCTATTCTTTTAGCTATTCACTCACTGCACACTAATAGAATCTAAACACTTTCAAAGTGTGGTGGATTTTGTATTAAAGGTAGGTTGGCTGTGCTTGGGTCTCCTTTTCTTGTTGTGTTGATTTCCTACTTCTAATAGAATCTTCTAAGGTCATCTCCTGTTCTGCTTCTGAAGTTACCACGGTCTGTCATCAAACCTCATAGGCAAAAGAGAAAGCTAAACAGGGGTTCAAGATTGAGTTCTAAATGAGAATTTGAATTTATTTAAGGAAAAAAATTATATGTCAAATAGTAATTAGCTTTTTTTATTTCCCTACTAAAATACCATTATTACATGAACAAATCCCCCTTTAATATCAAAGTTCTTGAAGTTGAGTTTATTCAAGTTGAACTTATTGAAAAGACGGTATATAAAGGTGTTTTTCAGTGTGTGAATTAAAAGAAACTCCCCTAATTAACGTTTAATTAAATAGAAAGGAAAACTGAAGTGTGATTTTTTACATTTATTACAAAACAATAAATTAGCATCAATATTACTTAGAAGTGAATAAAGGTCACCACGATGACACAATCTTTTAATTCCAAACAAGTTGATGTGATAATTAACGGCCAACACCTGAAAAGAAATAAATATTCATTTGATAAAATATTAATTGAAGGTCAATTGGGAGACAGAAAACTAATTACACTTAAATAAAAAAAATATTAAGTATACATTTATATCTTGCATTATATATATACATATGCGGGGTAGGCCCTACACGTGTAATGTTTCTATTGGTTTTATAATACGGAGTATAAACTTTATAAATTTTTACGCAAGGAGCCTAATATATAAGATGCAGCTGCACAAGTGTTTAATTAATGTTATATTGTGTAAAATTAAGAAATCCATGTGATATAACAATTCATGAATGATATGTTGGGGGAGAGGAATTTAAAAATGAAATTTCATGTTTTAGACGTTATTTATTGGAAAAAGTTGCATTGTTACAATATATATATATATATAATATATAAGATTGAGGGAAAGAATTTATGGCGAAGCTCTAAATCTTGGAGAAGCAGGAAATCAAATTTTAGCTTTTGATTTTTTCATAAATAAATGTTTTTAACATTCATTTGTGATAAATATTAAATTTTGAAAGTATTTATGATTTTTAAAATTCATTTATGATGAAATCAAGTTTAATATGACATGTATAAAATAACAAATTTCTTTAAGTCAAAAGTCAATTTAATTTTGGTACTTAATTTTATTTAACAAAGTTTAATATGTTTTAGACATGTTACGTTCTCTTTTTGGTACTTAATTGTTAAGTAGAACCCATTTTGTAATTTATTTAAATTTAATGACATGTTATATATACAATAAAGTCTTTTTTTTCTTTTTCTTTTGACACTTCAATTTGTAACTTGTAACCAAAACAATGTTTGTAGGTACATTATTGTTATAACATTTTCAAATTATTACTCGTACATTGTTTTCTCTTTTAAACAAAATTTATGTTTCCATAAATAAACATTTCTCTTTTATTATGAAATAAAGGATTTTTTCCTGAATATAATATTTTCTAGAGTACACTAACTTTCTTTAAACATGCACTCAACAGTATTATAAAAATACTAATCATGTATAAAGTCCTATTGAATACTTATTTTTATTAAACTGCACTTATGGTGGTTTGCTTGCCCTATTTTAGGAAACCCAAGACGAAGGTTTCACCATTTTACACCAATACAAAAACACATTCACCTTTTTATCCTCCCAAGATTTTCTTGTAACATCCATTTTTCATCAAACATCACACTTTAAACAAACCCTAATTCTCTTATCAATATCTCTCTCATCACATATATAGAAACATCCATCCATCTAAACATCAATCAAAACATCTTATGTGTACTAGTACTACAACTACACATCACTCAATCTTCTAGTTTCTTCTTCCCCAAAGAAAGTTACCTTCTTGTGTTTGTAGGTGTCCTTCTAATCATCTCTTAATTTCTATCTTTCCTTTTATGTATCCTTAGTTTTTTGATCAAGAAGGAAACCTAGAAGTTCCAAGAAAGAACAAAAAGATACCCTAAAAATCATGTTTTAGATCTTTCCTTAAGAACCCAAATCAAGAAAACCCTAGAACATATCAAATTCAGGAGCTTTAACACATATTTTGTTCTTCCACTAAAATGGATCTTTACCCAGAAATGGGCAGCTGTAACAACTCAGAAAACAGTCATCATACCATCAATGGTGTAGTCAACGGAACAACAATTTCTTCCACTACTTCATCATCAATCACATCCACCCCAAGCCGCTACGAAAACCAAAAGCGTAGAGACTGGAACACTTTCAGTCAATACCTAAAAAACCACCGCCCGCCGCTCACACTCTCACGGTGTAGCGGCGCACATGTCCTTGAATTTCTCCGGTACCTTGACCAATTTGGAAAGACTAAAGTCCACACACCAATATGTCCGTTTTACGGGCACCCAAATCCACCTGGCCCGTGTCCTTGTCCTCTCCGACAAGCATGGGGCAGTCTGGATGCCCTAATAGGCCGCCTCAGGGCAGCCTACGAAGAAAACGGATGGCCCACGGAAACGAACCCCTTTGGGGCTCGCGCTGTGAGGCTTTACCTTCGAGAAGTTCGTGATTTACAATCAAAAGCAAGAGGAATCAGCTATGAGAAAAAGAAAAGAAAGAGAGGTCCAATACAAGACCATCAACAATTCAGTCCAAGCTTTTCAACATTCCAACATCTCTCTCTTCCACCAAGTGATCATACCTAAAGTTCAAAATGAAATTCATACAAGTCTCTTATTGGATCTTGTTATTAAGATTAGTATTAATATAATTTTCTTTGTTTTTATGTTCTTCCAAGTGGGATTAATTATCAAAATCACCTGTCCTGTTGTTGCTCTAGGGATGGTTTTAGTTTTAGTATTAGTTCTAGTTTTAGTTTTATCTTTTTGGTGTAATCTAGAAGTGAATTATTGTAGCATGAGTTAAATGTTAATTCGTATTGTGTTTTTGTAATTGTTGGTTTTATTAAATCTAAATGCTTACATGAATTGAACCAGCAGCAGCAACATGACTACTACTACAAGTAGTAATTATTGACTTTGAGTGGTTGCAGCAGTTTATAAGTAGCAGTAAATGTACTTTTAGCTGTAGTTGTATTTATGAAACAAAGACAGGAAGTATTTATATTTGTTCTTCAATTGGTTTAAACTAAAAGACTGATCAAATATCTAACTGATAGATATTGTGTTTCTTTCATTCTTTGACCAGGTAAAATTCAAGATCTACTGGGTCAAACATATCTTCAATGTTTGTACTAATGTAGTATTGCATGATGACATGATCTATACTCTTAACTTAAACATGAATTCAAGTAATATCTTCTTTTTTCTTGTCAAGTTGAAGTGGGAATATATTTTAGTTCCCTGACTCTTTTTAGTCGCGTCAAATAATTTTAGTAATTCAGTTCGAGTCCATGAAATATTCCTTTGTGAAGAATACTACTTATAATTGTCGCTAATAATCTTTCAACGATGCAAGAAATGGCGAAAAGGAATACGAAAAAGTGAGTTTTCGGTTCTTGAATTGATCATTAAATTGGGATTGTACATGAGACATAACATATAGTTACTTACCATTCCATTACATGGTGGAATATGAGTCATTATTTAGTGTTGTCGTTTCAAAGTGAATCAAAAGAAGAGAGTGATCAAAGAATTTGGCAGACAATATATGATTCTTTGTTCCTTGAGGTAGACCTAAAGTTGAATTTATGTACTCCTATCAATATTATAGTCATATTTTCTTTTTTGTTTTACATTAAAATTTGTTTCTTCCTATATACAACAAGCTTTGACGACTCTCCTATAGTAGACCAAAAATCTAATATATCAAGAAATTATCCCTTTTTTATCCGTGGTCTATTTCAATTTTTCCATCATTTATTATCCTACTAGACATATTCTAAAAAAGCTAAACAATGAATAAATAAAAACTGTAACACAGAAGGTACAGTATAAAGAAATTCGTAAACAGTTAACTAGAATGAGTTTACTTAAAAACCAACAGTGTGGTCCATTTTTACATGTTCCAGTTACCAGCTGCTCTAAAGGAGCAATTCTCATATTTAATTATACCAAAATACCAATTATTTTTTTATTTAATAATTAAAGTCACAAGATTTTAGTCAACGTCACCATTTGAGTTCTTTAGTTTAAATTTCCCTGGGGGTGATTTTATTGCTTTCTTTAAGCTCTCACTTGTGTTATATTTAATCAAAATTTTGATTAGTGTACGTACCCAGAAAATGATCGATGTGAGAGACAAAAGTTATTCCATTCTATAGATATAGAATTTGGCACATCAAGGTGGCTCGTTGGATAAAAGTTGTATATCAATAAATCACGTCATTTACAAACGTAGAGTTTACGTACTTAATTGAGTGCGTGGTTGAGTGTTTTCAATCACATTTGTAAGTATATGTTTACATGAAGAACGTGGCCGAAAATACCTACACATATATGGACTATAATAATGTGGAAGTTAATTACTAAACATAAGAGCGAAGTCAGGGTGAGGATAGTGTAAACAGTCATTATCTATTGAGTTATCAATAATCATTATGTATATATTGAAAAATGTGAAGTATAGAAAGTTTTGCTCTCTTAAAAATAAAATTAAAAATAATAAAAAACTTTGATGTCTTATTTGATGGTTGGACAATTGATTATCAATAACTTAGTTATGTATTAGACTTTCTTTCACAGCTACCCTTTTCATATATATTTTTTCTTTATCTCAAAATATTATACTAAAAAGTTTTACTACGAAACTTCTAAATTAAACTTATATTAACAGTCTTAATTAATTTTCTTTGTAAAGTACTTTTATAAAGAATTGTGTTTATTAATTTATGATTTTCATATTTATATTTTCCAAGGATTCAAATTCAGATTTTCACCTCAATTCAAAATCTAAAACTGAATTTTGTTTGATTTGAGTTTCTTCAAACTTAAAGTAATTTCATTAGTTTTGTTCTTAACGAGGAAACAAACTTCAAACGATAAAACGTGAAATGAAATACCTAAAACTCGACCTAATAATTCACTAAATTTTATCCCCTCTTGGAAATTTTATAGCTTCGCTCCAGCCGATATACATAAAGAAGTTAGGTTTATAGAGAGTTAGAGCGTCAAACTTTTTAAAAATGTTCAATTTAATAAATCATGTTTTGTTTTTCATACAAAAATATTCTTAGTGAACCCGTTAAAAACTTGATAATTCCCGGTGTAATCTGTAAAACTACTGAGATGACTTGTTTTTTTTTCTAGTTGTACACATATAAAAAAAATTAAGAATAAAACCCTAAATATATAAACACTCTTTCTCCTCTTTCGAACTATAGTTTCATCCTTTTTTTTTTTCTCTCTACAAAAATTTCTCTACCTTTTCTCTACAAACTCGCCACCACCACACAACAACTATCATTATCACCACCGCACCGAAACTACCATCCAACTACCACCACCGGTACTGGTCTTTACCCTCGTCATTTACAAATATTCTTATAATCTAAATAATGTATTACAAGTGTGGAGTTGTCGCTGTGATCGAGTTATGATACGGTGGTGTTGATATTTACTGTTGCTTTTCTGTTTCATCGTATTTCTAATTAATTATTAACTAAAAGCTATATGTCAAAAGTTAGACGATGACGTTATGCCTGCTTTAAATTGAACACTATTTGAAAGTTTGAAGTTCTAACTCTTTCTTAACCCTATGAAAGATAAGCTCATAATTAAATTATGTCGATAATAAGATAGGTACTTACAAGAAAGGTCTCGATTAAATTATGAATTAATAAGGTACGAATGAGTCTTTCCGTTTCACTAAAAATATTTATTTTGACTATACATAGTTAGTACTCCCTCCGTCCTAGTTTTATTATTCTCAAACAAAAAATACGCAGTTTAATAAGCACAATCATTACACCTTACTTTTTGTAAGAAAACAGTTTTACCCTTAACTTTTTATCCACATTTTTATATAACATATTTTACACTAAAGGGCAAGAAATGAACTTTAATTAATTATTCTATCTATTTTTAGACATGGACAATTAAATTGAGACATCCAAAAAGAGAAAGATGGATTATAAATTAGAGAAAGGAGCATCTACGTAAAGTGAAACGGAGAAAATATTATTTATTGAGTATATAAATATATATATATATATATGATAGGTGGAGCAATAAAAAAATGTATAAATATAGGTACATGGCGTCCTTACTAAAAAAGGTGAGGAAGGAAGAAACGACAAGTGACGTTACATGCAACGTGTGAAATGTCAAATCCTTTTAAATATCTGCCCTTTTCTACATTTGACTAGACAACACTTGCACACTTGTTCAATTTTTTACATGAACAAATTACCTTTTACAAATATACTTTAGCAACGTACGTACTACATCTTGAAATCGGTACAACTATCTGAAATCATATTTTAAAAATATGTTTGATGAAATAGTTGTAGATTATAATTGTAGTTTTTGGTTTGGAGTTTTTCACGAAAACTAATTCTAGTAGTTTTTAGATTTTAAACTTTTTATTTGATTCTAAAACTACAGTTTATATATGTCAAACAATACTTTTATTTTCATAGAACCTAAGTCTAATTATGTAGTATAATGGTTTTGGCTAAAGGGGTAATCGAAGATAAAGTCTACATCTTAGCATTTCTTTCTCTATCTTAATTATATAAAGCATTTTTTATATTAGTTTAATTTTCATTTCAATTACAAGAAGTAATCTTATTAACTCTACATAATTATTAACATTTTAATTATTTATGCACTTATACTTTTTATTATATATAAAATTAATTTCACTCTATTATCATATTTATTATTCTACCTTTTATCACTTCACCATTATCATCGTCATTTATTATCACCACATGAATCATCGTATTAAACATATGTTATTCTTTCTAAATAAAATAGGGGAATCAAACTTTGTATCTTATTCTATAGGCTCTGAAAAATAAAAAAGCTAAAAGAGTAAAATAAAATAAATAGATAAATAAAACAAAGAAAAGAAAATGAGTATTGTTACTATACTCCGTAGAAATCAATTATAATCAGTCAAATATAATATCTGAATTTATATTCAATTAATGTCTACTATTAATGCGTTACTTTAATATATCAAACAAATATATATTTTAATTTTAATTGCTTTTAAAACTAAATATACAATAAGATTTGTCGTTTATCTTTTACTTTGTTCATTAAGGAATTGTAAATGCAGGTGTACCTTCCAACCTTCATTTTCTTTTCTTTTTTCCTTTTATGAAAAACAAATAATATTAAATTGAAATAAGTTTCAACAAATGTTGAAGAGAACTGAGCAATACAAGAAAAGAACACTGAGAACCTTCCATCTTCATTTATCTCCTGGATTTATTAACCCATAAATAGGGTGCAAGTTAATTAGGTGTTATTGTCAAGACAAAAGTCACAACAAACATTTATATATTTAGTCCATTTACTTTATGATATATACATAATTGTACTTTCCATTACTCTTTTGTAATCCTCATGAGGTCTCTAACTTCTCTCCTTTTGTATTACTTTCCTAAAATATGGTTTGTTAAATATTTAAACATCTCAAGTAATTATAATATCAAATAACTGGTTTATTATTTAACTCGTTGTATGACGTTTAACGTATTTTATTTTATTGTTATTCAACTCACTATAGCAAATGACATATAATCTAGCGGTATATGAAGAACCTTTTAATTAAGAAGCTTTGTTCAATCTTTATTGGAGTCAATTTAAATATAAAGTTACCGATATAAAATTAAATGATCTATTATAAAGTTATTTTTCAAAAATAAAAATAATTATCCATTGTTGTTTATTGCTTAATATCAGATAGTTGGTTATTAAAATTCGCGATACTTTATTTCAACACCTCTTTTAACTATCAGTGATCATAAATGGTGCATCATGTTAGAAGGAGACAAACATGTATTGGCAGTAGTAAATTTAAGACTATTCAAATGAAATCTGTATACCGGCCAATGAAAACAATGAAATCTGTATACCGGCCAATGAAAACACTTATTCTTGTTTCTTAACTACTTTATTACTTGTGTTCTAAAGCGAATAATTCGTAAAGGAAGAATTTAAGAAACTTTTTATAAACAATATTTCAAAGCTGGTTATTATTTGTTGGGCTTTTTTCTTACTTGTAATTTTACGTTGATTAACTAATTTTATTAAAAAAATCACATTTTTTATCAACTCATCATTAAATATATAGTATTTTATTATTTCTTTTGTCTCAATTTTGTAATCCATATCTTCTTTATTTAATATCTCATTTTAGTTGTTCACTTTTAAAATTAGATAAATTTTATAAATAAAGTTCATTTATTACTCTTAATTTAAACATATAACACAGAAATCTGTGTTAAAAGTTAAAAATAAAAGTATTATTTTATTCAAACGTAAAATGTAATAATTAAAACAAATATTATTATCTATAAATAATAAATTTTCAAAGGAATAAAATATTACACCATTACAGACTACTAAAAACAGTTTTAGTGAAAAATGAATAGTCAAGCGGAATACAAATTTTCACTCTAAAAGAATGTGTTTAAGTTTTAACCCCGAACAAATAATTAGAGCATGGGTAGTAGAATCCCGCTTAATTCGGTCAATCGGAGACCTGACGATGTTTAGCGCCTAGTTAGAGGTAAAAAGAGAATGTGGGACCCGTAGGCTTTCCATACGTCAAATCTCTGTCACTCTTGTCGGGTTTAGACCCATGGTCCACATCTCCGTTTCTATTTTCAGTTTCACCTATACATCTAATTCTTTTTCAATTCTACCCCTTCTTCATTAGAATTTGTTCACAATTACCCTTTGAAAAAATCAACTTATTGGAATCATCGTGTACAGCAAAATAGGAGCCTAGAATCTTCATAATCTTCTTGTTTATGTAAGTATCTATTGCTTGTGAAGTGTCGATTGGCTTTGTTAGAAGGAATTTGGATTTTTACACATCCATCAAATCACATATAACGTTTTCAATTTTTGACAATTCTAAATATAATTTTAAATTTTACATAATTTTGTTATTTCAATCGAATACTCCGTCAATTGTACTGATTAAAATCATTCACATAATCACTTAAAACTGCTCAATCCAACTAATCTATTTTTTACTTTATATTTGTACATAAGCAAAACATTGATAACTGTATCAAATAAAATTTTTCTTTCATCTTTCATTTTTTGCTTAAAATATACTGACATGTAGAATTAATTTAATTACTTTGACTTTTTTTTTTATCTTATTGATATATTATAATGTTAATATATACTTAAAATCATTAGTTTAGTTTAGTACTTATTTGTTGTGACTTTTGTAAAATTGTGTAGCGAGAAACTCACGACTCTTAAATAGTATTTTAAATATGTGCTCACATTTTTATCTATTCTTAAAAGAAGTTACACAATCAAAACAACTTATAACTATATCTATTAAGTGTTAATATAACAAAGCATAATACAATTCATATATCAAAACATTTATATTTCTATTAGACGAATTTAAAAAAAAATTTATGAAACACTCGTCAAGGTCAAAATTCATGACCTCTTCTTCTTAAATTGAAATGCGAAAACACCTAAACATTGCATTTAACTCATTCCGATGGATTCAAACTTCAAAAACAAGGATAAATTCGTATTATTGATAAATTCATTTCGAAAACACCTAAAAGGTATTGTGCGAATAAACGTTCTTATTAACTCAGTTGAGGGTAAATTGAAAGCTATTGTTCTCCAAAAGAAGGCAACATACTTGTAGGTTATTTAAACTTACAAGGTTGATATAATTGCAAAAACATCACCATTTTAAGAAGGGGGCTAAATGACAGTTTGGGAAACATAGAGGAATTTATTGTAAGTTTAAGAAAAATATGTGGACTTAAGTGGATAGGTGCAGAAAGGTTAATGTGGGAACGTGGTTCGTACGAGGTGGGGTTAAGTTTAGTCAAGTCTCAAAATTAAGGCGATGCATTCAATCGTTGGGTTGAACTCGCGTCAACTATACCGTCCACTCACCCTGATTTTAATATACTTTAAATGGGAAGATATAACATTTGTTTCTTTTACCTTCTTTTTTCTAAAAAAAAGTTTCAAGAAAGGTCGAAAAGCGCCAAAAATATAAACAGCAAGGACGGATCTTGAAAATGCAGATAGCAAGGTCAAAATAATTTATTTTTCCAATATAGTTTAGAGGGGACAATGTTTAAATTTTCATTAATACCTTAAATTGTCTTTAAGTAACTTAAAATATTGAGTGGGTCACCTACTCTCTATACTTCTATTGTAAATTCCTCTCTGATATATATAAAAATGTCAGCGATTGAACTGAAAATCTAAACTTAATACCTCTACATTACGGGCAATGCATCGACTAATCGAAAAGCTAGCAAATACATGAGCCAATTAATAGGTTTGAACAATTGGCTGCATATTTGAGTTTTGTAGACCACTTAAACGTTACATCAACAGAACTTACCCGTAACTTTTCCTATGATAACATGCCTAAACGTTATCAACTCGGAACTACATTTATTTTTGATTTCTTTGTTTTCTACCCAAAAGTGAAAAAATGATAAATGAAAAAAAAGAAAAAAACGCTTGAATCCATCGTCCAAACCAAGACTAGCTCGAGAGCCAAAACACCTCTACTTATGGTAATGTGCGTCATAACGAATGAGAACGGATGAGGACATGCCCAATAGTTAGAGCTTAAAGTATCCCCCTCTTGTTGCGTAAAAATCTATCTTCACCCTCTTGTTCAACGCATCACAAGCAAATGGTGTTAGGGACCCATATCCATATTAGTAAAACTTGATTCACAGTGTACATTTAAGGGTATTTGATATTGCGTTTTGAAGAGATTATTTGATCATTGCATTCACAAAACGCAGATAATTAGAAATAGTGTTTGACAGAAAAGTGATTATGTGCGTTTTATTAGAGAGAAAATGTAAATTTTGAACAACGAGTTTTTGTCAAACACTATTTTATTAACGTAAAATCTGTTTTGAAAACGCAATTACAAGCACCCTCTAAATCCAAACATACACATACATACACTAATCTGTTAGATATTTGAATATAGAATATCAAATTCAAATTCTTTTCCAAGATGAAAACAAATACAAAGATTTGAATCGTGATTTATAAAATTAAATCCAACATAAACATGTGAATATGGGACTTTTTCAATAGAAATGTTTACACGAGTCATTAAAACACACTAGAAAAGAAGAGAAGTTTATTGTGGTTAAAAGTGATAGAGCATCTGTGACAATAATGGGGCGGCGTAGGTCACCGGAGTTGCATCAAATTTATCAACAACGATAGTCTTGAAGATTCGTTTGGTACCATCAGATTGGAAAAACAGGGCAAACATTAAAACGATAGTCTTGCGGTTGATTAATAACTTTAAAGGATGATGAACGGAGAGAATCCAAAGGTTTTAATGTTGGCCCGTGATTTATTTTTGAAGAAGAAAATAAAAGATACGAAGTAGAGGGAGTAAGGGTAATGTTAGAAAAGTAATGGCTATACGGAGATTAGTAGGGATTTTGGAGTCACCGAATAATCTCACCAACTGGCTGGGCTCAATTTTTAAGTTTCAAATAAACAACCAAGTTTGATTACTGAATAAGCTTTGTAGTCAAATAAGTTCATTTAGCTTTAAATAAAGGGTAATGATATTTTTATTATTAATTGTGATAAATCAATTATAACTGTACATTAACATATAGTACTATATATACGGATAGTGTATATTTTTAATAAATTTATGGAAGTAAATAGTGAATTAATTTTAATTATTGTCTTTAAATAAATAGACCCTTCTACACTTTTGCTATAATGACTATTATTAGTATTAATATTAATTATTAAAAGTAGTCAGGTACCTATAGTCCTTGAGCTATAATGACTATTATTAAAAGTATTTTGCTACCTATAGTCCTTGAGACTATAGTTGAATGTGACTAGAAGTACAATCAGAAACTCAGTTCACATTAATACAAGTATAATTTTATCTTTGTACTTATTCTTCACAATTAGATGTGCTAATGTTTTATTTTCATGGAAATGATTATTTATAATTTTAAAGGTAATATATATGTTGTGCTTAATCATAATACTATGGGTTATAGTTAGTAAAGTGAGAAGTTAATCTATACATTACATTTCTTATTTTACATAGATTAATTATAAAAATCATCTGACCTCATATAATGGTAAATGGTATTGTATTTTTTCTGTTAGGTATAATCTATGAATACAAAGATAATCTTTCATTTAAAATGGCATTCAATTCAATGCTTAAACATGTCTGTAATGTACCATTAGAAAAGAGAATGATATATTTACACCATTATTTTTAATAAATATATTAAAATTATATATTAATCAGTTGTGTTGTATTAACAATGAAACAATTTTATATTATTTATAACAATATGATATAAATATCATTGCTCGTTTGATAACTCTAAGCATACAGAGTTACACAACTACGTCACGGTACGTATATCTCCATGTTTAGGGCACGAACTACTATGGAGAAAACATTTAAACTATTTGACCAAGAAATTGATGCTTCTAGATTTATATCTAGCCCATTTTACTTGTATTATAATCTAAAGCGGATTCCTTTTTCTTCGTTGTGTATTCTGTATGTAACGAGTTTCTTTTATACACGCATTGAGATTGAGATGAACCATTAAACGATAAACTTTACTCTTTCAGTTTTAATTAGCATAATCTATTATTTTATCACTAGTATTATTTAAATAGTTGATATCTAGTTGTAAATTTATTTAGAATGTATCTCTAAAAAACAATTAACGACATAAGATTTATAATATACATTTTCTGTAATATTTATAACCATTTAAATATACATTTTGCATGATAATCATAACCATGTTATAAAACGAGAATAATGAATTCTCCGTTGGTTTTCTTATAATATTGTACAATTCATATAATTAAATGATTGTATCTATAGATAATATAAAAAAGAACAATATACTCTTGAATGTTTTCCTTACAATTTGTACCATCTCATATAAGTGTATGTAATATAGGTAATATAAGATTTAAAATATACATTTTGCATGACATTCATAACCATGTTATAAAAGGAGAATATGTATTCTCTGTTGGTTTTCTTCAAATATTGTACCATTTATATAATTAATTAAATAATTGTATATATAGATAACATAGGTAATGTATACTTATTATTTTTTATTTTTGTTAGTTTTTACAGTGATATCTGAGATTGAATAAGTTAAAGAATAGTGACAATTTATCTGATAATTGTATATATAGAAATTATAATCTAACTAATATTTTTTATGAAACTTTAATTTATTAAATTTCTCTTTGGTTATGTCCTAATATAATACTATACATTGATTGATTGATTGTGCAATATTATCTCTATATTTACCAACACATTTTTAGTTAAGAGAAAGAATACGTGCACACATAAAATTGTAAAATACATAACTGACTAATACTTTATGCTTTGTAAGATGAGACAATTACTATAGTAATTACTTTCAATGTTCAACTTTAAACAAAGTTAAAAGAATATCAAATATGATCATGAATCTCATTGAAAAGGGTAAGTTGGAGCAAAATTACGAAATTTAGTCACTTGATTGGTATCAAAGATATCTGAGTCTGCAACATATTTATCCCCCAAATCTTATTGATACTCCTGATCGGTTATATTGGTGTGAGAAGGAAGGGAGACTTCATGATTTCTCGGTTAGTTAGCATGGAATACGATTGGGCCGGTTGCAGATAAGGTTCCATGGTATCATATGGTTTGGTTTACTCGATGCATCCTAATACACTGTTTTCTTGTTTGGTTAGTTATGGGAGAAATAATGAAGACACAAGACAAATTGAAAACTTGGGAGTTACAACTAGATATGCAATTGGAGGATGTGCGATGTTTACTAACAGGGCGTCGGTCTAGTGAGGATAAAGCTGCTAACGGTTAAATTCAAGAATTCCTCTTCAATTCGTCAATTGAAGGCCGATTGGAAATTCGTTGAGTCTTTTATTGTGGTTGTTTTTCGTATATGGCCGATTGTTTAATATGGAAGGCTTTGTGGGATGTTTTGTTCTCACCATTCAGCTTGGTTTTTTGATTTTCGGTCATCAAAGCATGTTTTGGTACCGTTGTTTTTCTGTGTTTCATTATAATATCCGTTTTGTTTATTAATATAATTTGCCGAGTAAAATCCATGTTCCAAACAAAAAATATTACAAAAATATATTGAACAAAATGTGAAAATTACTATTAGGATTGTTTCATTTCATAATTGTTTTTGAGATTTCACTCAAATTCAGTTCGGTGCTCTATTAATTTCTCAGTCCCAAGTGGTTGATGGCATGTCTTTTGATTGGATCCCCCTAAAAACCCTACGTGCAAGTCTCCCCGGATGCAGCTCACGCCATTCGAGATGACCCAACCCAACATTCATTCGAAAATCCTCTAGTGAAATTGAGACTGCTCAACTTCGAAAGCAAATTTGCGTGTAGGCATTGCCAGAACTACACGGACAAATTTCCCTGCATGTGGCTCGTCCGTGCTTTTCTATCCTGCTTTGCTGCTTATAATGTTAAGAGAATAAGTATCATTCAAGTGGTCCGCTTTTATTCATCTATGCCAGATACCACGTTCGTTCTTGCGATTTCGTTCCCTATCAGATTTACTCAAATTCAAATTCAATATAATACTATAAATGATATTTTGTTGGTAATGATTCAATATTTCTAAAATGGATAAATGAATTTTGGGGTAACTTAATATGTTTGAATCCTCAATTTAGGAAACTATCTTTCAATTTATCAATTCAGCCAACGTAATATCCAAATTTATTTATAAGAGGAAAGTTCAGTGCCAAACTACAAGTTTATTTGAATTAACCAGCTATACAACTTATTCCTTCCACACTATTCGTTCATGTGGTTAAAATTTTCAAATCACGTGTCTAATTTAATATCGCTATCAATTAGTTTATCAAATTACTTGTTGCACAGGAAATGTATGTTAACTGACAACTATGCCCCTCAATTTTCTTTACCCAACTTCCTCGACTTCGGCTATATCTATATCTCTTACTCATAGCTCTCCCCAAAACCCTCAAATAAAGAGTTAAATCAAAATTTGATAAAAGCTAAAATTCATCACACGCACATTATGCTCATCACTTGTAAGTAGAAAGTATTTCATTCTTTTTTAAATATAAGTGCTATAAAGTTAGTTGTGAAATACGTGTTCATCATCATACACGCAATCAAAATTATATATGAATCGGGAGAAAATGAAAAAGTCCTTTTCTGGTGGGTTTCACACATGAATTATATATCATGCGATAAAAACGCGATCTTTGAAATGTAATCGTATTCTAAATAACTGGTTCTTTTTTTCTGGTGCAAAATACTCCTAAGTTTTTGATGGTTAGTGGTGTTATGTTAGTGTCGAGTCGATCACGATCCAGCCCGTGCACCGCACGACGGTCATGTGGAGGAAAACTTTAGGGTCTACCATCAGTAATTTGAGAAAACATTAATGTAGATTTATAAGTAGGTTTAATGAATTAATGAATGGTTTTCATGTGAAAAGTTTGAAGGGTAATAATGACAATTTACAAAACCTTTGTGTGCATAAAGTAAAAGTGCCTGTGAAAGAAGCAGCGCCCTTTTTTTAAAATGAACGACTAAGAGACAGACAAACAGATGTATATGAATATGGAGTAATAAAATAACAAAAAAATTAATGCTTTATAAGAAATGAGTTTGATGCGACAAATGGTGAGAAAATTGAAGATGGTGGCAGTTAAAAAAAAGAGTCAGAAGAGGTTTGACCAATCAACATCAGGTGTTGCATCAATACGCACGTGAACTCTTTTTTAGGCACATTCAGTCATTGCCCTATTCTTTACATACCCAAATACAACTATGCAAACATATGGTGTGATACAGGAAATGATGTGATATCACACAAATACATTATTTAATTCGTACCTATACATATAACTATATATATATAAATATAAATATAATATAACATAAAATAGATAACAGATGAATTACAAGCTACTCAGTCATCAATTTGACGTAAATGATGTGATATCACACACATACATTATTTAATTTGTGCCTATATAAAAAATATAATATTATTATAAAATAAATAACAGATGAACTAACAAGTTACTCAGTCATCAATTTGACGTGATTCACACCAATTACGAAGTATGTAATAAAATCAAAGGATTATATACAAATCGTTAATGTAATTTTTTTTCATAAAAGCGTACATTTTTTATTATTAAGGTGAATAACATACCGGTTAAAATTGTGTTGATTCATCAACATACTATCTTTTAATCTTCAACAATTTGAAATTGATAATATGTTATTCTAACGTTGTCGAATTTAATCCACTTAAATAATAATTATACACGTAACATACACTAGTAGATAAATTTTCCGGCCAAATCAATTCTTCATTGTCTCAATCTCCGTCACTATTTTATCACTTCAATGACAATTAATTCAATAATTTTTCTTTTTCACGACCACTTATTGGGATCTTAAGTTTGAAAACACGCAACCATTTCAATGACCACCATTTTCCCTGACCACTTTCGACTAACCCCCTTTCCAACCGACCACGTTTTTTACTCATTTTCTTCCATTTTCCTTCAAGCCCCTTCCATAACAGCTTGTTCCGACAACTTATGGCGAACCTGCTTTCCAACCACAATCTTCGGTGGTGTTATATTTGATACTATCGGAGGCAGTGCCTGAAAATGCAATACCAGATCTGGCATTTATACATACACACAATACAATACAAAAATAATTCAAACATTTTTTTACCTTTAACACTATTATACATGCACACAAAACAATCCAAAAATAAAAAAGCTGACTACTCAAGTTGGTAGCCACCACCTTAAGCCTACCACATCGAGGGCCAGTTTGAAGGCGGAGCAACGTACACAGTGTGGTAGATGGATCACACTGTCCATATCACCCACCCCTACGCTCTTAAAAGTAAAATTCTAAACACCGTATAGTTATGAGAAAAGTACTTTCTATGTAAATCAACTCTCTCATATGTAAATGGGTCGAAGTATAGTTTAATCGGTTCACAATACTCGATAGGTGTAAATCCATATGAATTTCCTCGATTGGATCTTGAACAATTCGCCTTAATATTCTCCCATACTAGTCCTAAAGTTTTGTTTTTGAAAATAAGTGATTCAACATCCTCTTCGTGTTCCTTGAATGTTTGCAATGTGAACTTTGGACCACGTTTACATTCAAAACCATCAGGTCTTTAATCTAACTCCATCGAGAAAGCTCTATTAGTCCTCCTAAGTTCTTTAAAATTTGCATTTCGAAGTTCATTAATCTGCTGAACACTAGTATGAATTATAAAAATTTCCATATTTTATGTTCTTTGAAATGACAATGTGGTTGCCATGAATCAGGAGGAACGATACTAGAAATCCCATATTCAGGGCGTATTTTTGTGATATATTGAAGGGTATTCTCAAATTCCTGTAATTAGAGATTCAACTAGTATATTCAAAGCAAAACTCGCGGAATCAGAAGATATACGTATACCTCTTTTGTTTGGTGAAATACATGAGCATAATCTAATTCAAGCGCGCAGGGCTCTTCCAAACGCCAATGTGCAGAAACGTGTAATACTTTTCATGTCAATCAACAAGTGTATAGAACAAACCATAGAGGTGGCAAAATGAGTGATTTTAGGTATGAAACACTTTATGACCGAACTTTTTTTAATCTTCAATAGATACTTTGTGTGCAAATATGAGATTTTTTTTTTAATATTGTGAATTAGAAGGTTCGATACATTGAAATACAATTTAAGAGACTTGCAACTTGTTGACTCGTTTCCTTTAAGTAACCTTCCAACTGATCCACCGGAGATAAAACATGTCTCGTCTCAACCCGATCATTAGTGAATGGCTTAAAAATGATACCTCTATTAAAGGGATAATGTTCTCGTAATTGTGTCACTAAAGAACCAAAAATGGTAGCTAGTCACGCAACCTATTTAAGCAGGCGAAAAAATCTCATACGTTCCGGCAGTCATTGGAAATTGAACATCCACGAGTAACTCATTTTGGAAGGGAATTCACGATAGAGCTATTCTTCACAAACAAGACTGAACTTGTTATCTAATTAGATCTCCTCACTTTAAACCAGCCATAAGCCATACAATAAATCAACATAGAATATTACCATTAGGGTTAATTTATCAAAAGTGCAACGTACTGCCACCAAATGTTCTATGTATACAAGCTACTCATTTTATGTTCTAGGCATGCAACAAACTTGAAGATATTGTATCGATGTATGTAACATGGTAACTAGTTACCGAGATAGCAAGTAACATTGATTATGTGGCTTTTTTCTTTAAGGGTTAATTCATCAAAAGTGCAACGTACTGCCACCAAATGTTCTATGTATACAAGCTACCCATTTTATGTTCTGGGTATGCAACAAACCGCAAGAAACCTTTTCCATATATTGACATACTTTTAATAACAAGATGTTCATGTTCTTCTTCATCTCCTTACCACTTATCACCGATTTCTGACCAAAATTGAGACTGTAGGTGAAGGTAATTGATCAATTCATGTATAGTATATATCACTCAAACTATACAAACCCACAGTTAATTTGAGTGCATCAACAGATTCTGATCAGAAATTGTAGGTTTTTTCCGGTAAGGGTGGAGGTCGACCGATGGTGATGTTGTTGAACACAAATATCGTCGAGATCTGTCGTTTTGTTTCGTTGTAATCATCCCCACCTTCCTGCTAATTTCTTCCGACACTAACTTCATCTCTGGTGAGTTTGAAAGCTTCGGAACTGTAGATTCTGAATCTCATGATGGCCCATAACGAAAACGAGACAGAGACGGAGTTAGTGATGAACACCGGTGAACCCAGAGAACTATGGCAAACCCAATCACACTCCGACGATGTTTCTTGGTCGGGAAAGAAGACAAGGAGGTAGAAGTGGGTTTTTACAGATTTGATGAAATAACATCATTTTACATACATCGATACAAAATCTTCCAGTTTGTTGCATACCCAGAGCATAAAATGGGTAGCTTGTATACATGAAACATTTGGTGACAGTACGTTGTACTTTTGAGGAATTAACCATACACACATGGCAACAAATTGTCTAGTTGGCGAGTGATGTGGCTGCCTAATCAGCAAATTGCATATTGTAGCAGGTAAAAATCAAATATGTCAAGATACGAAAACGGTTTCTTCCGGTTTGTTGCATACTCAAAACATAAAATGGTTAGCTTATATACATGGAATATTTTGTGACAGTACGTTGCACTTTTGATGAATTAACCCTTACCATTATATAAATTATAAATACAGTCTATAATTATTTGATCATTTAGCGAACACAGAAAAAGAAGATATTTAACCTTATTAGCAATATGTACACAATCCAACTTGGCCAAGTTAATGATTCGATCATAAAGTATCCATGGTCTCTGTTTAAGAGACTTTTTAAGCTTCTCAATATCAAACGCTTCAAAAGAAGCGCGTGTTGACTCAGGTTCTTCGTTCCTTTCTATCCTCTTAAAATTAAGAGATGGATGCTCTTCCATATCTTTCCTTTTTTCGCTCCCATTATTTCTACGAAGTCTGAGAAAATAATTTTAGGCACAACATTTCAACCCGCAAAAATGTGATTATATATTTTTATAAGAATATTGAGTTCCACTAGACTTCTCTTTATTCCTAAATGGGTAGGACTAAGCCAATACTATGCACATGTATGAGTTTAATTGGACAATGTTTTCTCGGTGGGTGTTATAAAACATGCCAAAAAATATAATCTATATATATATGTACTTTGTATAAGAAGTAAAAACCATTTATATAGAAAGAAGCTATAAAACATGCCAAAATATAGAAAATGATTCCGCTAGTATCACATGATTTGTAAGGCTTAGAACTGAGGAATTTAATAGCCTAATTTCTTCATTAAAATTAAATTACAAGATAGTTATACGTCAATGTACAAGTTAAAACTTTATTGCTAAAAACACACAAAAAGATTTGAATCAAATTTGTTATAAGAAAATATAATCAGATATATAAATAGGCAATTTATGTTGGGTAAATACTTACAACATGTATAAAGTTTAAAAACTTGATACTCTATGTACACCAGATATTCAGATATAATACAGCAATCGGTGAAGCCGGTGGCGAGGGCGAAGCTGTCAACGACGGCGACGGTGGCGACGGCGGGAGTGGGATTTCAAGGAGATTTTGGGCTGGGCCTTCAGGGCTTTGGGTCCAGTTTGATAATTTTAGTTGACTTGGTTTTTTAGAAATTTATTTTTTAGAATAAAAGCCGAGAATAATTAGATAATTTTATATTTATATCTTTTTAAAGCTAGGTTTTTCTTTTTCATTAGCTCAAAACTTGTTTATCCAAATCTTCTAAATCCAATTTTTATTAAAAAAAAAATGCAGTAGATTTAATTAAAAAAAGGTAAAAATAATAGTATGGCTGAGGAATGATACTTTTTTGCACATAGTGTAACTAATTAATCTGTTAACAATGTGATAGTTACATAAGAAAAATTAAAGAACGTATGAAGTACTATATTTTAATCATCCTTGATAAATAAAGCAAGGCCCATTTGTGAACCAACGTAAATGGGCTTATATTCTTGAGTATATGATAGCCCCATTTTGTTAATGCCAAAGCCAAGGTAGACCGTGCTATATATTATGCTCTTTATTGTTTCCATCTGGTTTTAGAAGCATTTCACTATTGAGACATACATGTGATGCATGCATACATATCTAGCAAAATGAAGTTGTTTTTCGATGAGTGTTACGCCTGAGTGACTGAGAGTATGTCATGGAGTTTTCACGTCTGATGCTATAAATTTTGAGTACGAGCTACGACTTATGGCAGGTGTCCAACCATGAACAACACAAGGACTCTAAGTCTCCAATAAATTGGGTTTAAGGTTGTTTCTCATATATGTTAGTTGGTGGTTACTAATGTTCATCAGGGAAGCCTAAAAATTCTAGACCTTAAAGTTGCGTTTGGTTCGTAAAATTTTACATAATTCGATGACATTATGATCTCAATTTCATTCCACATTGGTATTTGGTTCAAAAATGAAGTGAATTTGGATTCACTAAATTCCTCTAGTCACAGTCATTGAAATTTCAATTTCTTTGATGAATTGTAATTCCTTCGATGAATTCTAATTTTGTCAAAATATTATGTGAACCAAAGGCACTCAAGAGGGTTGTTTATGAATGGTTGGGAATTGGGTTCATGAACAAAGATCAGATGACAAAGCTCCAAGTCAATGGTAGCATGTTTATATTAAGAAGAAAAACAATAAGAACATGATTGATTACATTATACTTAATCGACCTTATTCGATTATTAATTATCCTTTTTCATTAATACCCCCAACTAAACGTCCCCTAAATGTAGCACAATATACCAATATAAATCAGGCAATCATTATTGACATGAAAAAAGTAGGTGCATGAAGAGCTAGTATAGCTGTGAAAGACAGATTCAAGCAAGATTTGATGGGAAACCTAAGTAAAAATTGTAGTGACTTTATACAGGTTTAGAATAGTTTGTTACTAGGATAATCCTGGCACAAAACCTTTAACTTGTTTGGTGCATGGCACACAAAATTTGTTGATAGATATACAATGGCACATACATGGTATCAGTAATAAAAATTCATCCAACTAGAGACTAAATTTTTCCATAGTACAAATGCTTAATATGTTCCTGATAGGCAAGGAATGGGTATAGATCATGGAATGATATAAGAACTAAATCCTCTCAACGCAAAGGTAAACTTATTTGGTTCTCAATATGATGAAGTATTTATTCAACTCTAGTGTTATCTTCTATGGCTTTTATTTCATTTAGGTCTTTCGTCACTCAACAAGGATATTGTTGATGTAATAAGATCGTACTAATTTTTTTCGAAGACTAATATGGGTTTGTTACACTAAGAGTGGTGGTTGGTAGTCGTGGCACCACTACGAGCCACGTCAGCCACTACTACGTAATGTGGGATAACTGCTCGCAGTGGTAATTCTCACGACTATAAACTGGGACTCACTTTTTAATTATTTTTCATTTACATAAAAACACAATTACATTTAATTAAATTAAATATAAAACTATTTATACAATAATTAAAAATAACATTTCATTAATAAAAAAAATTTACAAAAAAAAAACGTACAATAAAAAAACGTTGCAGTAAACAATAAAAGAAAACATTCAATAACTAAAAGTCTACAGATTTCAAAAGTTGGGCGGAAGCGTACAAATGTGCTTAGTGAGATCGCTTCCTAGTCTTCAAATCTCGAAATAAATCCACGATCACGAGGAGATAGTCCACGCTTTGTGCGGCAATGTAATCGGGATTTTCATAAATAAATTCCCCCTCTCGCTTTAGACAGACAGGGAATGAAGATGGGTAGCTAAACCATGAGGTGAAGAACTCAACCGCTATACATGAGGGAATTGTAGTAGTTTCAACACCGATGACTTTTAAACCCTCCATAACATCTTTAAAAGTTTTCATTTTAGTCTTTGTGCACCATTTTATCACGTATTTATGTTATTCTTGTTTCAGTTGTTGCGACTCTTTCCCTAAATCCGCCACGGACCAAGTTAGCCGGATCAGTGAGAAACTCTTCCTCAAGTGGACTTATTGCGAATACGTTATCTTCTTGAATCATGTTGTGCAATATTACACAAGTGTACATTGTTCTCTTAATCTTGTTCATGCTCATTGCTCTGGCATGTCACTTTATTATTCCTCAGGTGCGCTCTACATCCTTTCGTGCACTTTTTTGAAAATTTTTGAGCTTGTGTCATTTCTCATCAATAGGACACGAATATGCCTTCATTAGTGTAACCCAATCTGGATAAATACCGTCGGTGAGATAATACCCTTTTGTGTAATGATTCACATTCATATCAAACGGTGCGGGTGGACAAGTGTCGTTTTCGATCTCATCGAACAACGGAGAATTGTTTAAAACATTGATGACGTTGTTCGAACCCACTACACCAAAATATGCAAAATCCATATATCGTATGAAACCACTACTTCAAGTGTAATTTTTGGGTGTCCGTGATCACCTCTTGTGTACTGCCCTTTCTATGCATTTGGTAAGTTCTTCCATGGCGAATGCATATCGTTAATGTTTTCGAGCATTCAAACGAAGCCGTGTTTCTCTTCATGTGTTTTTTTTATAGCCAAGCAATATCACTAGCAATCGGCTTTCTCAAGTACTCGTCCGAACATATCTAAAGTCGTCCCGTATGCCAATTGTCGGATGACAGACATGCACTTTTGTAACAGAGTAAATCCTAGCCGCTCAAGTGCATCCGGACGTTGTTTAGAAAACTGAAAATGGTCGGGGATAGGTTCAATAGAGTCATTGATAATACCTTGTACTATTCGGATAAAAAACTCTCGATGCATTCAAAAACGTCTTTTAAACATGCTAGGCGAATACTTTGGGTTATCGGAATATAATCCTCCACCAACCGTTGCTCGGCACCTTTTTGGTCCATTAATATATAGTTACGGGGTTGTTTTTCTTGCAAGAGTGAACTTCTGGCCCCGTTACTTTCTTTTTCTTCGTGGATGTATTGTTGCAAAATTGCTATAAGTTCGCCGTCTTCTGAAGAATCTTCAAATATACGATTAGTTCTATCCACTTTGGTGATAGTATTTGTGATTGTGTATTTATAATTTGTATAAATTTGGTGTGAATTATGTATTTATAGATTTTTTAAACTGTTGCCAACATTCCAATTTTTCTTTTTCTTTTTTGTTTTTCAATGGTCACATGACCGTCAAACTTTTTTTTTTAAAATCCATCTTTTTTTATAATTTAGTCGTATAGAAAAATGGAAAAGGAGTTTAAAAAATGTGTGGGACCAATATTTCTGCTCACTTCCTGGCTCCGGTGGTGATGACACGTGAGCATGGTTTGCACTCTGCCCGTTCTCGCTCCACAATACCCACAATGGGATCGCTGCAATGGTCTAAGGATAACAACTTGTAAATGTCGTGTTGGTGATCGATATTCCTCCTATTCAACATGCATGTCTCTACTTCAAGCCTTCAAGATTGCTGTTGAGATTTGGCTGTCCAACAAATTATACATCCGGGAGTTACAATGTAACATCTTATCGAAATGCAAAATATATGATTGCCAATCCTAGATTTTCATTTTCATAACCGCTTATATGTAATTTCTAGATATCTTGCTTCCATTATATTCGGATACAAGATATTATAGTACCAAACATGACCTCCTGAAATCCACCCTGCTATCACCCGCGTTAGTTGAAAAACATTACTACGATATAAGACTCATAGTCTAATACATAGAACGGCCCTTCACAATTTTCTTAGTTGGAACTTGAGCCACAAACCATTTTGAGAACATCTTGGATACCACTAGGCCAGATGTCTGTCTCATTTGTATATTTTTACTAGAGGTGGTAGAGGGGATAAACACTGTATAAAATCCCCACAACTACTGTTTCAATTACTTTGATCTACTGTATATCACTGAAAATACGAAGCACATGGTGATTGATTGTAACTGAATGAGCAAAAGGTCCAAATGGGTCTTAAAGTAACATCTTCTTGTTCCATCTATAAGATATATTCTCAAGATTGCAATGATACTTCAAACTGCATCATGTATGCATTATAACGATAAATAATAGTTACAAACCCGGTATTAGTATATAGTTGTTTATATACAACACACCGTTACTTTCAACTCCAAAACAAACACAATCTGCGTATGATAAATAATCAAATGGGCAATCTTTTTAGCTATTCCTATACTTAATATATACCCGATTCACATAATTAACCAATAACCACTAGAAGAACACTATCCCATTGTCCTCATTATTGTCATCCACAAATTCCATAGGAGAAGGAATGCTAAAATCGAAACCAAGATCAGAAAACAAACCAGATTCATGATCTTGACACTTAGTATTCCAGCATAAAGTTGTTTGGTTAGTAGATTTCTCCAGTTGTGGGAGATTAGGGTGATTATAATTGAATTGGTGGTTTTGGTGATGAAGCGGTGGACATTGGTGGGAGGGGTTGGTGGTGATCTGGTGGTAACAACCACAGGATGGTGATTGGCTATCGGTCGTTCGAAGAGGGTATGAGTTAGTATTTGGGGAACTAGCATGGTTTATGTTGTTTTGTGAGTAGTTTTCGTTGCTATTATCGCCTTTTGCCTTGTAAAATACTCTACATAAAACCCAATCTTCCTGTCAAATGAAATATAACCAAAAGAAAGCAAAAAGATCGTTAGATCTCTTTGTTTTCATAAAGTTTCTTATGCACATTGTTCAAATGATAGAATCTTAAACATGAATAGTGTAGTACTAACTGTGATGATTTTATATAATTTGTAGAATATTGTGTGTCCACATAACATGTTCAATATGATAACACACAAATTACTTATAAAAGTGTGAGTGATTAATACAAACCTTAGGAGGAATATGAGGGTTTTCAAGACGAAATTCATGCATGATCCAACCAGTTTTAATCCCATTTGGCGCTCGATTCTTGTAAAAAACTAAAGTCTTTCTCATCCCAACAAGACCGCCTGTATTCGGATCAAGAACTGTTCTATCTTTTCCGGTAGCCTTCCAGTATCCGGTTTTTGTGGCCCTATTTGTTCGATATCCTGTTGCATACTTGCGATCACGAAAGCTAAAGAAATACCATTCGCTCGAATTGAGTTTCGCCACCTCTTCAAAATCATAAAGAATGTCGATAAGAGCTTATTCTTGAAGAAATTAATTAATAAATGGGAATTCAAATATAGCTATCAAATAGGGCTTATGCTAAACATGAAAGTCATATAAATAAATGCCTAAAGTGACATAAACACTATAATTGGATGAGGATTGCAAGTATTTCCAGTTTTGCCTTAGATGATTCAAATCAAAGACTAAAAAAAATGATGAAGTTTGGTTCAAAGTCTATATCAGAATATGACTTTATTTGTAGTACTATTAACGTGTGAGAGAGAATGTGTCTGTAAGCATATGATCATATATATGTACGTATATATGTGCTTAAAGAATTTGTACTAGTGCTTTAGAAGATGTACAATTTTAACTACATCTAAATCATAATCTCATCAAAGCTTTTTTCTTCATTTATTATGGTGATCATTATTCATTATTTCACCTGAGATTTGACTTTACCATGAAAACAATATGCATATCAAGCTAGCTAGCTAGCTATCAAGTCTCTTGTAAGGTTATTTTTCAATTTTTGTTGAAACTCAATAAAGCTTTGATATTTATCAAAAAAGAAAAGAAGAAAAAAAAGTATCAATTTAAGATTAAGGGGGAGGGAGAGGCTAAAATACTATTTCTTGATTATAAATTAGAGATCATTTTACAGATATATATATATACACATCATATGTAAGTAGTATATTCCACTAAAAGTTTGAGAAGGATGTCGGAGGATACTAAATAAGAAGACCTAATGATTTCAATTAAATTAAAAAAGGTGATGATTCATATAAACAACATACTTACACATATATAATGTATATTCAATTAACAATTGAGAAGGGGTGCATGGGAGAGGCTAGAAAAACAAGGTTTCTTGATTTCAAATTAAATAAATCTAACTATATGCCAAGAAAGCACAATCCATTAATTAGGGTATAGATATATTCTTTCTTAACTGTGATGATATATATAGAAAAACATATCAAGCCAAAAACTAAAGAATGCCCAAGATAAACACACACAGAGACTCGAATCATAATAGTCTTCTATATTGATATCGATTCGATCATATCACAGATATGGCCATACAACTTATAGTTTATCATATCCAAATCTTGAACACTTGGGTGAATCCAGTTTAGAAAAAAGCTTCAACCTTTATTGATTTTTCATTCCTTTTTACTTATTGAACAAAGATGGTAGCTAGGTAATATAGTCTACCTTGAATGGTTGGTTACCTAACATGTTCACTGTCTGCTAAATACCTAAAAACACAACACATGCATTTGTGGAGAGAAAATTGATGACAAAAAGATCTCAAGAACAACGAACAACCAAAGGAATTAAATAAAGATATACCAGGAAGCTGCCATGGTTCACATATATGAAGATCGATTTCAGCAAGAGTACCCTTTAAAGCATCTTCATTAGCTATTTTCTTGTAAAGATAGTGGCAAACCAACTCTTCATCACTTGGGTAGAATCTAAACCCTGGTGGCAACTTTGCACCTAAATCACTCAAACCCATCTTGATATCAAGACTCCTTTTTCTAAAGAAGAATCAATTATTGGTCAAAAATCTAATAAATATTGTGCCTGAAAAAGCTAGATCATATCACATATATATATATATATCATGTTTTTAGCATGCAAGAAAGCTTTAGGAATTGGTGAAGAGAGAATATAGCTATAGTCCAATCTAAAGCTTTATAAGTATTTGTTGCTAATGTAGATTTATTTGTATATAATATTGAAGAATTGTTTGTGAATTGTATATATAGAGAGATGATGAGAGAGATAAAGGTTGAAAGGTACTTTGCCACCTATAATTCCTTAATAATAATTAGTAGTAGTATTATTCTAACTGTTTATCATTATGCTTCTACAGTGAGTTATCGTTATTGTGGGGAACTAAGAAAAACCACAGTCACAAGAAATCCTTTAGTTATCTCGTTCATTTGATAAAATAAGGGGATAACAAATACCCTATCAACATCACGTACCATGGCCATACGTGCATCAAAGGTTTAAAAAATAATACAAAAAGTTACAGTTTTACATTTTTAAAATTTTCACTTAAACAATATAATCACCTCTTCTAATTAATCTTAAAATTTGTACTTAGCTACACGTAAACTTGCGTGCAACTAACAGCAGCTAACATTATCCTTAATTTGAATGGCGTAAGATTCTAAGATATAGGATGAATGTTGGGTTTGATATTAATTTAATACGTTATAAAAAACGGATTTAGTATGATGTTGTGTTGATCGCAAACTAACAATGAAAAATTGTAAAGGGGATGATGAATAGAGTCTTTTGGTTTAACTTAATCAATAATATATTCAATTGCAAGTTTGTATGAGAGTTAATTTTCAACTTAATTCTTTATTTGAATAAATCAAAAAATTTCAAGTTAGCTATAGTGGAATTTGATAACCGTTGAATACAGATTTGAACACTTGCTATCAACTAGAGAGCACACTCTAAGCTGGCTACACATGGATGCTAATACTATGCTATCAAAACTCACAGATAATTCACACTCGATTAACATGTAATTCACACTTAACTTCAAGGTTGAAGTCATCTATTTATAGTCGAGCTAGCATATTCATGGTATCAACTTCAGCCAATCAGAATCCTCAACGTGTCTTCTTTCTCATTGTTGAATTTGGACATGCTTCTTGTATGAACTGATATGTACTGCTAGACAAAGTCTGCTGTCTGCAGTATATGTTGGGCGTGTACTGCATGCGCGTGTGCAATTGACTGAGATCAATAGAAGGAACACAATAAGCACAAACAACCATCTTTAGCACGTATGTACATTTGTACAACTTTGAAGATGTCATTTGGATAATGATCAATGTTCTAAAATGTTGGTGAATTCATCAACTTGAATCTGCAACAAGTGTAATGATCTTGATTTTTCTAAGATGGTTTCTACAAGAACTTCATTCCACTGTTGTGTCTTTATTCTCTATCTTTAACTTCATCTCTGACTTAGTTCTTCTTGTTTAATTTGAAATTAGAAAATGTTAATCTTCTTGTTTAATCTGCTCTAGTTCTTAAATTAATTAGAAACTTTAACTCATATAATTTAAAAGACTTCAATTTCTTTAAAGTATTAGAGAACGTATTGTTTAGATATAATTAAGGCCATTACCTCATATTTAGATTTTAATAACCATGATTCAAAATTAGGAACCTTGTGATATAAGTAGTCCACATAGAATTGAGACCCATGCAAATTATCCCGTTAGTCTCAACACCTATCAAGCAAAATAAGCTATTGATCATAACATTAAACTAAAACTTAACTGTAGACTTGTTATTAAGTTAATAAGACATCAATTCAAGTTATTTACATTTAATTAGCTCGATCAACTTCTTGAGGTCATTTTAGATACCCTGCTAATCTTTCTGATCGATGTACATTAACCACATGCTTAGGGCATCGCAAGTAGAGGCGTGTCACATAACTAAATCAGTATTTTGCGCTACAAGGAATTGTTCTTCCAAGATCTAGATCTTGCGTGTGACGATCTATTATATAAACAAAATCATGACTATTTGATCTTTAATAAATTCAAAAGAAGACATATTCTAGATAATCTAATCAAAGATATGATAATTGTTATTATTATTTTTGACGTATGATGCCATCAATGTTGAAAATGAAACCCTAATTTAATTGGATCTAGTGTTTTTAAGTTCTCTAATTAGTTTATGTGTTCTCTCTCTCGTCTTAACGGGTTGTGGTTTCTTGTTGGTAATGAATTCGATCAAAACGTATGTTTCAAGTTTCTTATGTAAATATTGAATTAAACTGTGGCAACGTTAGGAGAATTAGACGTTGTAATCTCATGTACAACAGTACATGTATTTTTATCAACTCCGGTGCGATAGAAATTCGGGCCCTTTTCAAGATCTTGACAGAGTTAAGATTTTAATTAACCTGCACCTAACTCAACTCTAAGTATTATTAGTTGAACTCTTATATACGGAGCATTTATTATTGTGCATAAATACTATTATTATTAATCAGATATTATGCTAATTAATAAACACATGTAAACGGTAAAAGTTTCATTCCGTGTACATTTATCAAGAAAATAAATAAAATCTCTATATGGAATAAACCCTAATGTGAAATAAGGAAAGTTGATGATGATGTTGGTGAGTTATTAGCTTGGTCGATTGAGGTTGAGTTAATGGGCTAATTAATAAATATGATATGTTGGACTAAATCTTGAACTACAAATATTAAAGAATCACTTGACTTGAGAGAGAGAGAGAGAAAGATGTTAATCATGGAATTAAGACGAGTCTTATCATGTCTAATTATACCCATGAAATGGATAATTTGGATGAATGGTTGATTGGGATATATATAGAAACAATTAATGTGGGTTCTACGGATGATCAACCATGTGACCCTTTTCCAAGTCTAATTAGACGATACAATACCATTTGTCATTATCCACGGTTCTTAGTATAGACCTTGTTAGTCATTTAAATGATGTTTATGGAGATGTATTGATTAAGTGTAGGAATAATATAAATCATGTTTAAGGCTACTCATTTTGGATGCTTGATATGAATAACAAATATATAGATACGCACGTATGTGAACGAAAACTCAATTTCCGAATCGAGTACAACAATAACAATATCAAATTCCATTGAGAATGAAGTATGGAGAGATAAGATGTAGACAGTCATAGTCTTACTCGAATGTGATAAGACTACTTCGAAGAGGACCTCCGTCAGATCCGTAAACAAACATAATAAAAATAATAATAGTAATAAACAAACGATGATAATAACATAATAGATACATATATATAAACATAGGGAAAAGATTCATAGGTAAGCTTCAAATCTTAGAGAAGGAGGGAAGCAAATCTTAGCCCTTGATTTTTTCATAAATAAACGCTTTTAACATTCATTTGTGATGAATGTTAAATTTTAAAATTATTTGTAAATTTTAAAATTCATTTATGATGAAATCAAAGGTTGAGATTTACTTCCCTCCTTCCCTAATTTTTTTACGATCCTCACCCTATAAATATATATACATATAGATATTAATATAAATATATAAGGATATATATAATATGTAAGTCTATAACCAAGTTAGATAAAATATAGATTATATATTTATATGAATAGAAATAGAAAAATAAATATTTAAATATAAAGTATTGATCAAATAAGAACACTTCAAAAATAAGAATGGTAAGAACGCTTCAAATTTGCACTTATACTCGACAAAATCATTGAATTCACATTTGTATATCTCAATATACAAAGAAAAATGAATGCACATTTGTAAAAATGTATACAATTTGAGAAAAACTATTGATGCGCAATTCTACATTTTTCATCAAAAATCGTGCATCGATCGTTTTTTCGATTTTTATGCATTTATAAGGATGCGTATCTATTTTTCTCTACATACTTGAGATGTATGATTGTGAATCTATTTATTTCTAAGATACATTTGTAGATATGAAGCGTTCTTACCCGTTCTTATTTTTAAGGTGTTCTTATTGGAACTTTACCCTATAAATATATATATGATTAGATGTATGAATAATATATATATATATATCTAGCTAAAAACACCATACTCAACTATCTTAATACTACCTCCAACACCCTCTCAAATATATAACGTCTATTTACATATAGCACTCTAAAATACATAAAATATCTATTGACCTAAAAACTCTATACTCATCAATCATAGATCTACAGTAACATGCTTATATCTATGAATATCTATCTAGCTAAAACACCATATTCATCTATTTTAGTTCTACTTATAAACACCATACTTAGCTATTTAATTATATATCAGTCTACCTAAAACACCCTACTCCTCCGTCCTAATTCTGGTCCTCCACAAATTCCTATCAGAGGTCATGTCATCGGTAAAGAGGAGCTCCTTCATGTCTAGCTTTAGTCTTTCCTCCCACCTACGTCTTGGTCTACCCCTTCTCCTCACGCCATTGACAGTGAGGGATTTCACTATCCTAACTGGCGTTGTCTGTGGTCTTTTCCTTACATGTCCAAACCATCTTAGTCTTCCTTCTCTCAACTTGTTGATGATGCTCGCGACTTCCAGGTTCGCCCTAAAAACTTCATTCGGTAACATATCTAACATTGTTTTCCACATGTTCATCTTAACATCCTCATTTCCGTCACTTTCATCCTCCTTTCTTGTGCTTTAGTCATTGGCCAACACTCCGCTCCTTATAACATAGCAGGTCTTATTGCTACCTTATAAAATTTTCCTTTTAGTTTAAGAGGGACTTTCTTGTCACACATGACTCATGTCTCCGCTCTCCACTTCAACCAATCTACCTTTATACGGTGAGTCACGTCCTCGTCGTTCCTCCCTGAAGTATTCAGCCCCGCGCCTAGGTATTTAAAAGACTCCTGTGGGTGTAAGATCTGGTCCCCAATACGAATGTCCACTCCATCGTTCTGCTCGTCCTCATTTATGTCGAAGTTACACTGTAGATATTCAATTTTTTGTCGACTGATTCGTAAACTTTGGTCTTCTAAAACCTCCATCCACTGCTCCCGCCTTCTATTAAGCCCATCTTTGGTTTCCGATACTAGAACGATATCATGGGCAAATATCATGCACCAGGGGATGCTCTTTTGTATCCTACGCGACAACTCGTTCAAGATTAAGGCAAAAAGGTACGGGCTAAAGGTTGATCCCTGATGTAAGCTTATTTCTACTGGAAAATATTTTGTGTTCGCCGGTAGTATCCGTATGAAATCTTCGCCCCTTCTACATATTACGAATAGCTCTAACATATCTATTCAAAGTTGTTTTGTCATCGATTATTCTTCATATCAGTTGACATGGGACACTCTCATAGACTTTTTTCATGTCAAAGAAAATTACGTGCAAGTACCCGTAGTCTTTATTAATTAAGTTTGATATTAAGACGATAAAATCATCCAAATTGTGGCACCTTTAGACTTTATTAATTGATGATAACAAGATTTTTAATGCCACCGGAATTTTCATATAGCTATATGACAGGTTTTATAACTTGTATGAATTCAGTAAGATCATTTATTGTACAATATGACAGGTTTTAGATATCTTCATTTTGTTAGATACAAATTAAATTATTTTTCATAAAATATAAACTTATATTAGTTTGATTTGATTTACTTTTTCTTATAAGGGGCAAACTATAATAATGTAAATAAGATTAGAAAATATATAGTTAATTCATTCTAGTTCTAGTCAAAGTAATGACAATAACATAAGAATAAAATTAACAGTTGAGATATTTGATAGAAGTTATGAACTATTCAAAACTTTAATATATTATAACTTATAGATTTGCAGTTTATTTAATACGCTTGAGTTCGTTGGGACTCGCAGTTGAATAACCAACATACCTATAATATGTGAGTCACTATGATCACAAGGTTAATCTAATATATACTTTAGCAATTTAAATATGTAACAGGTACATCATAACTATGCTTCTGAGTTATAATAATACACCAATTAAATGGACAAGTTCATGCATCTACTTCTTAGAATCTAAGTAAGTCCATCAAATCTACCAAATATTCTTAAGTATACTTAAACGTCGATTTCAATGAAGAATCATTTTTAAGAATTCATTATTTAATCAGGAACTTGTCCAAACTAAGCATCAATTTCAATGAAAACCAAGATATATTTGACCCCCGTGAAGTGTATTATATATCACGAGAGAGAGAGAGAGACTTAAGTAAGTTTGAACCGGAAGGAAAAAATTTTGACCCCGCAAATTTCTCTCTGCTTCATATAATTTAAGAGGGGTGAAGAATGAAAAAAATAAAAAAAAAGGACAACGAATCATGGTGTTTGATATTTTCAGTGTCATAGTTTTTATTATTCTCTAACAAGTAATCATCCATTCTATAATAATTCGGGGTAATGTACATTATTACCTATTACCTATTAATCAATTCGTTAATTTGAAATTTGTATTTAATTTTTCAGATCAGATTCAGGTCAAAATTCAGATTAATAGGTTAATTCCACAAAGTTAAAAATAACCCATTAAATTTGATCTGTTTGACTAGAAATTAGCCCACCAATTAATATTCGCAAAAATTAACGTGCTAGTACATTAACCCATTTACTTAAAGGGTTTATGAAGATTGTGTATGTGATGTGTACTTTCGACTCGTCAAGCCATTTATCAAATCATGTCGGTTTAGAATGAGTACTTTAGCTCCGTTACCTTGACCCAACCCAAGTTGTCATGTATCATTACTCGTGATGATTAGTGTTTACGAATTAATCAATATCAATGATAAAAAATATTACTAAGGAATATTTGACCCAACACCAATTAGTCTTTTGTCGATTGACAAAAATACCGATTCTTTATTCTCCGTGATATTGACCACATAACCAAGCGCAACCTAGATTACTCTTCTTATAAGAGCACATCATTTGGGGAAACAAAGCAAATTTATACTACATACATGCATAAGACTCGAATAAAGAAGATTATATATTCTATGTACCATTTTGGCATAACTTCACCCGGCGTCACCGCCGGTAACAGGTATAGATATATACTTTCTAATATGACGAAAAAGTTAAAGGATTTGATTATTGATAAAAAAAAAAAAATTGTTTAAGAACTTAGCACGCTTTTAATATGAATGGAGAATTTGTTTTGACAATAACCCCAAACATAAATGTAAGTGTACAATTAAATCAAACATGAAAAGTTCAATTTCTTTGTATTAAAATGGGCTATAAAGGGTCTTTCATCTAATAGTGTTATAGGAATCAATTATCAAGAGGCTGAACGTTCAAACCTCATTTAATTGTGTATGTAATATATATGGTTGTGTGTATTATACTATTATGTGATTCAAATGATCACAACAAGCTATGAAACAATCAAGAGTCCATGCAACAAGCTAGCTTTTATATGATTTATACTGTTTATAGAACATGCAATATATTTATAGAGTACAGATTGCAGGGAAGATTCGTGTTTAATGTGCAGTGTGACATGTGAGGTTGGAGAAAGAGTGACGAATTAATATTCCTATCTTTATCTTTTACTACCACTCAAAAGGATATAGATTTATATATAAAGTACGTGTCTATTCGCTTAATGTTATTCACTCCCATAAGTTATGGGCAATCTAATTATATTTTTGTTGGGGACATGACTTAGCCCCACAAAACCAAAAGAAATTAAACTCCATCAATTAATCACCTAGCTCCATCCAACTTCTTAATTATATAAATTTACAAAGGAATGAAGATACAATTTTATTGACTTCGATAAAAAGATGCATATGTATGTGGTACAAATTTAGTTAACTCTACCCAGTCTCTCATTCATGCATGTTTTAAAAAATAATTATAGAATTTACCTTTCTTAGCAATAGGTGTTAGTTTTTATGAGAAGATTTATGATATACTTTGAATAAGAAGATAAAAACCAATATATAGAGTTTTTATAAGGAAAAAACGTCATCGGAGTATAAAAACGGATACTATACGATATGTATTGTTATCAACATATAGTATATGTGCTCACCAACTAGGTGTCTAAAGAGTCAATTTACTTTACAATTTTTATCCCTCAAATTTCTTATATATATACATACATATATATATAGGGAAGGGATTAATGTGGAAGCAAAAAATTTAAGAAAGGAGGGAAGCAAATCTCAACCATTGATTTCATCATAAATGAATTTTAAAAATTACAAAAAATTTCAAAATTTAACATTCATCACCAATGAATGTTAAAAATATTTTTTAATAAAAAAATCAAGGGCTAAGATTTACTTCCCTCCTTCCCTAAATTTTGAAGCTTCCCTATGGATCCTTCCCCTGTATATATAATATGGTGGGGATTAAGAGGGAAACAAAAAAATTAGAGAAAGAGGAAAACAAATTTCAACTTTTGATTTCATCATAAATGAATTTTAAAAATCACAAATAATTTTAAATTTAACATTCAACTTAAATGAATGTTGAAAACGTTTATTTATGAAAAAATCAAGGGTTAAGATTTGTTTTCCTTCTTCCCCAAGATTTGGAGCTTCCCTATGGATCATTTCCCTATATATATAAGGATGGTTCAAATAAAAAACATAAATATCGTGAAAATATAAAAATCACTTTTTAAATATTCAAAACACATTTTTTTTCAAAAATATTTCAATGATTATTATTAAAATAACGTTTGCAAGTTATGATAATAATTTTAACAAAAAATATTAAAAAAAAATTTCAAACTTTTTTAACAGTCATTACTGTTGTGATTATTCAAGATAATCACAAAATATAACATGATAATCGCATGTGATTATTCTCTAATATAATGTGATTATCATGTGTTCGAGATGATCATATAATAGGTTTTTAGAGATGATCATATAATAAGTTTTTAATAATCACATGTGATTATATAGCTATAAAATGTGATTATTATGAATATAAAAAATTAATAAAAGAAAAGGTCAATTTTTTTTTTTATTTGCAAAAAGCTTCTAAAAGTTTTTTAAATAAGGAGTTACGATTTTTGTTGTTGTAAAATAACGTGTTTTGGATATTTAAAATTGACTTTGAAGTCATTTCCTACGTTCCTATGATATTTAGGTTTTTTATTTGAACCTAGATCTATATATTTATATATATATATATATATATAGGGGAAGGATCCATATAGAAGCTTCAAATCTTAGAGAAGGAGAGAAGCAAATCTTAACCCTTGAATTTTTCATAAAAAAATGTTTTTAACATTTATTTGTGATGAATGTTAAATTTTAAGTAACATTTATCACATAAAAATATTAACAATATTCATTTATGATAAAATCAAATATTGAAATTTATTTTTTTACTTTTATATTTTTTTTCTTCCCTCTTAATTCTCAACTTATATACATATATATATATATATATTTAACTAATCTAACTTTTTAGTCCAACATCACCAATGATTTCCCACTATAAAAGATAGTACGTGTAAGTTAAAACCTCGAAACATAAACGAAGTGCTCGAAACATCATGATTAATGGTCCTTTTCACATGTATCTACAATAAATATTCAAGAAAAGAATTTGGTTAATTGTAGTCTTTGTTTTTAGTAGATTTAATAGTACATATCCCCTTCAAATTTCTCAAGTGTGATGATGCATGTCTTAAACTAGTACCAGAGTAGTAGAGTTTGAAGATGACACAAACATATATCAAATATCATATCAGTTATATCACATATATTATATATATACAAATATACAATAAATAACTTTATCATTAGTGCTTTGAATCTTTGAATCATATAACACCTCAATTCTCTATTGTCTGTACCATTTCAAAATGTAATGTCAATGTGATCGACAGAATGTATGGTTTCAAAATTAGCTGATCCATAATATTATAAGAAGCGTAGATTCCATATTGACTGTATATGGGTTTGTTTGGTGATAGCTGTAGATTGTAATTGTAACTTTAAAATTTAAATTTTTTGTATTTTTATTGGATTATAAAATTATAACTTATACATAATAAACAAAAGTTTTTATTTTTATAATAGTTTTCTATTTAAAAGTTAAAAGATAAAGTAAAAGTTTTATGTCAAATAAAATTTATGTTAATTTTCTAATCTCCATAATTTAATTAAGAGGGGTTCTGGGATTGCTTTTAATGATGAATTTTAGATTTTTGCGATTGTAAATCCTAAATAAGTTAACTTTAGTGTTTGGAAAGAGAGGTCTAAAAATTGATTATTTGGGATCTGGTGTCATGGAACGCAATTATGAAAAAGTAGCACACTACCTACTGTAGCAAAACGCTTTATCATTTTTCAGTCAAAAATTACCGTATTACCCTCAAAAACAACTTATTGTACTTTCTTGTTGTTTCATGAAACTTTTGCAGAATACTACCAAATACCAATATATATGTGTTAATTATTTTTAGTTTTTCATTTTTTGAAGCTGCAAAGTTATCTTATAATGAATAAAACAAATATATATGTATATATATGTATATAATTAGGAAGCTATAACAATTAGAATTATGGGTGTTAATATTTTAAACTAGTTATTGATTGTCAATTTAATATTATGTATAAAAGATACCATTTAAGTCCTAAAAAATAAATAAATTGTTATATGTAAAATATAAATAATAATGTATAAGTATATCCTTTTTGTCATTTTGCGTATTACACTATACACTAATATAATTTGACAAACACTTGAAAAATCGATTATTTGATTATTGCGATATCAAACTAACATAATCAAATACAAATACTACATTTTTACAATACATTTTATTACAGCTAATTATTTTATTATGATTATTTGAAATACATAATTTATTTATTAACAGGTAATCCCAAACACCTTCTAAATAACATTTCAAATCAAACCTTGTATATGTTTTGATTTTTGATGATTGTAAACAAACTCATTAAATGTGATTATACATTACACTAGTATAAATTAGTAAGGTGAGATTCAAATGAAAATAATATTTTAGTAAAACTTTAAAAACGTTTTCTTAAGTATGTAGGACACATTATTCATTTATTTATTTATTTCTTTAAAAAATAAAAAACATTAGAGCTTTTTATTCAAATAATTTTTAATAGCCACTTTAAGAATGTAAAGTAACAACTTTGATTCTTTTTCAAACTTCTTTTACTCTTGTGACTATTAAATTATCAATGGTAATCACAAAATGCAATATTCAAATCACATGTGATTATCAAGTTAAATATGATTATTTTTTTTAAAAAAATGATAAGGATAATAAAAAATTCAATTTTTTATTTATTTGAAAACTAGTTCATAAAAGTTATTTAATTAAAAAATTTCGGAAGGGTGTTTGAAAATAACGTGTTTTGATTATTTAAAGAGTATTATTTTTTGTCTCTCACCTTTTTACGAAATCTCTTTTCAGTTGAATCTTAATCTTAATTATAATAGTATTAACATCATAAATCAAATACAAACGAAAGCTAGCTATGTTTTCACTCATATTACTCGATCTAGTGCTAACTTGTGTTACTCGAAAGAAAAATTTTAAATACATCTAAAACAACTAATTTCAACTTCGTATGGTAGAAGAACAATAAGACTTGGCTTATGGCATAAGAAAATTTATGCACAAGAAACGGATCTAGCATTTAGAAAATTAATAACAAAACGTAAATAATATAGACACTTAAAATGCGCTCAAGAAATTTAACCTAAATAACACTAGTTACGATTATCGGTCTTGTAAATGGAGGTGATAAAATACACAATTTATTTTGATGGATACACCAAACAAGGTCATCCATTAATGAATTCTACTACTATAGATTTTTGATTTTTGATGTATGCAAGTATATTTATCATATCCCTTTAGAAAGAGTAAATTCACTTTTAATATAGCTATATATTTAATAGCAAAATTACTACAAAAAAGAAATTAATCAACTAATTTCAGTTAAATTAAGTTACATATTGGTTAATTAGTAAAATTCTTGTACGTAGTAGCTTTTATGCTTTTAAAATTTTTCTTTACGATGCATGATTTTGTTTCATGCATATATATATTTATATGTATATATATCTTTATATATATAATTAAAAGAGGATATGATGGGAGAATCTGAACCCTTTATTGTTTTTCACGATTTGGAATCCAACGATCTTAATTTCTTTCGCATAATTACAATTTTCGTCCCTTAAATATTTGATGTATTTATTTAAATTCAAAAAAATAGACCAAATAATTCATTTATTTATAAAAATTAAAGAGTCTATAAACTATATAAAAAAATCGGTTACAATATTTTATTCATTTTATTAAAATTAAATTCGTCCCGCGTTATAGCGGGTCTATAAACTATATAAAAAAATCGATCACAATATTATATTTATTTATATAAATTAATTTTATTCCACCTTATCGCGAAATGATAACCTAGAATATATATGTATGACGATGATGATCAGCTCAATATATCATGTTCATGCAAAACAAATATATTATTTTCTCTATATATATTAGGCTTTTAAATAAATTTAAATTCAAGATTAGTTTAATTACGACAATAATTATACTTAAACTTTACGTCATATTTGAATTATTAATTCTTCTTTATCAAGAATTAATTTCCAGATCGTTATCTTGTTTTCTTTTGTGAGAGGTCATCATCTAATTTAATTTATTCAATCATTAAAATAGTATCTATCATAAAATATAATGATAGTAAAATTAACCATTAGTTTTGATATGATGAAGCTTTCAACAATGACTTACTAATTGTGCAATTATATTGTTGATTAAGTTATTAACCATATTCCAATTCCACGTTTTTATAAGCTAAATTATAGTTTCCAACAATTAGTTAATTAATAACAATATTTAAAACGAATATATTATTTCTAAAAAGCAAAAAATTCGTACGTATATTCCCGAAAATAAATATCTAAGATAGCCCCCTTTAATCCTGTATGTTTACCTAGCTTGTAGAACAAGATATCTGCATGGGGGAAAAAGTTCAATATTTTAACAGTGAAATAAAAGTTGATATGTCTTTTGTGCGACATCTTATCGATCATATCTTTATGCTTGACAGTTATTTTTTCCTCCTATTTTGTATAGTATTTTTCTTGGTTCCAGTGAACTGGTAAATTATCCAACTCAAGTTATTAGTTTCATATGAAATCTAAACTATGAGATCATGCATATAAGTATACGAAACTTCCGTATACTTTATAATTTCTATTCTTTTATTTCCTATATATATATAACATAAAGGGTAAAATTGACCGACTATACTCACAGTCAATGTGAAAGAGGTAAATTGCGTAATCTAAAATTAAAGAAATATAAGAAAGATGAGAATTTAACGCGTAACCTCCGACATTATAATGCATTTCCTTCGCTACTAGGTTACCGACTTTTAGAATATGATTTCGTGACGTTGATAAAAAGCTTGACAACACTTTCATAGGCTTTGACTTTAATACACCAAGAACCCAACAGAATAAAATAATATACATCACGGTCCCTACATATATTGCCTTTTGACAATCTTAGGCATCTATTATTTCCAATTTCCCTTTAAAAAATAACAAGTCCTTCAAGTTTCTCTAAAGTACACTCAGCCCCCCAAGAATAATAAACTTGTGCACCTCTCCCACTAAACAATGTAGTTTTGGTAACTTAATCGAGTAGTTTGATTTACCTTCTTCATTAGTCGGAACACAAATCAACATAAGAACTTAAACGATATATTGATCGGTCAAAGGTTATAGAGTAGATTGTTGAAGTCATCCATTATTTGTTCATTCTAGTATCTTTCATTCTTTTTTGAAAATTAATACATAATAGCGTCAATCTATTTGTATTTTTTTGACAAAGATTGTTCTTTAGCCTAACTCAATTAAAATTTATCTGTTAAGTCGTAAACGGACAGAATCACAAAAGTCCTCTTTTTCGAGCCTCGCAAAAAACTGTTTGCGCTGGAAGAATGACACTACTGGGACATAATCACAAAAGTCATCTTTTTCGAGCCTCACGAAGACTGTTTGCGCCGAAAGAATGACACTACCGGGCTAAAGTCACAATAGTCGTATACAGACATATTGTGCTATTCATTCTCGAAAATGACAAAAGCTACTAGAATGGACAAACACACGAACGACCGTAGTTATTTGGTCAAGTTTTTATCTCCCTTACTCAGTTAACCGATCAATTTTGTCTGTTTATAACGGTTGCATGTACATACTCTAATTTTATGTTAACTTGTCTTAAGAAATTCTCACTTGAACGAATTACCCCAAATCTGATCTACGGAATACTATTTCCAACCCCACCACCACTCTTGTTGATTATGACATAATCGTTACAACTGTAGTAGCCACCAACTTGCCTGACATCTATCTTAGAAATCCTAATCTTCATATTTGATTTTAAGCCGTTATGATGTAGAACCCATTATGTTGAATCAAAACGAAACATTGATAAAGAAAGAATACTCGAGTATACATAATAGATATCATGATCTTATCCTTTCGATATGACAATCTACATGGTTTGTCGAACTATGTGTACGGCTATTGGTATCGATCAATATGTGCAACTACACCTCGTTCAGAAGATCGTTACTATGAATGTTCATCGTGTTTTATAAATTTTCTTGATAGAAACTATAAAATAAAAAAGAAATCTAAATCTAAATCTAAATGATATATTTTTGAATCACTATTATTTTTAGAATTTTATGCAGATTCTAATATGAAATATATAGTAAATGATAAATTCACAAGAACAGTCTAATGACAATTTAGAATCTAAATCTACATAAACGGGTAATTTGTGCACGAACTTTTTATTCATTAAACATAAATAACAACACTCACATGTACCATACAAGTCACTATAACGTATGCTTCACGAGTATGAATCAAAATAACGCGTATACTACAAACCACCTTTCTTCATTCAAATCTATTTACATGTTACGACAAAGATGATGGTACCCTCGCCGAACATACTTTAAGCAGTAGTACACATAAGCCATGCAAAAGCTGTTTTAAATACGTATATTCAAACATTAAGTAGTATAAAATAAAAACTTAACAGTATAAAAGCTTGTTGGTTTGTACACTAGACAAGCATCTAAAAGAAGAAATTTAAATGGAATTGGTCCATGCAAGTGAATGAACATGAAAGCCCATCAGAAATATCGCTTTCATATACACTTGTGGCAGCTCAGTCAGAGAGACTACCCCAACCTTGACAGATTCCTGTACAGTTAATAATGTGACATAGACTTGACTCATTCTTAGTTCAAACAAATGACTGGACCCCTTCTTTACATGATGACATGTGGATCAGTCGGTTTCGGTAATAATGCACCATAGTGGGGTTTGCTTAAGTTGGATTTTTACGGGTCGGGTTTTTACATCTTTTAGAGTACATGGAACATCGAAACGAACGGTTATGTCTCATTAATATGAGAGGTTCTAGAGAAGTTCGAAATGCTTTTTTGTTCTCAACAGACAACAAAACTGAGTACAAGCAAGCACATTATCTTGAGAATGTAAAGGATTAAAGGGGACGATTTTGTTTGACAAACTAGCTACGATTCTAATTTCTTGCTCTTGAAAGATGATTTATGCAAGAAAATTATATTTTAAGGATGTGTATTAAACTACATATACCATCTCTAACTTTAACCAAATGCTGCCTGAGTTTGATGTCGCAATAATTACTACGAAAGTGAAAATAGTCACCACCGCCTGACAATTCTTCAACTAAAAAAAACAGGGTATCTGACTAGATTCAGAAACTCAAGGAAGAAAAACTCAAGAAACTTGTCATGACAAATGGTTGCAAGGGTTCTGTAGTTAGATTGATTTTCAATTAAAGAAAAAAAATGTTTTCAACTGAAACTGAACTTTGCGCTTGATGAGTCATCCAACCCAAATCATATCTAATCGCCATTCATGGCAAAATAAAAAAACATAATCAGAATGAATCACATGAGGATGGTCATCATGTCCAGATGTTAGCAACATTTTGATTTTGGGAACATGGATGGAGCCAAAAACCAGTAGGACCATTTAAATAATAGGCTATACAGAATTACCAAAACAACCTAGGGTCACATTTTGTCCAAAACTCCAAAAAATTTGCAACTTTTATGAAACTTTTACATCATAAGAATAAGACAATGTTTAATGACACCAGACCCTTTCAACTCATTTGGTCTTTGTTACAGTACAAATGCACGTAACCCCATGACCAGAAAACTCCTTTGCATAAGTTTAGCCTTTAAGGTTACATTAAATATGTCGATCAGTGCATCTTTCAGAGAAAGAGTTACCGATAAGCTCAACAAACTAAAAGATATTAACCGCATAATAGCATTTGCAGCATCCTGCATTTACAGTACACCACTTCATTGCTCAGGTGGAATCCTGCATATCTTAACAGTAATTGTGAAACCTGTGAGGAGGAAGTCATCAAACCGTAGAATTTCACATGTGATTCTCAGTGTTGAAATTGCTTCATCACAGCGTTAAATTAACATAAATTGTATTTAGACTAAATATACATGCAACTGGTAAAAAGTTAGCATGTCTTAAGACTTGAGAGTGGTATTTGGATTTGTGTTTTGGAACTTATTATCTTATTCTTAGCAAGTTGAAATTGGCAAACCAAAGTAATTAGCTTTTTGATGTTTGGATAACAATTATGTGTTGATTTATATGATTATCTAGGATTTACATAATCGGTTTTGGGTAACTGCTTTCATAGTGGTCATAACAAAACTAATTTTAGAAGCGTAAAATATTTAAAAAAATATCCCTTCTTTTAACCTAGAGAAGCTTTTACTCTATTTTATAAGATGCATTTTACTCAAATAGAATGCCATTTTGGCCATTTCACTTGTTAATTCCCAAAAAATACTCAACTTCCCATGCACTCTCTCATATTAATAAAGTTTTCAAAGAGCAATAAGCACATCCAAAAACTTCTCCTACGATTTACTTACAGCTAACTACCTGATTATGATTACATAAAATCATATAATCACTTAAACACTGCCTAAACTCAAAAATACGCGTCTTCCAAGCATTTCCAAATTTGAGATGATTCCCCTAGAAAAGAATATACACGGTAGACGTTCGACAAGGCTGTGATTCATGGGGGTAAACAGAAAGAAATACATACCACACCTTTTTTCTATTATTTATTAGGAACACACACTTGCATAAAGTAAGACCACTAGTACAAACGGAGAGGTTAAAATTTTTTACATTTCCCCCTGTAATCATGTCATTTGTAGTTTTGATGTTGATATATTCTACTCCCTTACTAGGCCTACATACTCATCATTACATCAATACAAATAGTGTCATGAAATCGGGCTAGATTACTCATCATTAGAGCAGTACAACTTATTATGCTGGTGACTTTATGAGACGGGAGATTTATTTTGGCATTCTTGCAAAATCTCTGAAGATGTTGATCAATAACGAACTAAGTAAAACCATAAATATTGCTATTTTTATGATATACTTCGATAATAACTGGTTGTAGAATTAATATCTACAAACATTGATCATCTTTGGCATCAGGTGGAGGGCTCCACCTGAAGGGCACATTCTCACATCTCATTCTTCTATACGCTATAATACAACTATCAAAAGATTCCTATGATGTATTACTTTGTGTTACCTATTTTAAGTGCTTACACTGGATGTGGATGGCAACAACTCTCATTGCTACAGTTTATAAATTGACAATTCTATCTCTTTAACAATCCTAAACAACTATTACAACCCTGCACAATGAACTAAAAGGTATGCAATGGTCTTCTTTGACATTACATGACAAAATAATAACTATAAAGAAAAAAAAGTGAAAAAAAAGTGTACTCAGTTCCCCCAGACAGTAACAGAACAGTTTTCATTTTAAGTTATTTCAACAGAAATCCAACTACCCTTTATGGGTAGGTTAATAGACTTTATAACTTTTTTCCCATTAGTAACCATGCTAGGACTAGTAACTATTATTGTAATTAGAGTTACAAAAAATTCGAGTTTTTATCATGTTTAAAACCAATAGAAGACCAATATATCAGCATGAATCAAGAAAAAGGCAAAATAAAAACAAAAATTCACAAATGATGGTCAAAGACGAAAAACGATGTATAAGCATTTTAAGTTATAGGCAATATGAAAACGTGAAAGAATAATTATGTTTACGTAAAAGGAAAATAGTACAAGTGTAAAGACGTATAGTACTGTGTTTACCTAATTTTAATCCTTCACGGCTCGAATGACTAAACCACTAGGTGTGTGGACAGTTTTGAGGTGACCGGAGCCAAGAAGATCACGAAGATGAAATCTTATATCCAGAGGCGATAGACGTAAACGTCTTTTTTCAAGAAGAGCCAGCATCATCTCTTTGTATTTTTTACGGTTGAGTAGAGACAATAGCTCCTTTCTTCCCTGAAAATAACATGACCCATCATACAAATACGAATATATTCCCAAAAGGACGTACTTTAATTCTAGCATCATGTAAGAAAAGTGCTCCTACCATGCTTATAAAAATGAATATGAATGTATATATAAATGATAACTATTTTCATTTGTAGAAACTGCTTTCATGCCATACAGAGAAGAACCATTTCTAAATTTAAGCAGCAGTGAACAACATGTTTGTTTCCAATTTTCTCTAAAAGTAGATGCAAGAGAAAATAGGAAGCGACATTTCATGTACATGTTGTCATGTAAATTCAGAAATAAAGTTTAACTAAAAGTTTCTAAGTTTAAGCCATATGCGGTGTTCCCCTCATATAGTTTATTTCTTTTTCCATTCAAACATTGAGATATTGTTATACCACCAAAACCACTCACATTAGTCTATTGCAATACTAGATGGCATTATAATGTTAAAGAAATACATATACAAGAACCACCACGTACCTGTGTGAGGCCCCTCAGTACAGAACCGATATATGGAATTGCAAACCAGTACATGTCCGGATCAATAAGCTGACGAGTCTGGAAAAGGTAGCACCATAAAGAAAGAACAGAAAGAGAGATCTCAGAGCTCATTTAGCTACTATATCTAAGTTATCAATATCAGATACCACTGAAGCACAGAAAAAATGATATTTCGCACATCCAAAAACAGAACCCAGTTCTGATTACTGGAATACATTCAAACATTGTTGCAGTGAAAATTTAAGAAATAAACTAAGTGGCACTAACAAACCAGACATATATCTACAGATCACATGTTCTTTAGGAACAACATTTGCATCCTGGGGAATAAGTACAACCACCAGCAGTTATTTCCTCATCCTCCTGCAATGTTGAAACCTAAGATATAGGCATTACTTGAAGCTTAAGAAATAACCTAAGTGGCACTAACAAACCAGACATATATCTATAGATCACATGCTCTTTAGGAACAACATTTGCATCCTGGGGAATAAGTACAACCACCAGCAGTTATTTCCTCATCCTCCTGCAACGTTGAAACCTAAGATATAGGCATTACTTGAAGCTTGCAGTTTTGACCCATTAACTTATGAATGTGTTGATTCGAGACATAGTTAATCTCTAAGAGTCAAATGAGTAAAAAGGTAGCTTGAAAAGAAGCGATTGAAACAGGTCAAAAGTGTACCAAAGTGTACATTTATTGCATAAAACCTCCTAGATCATTTGATAATATCATACTAAAGATGAGACAATTTTAGCAATCATATTTGACGCACTAACTATCAATTAGAAAATAATGGACAAGAACTGTGTTTTGGGACCTCTAGGCAATACATAAAGTGTACCTGCAAGAACGTAATTAAGGATTACCAAATTGGCTTACCAGAAGACCCGCATTTATCAAGAGAGATATGTCTTCATCTTTCACTTTTCCTCCTATAGACAGAAGTGAGCACTAAAATGCACCACAACCAACAACTGTCGTCAAGAATAACTCAAAATTCTATTTTTGAAGATTGTTCAAATAAACACCCATATAGTGAACAGTGTCTATAAATTATGAAATGTAAATATATCCTTTATCACTCTTCATTTTACAATATATTGCAAACTTAATTTATCAAGAATGAAGAATGAGTCATTTTAGATAACTCACTAGCTCTTGATGTCCTATACAAGGTTCAGGCTTGCTATGAATGACATGCACTTCAAACCACTTGAAAACTGCAAGAACACATTGCTTCTTTGTCTCCATGCTTTTCACAGCTCGCTTCATCTATAACCAACATAACGTTTTTTCATTCATATACTAAAAATGTAATAGGACTACTAAAATGCTACTTTATCAGTCTTATTAGCTCATAAATAAAGACAAAGTACTGACAAAATTAATAATCTAGAAAATAAATAAATAATGTCTTAATCAACTCTCTACCAAATGAGAAACAATCATCAAACAATGTCACTGACCTGGTTCAAATAATCTTCCATAAACATAACAGCATGATCATCCTGTCCAGTATTTAGTTTGAAAATGCGCACGACTTTCTCCCTCCTCAAAGACTGAGCATAAATTGCCAAGCAGGTTATAATTTCAAGTAGATGTATACCAACAATAAAAACAGAACTAACATTTTACATAAATATGGAAATCAAGTAACATTGCATACATTCATGATTCATATATAGAAAGTGATAGAAAAAAAAAATCATTTCAAGCAGATTATATAAAACACAATAAAAGAAAGTCTTCTTAAAACAATTACCAGTTCTCAACAATTATCATGCTTATGTTTAAGAATACACAAATCGCTTGAACCTCATAAACGAGCAACAAACCTCTAATTCTCTATCAACTTGTGTTCTATCCTTAACACTGCTGTATAATTGTGATCGTAAGATAAACGGCTCAATAGTAACCTATCATAATTATAAAAGTTCATATTATATTAAAGTATTGAGAATACAATTTCAGCATACATTATATATAATTGAAAATGTATATAGTATAATACCTTATCATTATGAGGAAACTGTGCACGCATCATGTTAAGAGCAGCCATAGTATCACTGAATATAAGAGTGTTTTCTACATTATAATTGACATTATAAATTCATTATACATTTACAAATATCATCATCATCATTCATATTAACGATAAAATTGATTTAGAACGAAATAAAAACTAACCTATTGAAAGAGATTGGTCGGAATCATGAGATTCAGGCACGCTATCATCTTCAATTCGTTGACGTTTCCGTGATGTTGATGAATTGTCGTTACTGATTTCCATTGAATTGTATAAATTTGGATGGTTTTTGTTTCTATCTTTTTAGGGTTTTGCGTATTTTGGTTTCTGTTGTTAACCGACTTTAACTAGAAAATCTGAAAATGAGTCACCGAAAGAATTGCAATTTGCAAACGTTAGGTATTTATTTTCCGTACAAAATTAGTTTTGTTAGCTGGGAAATCAGCTTTTATAAACGCAAGTGTTGTGTTTTTCAATAATAATCCATATTTGAGTTGATGAATTGCTCGCATTAAAGGTCATTTGGTGTTTCATTCATTACTTGCATCAACTTTAATGCATTTACATATGTAGCAAGTATTAGCTCATTGGTACGCATATTTTGTCCATTAGCAGCACATAAACTAGCACATTTACATAAGGGTAAATAAACCATTACTTATTGTTTCATGTATATAACCTACCTTTTTCATTGTCTAGGTATGCAACAAACCGAAAGAAATTGTGTCGATTTGTTTGTAAAGTTGTTTTTAACCGTTTGAACATTGTAAAAGCTGATTAGGCAGACACGTATAATGCTAGATGGACTTTTTTGCCACATTGTTTGTACAAGTGGCAACCACGTCATTTCATTTTCTTCCTTTAAAACCTTAACACCTTCTTCTTTGTTTGAGCCTCCATCGCCCATCACCTTCTTCTTGCCTTTCAATCGATTTCTAGGTTTCCAAAACACAAAATATTTAAACTTAGATCTGAAAATGGTGGGGGTTTTCGGCTAGAAACCGTGTGATTGCAAGGTTTCCGTGGTCTGATTTGATGAAAAGGCAGGTGGCCGCCGACGGAGTAGGTCGTCGGCAAAGTTGTAGGACAAACAACGACTAAAGGTGTGTTTGTAGGACAACGGTGAATGTAGATCTAAAGATAATGAGTTGGCCAGAGATGTGGTGATCGGAAAAATTATGGTGGTCGGAATCTACTAGTGTTGTTTGCCGGAATCAACATGTGTATGGTTGTATACATAGACAAAAGTTACTACATACAACATATTTGTTTTGTGGTAGTTACGTATACGATATTATAGCAAAGTGATTGTAAAAGTATGATTTCAAAAAAGTTGCAAATTGGGAAGGGGACAAAGGTATTAATCACGTCACATTTTAAAAAAAAAATGCTTGCAAAATCCAATTTATCGGGTCAATTGGTAACTGGTTACCATGTTGCTTACATCATTACAAGATCTGTCAATTTATTTCATACCTAGACAATAAAAGGAGTAGGTTATATACATGGAACAATGAGTGGCAGGACGTTACATATTTATTCTATTTACCCTTCGTATAATCCCATTTCATGTAATGCGCAAACTTTAAACTTTCACCAAGCAAGCATAATCTCTAAAACTACAGTATATATATGTCCTGTTTAAAATCAAGACCATACCGTCATTCTGACCGCGCAACTCAAAGATTTTTTATAAGACTACTTTCTAAGTAAACCGGAGTTTATAAAACCAACTCTTCCATTAACAAGTTATCATGAGCTGAACACCAATAATTCAATGGTTATGCTAAGCCGAATCTTAGTTTCCATGCCATAATGTTTCTATGTAAACCAAAGTTCTTTTGACCCTGCTCTAAAATCAGCCTTCGGTTTTGTGTTCTTTTCAGGACGATTTCACCTTCGATGATGTTAAAGCAAGGTGTGAAAGAGTCCTATGTCCCACAAATAGCAAGAACATTCCCAGAAGTCCCAATGTTTTCAATGTGGTGAAAAGATCAAGCTGCAGAAAGAAGAAACAAGAATCACATTAGAAGTTAGAACCAAAGGAGTTGTTTACAGGTGGACAAGACGGGCGCCGGCGGGTGACCTATTTTTTATACTTGACCAATTATCAAACAAATTCGACTTGAATTGACCCATTTTCCATATAAAGTGAACAAAATTACCACCTCTAATACACAAGGAGAACTCAATAATCGAAGACATACCTTCAGCCAGAAAAGCACATAGAGTACAAGAACCGCTGCGATACCACCATGGAAAAGGATGGCAAATGTGGCGGGTACAGTTGATATGGGGAAGTTCTTCATATTCACACCAAAATGCGACAACTGCAAAGAAATGAGAACCATGCAATCATTATTGAAACTTCAAGAAAATTATATGAAAATAAGCAGTCTACGACAAACTCTGACATTTTACTAAACAAGTATCATAACAAATATGTGAATAAGAAACTAGAGCTTTCACATGCTTCATAAAATACAGTGACATTTATTCAAAAAAATCCATATTTTCGATTTCCAAATCCTAAAAAAAATAGCTTTGAATGTTGAAATCAGTACATCTATTCCAGAACTTGACTTAAAAAATTTAAAGATTACAAAGCTGACACTGTTTATCAGATTTGACATCAGAAAATACCAAGTTGATCTTCCAAACTCAAAAGTTGATCATTTATCAGCATGTAGGTGTTGATAAAATAAACAGGTGAAAGAGTAGAATTATACAAATACCAACATTCGAGGCATGTGCACAACTGTTCATAAAGATTCAGGAAAAGGGATTCCTTTAAACACTAGTCAACTTCAAGAGTCATGTGTAATGTGGCAAATTTAACCTGTTACTGAATGCATTAATTTGGGTTTGGTAATTATGTCCAACAGTTCAGATATGTAAAATCAGAAAGTAGTTAAGGAAACGGATCGAAGGTTACGAGAAGTGTATATTTAATGCATAAAACCTCCTAAATCATTTTATTCGCGAACAAAATATTACTATTGAAATAATATAACCGTATTTGACGAATTATATAAAATTAAAATGTAGGATTTTGGACCTAAATTGCTCCCAATCCAGGCCTATATTCGACCATTACGAAAAGTTATCAACCCCTGTTTTGACTGGTTACCTAACCTGCCTGACGTGTACATATTGCCACCTCTATCACATGTAACTTTTGCTGTAAGAGTGTCGATTCCTCAAGTAGACAGTTTATAAGTTAGAGTTTCTAAGGTACTTACCCCAACTAAAAATGCAAAAAGCGGAAGGAAAACTAGACCGGAGAAAATATAAGACAGCTCTTGAGGAGGACGCTTCTCCTGAGGTCGGAAAATGTGACCTATCTCTGCTGTGGGACCAAATCTCGCGTAAATATTAACAGCTTGTGGAGGTGGGCGAGTTGCCTTTTCTGGTGCATCAGGTAGATCCAACTCAATATGGCCAAGAGGTTTTAAGAAAGAGTTCTCCTGAAACACAAAACTGAGCTTAAAAAATGATGGACAAACAAGTGATAAAAGTCAGAAAATGGATGTAGGACTTACCATGGCAACATCACCCACTGTCAACTCCATGTCATATTTACCAGAGAGATAAAATAACTTCTCAACAAAGCCAAGAAAATCCTGCCCCAGGGATTGTAAAAATGGTGTCAAAAATTCCGTCAGAAGTATTATATAGAGTTGTTTGAATTTCTATACAAGATGTTCCCACAGGGGGAAAATTCTACCTAATTCAAAACAAATGGGTCAACTTGGGTTATATTAATTATTTATGAATTAAAGTGTTAATTATTTATGAATCCCCAAAAAAGGGTCTGCGAGTTTACACAACCTATTTCAACCTATAGTAATAAACTAGCCATTTTAAACCATTACCAATCCACTCGATCTGCCCATTCTGCCACCCTTAGATGTTTTGCATGCATCTTTGTAGAGTATTGATCAAGATTCAAGAATAAAAAATATGGAAATAGTGAAAAAGCTGACCAGTGTTATCTCAAAGTGCTTGCCAGAGTTCCCCACAACAAAGATATGCTCCACTTCAGATTCGTGTCGTAACTTCAAAAATGCCTGTAAGTCAACAAATAAAAGATAAACTTAGCATACATAAAACAATTAGGAATACAAAGGAGTGGCACGGAAGCAGGTCACGGACCTGGTGAGGCTTAAACGGGTTTTGAAGTGGAGTTGTCAACTGAAAGGACAAGCGCAGCTTTTGAAGATGATTTGCTGCCAAATCCACGCCATTCTCCCCACGTATAACAATCCTGATTAAAAGAAGGAATTGAACATACAAATGTCAGCTCCTCTCCGGACACTCATACTAATGCCAGATTTTCTATTAGAAATAACACAGTCAAACTTACTTGAATCTAAAACAACCCACGTTCCCTCACTATAGCAAAAAGCATGGAAAACGTGACGATTTTACATTCTGATCCTAGAAAAGCTAAATCTTATAGGATATCTAGAGGGGGAAATTTCTACCCATTTCCTAACGAATGGGTCGATCAAGTAATAATTTATCCCTAACAGTCAAACAAATAAACACTAAAAACTTATCAAAAAAAGAAAGAAGCCAAACGGGTCCAAAGTTTGTTCTACTTTGAGCTTATTAAGGAATTGAAGTATGTCTTGAATCCCATCAGTGCAATCACTCCAGTCATGTCCTTGACTTAAGTGTAAATTAATGCATAAAAAATCATAAATCAGTTTATTCGTTAAACTAAACTATTACTGAGAGTCTGAGACAATATTAAGAATTGATCATATTTTCTTAAACGACTTCTGTAATCATATTTGACACGCGCCATATTTCATAGAAAATATAAGAAAAACTGGTAAAAAAGCGTTAGGGACCTTGCTCTGTTTCGACCCGAAAAGGATGATCTGCTTTAACCATGTCACCCTACCCACCCATTTTTATACCTCTATGGTGAAGATACGATGAACAAAAGCAAGGCAACATTTTAGGAATAGTTTATAGAAACATGGTTGAGAGTATGCAAGAGCAAGACATTCCAAATGATAGAACATACTTCTTTTGAGTCTCTACGCTGTCACTCTCAAGTATTTCGACTTTGGCGTCATCAACTTTGACAACTCCTGTGATATAGATTGGCACCTTTGTTCGACCTCCAGTTACATAGCTTTTTTTGTGTTCTGAATCTGAAAGGACAATCTACAGACCAGAAAATATGAATGAAGATGAGAGGTAGTTTGTTAATTAATGAGGCAGAGCTTTAACAGATCACTTGGTTGCACAATATTGTGTACCTCAAAAGCAAAAACATACTCCCCAATATCAACACCCACTGGCAAAGCATCCAGGATATGGACTGCTTCTTTAGGGTCAAATTTGAGTTCCTGAAATGCAGAAGTGACGAAGATACAATAATCAAATATCAGACCTTAATAACTCTATGCATAAAATAATTAATAACTGGCCCCTTTTTAACTATAAGCAAATATTCAGAGAGTGAAAACAGAATCATACTTCACCTGCTTAATGATTGAAGCATCCTTTGATCCAGAGCTGAAAACTTGCATGAGTTTTACTGATAAAGGAGGTGCACTTGACCCCAGTACAGTGGTAACCCTGACCTGTAAGAAAAACATATAATAAGTAAAAATCTCGGACCATAATCCAAGGAAGAATAGAACTTTTCATGATACATTAGATTAGAGGGTGACTGCTGAAATTCATTAAGGTGAGAACTTAGAATATTGTTTGATTGTGCTGAAGTCAAGCAGTAAATAAAAAACAAAGTCATCATTGAGCTGTCTACTTAATCACAACATGAGGTAACTTTAACCTAATTATATGAACCCGGTCTAATATAGCTTGAGCTTACTTAACCATGTCTACTGCAGAAAAATAGCTAAAAATGGAACACATCAAATGGGTTAAACATGTTAAAGAGTCAGAAGTCGCCTAACGTTTGTCCAAATGCTTACAATGTCCTAAAATAATTTTATTTGACAAAAATTATAATATTTTTGAAAAAATATAGTTTTTGTAATTATTAACAAAAATGGACAAACAATGTGGCGTTGGGACAAGTGGCCAACCAATCCTTTCTGACCCTACCTTAAAATTACCCTTTTTGCCCAAGCCCATTTGGACTTCTTATCCAACCCACCCACTCCACCTGTTTTGCTATATAATCACAAGTAACAAGCCACACAGCTTGAACAACTTGCAACCCAACCTTTCATATCAAATATATTTAAGCTTTCTTCATTCATCCGTACTCTACAAGGCTTACAGGTTAAGATGCATATCATTGCACTTCTTACACCTCAGCAGCCCAGATTATTGGGGTCTATAATTTAAGTTATCTAACAATTTTCAAAACTTGAAACACCGAAACAGAATGAAATATGTCTAACCAAATCAGCACACCTTAAGTTTCTCTTGACTGGTAAAAGAAAGGACACTAGCTGGAAGTGATAAAATGAGAGGAACGATAACCCTACATCGTATGATTATTCAAGGTTGTTAGAAACAGTAAGTGTACAAGATTCAACATACAATTTCCTATTTCCTTCTCCATTAAAGAATAAATGTGTTGAAGAAAACATCCAATGATTATCACTTGCCTATTTTGATCTAAGCAAGCTAAAGCATCAATTTGGGAATACAAATCCTTGCCATTGCTCGGGGTACCGATGCCAAGGAAATATTTTGCCAAACCCAATATCTTGTCCCCTGGTATCTGCAAACATCAATCAAAAGAACTTTGATATCCGCTGGTTAAATTACAACTGTAGATAAAAAAGGCCGCATGTAACAACAACAAAAAATGTGTCGCACATTCAAACTTCCAGAAGTGGACGCAAGACTTGTAAGCCCACGAACAACTGATGAGGTAGCTGAAACAGGACCTTGATGTCCATTTGCATCAATGAGTTGATCATCAAAGTAATAGGCTCCGTCATCTACAAGAAAAATTGTATAAGGAGACGGGAATTGATCATAAAATAATTAACATATAGTATTATATCTCCCATGCTAGAATGGATATGGTTATCCTTATGTAATATGTACAGGTAAAAGTGTAAAACACAGAATATGGGCATCAAAGTATATTGATGAGAACAGTTGTCATTTAGATGGTGAGATGTAACTATGTAACTTCAGCATAAAACAATGTCAATCCAATAATATACAAGTTTCTTGAAAGGGCAGAAGACAATTCATGTACTAACCATATTTATTAATATGGTCGAACAGTTTCACAACATCCTTTTTCAGTGTATCAATCTGCAAAAAGTAGACGCCGAACTAAGGGCACGATGAGCGTAAAGCCGCCAACTACTTCAGAAAGCTTAGCCAGTAGAGTTAAATCTTATAACAAACCTGCCTAAATTCTTCCATTTACAAGTGAATTTGGTTTAAAAAACCTATGAAACTACCCATGAACCGTAAACATAGTGCCTTGTGATGTGTGATAGTAGATTAGTAGCAGGATAACTAGCTAACTCTCACATTAGCAATTATAACATTTTCTGGAGAATAAATCAAATAATGATTTATAGCTACTTTTGGATTTGAAAACATTTTACTATACACCACTAGAGCATACAAAGATCTTTTAGTGCCCACAACATATTCATACAAGGGTATACACTTGATATTAACTTCAAAGCTGGGCTGTAAATATACCAATTAGCAACAGTTGTTTCAAGTTCATATCAAATATAAACTCAACATAACGCAGAAAATGTCTAATTACCAGATTTTCATCAATCTCAGAAGACTTCAAAGTAATAATTCCAGATAGTGTTTCAAGTGCTACTCCTGTATCAAATAAGCATATTGAATCAGTGTTGTATGAAATCAAACGACCCTCTAGGGACTAACAGAGATTGCTAAAAGGACTCCGACAGTCTGACAATACCGAAAGGTAAATAACTTATTTGATAAAACTGAACATCACAAATCGATACTAGTCTCACTGAGGGAAAAAGGTTACCTGCAGCATAAGTACTCGACTTGGGATTGTTAGAACTGTAACGCCACCTTCCATCACTATGGCTGAGAGCCTAACAAGACCATGCAATATCAACTCAGTCTCAGGCATTTACTTAAGAGAATTAATAGAATACTATTGATTATGTTAAAAAGAGACAATGCTCAAGGAATTCCTACTTCATGTAATATAGGGAACCAACCTTAATAGATTGAAAAATTCCATCAGCATCCTCAAGAATCACATCATTTTCGGAAGTTTGATCCTGCATTATTGATATGAGAGAATTCATGTACACAAAAGGTGACAAACAAATTGGCATTTACTTGTAGACATGAAATGATGAAAAGATGGACAGGTCATAGGATTTGATACAAAACTGAGACAGAAAATCTTGTACTTGTTCCAAAGACTACGCACCTTGATTGATACCAAACCTCCTATCAGATGATAAAAATCTACAACCGACTTTGCATCTTTAATAGAGTCTTTAAGCCTTGATACAACATCCTAAAAATAAACCAAGTTAAAGCCCTAACATTTACAAATTCAATACTGCAAAACACACAGCTGCATAACTAGGCGTACCGTAAGAACTCCTTTACCGATCACACAGTTTAGTATCGAACTAACTCGTAACGCATAATACAGATCCTTTGAGTTCGATGATACTGAAGATAGAGTGTCTACCACGGATTTGCAAGTGGAATCCTTTAATTTAGTCTTCGTTTCTACTCCAAGGACCTCAAAGATCCTTAACGATTCAAAGGCTTCTTCTAAGCTGAAACAAATAATCTAATCAGTTACCTAACTGATACACCAATGACATAAAAAACTCTCCAGATTACAAAACTAAGTACAGCTATATATTTAAGCTGTATAATGCATGGTACAAAATGCTCTAATAAATTAATTATCGTTTCATATCGCAGTAACAGATTTCACCCTATAAGCTGTATATATAAAGCATGGAGCAAGTCATAATGCATGGTACAAAATGTTCGAATAAATTAATTATCAAATTCTTATCAGTTATCACAGTAATAGCTAACTTCACCTATGTATTAAATAAACTATATCTCAAAATGTAACTAGCAAATTTGTATGGCAGTAACCGCTAATTTCATCAAAAGGCCCTAAACTAATGAACAGCAGACATGTGATGCGAAAAATTGAAATGTAGCACTTGGTTAGGGTTTAGGTCGAACCTTGAGAATAAGCCGGCGGCCGGTGATAACAGCTCCAATGCTGCGGACCGGTGAGATTCAGAGATCGGATTAAATATAGCTGCTGCTTCACAGATTGATGCTACTGCTACTAATAAAATTATAAAACCTAATTTCATCGCCATTGCCTGTAAAACAAAATAATATTTATTATTGTAGAAGATTAAAATCAGTCTAGAAAAATAATTGAAATGAATTATACAAATTTTTTCCGAAAAATATGTGATTGGTAGATGAGAAAATGATCGGATGAGATTAGGAGTGAGAATAAGTGGAATACACGTGTCAAAATCTGTCTGATTAGGCTAAAATTAAACATGCGCCTAATTAGACGGATATAGCATTACTTTTAAATTAAACATGCGCCTAATTAGACGGATATAGCATTACTTTTAAAGACATAACATTGCGATTTTATAGAAATCGTACGGATTTGATCGCCGGTGAAGACTGTGAAGTTAACGGCAGATTGTAAGTCTTCCCCTGTGGGTTTTAACAAATTAACACAGACGACTGTATAATTTTCCCATTTTGCCCCTGTTTTTATGTTTATTTGGTAACAGAGCGCTTGGAAGTTAGGAACTAAAGTTGACCTTACTTTGATTAAGCAAGTGTGATCGGAAAATCCTTGATAATCGATAATTTGATTTAACTAGAAGACGTTAATAGTCCATACTACTGATCTAAGTAGAAGTGGATTATAAGGCTTTACAATGTTAGTAGTAAAAAATAAAGTCGAATTCTTACAAGTTATAGCTCGGCTTGTTATCGATACGAAACAACAACATAAAAAATGAACCATTTTTAGCTTATTCCATCCAAATTTTAGCTACACATAAAGAAAAGAAAAGAACTAAAAATTTGAGTCATGTGAAGGAATTCATTTGAAAAACAATGGGTGCATCAATACGTTGTTTCTGTAAAAAACGATAAATATGTTTCTACAATGCACGATAAAATTTTATCAACCTTTGGCAAAATAGGTAGATGATTCCTTAACAGCTGACGATTGTAAAACGACAACTTTCACCTAAAAAACGACCATAGACAAATGTATATATAGTTTATTTGATTATCTTCGTTTTCAAAAGATAACAAATAGTCCAATGGCAATATATAACATAGTACTCAACAAATAAACCATAACATTTTATCTTCTTCATAATTGTAAGCATTTTATCAGTCACTAATAGCATCTGGTTCCATTTTCAAACAGCCATACACTGCAGTAAACAAGCTGAAAGGTGTGCAACCGCTGAAAGAAAAAACTCTTGTACTACTAGAAGTTGCACTAATTTAGCTAAAAACATACAAGAATATAATAACTTAAGATGATAGCAGTTGTCATCTACTCATCAATACTTCCTTGCTGGTTTTTGGGTAGGCAGCAATCCAAAACGCTTCTTCAGGAGAACTCTTTGCCTTGAGAACTTGTCATCGGGTGAAAAACGAGCTACAAATGAAAAAAAATTAATAGATGCACCACACGAATTCGAAAGTGCGCTTTCAAAAATTATTATGGATCTTATGATCATAAACTCAGATTCGTTGAAATTTGAAACTATTGACATCGGTGGTTCCATGAACGATATAATTCGGAGAGGGATAGATAAAGCCATAAAAACTTATACTTGGATAACCATAAATAAAATATTATATGAATAGAAGTTACATACCAGGATGAGCCGACTGTGTGGCTAGCCCAAGTGGTGATTCTTTCTGCACATAAGATAGTAGAGAACAGAAGTTAAATCAATTATTTGCATGTTCGCAGTTATAGGAAAATTTTGATTGATTGCCTATGCAGTCTATTTACAAGTAAACATTAAGCATACAGTATGCAATATTTGAAAAGAACCATTGTTGGGGAACTAAGCAACAGAGCCTTTGACGAAATCCACCAACAAAACAATACTTTGAAATAACTAGACCAGGCCATTATGACCCGTGATAGCGGCAACGAGTGGGTAGGGATAAAATAGTTCTCTTTTCACGATTAAATCTGGCAAGATTTTAGCAGAGAATGGGTCTAAATGGGTATACTAACAACTCCTGTTGAATTCAGAACAGGTCTAAACTAGTTAGTGAGTGAACCATCCAAAGTCTCGAAGATTGTTAACCTGGACTATCGAGAAAGCTACGACGACCACTTCCGACATATCACTACGATAGGTCAACATGTACACACCACCACCTACCATGCACCCTCTAAGACCATAACCACACATCCACAATCTCCAACAACATCCACATCACCTAATACCACCAAGGTATATAGCTAGTGCATGCATTGATAGTTGGTGCTCGTAGTTCCAAAGTCTTTAGGACTAAAAAATTTTCACCGACCTGTAGTTTAGACAACTTATTCGGAATTCAACTTAACTTTTAAGTGTGCCCATTTAAACCCATTAGACAGAAAATTAAGAATAAAATTTTACCCAGACCAACCATTTCTACTACCTTGGGTCAGCCCTGCTACAATCAAGTTCTCCAACAAAGTATTTATAATAATAAAATCAAAATTATATTAAGTTACATCAAAAAACTCCTACGAAAATATATGTAAACAGCTAGTGATATTTAGTAGTAATAATGCTAAAAAGGACAAACCTTGGTGGTGTAAACTTTGTCACCGTTTTCATTAATGTAAAACTGGAGATACATTTTGGCTCTGAACAAAGTGTAACAATCAAAACAACAATTTGGGGGATGAATAATTTGAATCGAATACACAGCTGAATTAATAACTTTTAACTAAAATAGAATATAAAACGAATCGGAGATTATACCTTCTATAAAATTTGGCTCTCGAGAGTTGATACTGCTGAAGAATGTGGCTTAGGTTTCTGTTTGTGTTTTTAGGGTTTTTGTATTTATGATCTAGTTACATGACTTTAGATTAGTTGCAATTTATTGCCTAAGGTTTACAATTATTACAATTAACCCCCCACCGAACCAAAAGAAACAAAACAAAACAATTTGTGTAATATTATCGAGTTATACATTGCTATACAAGATTTTGTTACGTTAATGTTAAATGACATCTACTAGTACTATTTTTCTACAATAGTCCCTATTAATTACATAATTTATCAATAAAAAGAAAAAAAATAACTATAATTACATTAAATACCAGCAAAAAACTAAAGAATTTTCTGATTAACATGATGGATGTAATTGAGTTTGGGTGACAAATCCAAATATCCAAATTAGTTATTTACTTATTTAAGTTTGACATATTCATAGTTATTTGATATCTAAAGACAAGAAAGAAGTTTCACATCATCTCCTAAATTATCACATATACACGCCTTTTTATGTTAAACACCACTTCGTTTTAGTATATCCATAAAAGCCTAACCAAACTTTTGCGATACGATTCGGGTTCTTTTTCATTATCACATAAAACGCATCTAGTAGAGTTCAATTCAATACCTCTTTCGTCTAAATTAACTTTTCTTGAAAGACACAATTGTAAATCCTTTATTAAGAGGTGTTTACTTTAATCGTTAAGGTAAGCTTCCATTTATATTCCTCAGCTTCTAGCCCCCCGTTGTAATTTTATAATAAAGATTTAACTATAAATATCCATGAGGCCCAGTTGCTCAAACCATTCAATCTATATATCATGAGTTTAAAGACTAGTAGACTACCACCAAGCTGTAAATAAAGGTACCAATATTACCCAAAGTTCTTTGTGAGGGTTTTTTTAATCAAACGGGTCAAATAGATAAAAATAAATATAACTTAAAATATGATTGTTTCAAAGATGTACAAAGTTTATTATTAATATGTAGATAACATGACTCTTTATATTCAAAATATTATTTTATCATCTAAAAAAAATAGTTTTGATATTTCTGTTTGCAACTGGATCAACTAAAAAGATTAAATTGTTGCTGATGTATGAGTAGCATTTCAAATCGGATATCCATGAACCAAATACTGGAGTGTTGACTATCATTTTTCGTTTTATGCTCAATGAAAGGAAAAGCGCCAATGGAAGAGAAATAACTGTGCATTTGATTTTCACAAACAACCAGAATATATTGGTACGTTTCTTTGAACATGCGTTACCTTTTGTATGTATAATGAAGAAAACAGACTCATGTGACCTTTAATCATTTGGCATGGTCATGTTGTTCTGGACTTCTAGTGGTCCTTGAAAAAGAAGACATTTTTACTACTGATTTTATTATAATTACACAAGCCGGCTTGAATTGTTTTGATACGTAGATGATAATTAATTGTTAGTATCATAATTTATTTTTACTCGTTACCCAATTCGCTCATTTTCAAATATCTTCAATTTTTATAGCTTGTTTTATCTATATATCCTAACAATACTAGTCGTACACTAGTTATCATGTTAACTATATCGTTTTCCATACAAATGTTGCAATAATTCAAAGTTTTACTTTAGAAAGAGCGACGAACATAGACACATCACACATAACTTCAATATCCACATAACTTGAATATTCATAGCATATTTTACCACTAATTCCGCTTAATTACACTTAACATTGTCAAGACTAATTATTTCAAAACAGGGTGTGTCACTCATAACCAAACACATATACAAAATTACATATGCATATGTACATACAAACATAAGCGTATATATACACTAATAGGCATACCCATACAATAATATATGCATATTATTCACATGATATACGTATATGATAGCACAATATTACGTCTACTCTTCAATGTTTGGGTTTTGTTAGACGGGTGCCTATGGCACGTCTTAGACGACGTCTTCCTACTTCCCAAATAAGACTCCACAGGCAGCATAGAGTCTACGCCTTCGTCTTTGTTCACTTCGTCATGGGTGAGGCGGTCTAAAGACGAAGAAATGTGGGGTCATTTTTTTTGTTTTTTTGTTTTTGATATATTGTAAAAATTATTGAATCTGATGTGAATTATACACAATCAACGGATTACAAAAGAAACCTAATCAAACCTTCAATTAGAAGAAAATATCGCTAACTGAAAAAACCCTAAATTGGGAATGAAGAACACGATGTATTTGTATGAACAATACAGAGTATTTCTCAAAAATTAATCGTAAATCCTTTTATATTTTTACAAGTATGAAACTCCACTCAAGCCCTCACACTTTTTCTTTCAGCAGCTTTAGACCTTCAACTTTCGCACCTCTTAAAGCTGCTCTTATAAACTCTTTACAATAAAGATCCTACACATATAACAGCCACAATGAGACAATAACCAACTATATTGGACCATTAAGATTGTTAGACAAGTACAATTTATTAATAATATATCCTAAGATTGGAAACTGAAAGATAGCATAGTTTCAACAACATATACAATAAATGTGTTATTAGTACATTATGAGGCTTTCAAAAGTTTAGCTTTTTATGTTACCATAGATAATATTCAGTATTTATTTAGAGTTTAAAAATTTGTAATGTGACAATAAATTAACAGTTCAATCCTTTCATCTTTTATTGTATTATTATTTTTTCCACCGTGTTTCTTGTCTCTAATTTGTAGGTCGTGTTTCACCTTCATCTTGTGGGTCCCATTTTAGGGATGGAAATAGACAAACGAATTAGTTGTATGTTTCAGGGTTTTTCCTCCAAAAAATTAGTAGCATCTATGACGGTTCATGCAATTTGCTCTCTTTAGTCTTTGCGGTTTACATGATCAAAACAAAATATGAATTAGTATAGTTGGTAAAATGAGTAGATCAGATAAGTTAGTTAAGTAGTAATAATGAGTTTAGTGTTTTGTTATATGGTCATGTGAGTTAATATATGGAATAAATTGTGTTATTATAAAAATATCTCTATCTCTATATACTTTTCACTACACACTTTTTAAAAAATAAGTATGTAATTTTTTTCATTTGTATGCGCTTATATTCGTGTACAAAATCGTTACATTTATAAGTTCGAAAAAATATACAATTTTCACACTTAAAAATGCATTAAACAAATATTTACAATTAAACAAATATTTACACTTATAAATGTGTATAAATTATATTTTGACCGTAAAGTAATTAAGAACCTGTAAACGTCTTGTTTAACTTATTTGATCCGTTCCTTCAAAATCATAACAGACATTGATTCATCTTTAGCAAATCTGTCTATAATTAGTTCAAGATGTAGTAGATGATATAACAAAAATGGAATTGTTGGACAAATGTGTTTACATCTTTATAGCATCCAATCGAAAGGTTTGCTATTATGTGATGATAATATATGATTACATAATTTTCTTATTATTTTTTTATTTTTTAATCATTTCTGCTGGCTTCAAAGTGAATTCCTTTGGCTAGGTTTTTTAATTTTTCAAGTCTAATAATATATAACTGATTTTCTAAATTGTGTATTTGTTACTTAAAATATTATCTACACAAACGTATTTTGATGAAAATTTTGGATTGAAACTAATCTCATATCTATCCTACTTCCTGTAATGCTATTTAGTATGTTCTATCTTCTTGTTAGTTGCTAATAATATGACAATTTATATGAATTTTAACTTTACCAATTTTTGATCAAGTTTTCATCGTTATAAAAACGTCATTTCACACTTTCACCTGTTTACATTCGAAATTCTACATTTCACATAGAACATGTAGATCATCAAAACTGCTTTTGGCAAGATCCTAAACGCCATCGCTAAGAAGGAAAACTTTTGGTCGTCAACCCATTACGCGTAAATACGATATTCAAATCCAAAAGCATAGGCTTTATGCTCGAACTAGGTTAAAAATGATGACATAATCAAACGAATAGGTCTAATTTCTTGATTTGAGTTGTAAATATTAACATAATATGAGGTAATAGAATTATAATCATAACAAATTAATATACAATAATAATAATAAATCACTACCAAAACCAACGTGGAGTGTTTGTCCATTAGCGTCTTAACTTCTCCTCATTGTTTGAACTCTAAACTATGCCGGCCATGGCTGCTCTCTAGTTACATACATCCCTTACATTAAATTATTCCTTCACTAATGACCGTTTCATTAAGTTAATTGTTCAATTCTTCATATATATACACATATATATGCATTCTTCATTTGGCCTGCAACCTTTATACGTTTATTTGAACCGTTTATCTTAACCGTTTACTTACTCTATCTCATCTTTATCTTTCAAGATTTATTCAGATAAGCAAAATGAGAGCAGGTTTTGAAGTGGTTCAAGGCGCTCTTGAGTTGATCCAACCCCATGAACAATGGGACTACAATAACACCATTGGTGGTTATGCTACTACGGCTACAACTCATCCTAGTTCTATGAATGGTTTTAGTGATTATAGTTCAAAGCTACCTATGAACTCACAGAGACCAAATGAGTTATCTGAATGGGTTGAACATGTCACCAAGACGCTCATTGAAGACTTGCCGGAGTCAAATCCTGAAGAGAGTTTCCAGACGGATGCCACCATACCAACTTATGGTAGTGTTTCACCTCAAATGAGTGAAACAAGACCACGAAAGATGGCAAGAGGGAATTGGTCGAATGAAGCTCAATTTGGTGAACAAGGTAACAAAGGGTTGAATTTAATAGCGCTTTTGTTTGAGTGTGCAGTTGCTATTTCGGTTGATAACTTAGGTGAGGCTCATAGAATGGTTCTTGAGTTAACTCAAATGGCTTCCCCTTATGCACCATCTTGCGGTGAAAGAGTTGTAGCTTATTTTGCAAAAGCCATGGCTAGTAGGATTGTAAACTCATGGTTAGGATTTTGCTCACCTCTAACTAACCATAAGCTCATTCATGGTTCTTTTCAAGTCTTTAATAACATCTCTCCTTTTGTCAAGTTCGCTCACTTTACCTCTAACCAAGCCATTCTTGAGGCTTTTCAGCGTCGAGACAAGGTCCACATAGTGGACCTCGATATCATGCAAGGCTTGCAATGGCCCGCACTATTTCACATCCTAGCCACGCGAATGGAGGGCCCACCTCATGTTAGAATGACTGGAATGGGTACTTCCATGGAACTTCTTGTGGAGACGGGTAAACAGCTCTCAAATTTTGCCAAACGTCTTGGGATGTCATTTGAGTTTCACCCCGTGGTAAAGAAATTCGGAGACATAGGTGACCTCTCCATGCTACAAGTTCGAAGAGGGGACACACTAGCTATACATTGGCTACAACATTCACTTTATGAAGCCACAGGAACAGATTGGAAGACCATGAGACTTTTACGAGAACTTAACCCTAGAATTATCACCTTAGTCGAACAAGACATATCTCATGGAGGCTCATTCTTAGACCGATTTGTTGGTTCTCTTCATTACTACTCCGCTATCTTTGATTCTCTTGGGGCATTCCTTCCTAACGAAGACAATAGCCGCCATCGTGTTGAGCACTCGTTGATCCATAGAGAGATCAACAACGTGCTTGCGGTTGGTGGACCAGGGAGGAGCGGAGATGATAAATTTAGGGTTTGGAGAAGTGAACTCGGACGAAACGGGTTCTTGCAAGTGCCGATGAGTAGCAACTCATTGGCACAAGCACAGTTGATTCTAAACATGTTTCCACCAACACATGGTTATAGTCTTGCCCAAGTAGATGGGACACTTAGGTTAGGTTGGAAAGAGACCGCCTTGTACACTGCTTCTGCTTGGACTTGTCGTGTTTTAAGATAAGAAGTTTATTCACGTTGAATATTAGTGTTGATTGATTTAACGTTTGATTTATTACGTAGTTTGGAGGTTTCTCTACTAAATATGAGATTAAGCATTGGATTTGTGCGATGATGACAATAACTGAAACGTCTTTGAAGGTTAACATAATCAAGAAAACATGCAAATCTCAACTTTACTAAAAGTGAAAATATGTTACTTTTGTCATAACTTTAGTGAAAAGTAATTTTGGTTTCTTTAAATCTAGCAAGGAGAGTTTTTGAATGAATATAAAAGACACACATATTATCTAACTTGTATTCATTGATTTTAGGTTTTAACTAACGAGGATGACCAACTTTTTGTTAATTTGTTCAAATAATATTTGAAAGTACATTTTAATATGAAGTTGTTTAAGAGAGATATGATGCTATGATATATATGTGTATCATTTAAAATGGCCAACTTTTTGCTAAAAAAATCTACCATAATCATTAAATTTTAAGCTAACTAAAGTCATGACACAAAAATAATGTTAACTCAATAAATGTACAAGATCGATAATACATACAAAGTTAGCAACATATAAATATTGATAGTAAGACTGTAAGATCTTACAATCTTAGCAACGAAGATATAGCCGGATCATAATTGAATCACACGTGATATAAGATTGCAATTACGATCGTAAGGTCGTACAACTATTCGGTCCTACTTTTTTCTATTACTAGTTGGGCTTCCAATTAGATGAAATTTGTTTGCGTAATTATATTTATGAGTTTTAATTTTTACTACTTTCTTAATATTATTTCTCTTTTTGCTACTAATGAGCAATTTGTGTTTGTAAGTACGTTCACGTGTTTAGATTCTTTCAAGTAAAACTATAGTTAAGTAACTTTCCGTTTGAAGGAAATAAAAAAGAAAGTCAAAGGCGCATATGGTAGAAAAAGGAAATTTAATTTCGATAAGACTTGATCTAAATCGTAGTTCAGATTCAAATCGGTTAAGTGAGGACGACCACGAAAGTCACCGAAGAGGTCAGTCTTTCCCTTCACCCCATATATAAAAAAAGGCGAAATATTTTTGTTAATCTTATAAAACGTTTAAGCTATGATATATAATTTATTTTTGTCTTGTTCATAACACTAAACTTTGAATCTATAATAAAGTATGCACATGGCACTATTTGTATGTGTTTTGATTTTTGAAAGGTTTATGATTGTGTCGTATATTTTGTATTTGGTACCATATCAGAAAAATGTCGAGTATAAAATTGCATTTTCATAGGATCTTAAGACTCCAATTCGATCTAGGTATGATCTAGTCTTGACAACCTTTAATACATATGTATCTTCGCACTCAATAGCATCTTCATAGGGATATCAGGTAGACAAACTTAAAAGTTGATAGAAATAAAAAAAGAATGTTCATAAATACGGATAGGAGATGCTCCCCGTATAAACATATGTACGTAGATAAAAGTTTTAAACTGTGATATTTATAATATTATTTTTGATAAATATATTAACAAGTCCGTTGTTTACGTAACAAAATAACCTCTTAATATCAAAGCACACATTTGATGTATCTATCTATTAAAAATATTAAAATAGCGATGTATATATCAATATCCAAAATTGTAGTGTTTGGTTTTGTACTCAAGTCTAGCCAGTTTGCTAGCTAAGCTAGTTCCATTTGTTCCTTAATATATTGGTTTAGCTGCTTTTATAAAAACAGTTTGCATAATAATCTTCAACTTGTGACACACATAAAGTTACAATAACACCATTTGGAAGAATTCCAAAAATTAGACTACCAACTCCAACCGTTTTATAGTTTTTATTAAATATATATATATATATATGGAAAGAATTCATAGGGAAGCTTCAAATTTTGGGGAAGGAGGGAAGTAAATCTTAGCCCTTGATCTTTTCATAAAAAAACGTTTTTAACATTCATTTGTGATGAATGTTAAATTTTAATTAACATTCATCACAAATGAATGTTAACAATATTCATTTATGATGAAATCAAGGGTTGAGATTTGCTTCCCTCCTTCCCTAATTTTTTTGCTTTCCTCTTGATTCCTCCCCTATATATATATATATATATATATTTCTTTTTCATAAAATATATGTCACGTATATAAGACATTAGGAAAGTTTTTAAATAAACAAGTTATTAACTTCTTGTAAATCGTTTATTAAAATATAAATAATCAAGTGTATAAATGTAATTAGCTTATATATCATAGTTTATTTTATTTTTTATTTTTATCTAAATAGATAAAGAAAATCTTTTCAACAAAATTGAAGTACTCTAAATTAAATACAAGAAACTTAATTAGCCAATAAATTTAACAGTTTAGCTTATGAGCATATTTATTTTTTATTATTTTGACTAGCATGAAGGTATTTATGACCCATAATTGTATATTGGGCTTTAAAAGCTTTACATGCTAGTGCCTAGTGGAGTGCATCCTAATGAGAATAAATCCAACTTTATACAACTTTACATAGATAATAAAGTATGACCTTAAATAACAATGTTTCAAGTTTAAAGAGAAAAATTCAAAAGCTGGGTAGCTTTTTAATGAAGTTGAATTTGACCAAAATAATAACTTATTTTAAACTTATTGAACTAAGTTTTTTTTAAAAAGGTGGTAGGCTTTTTCATTATATAAGAATTAAGCTTGAAGTGTTCATAAATGTCTAGAACTTAAACTAAACAGAGCATATCCAATTCTATTTTAATCTGTATTTGATTTACAGTTTTGATGATTATCAAATGAATGTTAAGAGTTCTAATTATTTTACTTTCTTTAGTATATACTATGTATTAGTGTAGATAAAAAAATGACGTCATATATGTTTGTATGATGAAAAACCAACTCACTAATAGATAATATCATGTATGTTATTCCACTTTTGATTACAACAAATAAAGTTATTTGTGTATTGAAATTAAAATTGATAGATACAGATAAAAGTTTTAGTTTTAGGTGTTCAAAAAATTAATTTATAATTGAAGCTTATTTAAAAAAATGTTGCGATTTCATTAATACTTATAACTTAATAATACACTTTGTATGATTTTCAGAACTTTGAAAACATATCGTTGTCGTTTTGTTCATAAGAAAAGACTTAATAGTGTCTATGTATTGATGGTGAAGACATGAAAAAAACAAATATATCGAGTTCAATTTATATTAGTTATCCATTTTTGTAACCTTCAAATATTAAATCTTTATATTTTAATTACTGACTTTATATATACCAAAATGTTTAATCTTTTAAACATAGCTATGTTGACTTAATTGTTGTTAAAAAAAACTCTAATAACACATGATTGTCAGGGTGGTATGAAAATTTATGTGTGGTGTGATAGTTACATCGACGTGATCATGTTGATTATGGGGTGGTAGTTCATGTAGTGGATTCATGAGATGGATCATGATTTTCACTGTAATCATATCGGATAAAAATGAGTTCAATGCAATGACCAATGTAATAGTAATATGACATGATTACGACATATTTTATATGTGATCATATCAGATGTTCTAATTGACATGTGAAACTTTTAGGATATAAAATTAAATAATTAGTATGTAACTGTAACTATTTTTCTAATGGTTATAATCGGTAGAACACAAATTAAAACAATGTAAAGAAATTCAAGTCTAACCACGTTTTTGAAAAAATGAAATGACCTTAAACCTTATGAATTATGAAAACCACAAATATTATTATAATAATTGCATCTAAAATTATGAGAAAAAACAAAGGAAAAATGAAGCATGGAGACAAAAAGTTAAAAAAGAGAAGTGAATAAAATAAAAAGACAGAGAAAAAAGCAAAATATTGACGCCTGCTTTTCTTCTTCTTCATCAACATCCTCCTCACATATCCATCGTTCTTTTTTCACCTCTTTCTCTCTCCCATTCTCCTTCTTTTTCACGTTTCTTCAATCTTTACACATATACATACACCATTTTATTCATATTATATTACTATTTCTCTCTCTCATCTCATTTTACGCTTCAATCCCATTCTTTTCTCATAAAAATCCTGCCTTTTTTCAATCTATGCAACACCCATGTAATTCTTGATCATTTTTGGGTGATTATGATTTTCAATTTTGGTGGGTGTTGAAGAATTATGTAAATTTTATCATTGAAATCAAGATTAGGGTTTGGTCGATTTCTTGGTTTTTATAACTGGGCGTCTTGAATTTTGGTGCATGGGGCGATAATTGATTGTTGATTTGGGTAACTTTGATGAAATTGTGAAATGAGGTTAAATTCTTTGAGACCCAAAATTGAGGTGGAATTAGGTATTTATTAGATCTTGAATTTGGGTTGGAGTTAATTGAAGAAACAATTATGGATCATATTGTTGGTGGAAAGTTTAAGCTTGGAAGGAAAATTGGGAGTGGATCCTTTGGTGAACTTTATTTAGGTATGAATTAATATACTTTTTTAGGAAATGAAAATTGAATATGGTATTATTTATAAATAAATTTATATATTTTCCTAATTTTGTTGATGGTATTTTTGTTGATGATATTTCAGGTGTCAATATTCAAAGTGGTGAAGAAGTAGCTATTAAACTGGTAATTTTTTTTCATTTTCATTCTTGATGGTGGTTTTGGTCTTTATTTTGATTGTTTGATCAATCGTGGGTCATTCTTGTCTTTTTTGCAAAAAAGGAAAACAATTTTTTTTCTTGGGGTGTGAAAATGCATAAAGTGAGCACTACAATTTGCATAAATGAGTTATTTTTTGGGCTAGTAGTGTGAAGTACAACTGCATTTATGATACCCCTGTCTGTCCAGAACTGCTCTATCTTGCAGTGAAAAACTATGTACACTATTAAGGAAATCAATCACTTAAGTAGTTCCTTTTTATTGATTGATATTTGAGGTTAATTGTTTTGAACTTATGAATTAGGAGCAAATTAGAATAAATACTTAAATAGTAAGATACTGATGGTGTTGTATTAGTGAGTCATGTTAATGATCTTAGGCATGGCACATGAATATTATATTATCATGTAAGCTATGTATTGGAGGATTTCTGTTCGAGAATATATGGTTTATGGTACTTATCCTTTCGAATTAAACCTCAGGTTTATGCTTGTTTGTTATGTGAAAGTTTCGTATTTTATGTTTATGGTTAACTCTTGTTACTGTATATCTTCATATACCAATAACTTAAGGGGTTCTTGTTGAAAGTTATTCAGAGACATAACTATGCATAATGAACATAGATTTACAAGATTTTGAGTTTGGAAACAACTCATGTTTATCTGTTATTGTACCCTACAGGAACCCGTAAAGACGAGGCATCCTCAACTTCATTATGAATCAAAAATATATAGGCTTCTCCAAGGAGGAAGTGGGTTTCTCTCTATTTTAGCTTCTTTTTTTGTATTTATCTCGATAATCATTATTTTCCTGTTATGCTTTCTCCAAACCTTGATTATTTTGACCATAAATAGTTAAATAATGAAAGTTATAATCATCTTTTATCGATTTCTCAAAACTCCTTATGAGAGGTGGGAAAAGGCGGGTGGGTAGCAAATTAAAACGTGTTTGGATCAAAAGGCCTAGGTTATTAGTTCGGGTTGAAATGGGTTGAGTTCGGTTGACAGTTAACCTGAAACACTTTTTTGTTCATTTTTTTTATAATCTGTTATAGGTGATTTATACATTAATTATGAGCAGGAAAATTATATTATTACATCGTAATCTAATGTTTGAATATAACAGTTTAGGATAATGTATGCATTAAAAATACACTTTGGGCAACTTTAAGCCCATTTCATTTTGTAGCTTTATTCTTTAATTTGACTGTTAGAGATAAAGCTTAACTCAAATCGTCCGACTTATAAGTAAATCGGTTGATATTTTTAGTTCTGCTGATTATTACAACCTGAGGACACATTTTTAATTTGGATGCATATCCAAACACCCCGTCTATTCTTATTATCTTCACAAGGTACCTTTCTTGCCAATTAATTGAATTATTTATTTGTCTTTTCAATGAAGCGGGAATACCAAACCTCAAGTGGTTTGGCGTTGAGGGCGAGTACAATATCATGGTTATTGACCTTCTTGGACCAAGTCTTGAAGACCTTTTCAACTATTGCAATAGAAAGTTCTCCCTGAAAACGGTTCTAATGCTTGCGGATCAATTGGTAAGTGTACTTGGGAACCGATCTATAAAAAGTTAATACTTTTTTACTTATATACCGTATCTCATTTATGTATACGTTCAGATAAATAGAGTTGAGTACATGCATGCAAGAGGTTTTCTTCACCGTGACTTAAAGCCTGACAATTTTCTTATGGGCCTCGGTCGCAAGGCTAATCAGGTAATTTTCTGTACTTCTTGTGTAGTGTTGTCTTAGCTTGATTGAGTTTCTTTTATGTTCCGGAATTATAGAGTTCTATAATTTTGTGCAAGCTAATAATTATATTATTATTTACACTTGTTCTTATGTTAGGTATATGCGATAGATTTTGGGCTCGCAAAAAAGTATAGGGATCTACAAACTCATAAACACATACCATACAGGTAACTCATCTTTTCTCAAGGTTCTTTTTATTTATTTATTTATTTCTGTATGGTGGTTTCTGTTTCCCACAAAGATTGCAACTATCAAACACATACCTACAAAACCGGTCTTGTCGTGTTTGATCCGTCAAGTCGTCAACAACTCACTCTTGTCTATTTCTGTTCAATTCTATAAGTAGTTCATGTATCAAATATGATTATAAAAGCTTATTAATAAGGTAATAACCTTTGTTTGGTAAATAGAGCAATTTATAATGTTTTTAGGATTTGAATACATGTTGACCAGTTTGATCCATGCAACATTGCAACCCATTCATATTTGGGTAACTTATTAAATTTTGACCCACTAGAAATATTAATGACTCTAATCAACCATCTTTAAGGTAAGTGGGTCGAAATTACTTCCTTTAGTACATATTGTCGTCTCAGGATGTATTTTGTTGGATACATGCTTTTTCTAGGGATAATGATTCTGGGATTTTGTTGGGTGATGTAATCAGTTTAAGTTGAGAGTTTCTAACACTTTTTCCTGCTTTTATTGGTGATATGAACTGTGATCGTTTTACTTCAAAGTGGGTCTAGTTGTGTGATATTTTATTGTTAGCTGGTCAAATGGGTTAACAAAAAAAGGTAAGAAACAGGTCAAATGGTTTAAAAGTTGCTCAAAGTATACTCAAGTGTATACGACCTCGTAAATTGTACCATCTATCAAAACTGGCTCATTATTCAGATACTATACATGATATATATTTGTTGTTTAAAAATTTAAGAAATGGATAGAAAAATTGTCGGTAGGTTAACCCAACCTGACCTAACATGCGTGTTTTCCCATTGGTAATTGATTTGGATTTTAATTGAGGTTAGGTGTAACAAATCGCGTCAACTTATTTGTAATCACGTTAACACGTAAAGATGTAATTTTAACTTGAAATGGTTTCCAACAAGACAATTTGTTTTCTGTCAGATATCCAAAAACATAAATTTTTTATTGTAATTTCCACTGGACATTTCAATCTTAATTTCTTTTATACTGGACTACTTATTAAGGGTCTGACCAACCTCTCCTTTTGTGAATTTTTTTTTTTTTTTTCAATTTCATTTTAATATTCTTATATACACTCAGTTGTGAACTCATTTGAAAATTCTCAGGGAAAACAAGAATCTCACAGGCACGGCTCGCTATGCTAGCGTGAACACACATCTTGGAGTCGGTAAGCGGTTCATCACTCTCAGTATTTTGAATATCCTCATGAAAAGCAAGTATTTTGAGCATCAATACGATATAAAATTCAATCTTTTGTTGTGACGTGCAGAACAAAGTAGGCGAGATGATCTTGAATCTCTTGGCTACGTTCTTATGTATTTTATCAGAGGAAGGTGAGAAGATGAAGTGTTGTATTTTGTCAGTTGTTCATTTTTGTATTCTGTACCCCCTAAAGCCATGCTTGCTTTTGCATTAGCCTTCCCTGGCAGGGACTGAAAGCAGGAAATAAGAAGCAGAAATATGATAGGATCAGCGAAAAGAAAATGTTGACTCCAATAGAGGTATCGTGGATACATTACACGTTACATATACGTATATAACTAAATATATGTATTTAAATATATTTCAATATATGCCTCTGTGCCACTCAAAACGACAATTGAGATACCTAATTATGGTAAAATCTACAAAAATAATTAAAAATTGTTTGATAGGTGCTATGTAAATCATATCCATCGGAGTTCATTTCGTACTTCCATTATTGTCGATCGTTGAGATTCGAGGACAAACCAGACTATTCGTACTTGAAGAGGCTTTTTCGGGATTTATTTATACGTGAAGGTACTTCTGTTGATCTCTGTATAGTCCCGTAATTTTTCAATAATTGATCATTTATTTAAGCTCTATATTCATATCATATTGCAGGATATCAATTTGACTATGTATTTGATTGGACTGTATTGAAGTATCCTCAAATAGGTGCCAGCTCCAGAGGACGGGTCAGTGCATATATATATTTATAATTTTATATACTTTGTAGTTATTTATTATGTCATTTTTGAAGGAGTGTATACTCATCTCTTGTATCACTTTTGCAGCATCTTAGTGGTAGTGCAGGGTTAAATGCTGGAACATCGGCAGAAAAACAGGGAAGAACCTCGGGTATTGTTTATAACTATATTTCTAGACTTGGTGGTATACGCAGATACACTTATACATATATAAAGGCATTATGTGTTTTAAACAGGTGGCCAAGATTCTCGGGCGTTAGAAGCATTCCCGAGAAGAACTCCAGCAATCGGTGGCCGTTATGAACATTCAAGACATCGAACTTCTGAAGACATACCTTCGTCAAAGGATGTGGTAAGAATATATATTTTTATTCTGATCTTTATTTTACTTGGGTGGTTAATTGGATAAGCATTTTGAAAGTGAACTTTTTTTATTGGATAGTCATAGTTAATTAATTGATTTTGTAGTATACAAAAATGGGCGAATTGCAAAGATAGGTAACATGAAATGCTAATTTTGACAATGTGGGTTATGCAAAATTTTCTCACTCATAAAAAGACAACATAACTTCAATGTCTTTTCACGTTACCTTTTTATGAACGGGAAACTTTTACATACCCCACATTGTCAAATTTGGTATTTTATGGTATTATGTTATCTTTATTGGTAATTTCTCCAATAGAAAATGAATTTACCCAAAAAAATACATTTTAGTGAAAAAGTAGTCTTTTATTGATTGAAGTAAAATTCTTTGAGTCCATGTTAAACGAACAGTAAATAAGTAAGTTTGGTTCTGCTCTTGGATAATGAGTTTTGTTGCAGTTGTAAGAAACTGGTCATTCAAAACTGTATATTTTGGAAACATAATTTCTAGAAACCCTTTTTTTTAGGTATATGTACTTGTATGGTGGTAAGAGAAGCAATAGATAGACCTACAGATTTGTCTAATGACACATGTTCTATAAGTGGACCCATTTTTGAACACTATCAATGACATGTGGCATTAGTTAAATATTTAGGCCTATTATTCATTTCTGTGTTGGTAATGCTTTCTTATCGGCACTTGTCATGCATTATAATTATTTTTTTATGGTGGCAAATGGTAATCTCGTTTACAGCAAGCTGACTCCGAAAAAGTGCGATCATCTCGAAACGGGAGCTCGTCAAAGTACGCCGCTGCTTCAGGGACGAGACCAGGGTCGTCGGGTGAAGCCACAGAAGGACAATCATCATCAAGGGTCGTGTCAAGCATTGGGGGTCGTACGTCTACTACACAAAGAGCGCAACTTGGTTATGATAACAAACCATCCGGGTTTACTCGTGCCACAAAAAGTGGTCGAGATGACCCACTTAGGAGCTTTGAGTTTCTTCAAATCAGGAAATAAAGGCAAAAGATTACCTTTATTTTTGTTAAAATGGGGAGTTTCTGTTTTTCGAGTTTCCCTTTCGTATTTTTAAGAGATTCGAGTTGCATATGACTCGGGTACTCATTATGGTTATAAATACTCTTTGTATGGTTATATTTTAATACTACTTTTACGGTTGTTATTTCCTCAATTTTGCGTGTTTTGGAATGGCGGTATGGTTATTCTTAATAGGATCCTTTCGTGCTGTTCGTTGGTTGGCTCACCCGCTCGGTTGTTGGTTTGTCTTGGTGAATATGGTTTATCTATAAATGACTTAACATTATAAATTAAATTAAACAATTGCATAAGAGAATTATATTGTTCCATGCTAGCATAAGCAAATCTTATTCAACATTTGTAGATTATCGGGTATTTTTTCCATCTAATTTATTTTCTACTTTTCAATTTTGCTATTGTTGACTTCTAAATTTCTACCGATCTAATCCAATCCAATCGATTTTTTTTTTAAATAGAGATTAAATTAAATATAAATATTAATATTATTGGTGTCACAATATAATTGTTATGTATATGTTTAACTTATGTGCTTTATTTGTGAATAATAAATTTGAAACGAGGAGGTTAGTATTTTATTGTCCTTGATTACACAAATTAGTGCAACTTAAATAAAGTTATACAAACTGCATTAATCTATATAGATTGTACTAAAAGTGTGGGCTGGGCTTGCTACACAGCGTCACAGCATATAACTAAAAAGAAAGCCCAATTTATAGCCCATTATCCAAAACCCTAAATATCATCGTCTTGAATCGCCACATTCTCAACTCTCATCGGCACTCTGCAACTGCTTATTTGAAAAAATGGTAAATTATAACCCTATATTCTATCTCAATACTTATGTGTATACCGTGTTCATTAGTAAAATTAAATCAATTTTTTAGCAATTAATTAATAATTAATGTGTATATAATTTGATAATTGCAGCCGTTCAAGAGGTACGTCGAGATCGGAAGAATTGCACTCGTTAATTACGGCAAAGATTATGGAAAGCTAGTTGTTATTGTTGATGTCATCGATCAAAACAGGGTAATATACATTAATTATTACTATGCTTAGATAATTTGTACAGTAATTATAGTATATGATTTATTTTGTTTCTATATACTTATTTCAGTTCCCTGAGCATGTAAATATATACATTGTGTTCTGATTAGAATATTTATTTGTTGAGAAACTTATAAATCACTTTTTTATAATTTTATTTAAATCTAAACTCAAATTTAATCAGCTAAGGGGGTTGTTTGGGTAAGCATATAGTCGTAGCTTATTGATTATCCTGTTTTTATAAGATGATAAAGCTCATGCATAATTTCACAAAAAGGTCAGGTTGTTTGCAAAATGTTTATTTTTGAGATTTTTGTATATGATGCCAAAATCTTATATGTTTTTTACTAAATTATATATATACGTTTAGGTTTTGATGCTAATTTTACCCCAGTAACTACTAAACTCTTATTTCACCTCATGCGATAAGTATGGTTATTTGCTAAATTATCACTAATTTTGTTTTGTTCTTACTTTTGTGAAAGAAGTGCTATAATGTATCTGAAAGTTACTACAGAGAATGGTGATTCATGTTTAGTTATTGCTTATTAGTTGTTCTAGTTTGTGTGATTTTGCTTAATTCTTTTTAATTAAACATTCATGAATGCCTAGCTTTCTGTAAGTTACTACGAGGAAGTTATGTCTAATAAGCTGAATTTACTTGTGAATCTATTGTCAACATTTGTGTTGTTTTGAAATTTCATTTTTTAATCGACAGGCTCTTGTTGATTCTCCGGATATGGTGAGGGGACAAATGAACTTTAAGAGGCTAACGCTCACAGACCTCAAGATTGACATCAAAAGAGTTCCAAATAAGAAAACTCTTGTTGCTGCTTTGGAGGCTGCTGGTAGGCACCCTTGTACTAGAATGTTAATGATTTGTGGTATGCTTTTTTTTAGTTTTCATAACCTAGTTTTATATTGTCTGTAGATATCAAGAACAAATGGGAAAACAGCTCGTGGGGAAGAAAACTCATTGTTCAAAAGAAGAGAGCCTCACTAAATGATTTTGACAGGTTCAAGATTATGTTGGCTAAGATAAAGGTCAGCAGTACTTCACATTTCATTTCTTATAGCTTTAAGTGCACTTCTAGCAATCGCGTTTCTACAAAAATTTAGACTTCCTAAAGATTTATGATTTTGTTTCTGGATTCCATAAGTCAAGGTGGCTGATTGGATGCGTAGTGTTAGGGGTCAGAAAGGGTTTTTTTTTTATATATGAAACTTGTTGGGTTGGGATGAACCATAACCAGTTATTTGTTTCTCTTGAATTTTTCATTGTTAATTTTTGCTTTGAATATCGTTACAAAAACCGTGTTAAATTAAGTGATATGTGAGATTTTATGAACTAAAAGTACCCTGCCAATTTTTGGGTATTTGAATGGATTTTGTGTGACCCTTGTACTGTCTATGTAAATACTCATTATTTCAAACAATTTAGTTTTGTAAACTTGAAGACTATTGTTGTACGGTTGAACTTGAGCTTGCTAGCTGAACGTGTGTTCTTGTTTATTATGATGAGTGGACTTATATAGTGTGAACTAAAGTTATTATTGCAATCCTGTACTAGTGAGGTGTTTTCTGTATAGCCCTTTTTAAAGTCCACAAAGATATAATCATTTGATATCCTACACTATTTGATGCAACAATTAAGAGTGAACTTTTTGGTGATGTGTGTGTGAGAACAAGTATTAATCAGAATGGTTATAGTCTATGCATCGTACAAAATACTAAGTGCACACATCCGTTGAAAAACTTAACTGGCAGAACTCTATTACATTGAGTATCAAAATTCAGTATTTTCAGCAACTTATTTTCAGTGTCTTTTTTGCCTTTTGATCTTGCAGAAAGCAGGAGTTGTTAAGCAAGAGCTAGCCAAGCTTAAGAAGGAGACAGCAGTTTGATATCTTGATTTTCACGAATATCAAGAGTTTTGCTGCAGTTTATTTTAACTGTTGTTAAGTAGACAAGTGTTGGTTATTAGGAGCTTATGTTTGACTTTTTACTAAGGATGTTTAGAAGTTTGACTAATTCAATTTTGAACTTGTATGATTGTTTGTTGCTTCTATCTTGTGCCTTCACGATTTACATCATCTTGAAGCTTACAGGTCTATATGTAAGCCTTTTTAATTTTGCACGGCAATTTAAATTTGATGTAAAAGTAACTTCTGATGTCACATATTAGTTTTTGACCACCTAACATGGTTAATGGCAGTTTCATACATTTCTTAATCTTTAGCAGCCTTGCTAGAAAATATCTAATACATAATGTCATAGTAATGTCAACTACCAACGACTAACAACTTTTAATTACACATTTTGAATAGTGGTTCACCTTTCTATTGAATGATGTTATGTGTTGGAATTGTTTAACAGCCTAGTTGAGACTTGAGACAATAATTCAGTGCTTTTTAATGAGTTTTGGAACTATCATTTCATTTGTAATATCATTTTTTTTACAAGCACAAAGACACTTACACATTTTATTAATGAAGACTTTAGATTCATGGAGATCAACTCCTTATCCTGAAATCAGTATCTACTGATCTGATCATATATATACATGATATATTTCTTAAGCATATTATATTGTATTTTGATAGTTGATAATGATAATGATAGATGTTGATATGTCTATACATTAATCTCCAACCAGCTTTATGCACTTATATTATTACTAATTTCATGTTACTTTTGAAGTTAATTTTATTTTATTTTGGTTGAAACTTGATTCAAGAAACTTATCCAAATTCTATAACTAAATGAAAATTGAAAACTGACATTTCCTTAACAAAAATCATCCAAAGAATAATATCATTACTATACCACAAATAAGATTTCAAAGTTTTAGATGTAAAATGCATCATTAGATTTGTAATATATTACAAACACATTTGAAAAACTTCAAGGGTACAATTGATTTTTTGTTCATAGTTGAAGGGGTCCAATTCAAAGAGAGATAAAACACACATGAAAAAGCATCCATAATTTTACTTTTATTTTTTATTTTTTCATTATTATTCTAATTCTAATAAACCACCATCAACAAAGAGATTCAAATCATTTGAATACACATACGAGAAAATTGATTGATGATTTATATTATATAAAATCTAAATTTGATCGCTAATTCCTCATGTTTCTGACTCGTAAATCGCTCTTCTAATCCAACAACATTGTATTATTATAATATCGCCGGCTTTGGTATTTCTTCACAATTTCCAAAATTAAATTGAAATTGAGGTGCATTAATTCTCTTATTTCTGTTCTTTTTTAGGTTAATCAACTATATTTGCATTCTTTTATTTCACTGTTATATGAATTGTTATACAACTATGTGATAAATTTGCAGAATTTGAAAGTTTCAAGCTGTTAGTATGTTAGTATAGAGCTGTAGAATACTAAATTTTCTTACTTCTTTTTTGTGTGTGGCTGATTTAGGGTTTATAAATTGAGCAAGTTGGTTCTTTAGGGAGTTTAATCAGGCGTGTTATCTGCTACTGCTGGATCTTATGCTGAGGATTAGTAGTAATAAAATGGCAAATGGAGATATGGAGTCTTATTTTCCGATTAGGCCCGAGTGCCAACAGGATGTTCCGAAAACTCGATTTAAGCCAAAGGTTTGTTAACAAAAAGTTATTGGGAAAAATTGACATTTTATGTATTGAACTACCTTTTTTACCCTTTTTTTGTAACAAACTATTGTATTCTGTTACCAATGTATGGATGTGACCTTCTATGATATGTAAAATGATGACGTGATGCCACGTCATCATAAAACTCGTCTACTATAGAAGGCCACTTACATACATCGGTAACTAGATGATAGTATTTTATAAATATGGGTAAACAAAATGGTTCATTACATGCAATGACAATTTAGTTGGGAATTAGTTGTGTCAATATAAGTACGAAAAATGGTGATCGTTTAAGTGTTTCAGGTTGGGAAAACTTTAAGTGAAAGGAGATGGAATGCGGCATTTGATAAAGATGGTCGTTTGGATATAGCAGGTGTGCTTAGGCGGATACAAAGAGGGGTATATTTTATATACTTTCTTGATATTTCTTTGTATTTTGTGTATCTTTAGGGATATTAGATGTGCAAGCATTTTGTACTCCTGTATGATTGGCATCCTTTAGTTAATTGTTTGTAAGTTATGTCTTTAGGTGTCTAATTTTTTTGTGGGCTTGATAATTCTAATGGAACACTTTTATATAGTTTTGAGTAGCATGCATATAAACTATAAGAAACATTAGGATGAATAGATAAATAGGATAAAATCAATATGCTTTAATGAGTTTGTATCAATCTTTCTCAAGCCACAGCTACTTTAATAGATCTGAGAAATGAAACTTTATGCCTATACAATACTGTTGGTAGTTTCGTTTGAAAGGTTTATTGTTTCCTCTGAAAATTATACTTTATAACTATTGCAACTCAGTGAGTGGTGATAATTCATGTTATATCTTAATGTTACAAAGTACAACGGTGAGAAGCAAAATAAACTAATCAATTTCTTTGTTTATGATTATTATAGGGCGTTCATCCATCAATTAAAGGGGCAGTTTGGGAATTTTTGTTGGGTTGTTATGACCCCAAAAGTACCTCTGTAGAACGAGAACAACTCAGACAAAAGAGGAGGTTAGTAATATAGACGAAAGTTCAGTCGTATAGTTCTTTAGTTTTTCTATATATTATGTTATAAAGATAAAGATAATTGACTCTATTCGCTCTTAGTTATGGCAATTTTCATGTTCTATGTTAACTTTTATCTTTCATGGACTTACATCATTACCAATCATATAAAGATGCCCTTCTTCCAGAATGTTGCTTTTCAAGGCCTATGCCATTTTTTAAGGAGCATAAAATGTTAACCCGACTTTATTTTATGTTTTTAGAGAACAGTATGCTTCATGGAAAGAGCAATGCAAAAAGATTGTACCTGTTGTTGGGAGTGGGAAGTTTGTCATGACGCCTTTAGTTACTGAAGATAAAGAACCTGTAGAAGATAAAGGAGTTCTCGTGCCAAAAGAAGATGCTGATTCAGACAAGAAAGTGACCCAGTGGAAACTGAGCTTACATCAAATAGGTTGGTTAACTTGACTACATGTAGCTTCTCAAGGAGACTCTAGTTAATTCACTAAATAATCTAAGCCCTCTTAGCTTAATTTTTTAGTCTTAACTGATTAAAATGTAATTCAGTTTAATCTTTATCCTCTTGTCGTACCTATAATGTGCAAGTATTAGCTGAAATATAAACAATTAACTTTAGCATATTATGGTGATGGTTGTTTTTTCAGGTTTGGATGTTGTACGCACAGATCGTTCTCTTGTTTATTATGAGAATGAAGCTAATCAGGCCAAACTTTGGGATGTTCTTGCTATATATACTTGGGTAGATGATGATATTGGTTACGTTCAAGGTGACAAACTCTATTCCTTGGTATTAGAACTTTAGGACGTAAAGCATTTCAGTAAATTATATGTTTTATGTCACTTCTATTACGCAGGCATGAATGATATATGTTCCCCTATGGTCATTCTTTTGAGGGATGAAGCAGATGCATTTTGGTGCTTTGAGCATGCCATGCGTAGAGTGGTACGCCTTTATTACTCATTAACTGAATATTACATCCAGAACATTATAGTTGACTCATCAACTGCATGACTATATTTTATTTCCTTTTGCGACCTCTGGTCTATAAATAGAGGTGGCAAATCGGACTCATCTACTCTTGAATATGTTGGCTATGATCTCAAATGTCTAAGTAAAACATCTTAGCTAAAAGGGGAATGGGATTTATGGGTTAAAAGTTAAAACTCAAAACTCTAAAAAATATCCACATAAACCTTTAAAATTCAGTTTGTTTCAATGTATAGATTATTGTTTTGGTAATATATACGTTGTATGAATTATTGAAGTTACAAACACGGTAATAAATCATAATAAAGTTTAAAAAATGAACAATAAGTGTGACGAAGGTCAATCGCCCTGGCTCGTTTGACCCAACCCATACTAGAAATCATCAGTTTTGACATGTTACCGAACCCACCTATCTTTCCACCTGAATATGTGTTGATCTATGTATTAAAAAGTGTTTCCACCTCTTTGTTATCTTCAATAAACTGTGGTGACTTATTATCTGTTTACTTTGTGTTTCTATAGAATTTCTTGATGATAATCTGATTATCCTTTGGTTCCTTATTTGCTTGTCGGCCATCGCAGGATATTGAAGAAGACTGTCTATACCTAGATGTAGTTTCTTTCTTATGTGATGATTTTTTTGTTTGGTCTGGTGTGTTCAAAACGTTGATAATGGTGTACCATAAAATCAGTGGAGCTTAATATTGTAGATTAACATAATCTTGTGAAGTTTGACTGGCATGTTAATTTATAAGTATAAATGTATACAACTTCTATGTTGTTATTGGTCAATGACTGATCCGAGCTACAACTCTTGTTTCCTTTATAAAGAGGGAAAATTTCAGGTCTAATGAAACTTCAATGGGAGTACAATCACAACTTGGCATACTTTCTCAAGTTATGAGAGTTGTTGATCCGAAGCTTCATCAACACCTTGGTAAGTTGCATTTATATATACAAGTGTCTTCACATAGATGGCAAAATGGGTGGCTGGGGCTGGTTGGGTAAAATGACAAAATGTGTTCGGGTCAACCCACAAACACTCTAGTGTCCATTATTATAAATAATTAATGAGTTGAATGTGAGTACAAAAGCTACAATGTTACCAAAATAATCTTATTTATTGAATAAGTAGATTTAGGTGTTTGCTTACTTGTATGCATAAAGAAACACTTTGGGAAACTCTTGACCAGTTTCTGTTGTTATAACTTATTTTTATTCAACCCTTTTCACCCATTAGGGATATTAGATGACCCAAGTTGACCCAATGGTAAATAAATGGGCGAAATTTTCACCTCTAATCTTCATCTTTAGCTGCATCTCCCGGGTATTCGTCTAATTGCATGTCGTATTTGTATTTGTTATTCCCAAATTATATGAGCTACTCTAACCGTAAAAGTTAAGAACGAGTTCAAATATATCATGTGAAAAGTACAATAAGTTGCTATGATCTTAATGATTAATGATAATATATATTTGAGAATACATTTTAGAATTGTAGTTGGGCTGCTATCAGCGGAAAATCGGAATGAAGGTGTCACAATAGTTAGTCAAAACTCACCCAAAGTTTATATGTAATGCATAGACCTCCTAAAGCGTTTCGTGCAAGAATATTCTGATTACTATAGACATAATGAGAATCATGTAGAAGTATTTGTTACACTCATTGTTTATAAACATTTAAATAAGTTTTGAACAAAAAGTGTTATGTGGTAACCTGTCCTGAGCTTTTTGACCTGCACCAAAAGTTACCCCTTTCTGACCTGCTACCAGCACACTCACTAACCTAACCCATTTTCCCACCTCTAGTATATTTGTGGGTCAAGGTCATTGAAGAGATCAAGATTCAAATTTGATGACCTTGCACAGAATATGCGTAGACTTTACACTAATAATCCATTTTCCACTTAACTAATGCTGTTCTTATCTAATATACTTCAGAGGGCTTGGATGGTGGAGAATATTTGTTTGCAATTCGTATGCTAATGGTACTTTTCCGAAGGGAATTTTCCTTTGTTGATGCCTTATATCTGTGGGAGGTAAACACCCCTTGTCTTAGCTTCCTACAAGTAATTAAGGCCTTGTTTAGTTGTAGAAAACTCCCCCCTTATCCAGAAAAATTTACCAAGAAAATCAAAAAATTGGAAAATGTGTTCAAATTGGGTATTTTCTAGAAAACTTTTCCAAGAAAAGAGAAATAAGTTTCCTAATTTATAACGTAACTTTGGAAAACTGATACCACTCTTCTCTACACTTTTCATTTATAACAAAAATCACTGGTTTCTACTTTTTTCCATCACCACACACATAAATCACTTTTTTCTAATTTATAGCATTTGAACGGATTTTCTAAATTTTCAACAATTTTCTAAAAAATGTGAGATGGAAAATTGTGGAAAATTTTCTACATCTAAACGCACCCTAATATTCTACTTTTTTAGTTCCCAGAATTTGAAAATATCATATTTTTTCTTTTCGAATGTAAAATCAGGTTATGTGGGCCATGGAGTATAATCCAAACATGTTTGCTGGTTATGCTTCAAATGGTTCACATGAAGTTGTAACAACAAAATTAAGCAAGAAAGTACTACAACAGTACGGAAAATATGAGCGGAAAAATGTGAAGAATGGACGGACAGACCAAAAAAGCCTTCTTGCTGTTTTTTTGGTTGCGGGTGTTCTAGAGACCAAAAACAAGAAACTTCTTAACGAAGCTAAGGGCCTAGATGACGTTGCTCAGGTTCGCTCCACCCTTTTGTATAGATGTGGCAAAATGGGTGGGTCGGTCGAGTTGGAATGACCAGTAACTCTTTTTGTTCATAAATAATCAAAAAATTTATAAATAGTTGATGTGCCAAACATAGACATAAGAATCCAATTATTTCAATAATAATATAATAATATTTTTTCCCCATTATTTAGGTGATTTAATGCAGTCAAAATACATTTCGGGCAACTTTTTAACTTGTTTGACTCATTTGAGATAAAAACATGAACCAAATCAACCATTCGTAAGTAAATGACGCCAAATTGTCACCTCTACTTTCATATCATGGAGTTTAAAATCTTTTGCTTGTTCTAGATCATGGGAGGTATTACCGGAAGCTTGGATGCAAAAAAAGCTTTGACAGAAGCATTGAAAATTCACAAAAAGTATCTAAGCAAGGCAAGCATCACATCTTTTACTATATTTCTTTCGTACACGTACTCATTAATTTAGGCATCTAACTCTGAACCAATTATTTTTCCGATTTCAGGCAAGAAATTGATGAAAGTTGATTTTCTTCATGCCTATAAGAGTCCAGGCAGCCACGTCACCAATTCTTTTCTTGTAGTGTGATTCTTGATCTCTATATTTATTCATTAAAGATGATCTTCTTTTGGTGCTAAGTTTTCCCCGAGTTAGCATATTGTTGCACGACCAATATCCGTGGGTCCTGATTTGCTTGTGGGTAAGGTTACTTTGGGTCCATATGTGTTTGTGAGCATCTGAGTGTAACACAAATTGCAGCATTTGAAATCCGAGTGAAAGAGATTGAATGCTGGTGTATTGTAAACGAGTGTGTAATTCTTTGTATGATTCTTTGCTTATTTGTATCATTGAGACGCACCGTTGAAAGAATGAAATGATGTGTGCTGAATTTGGTTCAAGCTTGATATGAATGTGGGAGTTTTAGTTCGGGTTTCACGAGTATGGCCCGGCTTAATTCAATTTTTCTTAACTCTACTTGTGAGTTATAGCCGGAAAAGAACCGGTTTAGTAAGTATAAACATATCAAATGTAAGTTATGATGATTTTCATTTGAAACATAAGGTGTAGTTTCAGTTAACAAGATTAAAGAAAATGAAAAAGTAGAATTTAATCGAAAAAAGCCGATCACAATAGAATCCAAATGTTAAGATCAACGTAACCAATTCGATAGTTTAGATTGCAATGGCAGCAGTAGAACATGAACAGCCATCGAATAAAATCAAAACATTTGCAAAATAGAAGTTCCGCACTAAAAAAGTTTCGTACAAGATCATTTTTTTTTCCGCTACGGAGGATGCACTCGCTGAAACCAATTGGTTATAATGCATTTAATTTAGTTTTAGCACCTAAAGCTTTAAACGATTTGGGAGGGTTAATCAAAATTCAACTGCCATTGAGAGAGGACGTGGGTGGCGATTGGTAGACCTTTACACAAGAATAAACCGTATAAAAAATAACCGAAAGTATCCTATATATGACGACTCGGATTCAAAGCCAGTGATTGAAGTTGAGCAAAATTTGAACCGCCAAAACGGATAGACTCACCGGCAACATATAAAACAAAACACTAATGGGGTATAAGTGTCAAAATTACAAAATCAAAGGACTTATTAGAAAATCTTACCCTGTTATCATTCCCCTGTTAATCTATATAAATAAAATCGCGGTGGACTGTTACAGGACTTCACACAAAAAATAACAGCGTTCACTCGAAGGCCAACTTGAAACAGAAAGAACCTGCAACAGAAAAAAGGTGAACTCTAAACTTATAATTTCCAGAATCAAATTTATGTTCATATAATTAGATTATAATGATGATGTATCTATCGATCAATCAGTTGTGCATTTCAGATCTACTTCACATTTCGCGCACAATTTTCAACTGTAATTTCATAATTTTTATGAACCTAGGGTTATAGATCGAATTATAATTACTGTATTTATGATGATTTCTCCGTATGTGCAAGCTAATCTGATTTCACGTCTGCGAATTGTGATCTAGATTATTATTGCTGTTGTTGCTATTAATCTGCATGTATTTTAGTTTGATTTTGTAATTCTTTTGGTGATCTAGTTAGATTTGATTTTAGTTTTGCTGATTAGGTAAGGTAATCATTTGTTTCGTGATACAGATTTCGGTTGACATTTAGGCACTTCCTTTTCGAAATGTTGTTTAGTGATTATAATAGTGACATTAGGACTAGTGATGACTGATGATGTAATTTGATAGTTATCCTTTATCGCTGTGTTATTGTTATTATTTATTTATTCTATAATCAAGTGTGTGTACTATACAGAATAATAGCGTGCTTTGTAGGTGAAATATGTTTTGTTGCTTTTTATCTTGAATTGTATGGACTAAAAGAAGTACATTTTAAGCATTTATCTTATGTAATATTGTTTACTGTTGCAGTAATCCAAAATCTTAAGATGGAAGGGACAGTGTTTACTCCTGCTTTAGAAGGAATGAAACATGTGAAGTCTGAAGAAGGAGAGATGCTTTCCAAGCCTTTCTTGGACGTCTGCAAACAGATATTACCTGTTATTGGTATGGTGGTTCCTTATATATATGAACATCTTTTCTCTCATCATTTATATAGTTCTATGTATGAATTGTTAATTGACTAGCTGTAAAGTTCTCGTGTCATTAATAAAGTCTGGTATTTTTCCGTCTCGTAAGAAGAAGCCCCCTAAGCTGTAGACAAGATTTATGCTAATATTGTTAACTCAAAAGTTTATTAATATAGCCAGGCCTCTATGCACGATAAAGACATTTTCTTAGCGAGCGTGCAAAATGCATATGAGGAATGCTCTAAAAATATAGATAAATGAGGTTAACAGGGTACTCTGTATTCATTAACTTCTATGTATGTGTACTATATATAGGAGCCAGTATATGCTTGTTCACACTCCACTTCTATAACCACTATATATGCTATTGACACTGATGCAAATCATTAAAGACGCTTCTTTCTGAGGTTAAGTTTCTCACATAGGTTGGCTTTATTTCAACTATCTCTTTAGGTCAGTTGGTTTGAGTAAAAGGTGGGCCATTTCTGAGAACCTGACAACAGTACTCTACCTGTAAGTAGTCTGACTATAGGATTGATTTTAAGAAGAGAAGGAACTAAGACAGAGTTCTAATGTCTAATTTGGGAAGAATATTGGTAAAATTCATTGAATATTGACCCTGGTCAGTGATCACCACCTAATTTTGTTGATGTAATACTGCATCTCTATGTGTTTGCTTTTCGTTTCTTTCTCTTGCATGGTGTAAGTTGCTTTTAGAAGTTGAGACTTACATTCTAGTTTTCTCATCTGATTGTAGACAATTTTGGAGCAGCCATGGCGCTTGTCAAAACTGATGTTGGTGGTAATATAACAGTAAGTACTCCTCTTTATACATCTTGATGGAATGATGGGTCACATATTCACATTATTGTTCCAGTCATGATTTTGCATAATTTTTGTATATGGCAAATAATATATTTTGCTAACCTTGCTGGCCATATTTTTTCTCTAGTCATGAATTTGCATTTTTTCTGTTTATGGGAATGAATAAATGCTGTCAACCTCTCATTGAGATAGTTCTGCAACTTCTATCTTGTGAGGCAACTTAAGAAGTTTAGGTGTATGGTTTGGACTCCATTGTATCTATTATCATCCTTACTTTCCATTGCTGTAATTACCATATTCCCATTATTTGTGTTTAAAAGTTTTTCCTATGAGAGATTATTGGAGAACAAATTACTGTTGTTTCTTTACGCGTTCGTCTATCACTATGCCAAACATCAAACATGCATGTCTCATCGTGCTCCTTTGCGATTAAAGTGACAAGTAATATTCTTTGTTATCCATCTATCATTCGAGTTTGTTTTAATCCCAGTATCCGATTTCTTCCACTTGCATATGCACCCACACTTGTTTTTAGCTCCTAGTGTCCAGTTTAAACATAACTAAACTGTGTATAATCATCTCTTCCTTCAGAGGTTGGAGAACAAATATTTGTCCAACCCAGTGGAATTTGAGAACCTATACAGTATGGTTCGTGTGGAGGTTGAAGCTAAGAAGGCAGATTTATCATCAAGTTGCACCAATGGTCTTCTATGGCTAACTAGGTGGGGATAACTAACGCTTCTACTCCTATGGTTCTTCACAAAACAATGAAATCCAAAACATCTTTCATGCTCAGAAGTTGTATGTTTACAGGGCGATGGATTTCATAGTAGAATTATTCCGTAACTTGATGGAGCATGAAGATTGGGCCATGTCACAAGTTTGTTCTGAAGCCTATACTAAAACACTGAAGAAATACCATGGCTGGTTAGCCAGTTCAACTTTCTCGGTAATCATTTAGTGCTTAAAATTTAACTGTCACACAAATCTGTAGGGTATAGAATAATCTCTTTCTAGGTGTTTCATTTCGTTTTATCAAGATTACAGACTTTTTCTAGTGGTAAAATTGTTGTTCATTCTTGGTATTAAATATGATTAAAAACACTATGTATATTATTAGAATGTAGCATACTTTATCTAGGACATTCTAGTTTTTTAATAATACCTGTTTGTCTGGTTATCAAACAAAACCTCAATTGGCCCGTATTCATTTAAACGGGTTGAAAGTGCCACATCTATCTATAGTCTTATATAGAAAAATTGAACCAAATACTTATTTTATACATTTCCATTATTATACTTTAAATTCCTCAACTTTTAATCCTCAATATCTTATGCTTCCAAATAAATTTTTTGTTTACCTCAAATTCTATTCATAGGTTGCCATGAAGCTTGCTCCAGATAGGAAGAAGTTCATGGCTGTTGTGGGTGAGAAGGGTGACATCAAATCTGATATTGAAAAATTCTGTGCAACTTTCACACCACTTCTTCAGGAAAACCACAAATTCTTGGTAAGTTCATCTCATAAAAAGGCTTCCTTTTGATTTGACTCATGTTTAGTGCACGATTTATGTTTTTTTACCGCAAATAACTTCTTTTAATCGTTTTTATGTGATTCTGTTTTGCAGGCTAGCCTTGGTCTGGATGAGATGAAAGCAAAGTAATGACCAATAAAATTGTTGGCTGTGCCTATTAATCCTCATGGATGATATGCTATGAACAAGAAACTAAACTCATATGTGTACTTTTTTTTACAATCAGCTATACTTGTAATCAACATGAACATCTTTATAATCTGTTTAGTTGGTAATGAAAGTGTCATTGGTTAGACCCCAATTTTTTATTAAACCTGATGGATATCCACCCGATCCAATCCAGCTTTGGTGGACATGAATGAACTGAGCGAAATGACAGTTATAGTTGTAGTAACAACAAAAAATCTACGAACTTGTGGAACTTCTTAGATGAAAATATATTCTTAGGTTTTACTTTTAGTTTTTAAAGGATTAATTGATAACAAAAAATATCTTTGTAATCCAAATTTGTTACATTCCTTGTAACAAAGTCACCAAAAGTTAAAATAAGCGTCTAAATGCGTTGATAAATATTCAATAAAGTACAGGTCAAGGAGATCTCAACCACCTCCCCATTACATCTAATTTGTGTCCGCTAGTTTCAGTTGGTATTAATATGTCAAAAGGAGATGGTTTATGCTTCCTGCATGCATACATTTCCAACTTCTTTCTATTCTCTGTTGATCTCTTCTTCTGTTATCTCTATCATTATTATTTTCTTCCTGGCTTCGCCCCCACTCTTACAACGCGATCCTTTCATTAGTATTTATATTAGTTTTTACGTTATTATATGAGGTCAGAGCGTTAGATTTATGACCTCATCATATGATGCAGACTTCAAAAATGAATACTCATAAGGTTAAAGGTATTCTTAAAGGCCTCAGATATATTTCTTAAGTTCTCGGTCAGTTTCTATTTTTCCTTCCTCGTGAATCAGGTTAATGCGCAGGCACATGCTTATGTTTATATAATTGTGAATATGTTTTGAGCAGTTGATCAAGAGAAAAAACAAGAAATACAGATCGGTGCTCCAACAGACGTGAAGCATGTTGCTCATATAGGATGTGATGGAACAGCTGAGGAATCTCCCAGTTGGCTACTTGCAATGAGAAGTGACATGACTAACATGTGTTCCTCTTGATTAGCAGGGGCGGAGCTGGTAGAGAGGCAAGGGGTGCTAAATCTCTCCTAATCGGCCCAAAAGTTTAGATAAATTTTGACCTATAGTCCACTACTCCACTTATTAAATGACCGATTCTAATTGTTTATGCTTAATAAGAAGTTGAGGTTATCAATAAGCTTATCCTACTCTGTTTTGGACTATGTAATTCATGCAATGTACTTGATATTCAAAAATTGAGTAGCTTTCAATATAATTAGTTGATATACGTTCTTATCAACGTAGATAAATAGGATTTATCCTAATTTAATTCAGTTTAATTTATATACTTCTTCCCTTTCATTTTAATTATTTACGCTATCATTTTTATTTGTTTTAAAAAAATTATCTCTGCAAAAAATAACAATTATAAATCGACGAATGCTCCATTTTAACCCATTTATTAATTCTATTTTATCTAATAACTTCCAGTTGTATATCTCTTGATGTAAGGTTAAAATTGACATTTTATCCTTTTTTAAATTCAGGAAAATCATTTATTTAAAAATTGACACTGATTTATAAAAGTATTTTTCTTATGAAGTTATTGCAAGACTTTTATTACTATAAATATCACATGTCAATAACTATAAGACTAGTAACGTGTTTGCATACTGATTTATTTGAATATTGTGTCTCTTAATCATAAATATTCCGTTTTGAAATCGGATTAAGGTGAGAAGTACAAAGTACAATCACGCAACTGTTAATTAGGAATTGATGTAAATTTATCATGATTGCAACGTGACCTTAACATCACGATCGCAGTTGCGTGCTTCTGGGTCATGCTCTTTGCACGGAGGTCAAAGGGATTATTTTGTCTCTAATCAATCACATTCCTATCATCTAAATCTAAATTCTACTAAGAGTCATCATCATTTTATAATTAAAACATAATTGTAATTTTAATCAATAACTTTCTTATTAACTCATTACTTCATATTTGAGAAAAAAAAATTATACACGTATTAATATTTCAATATAAATTTTATAAAAATATGATATTTATTTGATATTACATACATTTTAGTATTGGATACATTACACAAAAGTAAATGATGAACGTTTTTTATTCAACAATAATAAATTATGGATTAAACTATTCGTACGATAACTTAAATCATTATAAAATTTGCCTAATTGTTATGATTAAACATATTGAGCAGACATTGGTCATAAGTATTTATTTAATCACTATACAAAGTAACTCATACAGTTACACAATCATACTTGAAATGAACCTACTATGGGCTAATAGTTGAAATGGGGTATCCTCCTATCAACGTGACTTTTATGTAATGATTATTATTAACATACACAATTACTTGGTATTAATCAAAATATACCAATATGACCAGTTTATTTTTATCTACATTTCGATATAAAAAAAATTAATTTCAAAACTAAAAAATATATTCGTTAAATAAATATCATATAATAATAAAATTTATGTTGTAATGTAGATAAAATTACATTAATCATAAACATATATTTAAAATTATTTCCAACATTATATATAAAAAATTATTAGAGAAAAACTAAAATACTTACTAAATTAAATATTAAAATATAATAATATTAAAGTTGATTAACAACAACATTAATTGTCACACGTCGCTTCCGTCACTCAACCTCCGTGTAAAAATCACTTTAATGCGTGTAAATAGATTTTCCCGTGCTTCTCATAGCTTTAGCAACAATAATTCGCGATCAGTTGATTAAGAAAGAATGACAAATAATTAAATAAGTGAATTGATTAGAAAGTGATGTTGAAGTTTAAAGGTTAAAAAGCCTAATGAGTAAACAGTAACACACAAGCAGTTTGTATATAAGGAAAAAGATATGAATATTATGGAACGAACATGGATGTCACGTTCGAATATTTATTCTGCTAATTATATTACTAATCATAAGTAATAAGTAGTAACAAGTAATATATGAATATAGGTGGTTGGTTGGTTAAATATGGAATGAATGCATCGGATTATTTGGAACGTTGTTAAATTTGTTTGACATAAATAACAATATTCTTATAAGGGTAAAAAGATCACCAAACCGTTTGTATAAGGTTGTTTTGAAGACGGGTAGCCCAACGTGTCTTCTTGCAACACGAGATGAACTAGTTTGGTTATGGCATTCACGACTCGACACGTAAACTTTTATTCTTTAAGAAGATTGGTCGAGAAAAAAATGGCATCAAGTGTCCCTCTGATCAAAAACACAAATCAGGTTTGTGAAGGGTGTGTTCTTGCAAAACAGACCCGAGTTCCTTTCCCCGCCAGTCAGTTTTTCGAGCTAAAAACTCCTTGAACTCGTACACGCTGATTTGTGTGGTCCGATCACACCCACTTCCATTGGAGGCCGTTAACGTTTCTACTTTTGGTGGATGATTTTAGTCGGTGATGATGGGTTTTCATGTTGTCCATATGTTTGAAGCTTTAGATGCATTTAAACGGTACAAGAAGATGATCGAAGAGAGCTCGGGTTACAAGATAAAGTCACTTCGTTCAGATCGAGGAGGTGAGTTCACATCAAAAGAGATTACAACTTTCTCTGAAGAGAACGGTATAACAAGGCACCTAAAGACACCTTACTCACTGCAGGAAAACGGTGTTGTGGAAAGACGAAACCGAGGTGTAATGGAGATGGCAAGGAGCCTTCTCAAAGGAAGAAATGTACCGGGAGAGTTTTGGGGTAAAGCTATTAATCATGCAGTTTCAAGGTGTTCAAGCTTTTATCGGCTCTCTATGGTCTATGACAAGCACCACGAGCTTAGAATGTTGGTTTAGATATGATCCGTTGCGATCTTGGAACCATCGATTAAAAGGTCGTTACGATACAAGAAGAAAAGTCAATCAAAGTCAAAAGAAATTGAACGCGAATTTAGTCGTTTGAAAGTAAAGACCAAGTCACGAAACCAACAAGCTAAAATGGAGGAAATGAAGTGATTTATGAATTAGTGGGAATACCATTTCTAAGCCATGCATGAGCATGAGAAACCCACGTCCAACACTCATGTTCCCATGATTAGCACCATGTACGCATTTAGTTATGCCTTTCATTCTTATTATTTGAGTATAAATATTAAGGATTGGAAGAGAGTTTGAGGGCCTCAAACAAAACACAAAATTCATTGTAAAGAAAATATTAACGTCAGTGAGTTTGTGAGCTTTCAGAGATTAAATACAAAAAGAGTTCCTCCCATTCTGATATTGTTTATGTTTTCCTTTTTGTTGTTTCCTTTTAGTTTCATCCGTTTAATTTAGTTGTGTTCATATTTCATAACGGATCAAGATAAAAGCTTGAAGGGCTTGCGGTTTTCAAAATGTTCACAAGACCCAGCCGTTTACACAAGAAACTCAACGGGGTAAAACGCTTAATGTTGGAGTTTATGTGACGATTTAATTATCATCGGGTCAAACAACGAAGATATCATCAAATTCAAAGAAAATATGAAGAATGAATTTGAAATGAGTGACTTGGGGTTGCTAGCTTATTATCTTGGAATTGAAGTGACGCAATTAAAGTGGGAATAACCTTGTGGCAAACATGTATGCAAAAAGGATTTTGGATTAGTTTGGTATGCAAGATTGCAACTCAGCAAGATCACCTATCGAATTGCATTGAAAGTAGGAAAAGATAAAGGTGGTGAAGAAGTCAACCCTACTGAACACAGGTGAGTGGCCGGTGGGGTGTTTGAGGTATCTGAATCATACTCGCCCAGACTTGTCCTATTCGGTAGGCATTGCAAGTCTTTTTATGGAGAAACCATCAGCTTTACATTTTCAAATTGTAAAGCGTATCTTGAGGTATGTGAAAGGTACTCTTGATTACGGGCTCAATTATGGAAAGGATTAAGAAACCGAGCACTTAGTGGGTTCTCTTATAGTGATCTTGGTGGTGACACAGTGGGCAGTAAAATCACAAGTGGTATGGTTTTCTAATTTGGAAGGAATGTAATTACTTGGCAATCTCATAAGCAAAAGACTATGGCTTTATTTTCATGTGAAGCGGAGTTTATGGCAGCAACATCAGCAGCATGCCAAGCTATTTGGCTTGCAAATCTCGTGAAGGAACTAACAGGTCAACATGTTGAGCTAATTACTATGTTTGTTGACAATAAATCAACAATTGCCTTGATGAAGAATTCCGTTTTTCATGGAAGAAGTAAGCACATTAACCTTTGTTTTTCACTTCATATGGGAGTGTGTTGAACATGGGAAGATCATTGTGGAACATGTTAACTCCAAGAATCAACGAGCAGACATTTTTACTAAGGTGTTGGCATAAGTGAAGTTTATTGAAATGCGAAACATACTTGGTATAACAGATACCAAGCTTGGTTTATTTTTCAGTTATTTTATTCCTATTTAAGTTTGATTTCAATTCACGTAGAAAGTACCGGTAGAAGTATCGATTTCCAGTTTTCAAGCATTGTAATTTCTCCTTTAATAAAAAAGCAATTTCATTACAATTTGGTACAAACATATAGACAGATGATCTATTTACTTTAAACCAACCTTCTTTTTCACCTCTAATCATCAATTTGGTACAATATGATTTGCCTCTTATGTTAACAAAAGTTAATTGTATAATATTTAATGCAGCAACAATCCTTACATATACAGATGATGATGATGATGACGATGATATAACCATATCTTTTTCTCACCATTTGAAGTATTAAAATCGTTATCTGTTATAGTATAACCGATGAAAATTTTTTACTATTCAGAAAAGCTTTGTATTTTTTAGTGTAATTTTTCTTGAAGTATGAGATGATAAGTCATAGGTATACTAGACCCCTTGGTTATTTTATTACCATTTTAATAAGTTTCGTGTACTATAAAGTTTTTCTCTATTGGAGTTACAAATAAATGTTTTATAAAAAGCTATAGAAAAAGTTCAAATTGTGAATGTTATATATCAATATACGAAGTGATCTTTATAGCAAATAATAGACTAACCTAGCACACTACGACGTCATCAAAAAAGCTAGTGTCTTAGTATTAAGTACCGTTTTACCTGTTACGGAATGTCACTTACATTCACAACAGATATGCTTTTACATAAATTTTCTTACATCAAAACATAAGAAAGTACCAATTCATTACAATGACAATTTGATACAGTAAAAGTTTTTTACGTTGTATAGTAATGCACTAAATTTGAATTGAATGAGTATTTATTTTTTTATCATTTTTGTTCAGGTTGCAGAGAGAATGGTGAAGAGATACCCATCAGATGCACTAAATTTGAATTGAATGAGTAATTTTTTTATTTATTTATTACTATTTTTTTTATCTTGCTGGAATTGGTTCTGATGCTACTCTCCACCAATACTGGGAACCCTTTTGGTCAGTGGATCTGCTTGTTTTGACACCAAATCCATTTATTCACAGCTTTTCAGATTTAAGTTTGAACAAAAGAGAAAATTCTTCAAAAATGGTCCAATACAGTCTTCTTTCCTTCCTGTAAGAATTGTGTTCATGATGGTCAAACTCATGTGCTTCTTCATTTTCTTCACTATGGTAAGTCCTTCAATTTCAAGTTGCGTACATTTTTTTTACTATCTTTCATATTGATAACTAAAAATTTAATTTTTCTTACCGTTTTTTGTTAGACCGATGAAAATTCAAATAACCTGTCGTGGGAAGCAATCGGGTACCATGTTGTGTCGAACCTCTAAAAGATGATTTGACCAAGCCACGAAAAGAGAGACCCCTCGATAAGGGTGTTGTGGAAACCAAAAAGGAAAGTGATGCAACGTTCATGGCGTCAGTGAAAAGCAAAGGTCTTGAAGTTGAATACGGTGAGAATGGGTTTTATATCATCAAATGTGATGTTGTGATTGTTGGGTCGGGTTGTGGTGGTGGTGTTGCTGCGGCGAATCTTGCTAGCTCTGGCTATAAAGTGGTGGTTATTGAAAAGGGTCGTTATTATGTTCCGGAGGATTACTCGCTTCTTGAAGGGTCATTGATGAATGAGTTATATGATACAGTAATCGACTTTAGAAGGTAAAGTTACAATTTTAGCGGGGTCTACAGTTGGTGGTGGGTCTGCAGTGAATTGGGCTGCGTCGAAAAAGACACCAGACGTTGTTCTTGAAATTGGTCGGTGGATAAAAAGATACCCATGTTTGGGACAGATGATTACCGTACAGCGATGGAAGCTGTGTGCAAGAGAGTCGGTGTTACATACAAATGTAAAGAAGAAGGATTTCGGAACAAAGTAGTTCGCCGAGGGTGTGAGAGTCTCGGGTTGACAATTGACGTGATTCCTCAAAACACATCAGAAAGTCATTTTTGCGGCTTGTGTGGTTACGGTTGTAAAACAGGAGACAAAAAAGGGACCGATTCTACTTGGCTCCTTGATGCCGTTGGAAACCGTATGGTTATCTTCCCTGGTTGCAAAGCGGAGCGACTCGTATTTGAGAAAGAACACAGTCGAAAAAGATGTCGAGGTGTGATCACCACTGCGGAAAGTAGTACCTTCACAAGAAAAATCCAGTTCTAGGCACGAGTGACGGTTGCTGCCGGTGGCTCCCTCTCAACACCAGGCCTCACAATCCGCCACATTGGCTGGAATCTACAGTTTCAGATGAAATTGGTGGGACGTGTTACGAGGGAGGAATCATTACCTCCCTTCATAAAGTCAAGTCAGCCGGAGAACAACCAAATAATGTCTGTGCATCATAGAAGTTGCCTCTATGGGACCTGCATCGTTCGCTACATTGTATCCTTGGGTCTCAAGCGCCGACAAGATGACCAAATACCCGAGAATCGTGAAGCTTTTCTCGTTAGTAAGAGATGAAAGCTCTGGCGAAGTGAGGGAGGAGGGCAAGATCAGTTACCGATTTAACAAAAACTACAAAGAGAATCTAAAACATGGTTTACTACAAGCACTTAAAATTCTTGTTTCTGCCAGAGCCGAAGAAGTAGGGACGTTTCGGAACGAAGGGCAAAGGATAAAATGTCAAGGCATTAAAAGTTCTGATCTGGAGGAGTTTCTTGACACTGTCGAAGCCATCGGGGGGCCAAAATCTCAAGGAGAATATTGGATGAACTATTGCTCGGCGCATCAGATGGGGAGCTGTAGAATGGGATGCAATGAGGATGAAGGCGGAGTAGATGTGGAAGCAAAAGCTTTATTTGTTTGCGATGGCAGTGTACTTCCCACTGCTATCGGAGTAAATTCCAACGATCACTGTAGAATTGACTGCATATTGCATATCGAAGAAATTAGGCCAGGCACTTAACAAAGGAATGTTTTCTGATTGATCCGAGATTGCAAGTTTACAAATTGGCTGATGTTGCCATTTGGTTATTAATATATTTAAATTGTAAAATGAATAAAACCCGGTACACAAAATAAAATATTTATGTACATAGTTCGGATTAAGAACTTTATATATATTTCAACTACATATGATATAACTAGATTGAGAAATGCGCATGCTATGGTAAAAGGGCGAGCTGTTGTATTTCATAAAATCATATAATATAACTCTAGTAATACTAATTGTATGGAATCTTAAGACGACTTACACGCTATGGAACAACTATCGATTTGAACCCCAAAAAACTGGACGAGAGTTGACCTTGATAAGAATCATGTCTATACGTTTTGTCGGATTCCAAAGATGATGATGATTACGAATACAATTTTGCATCTTTCAACCATGAAGGTTTTCTGGCTTTGTAGTAAAAATGTGCTATCATCTGCACCAACTCATCTGCTGTTCGAATCCCTGCAAATAATATACCAGACCAACCCATGTCAATTAGAATTCTTATCAGATCACCAAGATCATTACTTTTTATATCAACCAACAAAATAAGAACTTTCTTACGTGGTTCTCGGTAAATGATTCTGTTTCCTCGTAAAAATAGAAGTTGTGGGCATTCCCGAATCTTTAGTGCATTCGCTAGGTCTGTCTCAATGTTCATATCAAGCTTCACTGTCTGCATTCACAAAACAAGAAATTCAATTGACCTAAACTAAATTGTAGAGAAGAAAAGTCAACCCATTTATCTATATATTGGTCAAACGGGTTAAAAACCGCCCATAATGTATACGAATGCATACAACTTATTACAACCTCCTAGGTCGCTTTAAAAAATAGTTTATCATACCGTACTTCGTAAAACCATGTTTAAAATATAACTCTTTAAGAAGTCCACAAAAGAGGACTTTGCAGGTCAATACAGCCCATTTTTACCCGTTACCCAACCCAATGGTAAAATATTTGTGGCATACCCGAGGTGGCAGCCGATCTTTTGCATTCCAGTACACCTTAGCGGCCTTCTCTAACTCCTTTAAGGCCCTCCAATTTTCACTTGCCCTGTAAAACCCAGGATACAACGCACTATTAATACAACACCAATAACTATAAATAGAACAAGAAGAAATAAGCCTACCTCAAAAGGGGGACGCGTAAAGAGCCAATGTTCATATTGTGAGGGACTAAGGGGGTGTTTGGATGTGTTGAAAAACTGATTATTATGACTTTAGTCTTGTAGTGTTTGATAAAAAGATATTCTAAATTTTAATTTCTAATATTAATTGGACAAACCACTTTAGTTTTGAGGGGTAAGCTTCTCTCCACGATGCCTAATCTAACTTTCAGTAATTTCCTAATCAAAATATCAACCTTTCTCAACCCCTAAATTGAATTTAATAACCATATATATAAAATGCAAATCCATTATTCTATCAAACATAAAAACACTTCAATTCCAATACATCAGTAAGCATATTATTAATCCATCCAACCATATATAAAGAGTTTAACAAACTACTAGCACTGAAAACTAAAAATCTTACCGATTATATCGTTCGAAAACGAGCACGATTAACGGACTAGGATGAAAAGCAAAACTTTCCCATTCCAAACAATTAATCTCCTTAACTAAATTATCATCCAATTCACCTTCCCAATCAATCTCAACACCATCTTCCCCAACCACATTTTTAATTGGATGTTTTTCAAAATACTCGGAGGCCCGAATTCCCCACCCAACTTCAGCATCCAGTGGCCAATTCGGATCATCTTCTTCAATCACCATCCCCTTTTTATCATCATCATCATGCCCATGATCATAACCATCATCATGTTCAGTCTTATCCTTAAAAACATGATCCTTACCTAATAAAACCTCAGAATTTTGTTCCTTAATGGCTGCAAATGTTTCTTCTAATGAATTTCGCATAAAATCTTCAACTGCAGCTGCTTCACTTCTTCTACCGCGTCTGGGTTTTTTTGGGATTGTTGTGGGGAAGGGTTCCTGTTCATCAAGTTTTGATTTTTTTGTGGTTTCAGGGGATGATTTTGTTTTTGGCTTCTGGATTTTTTTGGGGTTTTTGTCATCTTTGAAATTTGTATCGGAATCTTTGGAAACTGCAAGTATAATTCGATGACTTGGAGTAAATTTGATGTTTGAGATAGAAACAGGGTAATGAATTGTGTTTTTGTGTGTATATAATTGGGAAAGAGAGAGAAAATGGAAGTTAGGGTTTAAGGCCATTGTTAGGGTTCAAAGAATGTGACAATATTTCACCGTTACGTATTTATGTATTTGTGTCTTTTTTTACCGCGAATTTCATTTATCACCCGTAAACGCTGCCACTAAAAACCAAACATTTAATATCAGACTATTTATTTATTTAATAACAATACTCAATCAAAAAATTCCACGTGTCTTCCTCTTCATTAAAATAGAAATGTAAAAAAAAATAGAGTTGTAATATTCTAAGTTTAAAAATGTGGATTCAGATCACTTCTTTCATCAACGATCAAACATTCAGATCACTTCATTAAGTGTAAATGACAAATAGAGTAAACATCGTATCATCATATCATATACAGAATTAAACGATTAATAAATATTGTTTGAGTCTTGCTTGTTTTGTTGTCGGACTTTTGCTTTTTTATTCAAATGTTGTTTGTCTGTTGCTTCTAAAAAAAATAGTTGATGTGCGAAGATGAACCACATCTAAAAACAATTAAATTTTGATGAACGGATATATGAACTTTAAATATGTTAAATATTTCATCGGAGTTTTTTAATAAGATACTATGTTTTAGCTCCCGTCATGACGCATAGGATTAAAAAGACTCATTGAAATAATTTTAGAAATTAACTAAAAACGAGGTTTAATTTGTGGTGTTCAGTGAAGAAAAGAATTTTCATTTATATTGACTTCTATCATGTGATTTCTTCGTATGTGATTTTTTTTACTTTTGAGTTGTAATGATATGTGTAAGGAGCATTTCAACAACCACATATATCTTTTAAACCGTATGGGAACCCTTTTATTAAAATCTCAATAAGAATTTAACTGAAAGTCTCTGATCTATCGGCATAAGAGAAACTATTCAATTTAAAAGTTGTGAGTTTAAATCTCAAAAGTTTCACTTGAGATAATGAGTATTCTTGGTTATATATTGTATGTGATTAAGTTATCTTGTAGATTTGTCATTCTAAAAGAAAAGAAAAAAAAAATGTCTCAAGTTTTTTTATTCAACTGGAAGTTTTAGAATAAAAGCTAATGAGTATTTTTCGTATCCGATAGCAAATTCTAAAAACATGTTTAGAACCAAACTATAACTGATAAGTAATAAGATTATTGACTAAAAGTTAAAAAAAAAATTGATAGATGATCTAATCTTTTATAGGTTCCCGGGGACTAGATCCACGAGGTAATCTAGTATATTCGAGTGCGGAATCCTCAAATATACACAACGATAATAAACGAGTAAACATGAATATGTAAATATCACTTTTATTGAACATAAATAAGTATTACATTCAAACAAGATACAAACTCTCTCTTATCTCCTTTCTGCGAACTTGCAATAAGGACTTTAGACTGAGTTCGAACTTACAACCCCTGAAATCTTCTTTTCTAAAACATTCGGACTTGTGTATATATAGGCACCTAAGTTCGTACAAACTTAGGCAACTTCGAAGCCCATACGAACTTAGTAAGTTCATACCTACTTGTAAGATCGTACGAACTTACACATATACACATACAAGAAAAAGTTAACGATTACAATAATTAACAAGATGACTTATAAAACTAACTATTACAAACTAGAAGTTGTTGTCACACAAGATGCACCAACAGACTCCCCTTGACAATAACTCTAGTTTCAATGCACCAATAGACTCCCCCTTAACAATAGCTCTGGTTTCACCTGAGATGTTGTCATCCGAGTTATCTTCGATCTTGATTCTGTTAAGCTCTTTTAACTTCCTGCATACAACACCTTTTCCACAAAGGCTTCACTACCCTCTGACATCTTCATCCTTCATGTCTCTAAATCTATGTAGTTTCATGAAGCTTTATCAGATCAGGTCATACACCCTCAACAACTCTTGTAGCTTCCGACTCACCCTTAGGAATTTCATCTTTTTCAGATCTGAACTCCTCTAGGTCTATCACTACGATTCACCTTCAGAAGTTTCATCATTTTCTGAACTAAACTTCTCTAGGTATCCTCTAACTCAGACTTATCACTATTAAACTCGACAGTTCAATGGTATCTGTCTCTGTTAGATTAACTAGACTCCCCTTAACCTGTTCAAGTTTACCAAGTCTTCAAGTTGAAGAGTTAGGTAGCTCCCCATCATTTGGTTTACTGCTAGGAAGCACACCATCATTCGGTCACTGGGAACATCGTCTTTGTCTCTGTTTCTTTCTCAACGAATCCTCTTTACAACCAGTCTTCTCCCCCTGTCGGGCTTGTCCCCCTGAGCGGCCGCGCTCTTCAACAAATGATTGATTTCCGCCTAAGCTACGGTGAAATAGGAGCGGTTGAAATTGTTGTTGTAATGGTGGGTGTGGTGATGGTTGTGGATTGAGCACTCGTCTCACTAATGACAATCCCACTAGAAGAAATAAAAAAATCTGTCATAAAATTTAACATTTTTTCGTGATAATATCAACGGGGTACTAATTTGAGTTTATGGTGTGAAATTAGCATCCAAATGTCTTTGTATATGCATAATATGGTAGAAAATTTAATATTTTTTAAAAATATTAGAAAATAAAAAATTATGAAAAAACTTGTCAAATGCGACACGTTGCTGCGAGCTGATCCGTCAGGTGAAATTTGAGTGTCGTGGTGCAAAATTACTTTCAAAACGTATCTATACACACGTATCTTTGCACCCAATAAAAAAATTTACAATAAAAATGATGACAAAGTAGAAAACTAGGAGGAAATAAAAAAAAACTCGTCAGAAAATTTAATATTTTTTTCGTGATAATATCAACGGGGTATTAATTTGAATTTATAGTGTCAAATTAGCGTCCAAATTCTTAATTCAATAGAATTCGGGTGATTTATCATTTAGTTTGTATTATTTCTTGGTCTTTGGTTTTCAATTATCCGTTGGATTTTGTTGTTTCTGTATTTTGGTGGCTTGTCGTTATTTTTGAGATGTTTTGTATTTGGTGGGTTTCTAATAAAATTTTGTTGTTCAGAAAAATAAAAATATAACTTGCATGTGACGTGTTAACAACTTAAAGCTAGAATTCATCAACTAGTTATAACAAAATTTCCAACAAGTTCTTGATAGATCAAATGTTTAAATTCAAATTAACAAATAAACAACGTTAATTATTATATTCCAATATATTTAATCGTTATTACAATATGGGCAGCACAAAGGTGAGTTAAGGTGATCTAATGGTTTTTGTTTTTATTAAGAGGTGATCCCCACATCAACAATTGACATATTTGTATGGTGTTTTCATATCTTATCATCAAAACTTACTTTTCCTATTAAATATTGGATAAGTAACTGCTTCATTTTAATTATATAAATATGTGATCTGTTTTTGTAACTTAATTCCCTGCTTTAGATCTCTAACAATTAATAAAAAAGATTATATATATAATATTAGAAATTACTATATCAATCTATGCATGTTTACTAATTACTAATTATCAAATATTCCGAATTAAGTTTAAAAAAAAATTATCAAACAATTACGAAATTATGAACATCACTATTTTTCGAGACAACTACGAAATTATGATGCTGCCATATTTTAAAATGTACATATGATCGATTTTTTGCACTATCTCAAATCCATCTCAACAATGTTTTAATTAGCTTTTAACTAATAGCTTCTGCACTAAGAAATTTTTTACAAGAGTTTCTATTCGAAAAAGTCTTTTAAAAATATTTCACTATATTTTTTTAATAGATTTGAAAAATTGAGCTTTTATCCGGTACGTCTTTCTAGAGTACATTAAAAAATGTCTCTATATTATATTACCTTTTATAGTTTACGTTGTTTGATTAAACTTTTTACATGTTCAGTCTTTAGATGATATGTTATGTTACATGATCAATCTTGAATTCAAATAAAGGACTAAATGCCCTTAGAAAAAAAATAATTAACGAAAAGAGAAGTTAACGGCATTTTAATCCTTTTATGTGGACATGAGATTGATCATATTGAAATATATCATTTAAGTACCATGTAAAAACCGGACTATAAGACAACAATTACAAAGAGTGATATAATAACATAAATTTTTTATAATTACTCGTTTTTCATTGGTCCGTGTGTATGAGTTATGAATAAAAGTTCCTCAAAAACCTTTTCCATTATATATTTAAGTGGGAAGGTCTTTTTACATGATAATAGATAATGAGGTATTATGTAAAAAAGTTTTTGCCGACGAGAATGCTTTAAAAGTACCTCATATGGTTAAAAACGTTAATATCACTTCACCATTGATGATAACCATAAAGTAAAATATTCCGAAAATGTTATGTACCAACATAGGACCCTCAAAAGGAAAATACCCAAAAGGAAGATAATCTTCCTTTCTATGACGTTTTTATAAAAGGTGTACATATCTAAACAAATACAGCTCGAGCTGTTTATTACCTAACAAACATGCAATTATAACAATTGATGGATAGCATGTTAATATTAAATTAAATTTACTGCCAATTAAAGACACTATAATAATTTTCCATGACTAAATCAATCCTTAATCAGTCGGTATACCTGATTATACTAAAAATATATGTCAAGAACTTGCAAACAACCTTAAGATCTTACTAACATGAATACTCGTACTATACAATTGAATACAATGTTTTATCATATAAAGTGATTTAGCGATAGTCGTATATTATATTTGTTCATTATGAATTATCTATAATGGTGACTCAATAATAGTAGTTCACTCGTACATAGAGTTAATATTAAATAAAATTTATATAAATTATATTTAAAAATATTAAATCTTAATATAAGAACTTGTGTATATAAAACATCAAAGCGCTCGATATATTAGTATAGATAACATACTTTACATATCAAAAAGAAAAAGTTAAAGTAAGTTTACGAAATATATAAAATTGCAAATTTCATAGAAGAACATGAAATAAAACTCAATAAAGAGAACATAATTTCAATTTTATTTATTTTAAACAATTATTTAGCTCTCATTATTTCATTGCACCTATCATCCGTCTAATTTCGTCAACATTACATATATCTTGAACCCTCTTGACAAGCCAAACGAATATAATATCATAGCCGATTCATCATTACAACTAATCTATAAAAGAATAAAAAAAAAGCAAAAAAATGGCGTACTATTGCTATCAATTTACTATTAATAATACAATTGCATTTTCACTGTACAACACAAAGACATTGAGAACTATGGTGGATGATATTATAACAATTAAGAGGTGTAGGTCAATTTATAATACCTTTTCACTAGTTGAATTAAAATGGGGTGTACGTCAATTTACTATTAACCAACCACTATTTAGTCATGAAAACTCTAAACAAATTTAGAGGTGGATCATTTAATAAATATTGGTGGCTCATGATATCAGTGATTTGAATTAAATAGTATAGGTTTTTTAGAGATTTTTATTAGTGACATCATTGAATTAATTAATTTGACACCGCTCAATTCAAAAATGATAACAATAACTGAAAATTCTAAGCCCACCAAAAAATACAATGTGTAATATGATGGATGATAACGTTGTTTATGATTAATAATTATTTAATTTTTATATATTAAGAAATATATTGTTTAGATTTTTCGTTAGATATTATTTAGATTATTTTAATGATGTATGAAAGTGTGTCATGTGCAACTAAAATTTTCTTGGTGAACAGTACTACTTAAATTTTATAAAATAAATTTATCTAAAATAAAATTTTGGTACTTGTTCGTGTTTAATAAATGATTTAGCCCACCTTGTCATATAATTACGACTACGTCACCATTCGTTAGATATCATTTAGACTATCTTAATGACGCAAGAAATTGTCATGTGTAACTGAAATTTTCTTGGTAAATAATACTACTTTAACTTTATAATTATATAAAATTTATCTAAAAGATTTGGTACTTATTTATATTTAATAAATGATTTGAACCACTCTATCATATAATCATGACTATGTCACTTTCTATTGACTAAAAAAAAATAACATAAGTAGAATTAAAGAATATTTATTTTGGGATAGGTCAAATACACTAAGATGGTGTACTTGACACATCAGTACATATCAAATTAGTGTACTTAACATACTTAATACACATCAAATTAGTTTTTTTTTAAAATAAAAAAGATAATAAAAAGACAAAAAAAAATATATTAAAAAAATAAATATCGATATATATAGTACGACCTTTTATTTTATCTATCTAGTTTTGTGATTAACCAATTGGGAAAAAGAATCTTTATCCTCACACCTTAAAAAACTTAACTTCTTAAATAAGTCAAACAAATATAAATATTAATTAATTTAATTCTTAAGTAATACTATGTATAACAATAAAGGTGTAAATAATAATACTCATTACTTAAAGGATGTTAAATGAAAATATCCATTTCGGTTATATTGTAATTTTAACGAAACTCAATGGCAGTTTATTCTTCATTCCCTATATAAAGAACCCACCACATTCTACACTCCCCCACAACTTTTTTTTCTTATCTTTTATTTTCTCTCTATTTTTTGCCGCCAATTCCTCCCCCCACGCGCCGCCGTCTTCCGATTTCGCTGGAGATCCACTCAACTTTTTGTTCTAATTTTTCCAACTTGATCCGAAAATTTTCCAAATAATTTATCCTGAAATTACCATTTTACCCCTGGCTTTCTTATTCTGTTCTTTTATATTCCATCAAATTGGGGGCACTTTCGTAAATTAAAGATACGGCAGTTGCTGACGTGGCAAACGCTCATGCAAGTTACAATGAACCACACGCATAGACAAAAAAGCAGAGATGAAACCTTTGACTTTCTTAAGCCATCAACAATACCAAAGTTAGCCAAGCCATTTACACCTCGAGCTACGGCTCATGCCAAGCTTCATAAGCCCCCGGCTCGACTACCCCCGAGCGATAATAAACTCCTCCTCGCTGGCTACCTGGCTCGTGAGTTTTTAACCAAAGGTACATTGTTCGGCGAGCCGTGGGACCCGGCTCGAGCCGAGGCTGTACCAGTTTCAGCCGCGGCTAATTCAGCGGATTTTAGGAAGCCGGTTAGCCAAAAGGAAAAGCCGGTTGAGCCGAAGCCAGGGGAGAAAAGAAAGTTGGAAAGCTACAACGAAGTAACGGGCATTCTGGTGGGTAACAATGGAGTGCATATACCGGGCATTGTTAACCCGACCCAATTAGTTCGTTTTTTGAATCTACAATGAAAATTATATTTATCATTAAAATTTGACCTTGCTTTAATTTGTTGTATAATGTAATATTAGGCCATGAGGTAGTGTTTTTGATGTGTTACAAATAGTTGCAACACTATACTTGTGTTTATCAATTTTGATTAAATGTGGTTAACTTTATTACTTCTCCATAGTAGTTACTTATTCTATGTTACAAGTTACATATATTAACATTAAAGTTTGTTAGGTACAAAAACATGTAATGTATGATTCCTACTTATCAATTGAGTTACCTTTATTTTAATATGTTTTGTCTAAAACAATAATAATGGAATATTTTATAGATGTACCTATTTCTAACTTTCCCCAAGAAGTATTTATCATGTGCACATAGGCAAATTGATTCCTTTTATATATATTCTCCCTAGTTTTTTTTATTTTTTATAATAGGCTTTGTTAGTATTTATCATGTTACTTTTAAAATAATTCATTTTGAACCCAAAAGTGTTGCAGGGTAGAGTATGCCTTTTAGTAAAAAATGAAAAATGGGAATGTTTAAATGATATATTTAGCTTTGAGAGATGTATGAAAAATTGAAAAGTTCAATTCAAAATTTGATAATTCAAATCTTTAAAACAATAGGAGGGGTATTTAAAATAATAGAGGAATAATAATTACAAGAATTCAATGTAAATTATTCATTTACTTGATCTTAATAACATATCAATTATGTTGTATCATGTGTGGTTTTATTTGGTTTTACTTAGATGTTGTTTCGTGTGCAACGAATTTGAAATGAATGCATTTGGTTAGATAAGCGGTAAGAAGCAAAGGGTTGTTGATTCAGGATTAATTTGGCTTTTTATTATGATTATGCATCAAAACAGATTTCAAGATTTGGGCGACAGACGAATCAACCCATTCACAAAAGTGTGGTGAAAATTAAACAGGGTCATAAAAGAATCGAATTCGATGGGATCCTCAAAGCTCACACTTTTTGGATCGAGTTAGGGATGACTTTTTGAGTTTTGAAACGGCAAATGAGGATTCTTATCGGGTTCGGGTTGGAGAATGGGTACTATCATCCTCGCTCCGTCCCGCCCCGTGAAAGATCCATAGAGAAGCTCCAAAATTTGGGGAAGGAGAGAAACAAATCTTAACCCTTGATTTTTTTATAAAAAACGTTTTTAACATTCATTGGTGATGAATGTTAAATTTTGAAATTATTTGTAATTTTTAAAATTCATTTATGATGAAATTAAGAAATGAGATTTGCTTCTATCCTTTCCTAATTTTTTTGCTTCCCTCTTGATCCCCACCCTATATATATATAATATTTATTTATATATCACTAATAAATAGCATTGTGTTTTGTGTTATTACGGTGATATATTTTATTGCTTATGTATATAGTGATATCGATACTTAGACGATTGGTATTCTTCTAGTTTTTGAAAAGTAAATATATATTTTATGAAGATTGTAAACCCGAACTTTAATTACTCGTGTTGTTTTGATTACTCTTGTTGTTTCGACTTAGTGTCGTGTGATTTAGTCGGGATATTCTAAGACCATTTTGTAATTAACTTGGGGATTTTGAATCGTACATTCGTGTTATTAACGTAAACCAATTACTATATGTTATCTTGATCATGCTGTTAACTTGTTTCTAGAAAAAGAGAATGTTACTATATGCATTGCTAGATAATATTGTAAAGAAAATCAACAAAAAACACGAGTTTAGGGTATTATCAATTGAGAATAGGTATTAAGGAATCAATGCCCTAATGGGGTGCCCCGATCCCTATTAGGGTTTTAAATGACATAATAGTCAAATTTACCTGAATGTTCACCAAGAAATCCCACTGAGGGGTCACCATCTTCATATCTCTTTTTAAGCTTTTGTAGCATAGACCTTCTTTGGACCATTTTAGATTTGATAACCTGTGCAGTATATTGAACCCAATGATCGGGGGAACTTATGTCCCCAATGGGGTGCCCGATAAGATCCCCGTTGACATTTGGATGTGGGTTTGGAGAGTGTTTTGATTAAAGAATTTGGAGTTGGGGTTATCACTCTCCGCCCCGAACCCACCCAATTGCCATTCCTAAAATTAAACACTAACGTTGCGTTATGTTAGGCAAGCAAAGGGCTATAGTAAACTTACTATCGTGTTACTTTAGCAGCGTAGTCCTCGTAATAGTAGCTTTGTTGTGAGGGACATGCAACATAACTATGTAGGTTATGAATTCATTTCATATTCATATGTCCCTTTAATCATGGACTATGCTATTTACTCTCTTATATTAATCGTGAGATCGGTCGGGGGAAAATGTGAGAGAATCGATTACCCTTACTTTAGCAACGTAACTTTATTTAAGGAATTTGGGTATCAATGGAAATTATCGTGATTTTGATAAAGTGTTTAGAGTTTAGGGTACCACGAAATACATCTAGTTAGCAAAAAATAACAATATGATTTTTTTTTAAAACTTCTACTTTACTTAATTAGTTTACTTAGGTTGTCGACTTTTGCAAACAAGAATTCATGTTTTAATAAATTGATGTAAATATCACACCCGTTTGATAAATTGCGATAAATTGAATAGGTGATTAAGCATATATATATATATAGGGTAGGGATTAAGAGGGAAGCAAAAAAATTAGGGAAGTAAATCTCAACTCTTGATTTCATCATAAATGAATTTTAAAAATCACAAATAATTTCAAAATTTAATATTCATCACAAATGAATGTTAAAAACATTTATTTATGAAAAATCAAGGGCTAAGATTTGCTTCCTTCCTTCTTCAAAATTTGAAGTTTCCCTATGAATAATTTCCATATATATATGATATATATTCAGGTTCAAATGAAAATTAAATAAATGTTAAAGTAGACATATCATACTTTTCATTGAGAGGTTATACATTATTTTTAGATCGGTGATTTTAATATGTTTAATCCATAATTACTATCGCAAAATAATTGGAATGGGTTTTTCACACATGAATTTAGACTAGTTGACCACTACAAGAACAAAAACGAATTTCTTGAGTTTATTGAGATAATTAATCACATTGGACACGTAGAGTTATCAAACTATTATATTGGGGGAATGATTTTTATATGACAAATTCTTTTATTGTAATTATATGTTTTATAATATTGTATAATAAATCATTATGTAAAATATCACTTTACGATGTATAAAAAAATTTTGTACGAAATAATCACCCATTAAATCGAGGAGCATACTTTAGTCGGTCACCCCTTAATTAAGAACTTTTTGACTGATTCAATTACTTGTTCACATGTTAGGTCATCTATAGGTACGTGTTTGATATACATACAATTTCCTTTTTAACGCGAAGAACTACAAAGGCACGTATGCATACATGTCTCATAGTGTGAGATTTGATGTTTCATTAAGGCAGTCCCATTAGCAATATATATAACAGTGCTGGTGCCTACAACTTAGTAGAAAATGATTTTTAACGATTTTGTATGTTTGTATTGCATAATTAAGAAATTAAGTAACATAAAATCTTCATTTAATACTTAAAAAATATGTAATAACAATGTTGATGTATTATAAGAACAAAAAAAATTAAATGTTAATTATGGTAAATCTTAAATTTTTATAGTCACTAGTTAGTCAGACCCGTGCGTTGCACACGTGTTGTATACCTTTTTTTGAAATTTGATGTTTAGCATAAAGAGTTAAAAATATCGATAAAAGGGTTGTTGAAACTGTAAATTATAACTTATTAATTAATTTGGTCGGGTCGGGTCGAGTCGCACCAGCTCGATGTTTACTAATAGCTTGTGGTACGATTTTCAGTTCAATTTACGTACGCCGTCTGCTAAGTTTTATCTGGTTTAATAACAATATATTTACAATCGACGGAAAATATTATTCAAAAATACTTTCAACATAACTCAAGATTATTAATCGAACACAAAACCAAAAAGGAACTTTTGACTAATCCTTTTAATTACCTCAATCTAATCGCAAACAACTACGGTTAGAGTCTAGATTAAAGGTTGTGTTACATTTGACAACTTAGACAAAAAATGAATTTTATCATTTTTAAAACTATTTCTAGCATTGTTCATAAGTATTTTTAACATGATATTAATAATCATAATATGTAAAAATGCATTAATGACAATAATCTTTAAGACTCAACATTTAATTGTAGGGACTCGATCTTTATATAGATATATAGATATGGATACTATATATAAATTTATAATTATATTATTATTTGTCAACATTAATGACTTGAAATTCAATATTTATATATTTATATTATTATTTATTTATATTTATATTTATATTTATTATATATCACCATTTATGATATTTATATTTGTATACCAACATTTATGACTTGAAACTCAACTTTTATATATTATAGATGTTAATGTATAGTTCTTTTATCATGAGAGTTGATATAATGTCCTAGTTAACAGGTGGAAATATTAAATGAAAAAGAGAAAATAGTCATTTTCAATTTTCTTCATTTAAGTTATTAAAGAAAAAATAAAAATAATTTATAAGTCGTTATAATTATGATATAGTGGTTTTAAATGCTACTCAAACCATACGTCAATCTTCTATCTAGATGTAGGAATTCATCATCTTCGAGCAATTAAAACCATTTGTATCAGAACTCTTGATGATACGCATCCAAAAAGTGATTGTATAACCATCTTTGATCTTCTTCTAGAACTTCATTCTATCCATCAAATTATTTTTAATAACATCGTATCTCGAAAAATAAATCTTCACGAAATTGATGTTATGGAACCATTTATCGTATATTGTGTAAAAAGATATACTAAAGTGATTCTCACTCACTTTGTATGTGAACACATGCAAATGCGTACAAAAAATCCAGATGCTATTCTCCCATCTGGAATGTTTCTCACAACTTTCTTCAAACGCCACAGGTTCACAAAAGGGTCATCCTACAAAACTCACTTGAGGCCTATTGGTGAATGTAAACTAAGTGATCTTGTTGAGTTCAACATTCCATCCCCTTCAACTCAAGTGGCTCTTCCGATTTCAAAAATAGTCCAAGTGGTCCTCTTCCCTCACATAGAAGACGCCTTTCCATAAGTGATCACACGGAACAAACAACTTCCCGCCTTGACCAAATTGAGGAAGACGTTTCACATATTTGTCATGACACACAAAGTCTCCTCAAGGACATGAGAAAGGTTCTCAAAACCCTAACAAAGGTCTTCTTTAAATAACTTTGATTTGGTTGTAAACTTAACCAACATCACCAATGGTTATTAAGAATAACTCTTGTAGATCTAGGACGTATGCTAAGATCTAAAACTATGTGTGCTTTAAAAACATGTAGTTTTTAGGATGTGTGTTGTGTGAACTTGTTGTTTGACATGATAATATGTGCTCGTGGATTGTGATATATGTTGATTGTCATGCTTAGGGTTGCATGATAGATTTGTGATATGGTTAATATATATTACATTGTTATTGCTAACCCTTGCTCATAGACAAATTTTACTATGCTTGGTTGAATTTTGTTGTGTGTGTGTGTGCGCAAGAGTATGTTTGGTATGAAAATGTTTGTTTTGTAGGTGATTATATAGATGATGCAAGGTTACATCATTTTAGGGGTAGCTTTTCAAGCAACTTCCTTTGTCAAGTATGTGATTCAAAATCAAGCCTACATGTGACAAGGATGCCTCCAAATTTTACCGCAAGATATCGAGGGGGAGCATTATTTAAGGGGGAACTTTCTTTTTGATTTGGCAAAAATGGGAGAATAATAATGATAGAAGGAGGATGCTTTCGAAGTTAATGGAAGTATCGTTAACATAATTTCTAATAATTATTCAAAGCATATCATTATGTTAATGCATATTTGTCATCATCAAGAAGGGGGAGATTGTTAGGGCATTGTTTGATTTAATTTAATCTTAAATGATTATGTGGAAATGGACTCCTTTTGTTTTGATGATTGCAAGGTTATTAACATAATAATTATGCTAATTATTAGAAATCATAGACTTCCATTAACATCGCGTGAAAGATATAAGTCAAACCGACAAAAAAAAGAAGTGGAGTTGTGGACAATCGGTCCACTCACGGTCGGACCATGGTTCTGCTGGACCATTTCCATTTTCTCGAGTCAATGTTTGGGTCCGCCAATTGAACACCCGTATCTTTGATTCATCATTTGAGTCAAGGTCAGTCAACTCTTAGTTGCTTAAATAATATAAGTTTGATCACTATTTTTATAAAAGCGTAACACGTTATAAAATCAAAGTGATTTTTATAAACTTTTTGGAATGTTTTTTAAAAGTGTCAAAAGCCTAAACATGTTTTTTAAAACTTTTTGGAATTTTTTGAGAAGCTTACAATTTTTGAATTAAAAAGTCAAACAAGAAAACACAAGGACCATGGGGAAAAGAGACTTGTATCCTAATTGTCTTTTGTATTTACCCAATGTGTTTAGTCTTTTAACCCTTTGGTTAATCATGATTATGGTTTTGGTAGGGTATTAGGAATTGATATATAAAGTTTGACTTTGAAAAAATGTGTTTTGAAATGATTTAAAATAGATCTATTTTTTAAATGTTTTTGAACTTATGGAAGTTAAGTAATATGTTTATCTAACCCTTAAATCTTTAATTATTTACATATTTACTTTATTTATAATTGTCAGTTAGATAATTAGTTAAGTTTCAAGCAAAACAATTTTTACATATGTAACTTTTATGTTATTTTTATTTGAATGTATAATTCATACAATATATGCAACAATCATAGCGAATGGTACAACCACATATTTATTTAAATGTAAAAATAAGAACCAAATGATGGTGATTGCATTAATTTTTTTCAAATCTCCTGTGGATGATTTTTAGTGTATATATGTAAATATTACAACCAGACAACAATTATGGTCCCGTTTAGCACACGAAATTTGTGAGTTTGTAATATGAATACATTCTCGTTGATTGTTACTCGTAGAATGAAATTCATGTGTATGAACATATGATATACGCAACAATCATATCTAACGGTACAATCACATCACATTTCAATATAAATGATAGTGTGTGGCCAGTGACTATGCGTGTACATTTTTTAGATGAATTTGTGAAAGAACTATTTATTGTACTGTTTTGTTTTGGTTAACATTTTTTATTTATTTTAAATAATTAAACACTATCAATACACATGATTAAATTCTTATATTTTAAAGGTTAAATCATTAAAAAAAGATAATCATTTAGATTATTCATTCAAAATACTTGTCAAATAACATATATTCATTTCGAATCAAGTTATTATTATTTAGTTATATTGCTATGTTTTATTTAACGTTTCTTTATTTTTAAATATATTCAGATAATTTAGTTCTTAACAAGTCAAACAAATTTATATTTCAACACAAAATTATACATATGAATATAATGATAATTATAAGTTATTCAGGGTATTGATTCAGAACAATTATCAAACAGGAGTTTTCATTAAAAACCATATGAATTCAGAGTCTTTGAATTATTCAGATATTTAAATCATTTAGCACTTAATCATTCAATATTATCAAACGCAAACTAAGTTTCTAATTTGATATGGCACCGATCTTTAAGATCGTTTTGATGACCGATGGCTGTTATGATATGCATTAAATCGGTGCCAGGATGACGAGTTAAAGGATACCATTCTTATGGAATAGGTACCTAATCTTAAAGCTCAAAGATATATTGCTGAGTTACATGCAAAAGTTACTTTTGTCAAACGATATATTATCTAGAGTGATTGCGTTGACAAATATGCATACTTTCTTGGAGCTAAGCCTCTAACCTAAGTGAACAACAAGTTTCACTAGGAGCTCTTCAAAAGTGAGCACATATGATTGCCAAACTTTGAAATATATGATTCCTCATCGAAGATAAACCAAAATGTACTAAACTAGTGAGTCCTAGCATAATCAATTTAAATTACACCAAATACAAAAGTAAAACATGCTCATATTTTACGAGATACATTTTAATCGACATTTTAAAGTCAAATCTATTTTTAATAGGCTCATCAAACTATCAAACCGAATTTAACGTTACTCACAAATCATCAAATGAGTAAAATCCGGCATACTTATACTTACAATTATTATATCTAAATCTAATTGTAACTAGGGACATGCCCTAATCTAACGTCTCAATGACAGCCAATACTTTCAATACTTTTTAGACTTTAGACGGCTCATTTCATTTAACTTCTTTTGTTTTAACGTTTAATCAATTATTTTTGTTTATGACGCCATCTAATGCACATGGGAAAACAATACTCCAAAATACCCCATATGGGTACAACTACAATTTCTGATACATTGATCAGCCCCAAATACTTATACTTTTTAATTGATTCTTTTCTTTGATAAAGATTGTTAAAGCTTCAAACTTTACTTGATTTTAGTGTGGATCAAGCATTTTGACTGAAAATTGAAGGTGGGTTTTGTTGTTTTCATCAATTTCAGTTGCTATAAGGAAAGGTAATTTCTTTTGTATTTTGATGTATAGTGGGTTTGTCAATTGAAATGTGGGCTTTGGAAATTCATTTGAATTATGTTTGATTTGTGCTTTTATGAACTGTTTTGATCTGGGAATCTGGTTTTCTAGGGTTTGAATTTGGTGTTTCATTGTGAATTTTTATGTCTTTGATTTGGGGTTTATGAGCTATTTTTTTTATTAGGGTTTGAAATTGGTTGTTATAGTGAATTCGGATGGTTACAATTGGGATATGCTTTGCTACCAAAAAAGACAAGATTTTTCATGCGTGATATGTAATAAAAACTCAAAATTTGCAATCTTTATTCAATAATAATATCATATTTTGGTGCTAAATTTGTATTAAAACCTAAAAGGCTGTTAAGCAATTAGATAATTCTGCTTGAAAAACAGTATTTCGTGTGTGATCCCTCTTTCCCATGTGCGTACAAAAAATTGGTATAGTTTGCAAAACTTATTTTTGTACAAGATCTGATTGACTATTACTGATAACTCATTCAAGTGATTGCCAACTGGTTGCTATACATATATGGTGTGTGTGTGTGTATCTGTCTACATGTTTATATACACATTTTCCTCAAATCTTTGTGCATCTGTGTTAGCAGGGCTTCGCTATTTTGTTATTTTCATAAATATGTGATTGGTTTTTGCTGTTGTTTGTTTGTTTTACAGAATAAGATGGTGGGAGGAGTAGAATTGGACTAATAAGCAGAGTTTTCGATTACGCTTGTGAACGAGATGATCAGTTCGTCAGAATCGCTAGCAGTGAATGATTTTTCCTCAAATGCTTACTATTCTCAAGCCACGGATGAAAATGATAAGAAGATTGATACGGGTAATATTGAAGAAGCAGAATCATCTCTTCGTGAAAATGGTTCTCTAAATTTTGAGGTTGTTTCTGTAAACCTGTAAATTTTCCTATATCTCTTTGAATTAATTGATACCATAACCCTTTAATCTTAAAATGTGGGATCATTATATCGTATCATTAGAGCTCAGTTAATGTCGTTTGTTATTAAGGGCTATTTGGATGTGCATCTAGAGTGAGCATTACGAATTGAAATCACAATTGTCAGGTTTTAGTGTTTGGCAAACACTGTTTCTGATTTACCGAATATGAAATGAGTGTAGTTTACCCAACTATCTGATACGAACTAGAAAGTTAGGGGCTTAAGTATTGATACAATTTATATTTATTATTAGGAAACTATAATAAGTTTTATTATTTAGTATTTTAATTTGGGATTTTATCATTAGGAAAGAATTAGAATCTAGTTTATTTTGGTAAGTCTTAAGTAAAATAGAATCTACAAATAGGGTTTTATGGGTGTAATGGAATTTATGTTGAATATTGATTAAGTGGTTTTGATATCTTGGAGAGTTGGTTTACCTCTCGAAAGTAAACCCTAGGAGAGCTTATCAACCTCTCGAAAGTCAGTTATTCTATCTTTTTACTGTTTTATTTGTATTTTTATCATGATACGAGAATTCGATTTGTATCAATTGGTATCAGAGAGGTTCGATTATGAGATTGCAAAAAAAAATAATAATAATTTGTTCATCGTTGGCTACTGTTCATCGGGGAAAAAATATTTTTCTATCTGACTATCTTCGTTTGTTGTTGCTCTTAAAAAAAAAGGAAAAAGAAAACACTATTCGCGGCTACTGGTCATGAGTTAATGTTGATCGCCAGAAAACACAGTTCACATCGGGTTACTGTTCATTAGCAATTTTTTTATTTTTATTTTTATTTCTTTAATCAATGGCGTACATAAGGTCCAAAATAATGGAAGAACATCGAGCCAGTATGCAGATTTACTACAAGATCAAGAGGGAGATGGCGAGATCTGAACTAAGAATGGCAATAGCTCAACAGAGAACTGAGATGGATATATGGGAGCTCAAGGAACAACTTGCTGAAAGGTAGGAATTGATGAAGTTGAGGTCAGAGAATAAGAGTGACCAAGAAAATAATCTTGCGGAAACTCAGTTTCTCGAGGATCCTACCAAACCTACGACAGTGGAAAAAGTGACGAAGATGGTAGCAATATGGATGAGTTTATGGTTGTGCAACGTGAGGAGGCGGCTCTTACGGCACCAATCATGGTGGTGTCACAAGATTTAGGGCATAAATTTATTGAAAACTTAGGTGAGACTGATTTGGTGTTGGGAAAAGAGGGGATGTCGAACGAAAAAGGGTTCCCTAATGAACCTGCTGTTGAACAAAAATTATGCTCAGAAAGAGAACATCTTTAACGGAAGTACACTGGAAAATCATCGAGTTGTAGGGAAAAACCATAACATGTTCAAACCTAATATGAAGTTGAAGTAGTGTCGTAATATATCTCATGAGCAGTCCAAAACACTTGTTTAGGCGTGTTGAACATGGGCTTATGATATGGTTGAAACACAAATCTATGAGTGGGTTTATTTTGCAATTTCACTATGATCAGCAAGTTATGGAATTACAAGTCAAGATTTGGGATCCCGGAATTACTCGATGCAACATTCTAAAGCAACACCTTGAGGACAATGTGTTTTTGGGGGCAGGAGTAATGATACGAACCAGAAAGTTAGGGGCTTAAGTGTCATTTTTATTAACTAGTAATAGTTTATTTAGTTTCTTTTTAATTAAATCTATTACTTGTTCACTAAGTTAGGGTTTCTAAGTCTAACTAGGAATTCTTTTAAATAAATAGGGCTTTAGGGTTTTATTTTCATTATGCTAAATATTATGAATGAATTGGTTTGAGTCTTAGACTTTTGGGAGATCCCTACTTCTCGAATTGTAGGAATTATCTTGGTATTTTGTTTGTGTTTCGTTTTAATCAAATAAGAATCTATCTTGATTCGTATCACTATCTTTTAACATTGATCAACTAGTTATATGAGTATCTAAGTTTGATTATGCATAAACACACATTCAAATGAACAATAGATGCTTAAATGCTAATTTAAAGCTTCTTATAATCAAATAGCAAACAAGCTCGAGAATTTAATATTTTGGTTAAGAACATACTTGTTTAACTTTTATAATTTGACCAATTAATCACATGTTATTATTATCATAACCTAGGAAGCAAGAGCATTGTTAGGGAGATATGAATTTCAAAAGGGAAACATAGAAGCCGCTCTTCACGTGTTTGAAGGGATAGATATAGTTACTTTAACTCCAAAGATAAAGATTAGTCTTGTCCAAAGAGCTGAACCTCGCAAAAGAATTTCCCACAATTTCACCGATCCACCATTGTCGATACACGCCATTGGTTTACTCCTCGAAGCTGTTTATTTGAAGTCAAAATCGTTGCAAATTCTTCAGAGGTATAAAGGTACTCTCTTTCTTCTATCTGCAACTACTCCTTTATGTTTTTTCTTGATCTTGAAATGTTATGCTTAGTCATGAATTTGTATAAGAAATTAATAGATAAAATGATGCAAAGTTAGTCTTGCAGACCATAAATTCCGATTCAACTTTTTGCAGAAGCTGCACAATCATGCAAAATTATCCTGGACATTATTGAATCCTCATTACCGGAAGGCTTGCCCGAGAACTTTGGTACTGATTGTAAGTTGCAAGAAACTCTAAACCATGTCGTTGAGTTGCTTCCAGAGCTATGGAAACTCGCGGGTTCACCCCAACAAGCGGTTTTGTCATTCAGACGGGCCCTACTTCTTCACCAAAACCTAAACGTGGAAACAACCGCAAAAATTCAAAAAGACTTTGCTGTTTTTCTTCTTTATAACGGAGGGGAAGAAGCTCTCCCCCCAAATTTAAGATCCCAAATGGACACCTCTTTTGTACCCAAAAATAACATTGAAGAAGCGATTTTACTTCTAATGATTTTATTAAGAAAAGTCTCGTTAAAGATGATCAAGTGGGACCCGTTGATTTTAGATCATCTCTCATATGCGTTATCCATTTCTAATGGACTCGGAGCTTTGTGTAAACAACTAGAAGAATTGCCTTCGGGAATAATCGACAATAAAGAACGGTACCTTCTTTTAGCCCTATGTTACCATGGACAAGGTGATGATTCATCCGCTTTACGTTTACTAAGAAATGTATATAAACATGACGATTCACATTGTGGACCTGCTTTACTATTGGCTTCGAAAATTTGTGGCGAGAATTTAAATTCTTTTGAAGAAGGTGTAACTAGTGCTAAACGGGCCATTCTGGAGATGGAAACACGATGCGATGAAATGGTTGGTGTTGCTTATTATTTATTAGGAATTTCACTTTCGGCCCAGTGTACATTTGCTATTAGTGATCTTGAAAGAGTAGATAAACAATCCGAGGCGATTCAGTGTTTAGAAATAGCAGGAAAACTGACGGGAATGAACGATTCAAAAATCGTGTATAATTTGAGTCTAGAAAATGCTGAGCAGCGGAAGTTGGATGCTGCCTTTGGCTATGCGAAACGTTTGAGTAAATTGGAAGGTGGGTCGAATGTTAAAGGATGGATTTTATTGGCTAGAATATTGTCCGGTCAAAAACGGTTTTCGGAGGGTGAAACAGTAATTAACGCTGCTTTAGAACAAACTGGGAAATGGGATCAAGGAGAATTGTTGAGAACTAAAGCACGGCTTCAGGTTGCACAGGGTCAAATAAGGAACGCTATTCAGACGTATACACAAATTCTTGCTGTTCTTCAAGTTCAGAGTAAGAGTTTTCGGTCTCAGAAGAAGAGTTATGAGGTAATATCGAGTGATTTCGACAAATACTTTAACGGGAATGGTACGATCATGATGAATTTTATTTATTTAGTTATTTTTTGTATCGTAGGTTGGTGGAAAGCATCTTAAAACTTTGGAGATGGAAACATGGCATGATCTAGCTATGGTTTATATGAAGTTATCGCAATGGCGTGATACGGAGACTTGTCTTTTAAAGTCTGAAGCTATCGATTACTACTCTGCTTCTCGCTTGCATATCACTGGTATGTTCTTATCGGGGCGTTCCTTTTAAGTTTTAGTCTATACTTTCAAGTATTGTATTTATTCATCAATTCGGCTCCAGGAAAGGTAGAGTCTTTAGGCAAACAGTGGGGAATGTCAACCCATGTATATGAAAATGGGTCAATTTGGCTTGCATTTAATATAACCCAGTCAAATGGGTTAGATTTCTAATATTAGCTAAAAATGAAACTAGTATTTACAACCTGTAATACTGTTTTCAACTAAATTGGATTCCTTGAATTCTTTTATCCAACAAAAGTTGGATCTCTTCAAATTTTTAGCTTAAAGGGAAATGGGTCGAGTTCGCCCAAAGTATGTGATCATATTATACCAAAAATAGATTCATACTGAAATAATATAATTGTTGTGATCATATCTGACACACTAGTCTTTATTAAAATAATTAAAATTATTTAGATAGTGTTTTGGGCTAACCCAAAAATGACCTCTTTTGACCTGAACTCGTTACCCAACTCCTATCTGATTGTATTTTTTATCTTTGCAGGTTTACTCTATGAAGCGAAGGGTCTCGACAAAGATGCTCAAAATGCGTATGAACTTGCATTAGATGTGGACCCCGGTCACGTACAAAGTCTTGTTTCAATGGCTGTGATTATTCGACGAGCAGGAGGTAAGTCTGCCACAACAGCCAAAAGCTTCTTGACAGAAGCATTACGGCTGGACCGATTGAACTCTTCTGCTTGGTATAATCTTGGCTTGTTTTACAAAGATGATGGTCCCATGTTCGTACGAGAAGCTGCTAACTGTTTCGAGGCTGCTAGCGTACTACAGGAAACAGAACCGATTGAGCCTTTTAGATAACTACCATATATTGTCGATATGAGGTATTAACATCATATATCATTGTTTTAAAGAGATTTGTACCATGTACGCTATAAGAACAGGAAAATGTGCCTAGAGATCAAAGCAATTCTTTTGTTGCAACTGAGTGTCAAATTCATTTTCGTATGCAGCAATTATGTGTGAAATGTGTTAAGGAGATGTGACAATTTCGATCCATTTATAAATGAGTAAATCCAAGTTCTATTCGTCTCTTTCAGGTATAAGGGTTAAAAGTCGCTCCAAGTGTGTATTTAGTGCATGGAACCTTCTAATTTGAAGATGGAAGATCGTTGTTGTAACAAAAATTGATGTACCCAATTTTAATCAAAGTTATGATAAATTTAGTTCTGTTATGTTTTATCTGAAAAATCAGTTAACTACAAGTTCATTGTCTGATTACCATGTTAATGTATTGATATTAATGGGAAATCATAGTTGTAGCAAACTGCAGTTCTTGTTTTATGCAGTAAAAGCACAATTTTAAATGAAAGTTATTTTTTTAATGAAAACTATAAACTAAAACAAACAATATGTTAATACTTTTAACAAAAAAATTCTTGTACAGAAATTCGAACAACTTCGTCTTTCATCGAGGTTGAATCAACCAGCTATGTATCCTTGTTCAGTAACCTTTCCAATATCTTCTTGCAACTCGTTTTCGGTCTCATTCACTTCAGCGTTGTAGACGAAGTATTTTGCGGCCACAAGGAAAATCAACAAGTTCACAAAGGTCAAGATAGCAAAGAACGCATAGTAATAATCCAAACGAGAGTCGTTTAAGTTGTCTAGGATCCAACCTTTGTGCCCATTCCTCTTTGTAACATCAGCCACAGTCGATAAAATGAAACCGCTAAGGAAATACCCGACCCCTATTCCAGTCGTCCAATAGGCAGTCCCAAGACTCTTCATTCCTTCGGGTGCTTGATCATAGAAAAACTCGAGCTTTGCAACTTCTAAAAAACTATCAGCAATCCCCATCAACACGAACTGAGGGAGAAGAATGAAAATACTAAGAGGGACTATCTCGTCATTTTTGAAAATTTTATGATCTTTAGCGACACTAAGTCGTTTTCTTTCAACTATGCTAGCAATGACCATGACAATGATATGGAGAACGAGCCCAATTGCCATTCGTTGTAGTAACGAGATGCCTCTTGGGTTCTTGGTGTATTTTCTAATTGTAGGAACAAAGAAGCGATCATAGAGTACAATGCTTATTAGGAGGGAGATTGTTACGAATACTGAAAGACATGCGGGTGGGATGTCGAAATGTGGGCCCACTGACGGAACCAATGTCACGCCTTGCTTGATGAAGAGCGTGTGTGTTTGTGCGATTAACGTGCTAGGTATGAATGTTGCTAACAAGATCGGAACCATTTTTACCATTTGTTTTGTTTGTTCGACTTGGGTCACTGGACACAGTTTCCATTCTGAAACCGGTTCTTCAGTCCTTACTGCAGCTCGGTCAAGAAACCTGTGATTATTTCTTTTATAAAGTGAGATTATTACTGAAAAAATATAAATTTTGAATCATAGTTGAAACATTAGTCATTTATATAAACTTTACTTAAAACTCTATTATCTATGTTAAACTTTTGATTATTGCTATCGAATAAATATTTATTTGATGTTCTTCATCATGTAAACTATACTTTGTCTGACCTGTCATACAATTTGTCACGTTATCTGACACGTCATAAAATTGGTGAAATTGAATGCTTGATACATGTAATAGCAATTTTTTAAACTTAGAACACAAACGCTAGAACTTTGGGCCCAACCCATTTTGACCGAACAAATTGACCCTTGTTGATCTTGCTTCCCAAACTGCGTGACCTGACCACTATGACACCTCTAACTTTATACTACTATAAAGTTTTAAACGCATTTAATAATCATAAAATGTGAAGTAGTTACCTTAATGAAGTCGAATGCCCGATTATGTACTTCCCGGGGCCAGAATACTTATCCATGCTCAATTCGTAAAGCTCTTTCGGGTCATCCGGTACAACCTGTTTCCAGTTTCTTGCTGTAGCGACTAGTACCTTTGTCATCTTAGTAAACGGGCTCCCAGATGGGGGCTTATGGCGGTACCTCGGCGTCCCAACTATAAAAAGCACCATCGCCACCACTAAACCCACAGTTGGAATCCCATAACCAAGATCCCATCCAACGTTATCTTGTATGTACACCAAAAAAGTGCCCGAAAAAAGAGTACCAAAGTATATGCTAAACATCCACCAGTTAAAGAATGTGAGTTTTTGGGCTCGTTCTTTTGGGTCAAAATCATCAAACTGGTCTGCACCCATTGTAGAAATATTGGGTTTGGTTCCACCTGCTCCGAATGCGATAATGTACAACGCACAATAAAAGATACCAATCTGGAAAGAGGATGGTGTTTTATCACAATCTAGATAGCTTACGTTTTTACCACAAGATGGTGGTTTTAGAGATGGTACAGTAACCACAATCGTCAACAAGCACATTCCCTGTTTCGATAAACAAGAAATGAAGTCATTACACTGATGATTTGAGTTATGTTATATTTCTAAAGGGTCAAATGGATTAAGTTAAAAGATTTTTGTATTTCACTATGAAGAAAACCTCTCTGCTAAACGGGTCAAACAGATTCGAAAGTCATCCAAATTGTACTCAATTCTGCAAGATCTCTTATAGTGCTCAACTCTAAAAGTTTGTATAAATACTAAAATAACATATTCTTACCATCATATTAACACCGATTGCCTTACCCGTTTAAATCTAGTACCCAGCCCATTCATTTAGTCACCCAAATGACCAAGAAATGTGTCTTCTTACCAGAAAGTAAATAACAGAAGCAACCATAAAAGTCCAGTATCGCCCAAGATATGTATCCGCTATATATGCACCTAAAATAGGTGTAATCCACACAGTTCCAATCCAATTCGTGACACTATTCGATGATTTCACTGTTCCTTCCTTCATTTCCCGTGTCAAGTACAACACGAGATTTGTTGCTATTCCATAGTATGCCATTCTTTCACACATTTCATATCCTGCAAATTTAACATAAATGTTACTCTCTGAAAACAATCAAAGTGTCATATCTTCTTTTCATAGCTCAAGTCTCTACGGGCTCCAAAATAATTGTCCATTTTACTATATGTTTTAAAGTATCTGTTCACTTTCATAATTGTTTGCTAACTTTCCCATTTTACCTCTAAATACTGTCAAAAAGCTTTAATTGTACGTTCTAGAAGGGTAAAACAGTCTTTTAACAAACTAATATCGTCTACCTTACGAGTTCCATAAATTGTGTGTTTTTATCTGGGTGAGCAATTATTTTATAACACATACGAAGTCGAGAAAAACATATTACTCACCTAGCATAAAGTAACAAGCTTTCCATCTCCCAGTTTCCGGTCTCAGCAGGGGTCTTCCCTTAAGATCTGTAGTTCCGTCTTGTGTAAAATCTTCACGTAGTCCAATCTCGCCATCTCTTTCTAAAACCATCGTATACACGTGCACACAAGACACTTAGATCGAGGTGAAGATGATATTTGTGTGGATGCAAGTTCGGCCTTTTATAAGCTTAACTTAAGCTCAATATCTTAATCTAATTGTGCTAACTAATTGTCATTTTCAAAGAGTTAAAGAGAAGAACATTATGCATTCTTTTGGCACTTTCATTGCTCCCTTTTTATTGGAATCTACTACATGTAGTCATAAGTCTAGTCATTGTTCCAAATTTTTTTCTCTAATTTTACATATAAAATTCATAAATGTTAATCAATTTGGTTTGACTGTAGATATATGCTTATAGCACAAAAGACTAACTGCAAAAAATAATTAACAACTAACATTGTTCTTAGTATTATAACTAACTTATTTTTATTGGGTTCTGGAATATATGCTCAATATTACCTTACATAAAATGTCTTTGGGACAAAAAATGTAAAAGCTTAGCATTATTGATTATCAATATTTTTTTTTTAAATTATAAAATGAACATAATTTTTTTCTTTTAAGATTGTTACTTAAAGCCCTAAACGACAAATAAAACCTTTTCTGTTAAAGCTTCAAGATTCTTTTATTGATGGAACAAAATTAAGAAAAGATACCACTTACGTCCCTTATAAAAAGTAAATTACCTTTTTTGTCTTTTTGATTTTAAAAATTCACAAATTTTGTCCTTAAATTTCTTTTGTTACACCGTTCATTCGTAAGGTTATCAGTTCTTCACAAGTACATCCTTTTATACTTAAATTGACTAAAATATACTTATCTTAGTTAATTTTCTATATATAAATTAATTTTCTATTCTAAATATACATTTTGTCTAATTATGAAATAGGGAAATATAGTCATAATAAACCCCACTTTTTGTCATCTTCCCCGTCTAATTCTTGATACCAATTTCATTAACTCACTATCATCATCATCATCATCATCCATCAATCAATTTAATTACCATTAGAAAACGCTAATTAAAAAACCCTTAAAGATGGAGAACCCACACTCCGATTTCGGTGACCTAATCCTTCTCCAACGAAAAACAAGAAGACGACCTGCTGCAACGCGTCTAATACATGACCACGTCTATTGTTCGCAATTACACAATCGTTGGAGCAAACCTGGCGGAAAGTTGCAGCTTTCCGACGAAGGTTGAGGTCAGCCGTCGGTTTCGGGAAAGATGGCGTTGTTATGATGATGATGTTGTTCTTGTCTTTTTAGATCTAAATTCGAATTTATTGTGAGACACTGAATCTTGGTTTTAAACATCTACATCAACCTCTTTCTCCATGTTTGACTAAGGGTTATTGAATTAGGGTTTTGTTATGATAAATTGATGGAATGATGGCGGTGATGGGTGTGGCGCCGGAATTTTCAAGTTCAGTCGGAAGTTGTTTTAGTCTACAGGTGGTGGCCCTTTAGAAATTGACGGGGAGGATAACAAAGTGTGGGATATATATATACAAGATTTAAACCGTGTAATGCACGACGATATAAGTTAAGTAATTTTTAAATTTACAATTTTTATAGGTTTAATAGTTTAACATTATTTTTCAATTAGTGTTTGAGTAGGATTTATAAATTTTTTAATTGATTATTATATTGAAATATTATCTAACTCTATCTAAATTTATTTTTTATGATTATTTATTTTTAAATTATGAGAGGTCGTCACGTGTCATTTTGTCTATGTGACAAAATATGGAGCAACTTATTATTCTCCTTTGGTATATATATATAGATATATATTACATAAAAACTCGTGCAATGCACGGTAATTTAAAACATTCATGCTATAATTATGAATGCACTGATAGTTATATGATTTAATCGATTGATAACAAAAAGAATATCTAAATACTGAAAATATCAAAACGTCATTGGTTAGCCTTATATAAGTGGAAAAAAACAACAAACTAAAAAAAAAATTACTATTATCATCTACGTCAAATCATTTAGAGATATATATATATATATATAAGTTACGAAAGTCAATTGATTTATTAACTAAATAACATTAATAAAGCTGAACTATCAAAAAAGAAGTTCTAAAAGTAAATATTATGTTAATTTTCTGTAATTACTTTTTTCACCAAAAATCAAAAAACACAAAATTTGTAATATTATTTGAAGTATTTAGTTTTAAATTTTTTAATTATCTTAAATCTATTAATTAATTACTTGAATTTTTTTAGAAATTGCCACTTTTAATTAAATTACAATATAACACTTGTGGATATGGTTAAACTTTCTTTCAATATGCATTAAAAGAGTATATAAACGACATCAATGGAATCCATCAAATTTTTCTATGATATCATTTAAAAAAAAAAGATAAATAAACATGTCATTATATTCTTAATAAAACTATTTGAACAAAATATTACACTCTAAAAGATATAAACATTAATCTATCGAATAGTTATCTTGATAATTTGTTAATCAAATTGAGATTCCACCAATGACCAAATTTGATATGTATATGTACACATATTAAACTATTATTATTAATGTATTGATTAAATCACCTAAGTCTTGTTTCATACGTAGAACTATAAACAGTTATAGTTTTTATGTTTAAATAGAATATGTAATACTTATTTTAAATTAAATATTGCAAATCTTAATATTCGATGATTATTTAAATTACTTAAATGTAATATATTTATTAAATCAAAATTTTGAGAAATTTCCACATGATGATATATGGTATCCGTACAATGTATTGCAATTTGATATACATAATTGTTTCAACTTTTTTATTTATAAATTACATATATGTAAATCTTAATACAGAGTAAAAAGTAAAAATACTTATTAAGATCAATTAAATTTTAATGAACTAAAAATTCTTCATAATCTTACTTTATAAGGTACTATATATTTTTGATAAGTCTATATTCATAAATTAAAACAAATGGTATGGCAAGGAAATTACATACTCAAATATATCTCAATATTAGTTGTTCTTTAATTATCATTATTAGTATTATTAAAAAACAAAGTTAAAATATAACCTATATACATAATTGCCTACGTGGGTTACAAAGTTATAAAGAAAAAATATTTATAACTCCCATAAAAATATGTAATACGAACATATTTTATTTAACTGATAATGTTATTAAATTTAATATAATTAATTATTTTTAATAGTTTAATATTATTTTTTAATTAGTATTTACGTATGGTTTGTAAATTTTTTTATTATTTAATATTCAAATATTATTTAACTTTAATAATTGATTTAATTTAATTTAAAATTTTAGAGGCTGCCATGTGTTATTTTGTTTACGTGACAAAATATGGATTAACCTTCTATTCTCCTTTAATATATATATAAATTTTAATAATTAAAGAAAATATATTTAAAAATAAAAGAATAGTTAAAAATCAAAAGAAAATAGAAAATTAGTAAGGATGAAGGTATTTTGGTTTATTCTGGTGCAAAAGGATAAAGTTGTAAAACAAGAAGTCTATAAGGATAGATGGTGTAATAAAAAAGTTAAAGAAATTTTTTTGCAACCTGAAACACCATAAGGACGAGAAATGTAATTTACTCCCCTCATAAATGGTGGTGAGGTGGGGAAGGTAGACCCCACAACCACCCCACGCAACCTTTTTCACCAATAACAGGTAACTCCAAATCTAACGGTCACTTGCCCTTTTGAAATCAAACACATAAATCCCATTTAATAATCACATTCTTTCTTTACCCCCCAACCCCAAAAAGCCATAAACTTGACCGTTTGTTTGCTTTGTCGTGCATGCAATGAATACACGATAAAACTTTAATCCCTCAAACACCCATACAACCCACAAACAAAAACCCTCATAAAGTCTCTGCAAATCAAGAACCGAAACACACACAAAATCAATCTTTAATGGGTTGTTTTTACGGGTGTTTCGGTTCTTCAAAGGATAAAAAATGTACAAAACTGAAGTACAAGGCTATTCCTCGAGATCAAGTAAGTTTAAGTTCAACATTTTTTTTTTCTTTCTATTTGTGTGCATTAATTATTTATTCCCATGAAATTGAAAGAGCCCTTGTTTTTGGACCATTTTGTGTATATACTTTTTTCAGTTCAGTTTGAATAGAACTCTAATCGACCGGTTTTATTTGAAATCTTAAATTGATGTTACAACTGAAAGAACTCTCGTTTTTGGATCAAATTGTATATGAATTGTATATGAATTGTCTAAATTCAGTATGAATAGGGCCCGGATCGATTCATTTTAGTTCAAATCTCGATGTTGTAGCAGACAAGGTTTTCTTGTTTTCAATAGTGACACTTTTGCCTAGAAGTAGATTTAGTATATATTTGGGTAAAATGTGTGAGTATTATAATTTAATGAAATTGAAACAGGTCAAATGGGTTAAAATGTGTGAGTATTATAATTTAATGTTTAATTTAATGAAATTGAAACTGGTCAAATGGGTAAAATGTTTAAACAAAAAAGAAAAACAATGCTAGCTAGTCAACTCAGCTGCCCGGTCCATTTTAGCCTAGATTTCTATAACTTGCCACTTTTTGTTGCAGAAACCAAGAATTCAGGACATTTTAAGAGCTGATTTGTCTGTGGATCTAAGCATCAATGAGAGGCCATCTAAACCATTTCCAGAATCAAGGTAAAATATGGTGTAATCATGTTCTTGATTTTGCTTATAAGCATTATGTTTTGGTGTTATGTAGTTGATTACGAGTTGGTTTGCTGACTGTTTCTAATTGTTCTTGAAATGCAGAGAAAAGACTGAGGTACAACCATTAAAACTGAAGAAACGGAAAAAGGTGACATTTGATACAAACGTTACAACCTATGAACACATTAAAGTGTATGATAGTACCGAATCTTTATTGGAGAAAAATGAAAAGGGCGAAACTTTTCCCAAATCCAGAGATGATTTGGTTGTTTTGAGCACGTCTAACTATAGGTATGGAAATTGCCAAGAAAGTGACGATGAATTTGAAGATTTTGATGAAGATGATTATGAATTGGATGATGATGAAGAAGAACACTATGATGATGCTAATGATGATGAGCATCAACTTACAGACCCATCAAATAGGACTGCACGCTATGAGAATGGTTATATTTTATCTGTTTTGAACCCCGTTGAGAATCTTACGCAATGGAAAGCTTTGAAATCAAACGGGACAACACGAAAACCTTTGAGTTTTGATGGGCAAAAGGAGAATTCATGTGAACCCGAGAATCAGAATCAAGACTCAGCAGTAGACAGCAGCCTATCGAATTGGTTGGTTTCTTTAGAGAAAAACGCACGAAATAACAAAAGGATTGCAGCCTACAACAACAATGAGCTAGAGATAACAACCACTTCAGAGTTCAAAGGTAGACTTTTGGATTGAAATCTTATCATACTTGTGGATTTTATGAATCTTTGTGAAGAAAGCAATTGCAGTGCTATGGTTGTGGGATAGCCCATTTGGATTGAAAATTTAATGTTCTTGTGAATTTTATGTAGTTTTACTAGGGAAGTTTGGATCTTTTTAGACCAATCTAGTGGTATGGTTGTGGGGTATAGAAAGTAAGAAGTTGATTACCCTATCTGGAATCTGAAGAAAGCTTCAAAAACTGCTTCAAAGTTTAGAGATGCATTCTTATATTCAAAGTTTATTGCTTTTGTGGATTATATGTAATTTCTGTTAAAGAAGTTTGGATCTTTGGAAACCAATATAGTTTATGGTTTGTTTTGGGTTAACTTTGTCACAGTGTGGCAGAAAGCTTCATTTGTAACTTGAAAAGTAGTTTGGATAGGGGTGGGAGCTAGTTTCGAAGAAATATACCTTATTGATTTTGTCTCAAGTTTTATTTGTATTCTGCCAGACAGGAATACAATTCTTTATTTATATTTATTATTTTTATTAAATTGTATTTTTTTGGTGGTGCTCAAGGGCCAAGGCTCAAATAGCTTCTAACGGGTTTGCTACCTATTGATTGTGTCTTAAGTTTTATTTGTATCCATGACTCCATGTGTCTGTTTAGCAGGCCAGGTTATGCCAAGGACTAAAAGATACGAAATATTAGAGCCCAAGTAAAGCCCAATAGCTTCTAATGGGTCTGCTACCTTCTTTTTTTTATAAAATTTCAACAATCATTTCTGTAGATACCAGTGATATTTAGACCGTGCGACGCACAGTTTACATTTAAAAAGGTTAATGCTGATTTTTCACAATGTTATATGTATATTATTTTTGAAATTTTACTTGATTTAAATGAAACAATTTTTTTACAATGATAATGTTTATAGATTTACTTTAAATGATTTAAAGAATATCTAAACAAACTATAACTCTATGAATCTTTATATCTTTGTTTCCCATTACTATCTATAAGTAATAGTAGTACCAACTATTAATACGAAGAAAATAAAGTGGAGATTCTTTTTGTTTTCTCAAAAAAAAAAAAGGATTTATTGTCTTGAGAATTTACTTGTCATTTTTTTTGGAGCTAATGTGTTTAGAGTGAGTAATTCGATTGCACATTGAATATATCATTCTTTTTTGATAATTTACTAAAAGATATTTAGAAAGTAAAGATGTTTGCTAAAAGAATGTAAATGGAGATGTACATATGTTAACAGAGTTAAGTAATTGAAGTGAACATAAATGTTTGTTATTATATTTATTAGCAATTCAAAGAAAGATACAAATTGCATAAATTAAAAGTGCTTGTTAAAAATTGCAAAATAAGATCTAAACGTATTAAAAAGTTGAGTAGTTCAAGTGTAAATATAAGATACATATATTTTCTTTTTTTTTGCAATTCAAAAAAAAGTATAGATTGAAAAAGTAAAAGTGTTAGATAAAACACTGAAAGTGCAAACAAAGAAGTAGACATGTCAAAACAGTAGTATGACGAACTATGAAGATCATATTAAACAAGTTTTGTTAGAAATATATATAATTTTTTGTAAGTGTTGCAGTTAAAAAAATTTGCTAAAAAAATTATTTAAAATTTAACAAGGATAATATGTCATGTTATAAGACATGATATGGTAGGAAATATGAAAACAGAAAAAAATGAATTTCAAATGCTGTATTTTTAAAAAATTACTACCCTAGATCGAACCTACAATGGCCAGGTTTAGATCGAAACACCATCAACCACTCGATACAACCAACATATATGTGAAGCATTGCATTATATCTATTTTAAAAAAGCCAGAAATTATTTTTTGGTGGTCCAATGAATGAAACCCACTTGTCAGTTAATTTTTGTACTTAGTTAAATAGGCTCTCTTTCTATAAGAGAATTATATAGATAATAGATCTAATATCAAAAGGATATTGTTCCCGAAATTGACCAAAAAGCATTATTTCATTTCTGTCATTAATTTTCATTTCTAAGTTAAAAGTTATGGGGAAAAAAAATGAAAAAGCATAATTATTATATAAATTAGTTTATTCTACGTTTAGTGATTCTATTGTGAAATAATAGTCTCGGCAGTAATTTTTAGTGGGCTAAACTGTAATTTAATTTAGTATAACTATTTAATTGTACTTAGTAAATAAAGGTAGGACTATATTTAAATTATAATTACTTGGCTTGCAAGACAAGCAAGAGCCTTTAAAGGCAGTACTATAGAGAACGTATTTCATAAGGATTCATACTCCCTCATCTCTATAAAAAGGAGGTGAGGGAGGGACGCTAGTTGTATATTTTTACTTGTTCATTCGTTGGTTAATAAAGGTGTAACGTTTGAGGTTATGTGTGTGGTTACTTTGAATCATTATTCCGCGTTACCTTTCAAGGCATATTGGTTTTCTTTCAACAATTGGTATTAGAGCTAAGGTTACATTGGTTTCTTGAAGCTAGTTCGACTCAAAGGTAATCAATCCCAACAAGTAGTATCCTCTCTTTTTTGGTTCGTCGATTTCTACGTAGAGGTGGTAGAATTTCCGCTACGTATTTGTTAACCGTTAGATCTTTGTGAAATTTAAACTGCAGGTTGAAGACACATACATCTAAATTCTGACTGGAGGGATTTTCGATCAGAGGTTCAAATAGAGAGATACAATATTTTGAAGTTGTTATCCAGATTATGCACTTCGTTCGAAGTTTCTTGGGATACAAGGTTTGTCGAGGTTGAAGAAAGGTTGTAAAAGGTGATCGATTATCATTGGGTTTTTTGGTTATCGATTATGGCACAAGGATTCTTGGATTTTTGGTTTTGAGCTTCAAATTTGTCAAGGTTTGCAAAAGTTTTCTGCTTCAAAGTATTCCACAAGGTTGAATCTTCGATCTTCAAGAATACAGGTTTGGGAACTTGGGTAAAGAATTGTTCTTGAAGGTTTATTCAAGGTTTTAGTCAATTCAAGTCTTTTATATTCTTTGAAGACAAGTAAGAATTAACTTTTTCCAGTAAAGTGATTGCTTGAAGTACAAGGTATCAGGCTTGTAGAATTTAGGTGGTAGGATCGAAGCTTTAAGGTTTTCTAAAGGTTAGTAGATCAATTTGCAAGAAAGCAGGTTTAGCACACGACTTGTGAGACTTGTCAAAATGGCTAAATATATAACTAGGATAGATATCGAGAAATTTGATGGGGCGATTGACTTCGGGTTATGGCAGGTAACAATGAAGGTTTTGCTGGTACAACAGGGATTAGCTACATCACTGGAGGAATTAGCTGCAAGTGAGCCATTGAAAGCAAAAGTGAATATTTCTGGTGTACGAGAGAATGAAAGTCTTGTACAATCTGGGAATAAGCAAATTGATCATGGTAATGAAACATGATTTCATAAGGTACGCGACACGAAGCATGTTTGATTTGAAGTCGAACTGTAGGGAGCTCGGGGAAATCGTGAAGTTGAGGTTGATTAGGGAAATAACGATTATGATGCATTGACTCAAGGAAAAACTCAGTTGAGGGTTTTTCAACTTGAGGGGAAGAACACGAGCTGCTTGGTAAAGGAGACAAAAAAGTTACAACTTGGTATAAAGGTAGGTGTGGACATTATGGATACCGGAGTACCTCATCGAGTAGGTGCAGAGGGTAATATTGTTAGGAGGAAAAACATGACAAGGTCTAAGGAAACTAAGCATGGAAATTTACTAAGGTAAAATGCTCGGGAAATAAAGTGGTCCCCAGTTCGAGGTTCCGGTGTAAGATGAAGATGTTGAGTATCGATATAAACTAAGAATCACTACTAAGGTGGAAATTGTTAGGATATAGTAGTAATTCTTAGTGGGTCAAAGTGTAGTTTAGTTTAGTATAGAAATTCAATTGTACTTAGTAAATAAAGTTAAGATTAGACTTAAACTATGATTATTTGCCTTACAAGACAAGCAAGGGACTTTAAAGACGGTTTTATGGACGACGTATTTCATAGGGATTCATACCTCCTCATCTTTATAAAAAGGAGGTGAAGAAAGATACTAGTTGTATATTTTCATTACTCATTAGTTGATTAATAAAAGTGTAATATTTAAGGTTATGTATGTAATTTCTTAAAATCATCAGTCCTTGATTTTTTTGACAAATAGAAAACAAAACAAGGTTATTTCTAACCATATTCATTATTTATATTTGAAAATTACAACTTTAGGTGAAAGAGATGTTCAAAGGGTGTACTTTGTACATATATTACTGTTATCAGTGTATTAAAAACATTCAGTTGTAATTCCAAATGACATAAATATTTAATTAAATAATCAAACATAAACATAAATTAAAAGGCTGTGAAAAGTAATTGAAATGTGGTACAAAATAAATAAATAAATAAATAAAGTGAAAGTCAAACACAAACAAGGCTATAAAAATGAATAAAACTGTTAGTATTTTATTAGTTAACAGTAGTTGAGCTGTAAACCAAGGTATCATAAGTTCTAGTTAGCATATTAAACTTTTTTAAGATTTTGACTGGGACCATTTTTATTTTAACAATAGTGAGTTGGGTCTTCAACATTGTGAAAAGGACAATAAAAAGAAGTCAAACTTTGACTTAATGCAAATTCAATTATTCATACCATGTGTTGCTGATGATATATAACACACCTATCTATATCAACCAAATGAAAAAAAATTCAAAAGATATACTAACATTAGAAATATTCAATTAATAACTTTATTTTTTTATGACATACACTTTAATATGTTTTTCTATTAAACTAAACAATATAGTTACCAGCAAAACTTAATGGTTATAGTTAAATAGCCGAGAAATGTTGATTTTATAAAAATAAGAAAAAAATATTACTGTAATTTAAAGATTTCAGACAACAATAAAGAATCAAATATAACACATAAGAAGTCAAACGTAAATACGGGTACAAAAACATTACGAGTTATCTGTTATGATGATTAATTAATTCAATTATTATATGGTGATTTATTTATAATGAAATTAAGAGTTGTTAATGAAACCAATACATCATTTTTAATTAATTCAATTATTTTATTGAACTTTTAAAGATTGATTTAGACCAAAATTGAATTAATCACCATATAATAATTGAATTAATCATTTTAAATTAAGTTGGAACCCAAAATTTTTAGAAAAGACAAGAAGTCAAGCTTCAATTTGATATTCCTTCACTACTCCTACCGTGTGAAATGATGATGATATAGAAGAAAAGTAAAAACAAAAAAAAAGTAAATATATTGAGTGGAGTTTAAGAGGGAAGTAAAAAAAATTAGAGAATGATGAAAGCAAATATCAACCCTTGATTTTATTATAAATAAATTTTAAAAATCACAAATAATTTCAAAATTTAACATTCATCACCAATTAATGTTTAAAACATTTATTTATGAAAAAATTAAGGGCTAAAATTTACTTCTCTCATTCCCCAAATTTTAAAGTTTCCCTATAGATCCTTCTCCCATATATATATATATATATATATATATATAAAGTTACACCTCTTCATTAAAAGAAAATATACATAAACTACTAAAAATACTTGCCAGCTTATCCTTATTCCTTAAATACTCAATCCTCCAAAATTTTGGTTTTCACCGTTTCTTTTTCAACTTTGAGGTATACTCATTTAATTCTGACACAAATCTCCTAAATTTTGCATATCCAACCACACATATTTATATCTTAAAATGCTTATCTTCTGTCAATCTATTCAACCAACATCTTCTTCTCTATAAAATCTGATGCTAAAAGTCATATTTTGTGCATACAAAAGAGCCTAAAAAGCCATTCATATATGGCTGCATTTGTAAGCCTTTTGAATCTGTTCTTTTATGTCACCATTCTTTCTTTGTTACCATTAAACACCACATCAACTTCAACAACACAAGCACACGCACTTATTAGATGGAAGAACACATTATCATCATCATCATTATTGAATTCATGGTCTTCAAGAAACATTCAAAATCTTTGCAAGTGGACTAGTATTGTATGCAATGAAGGTGGTATAGTCTCCAAGATCAACCTTCAAGGATCATCAGTTTCTGGAACATTAACAGATTTTGAGTTTTCTTTGTTCCCAAATCTTACCCATTTTGATGTAAACAGTAATGATATTAGTGGTTTCATTCCTTCCACTATTGGTAACCTTTCAAGCATCATGTACTTAGATTTGAGCTCAAATGAATTTGAAGGTGAAATCCCGTTGGAGATTGGAAGGCTAAAAGAAATGAGATTTATTAATCTTAATAATAATAATCTCAATGGTGCAATTCCTTATCAAATTAGCAAGCTACAAAAGGTATGGTACTTAAATCTTGGAGGGAATTACTTAACTAATCCAAACTGGTTTGATTTTTCAAGTATGCCATCTTTGACTTTTCTCAATCTCTATCTCAATGAACTTGAAAATGAGTTCCCTGAATTCATTCTCAAATGCAAGAAGTTGACTTTTCTTGATTTGTCAATAAACAGATTCAATGGCTCATTACCTGAATCATTGTTCACCAATTTGGTCAACCTTGAGTACCTTAATCTTACTCATAATTTGTTTCGAGGTCAACTGTCAAAAAGTTTCTACTATCTTACAAATTTAGTTGATCTTAGACTAGGTAACAGCCAATTTTCAGGACCAATATTGCAAGATTTAGACAAAATGCCAAATCTTGAAGTTATTGAATTGTTTGAGAATTCACTTGAAGGAGAGATCCCTTCATCTATTGGTCATCTTCGGAATCTTCGGTATCTTGATCTTCACTCGAATCAACTCGATTCTTCAATTCCTTTTGAGCTCGGATTATGTTCTAATCTCACATTCTTGGCACTCGCTGGAAACTCGTTTTCTGGCCCATTACCATTGTCTTTATCAAACCTCACCAAGATTTCTGATCTTGGTTTTTCAGAAAATAACTTTTCTGGTGAAATATCGCCGTATTTCATCACGAATTGGACCGAATTAGTCTCCTTACAAGTTCAAAACAATTTTTTTAATGGAACAATCCCACATGAAATCGGTCTCTTGTCAAACCTTACTGTTCTTTTTTTGTACAACAATAGTTTCACAGGCCCGATTCCATTAGAAATGGGAAACTTGATATTTCTTCAGAGTCTGGATCTTTCTGATAACCAGTTTTCAGGTTCAATACCATCTACAATTGGAAACTTGGTCAACCTTCAAGCATTGCAGCTTTTTTCCAATAATTTCAGTGGAACGATTCCACCCGAGATTGGAAACTTGACTGACTAAATTCGACATCAATACCAACAGTTTAACTGGAGAGTTACCTGATACTATCTCCAACCTTTCTAACCTCACGGTTCTTTCGGTTTTTAGCAATGAATTCACGGGTCGTATTCCTGCAGACTTAGGCCAGAACAATCTTTGCTTAACAAATGTTAGCTTTTCAAACAATAGCTTCTCGGGCGAACTACCTTCAGAATTGTGTAGTGGTTTTCAATTTGATCAGTTCACCGTTAATGGCAATAACTTCACGGGATCGTTACCAGATTGTTTAAGAAACTGCACGAATCTAAGCCGGATCAGACTCGATGGAAACCAATTCTCTGGAGACATTTCATTAGCATTTGGTTTTCACCCGAATCTTACATACATCAACCTCAGTGATAATCAGTTTTCAGGTGAAATCAGTCCCGAATTTGGAAAGTTACGGAACTTAACGAATCTACAAATAGAAAGGAACAGAATTTCGGGGACAATTCCTTCCGAGCTTGGAGAGTTACAACGGTTAAGCGTACTAAAACTCGAATGGAACCAGATAACCGGTGAAATCCCAAATGAATTGGGCAAGTTAAGCAATTTGTTCAATCTCAATTTAACCAACAATCTGTTAACTGGACGAATCCCTCAAAGTTTAGGCAACTTAACTAGTCTCCAAGTGCTCGATTTATCAGCGAATAATCTATCAGGAAGCATACCAACAAAAATTGGAAATTGTGTAAGTTTATCTAGCTTAAACTTGAGCAATAATGGTTTATCAGGAGAAGTACCATTTCAGGTAGGAAACTTGGCCCGATTACAGTATATATTAGATCTAAGCAACAATTCGTTCTCTGGTAGAATCCCTCAAGATCTATCGAAATTAAACAATATCCAGAATCTGAACCTTTCACACAACAATTTCTCGGGCCGAATTCCACAAGGACTAGCGACGGGAGTGATTAGTTTACAATCAATCGATCTTTCGTATAACAATTTGTCAGGATCAATACCGAATGAAGGTGTATTCAAACAAGCGCCTGCTAGCTCCTTTATAGGAAATCTAGATCTATGTGGAACTGAAAAAGGATTATCTCCTTGTAATGATAACGAGATAACGAAGAAATCTATTGACAAAAAACTAATTATCGCGATTCTTGTTCCAGTGATCAGTTTCATGTTCATAGCGACGAGTATTGCTATCTTTTGTATCGTTACTAGAAGAAGATCAAACCTTGTCGACGAAGAGATCACAAGTGCAACCACAATGGGAAGCTCGGAATTGGTTATATGGGAACGAGAGGGCAAGTTCACGTTCGGAGATATTGTAAATGCTACCGGGAACTTCAACGAGACGTATTGCATAGGAAAAGGAGGATCTGGGAGTGTGTACAAAGCCAAGTTAACGACCGGACAAATTGTGGCAGTGAAACGAATGAACGTGTTAGATTCTGGTGAGGTTCCGGAGACAAACAAGCGGAGTTTCGAGAATGAAATACGTGCCTTGACAGAAGTTAGGCACCGGAATATTATCAAACTTTACGGCTACTGTGGTCGGGAAGGCGGGAAATACTTGGTGTATGAATATATGGAGAACGGAAGTTTGGGGAAAGTACTTTATGGCGAAAGGGCAAAATCGGAATTAGGTTGGAATACAAGGGTTAATATCGTCCAAGGTCTCGCGCACGCGTTAGCCTACTTGCACTATGACTGTGTTCCAGCGATTGTACATCGTGATGTCTCGATAAACAATATTTTACTCGAGTCTGATATGGTTCCCCAGTTGTCGGATTTTGGGACTGCCAAGATGTTGAACCCGGACTCGAGTAACTGGACCGGAATCGCTGGATCCTATGGTTATATGGCACCAGGTATTTATTTTTTGATAATTAGTCTATTTTTCAAGTATATAATACTTAAAATTGGGTTATCGTATATTTACTATAATGATAATGATAATGATAATGAATCCCTCTTTTTAACCTGACCACAGGGTCTTCCGTGTCGTTAGTTTCACATATAATTTCTCCATCTACAGTTTGTTATATAACAGCTAATTATCTGACTTTTATTATTGAATTGCAAAAGATCACTGCTAAAACGCACATCCAAACACCATCATATATTTGGTTTACTAAAAGAAGCTGATTATGTCTTTATGTTTCAGAACTTGCCTTGACGATGAGGGTTACAGAGAAATGTGATGTTTATAGCTTTGGAGTTGTAACGTTTGAGATTATGATGGGAAAACATCCAGGGGAGCTTCTGACGACTCTACAATCTTCGAACACAACTTTGACATCTCAAAACGACCAAGTTCTATTGTTGAAAGATATTCTTGACCATAGGCTTTCGCCTCCTATGGACAACATCGCTGAGCAAGTGCTACTTGTACTTTATGTTGCTCTGGCATGTACTTGCGCGGCACCTGATTCAAGACCTTCTATGCGAGCTGTTGTGCAAGAACTATCGGCTAGTACTCAACCCGGGCTAATTGAGTCTCTAAGTCAAACTCAAATTGATGAGTTATCAAGTTTCAAAAAATAGAATACATTTTTAATCATTGTATATAGGAACAAGTAGTCTAAAAATGAAAGTATATTGTTTGATTTTAGCCTCAAGTTTTTCACAAAAGTTCAGAAATTTGATGTTTTATAGTTCGAAATTCTAACGCGTTATTTACCAAAAGTTCCTAAAATTAATAATAAAGTTTAACCGTGCAAGATACGAGATACATATATAAACCATCAAAAGACATTTTTTTGTATCCACTTTTTACACGTCAAACCTAAAATAAGTTCTTCGGGGAAATATCAACTCGGAATGTGATAAACTAAACAAGTTAACTACACAAAAAACATAAACTACCAAGTACCAAAAGATGACAATCATTGCTTCTAACCCGAACAATCAACGGTCAACAACTTGCTCTTTACCCTTAACCTCTTTTCCTGAAATGTTTACCACTAAAAGGATAAGCTACAAAGCTTAGTGAGTTCAAATGGATATTATGTTCCTCATGTCTCATATAAGTACACATACAAAGGTATTTAAGAAACACAAGGATCAATTCTCAATGGGTTACTATTAAGGCATAAGCTCACAAGGAAGAAACAATAACAATTACTTACAATGACTTCTCAATCACATAAACACATCAAACAAGCGCAATCGATTACTCAATATTACTATGCATAGCTCGTCTATCATCCAGGGATCAATGTATAACACATGAGAAATAATATAAGGTTTGGCACCACAATCCGTGATCCTCCTCCCCGGATGTTGCTCAAACCCTTTACTCACCCCCTGCCTACCCATCCTCCTTCCCCGGGTTTGATGAGTAGGGAGTAGCCCCTCCGGTTGTCTCACCCGAACCTCCTTGGGTTATTGACCCACCGACGCCTGACTCAATTCACCATATACAAACATACCAATTCATGTCATTAGCATTATACAACATGGATCATAGTAAAAAAGATAGCACATATACATATATAACACATAGTTAACATATATCCAAGTAACTCACAGTCTAATTCGGTCTAGTCAAACCGAATGCCAAAACGAAGGATTTGCATCAACACCGACTCAATAACCGGATAACACTCCCAAGGCTTCCAAAAGTCTTAAACAACATCTGGAGTTCACATAACAAGTTCCATAAGCATTGCACAACATCGACCTAACTAATCCTTTTTGTTTCTATCAAATCAACTTTAATTTCTCATGTACATCTTTGACTTGCAGACCTGTTTACCCATCTTAGACTCAAAATCATCATTTGATTTCTAAATATGAATTATAGATATTTCTCTTACCTTTTCAGGGCCTATTTATACATATTTTTAGGATTTTTCCTCGATTTTCTATGAATTTTATATTACAACAACAGCATGCTGTCATAATCAAGTTCATCAGCACATCACTGTAGAAAATGCGATTTCTACCCACCTTAAGGTTAAAATTAGTTCACAATGTATAAATACAAAACAAAATAGACATTAATACCTTTCAAATGCCACTGGATTCACCCCTAAATGATTTTTCCTTGATTTTATAAAATTATTCTAAAACAGGTCAGAAAACATATTAATAAGAGCATGCATGCATCAATGTTTCTATCTATCTTGCAATTCACTCATGTATACATCTAAATAACAAGATTCCTAACATAATCTACTCACAATCATACATAATTTCAAGATTTCAGCTCATCATCTTCAACATGCAACCCTAATTTTATTTTTTCTTGAACTCAAATTGAATGGATGTTAAAGAATGGAAGTATACCTTTGAATCTTCAATGATCTTGCAAGAATCTCTCCGATTTCTTGTTAAAACACCCAAGTGTGTGCCCTAGAATTCTCTAGAGGTTTAGAAATGAAATGGGGTCAAAAATCGTGTATTTGGAGCTTAAATTCACTAAAATCCGGGTTGGGTCAGGTTTGACCCGGTTGGTACCCATTTTGACCACCAAATACTAAAAATTGCATAACTTTTCGCTCGTAACTCCGTTTTTGATGAGGTTTTCGCCTACACGTTCGTAACGAAATTATTTACAATCCCCAATAATAATATTCCAGAAAATATGTCCTCAATGATCGCAGTTTTTATTTTTATTTTTATACATCTATGCTCATAGAATACTACATTTTGTTTTCTTGATATCTTCTAAGTCTAACACCTTACATTAGCTTACTCTAGGATATTTTCCAACCTTTACTACACTATTGCAACCATTTAAACAAGTTTTGGTTTCTAATTTCTATAATAGTCCTCATAATTAATCATCAAATATGCATATAAGTCATACTTAATCATTTTAATCCTATATCAAGCATATAAATTAACTATATAGGAAAAGTGGATGTTACAGAAACTGCATTGTTTGGTCAACAAAAAGACAATTGTCTTTGTTAGGACCAGGGGTGAGCGAAAAAAGTAAAAATCGAATCGTAACCGAAATAACTGAAATAACAACTGATGGTTTAAATTTAAATAATGTAATAACCGAAATATTTCGATTCATTTCGGGTTATACATAAAGACCAAACCGATAATAACCAAACCGTTATTTTTCAATTAATTATAATATTTATTTATAATTTTATATGTACTATTTTTAGTATTACTCTAAGTCTGTAATTGTAGATAAATAATAGTTACATGTTTTATTTTATAATATCCAAAATAGATAGATATTATATTATAATACTCCATGACTTCCAGCAACTCTTTAAGCATAAATCGATGATCTAGTGATCCATCCAATTCATAGTTCCTTCTTAACCAACTAAACCAAACCATGAGTCCATATACATAGTAATTAGTTGATTACTTAAATCTTATCTTATATCCACAAAAAGGTTTTAATTTGTAAAACTTTGAATTATTTGTTGGTGCACGTTTAGTGACAACAGCTCTTATTTTGTAATAGTTAGTTTTGTAATTAGTTTTATAGTTAATTTGTATGTTTGTTTAATTAACTTAGCCTTTTTGTAAGTTGTATTGTAAGTTCGTACGAACCTATATGTTCGTACGAACCTATATGTTCGTACGAACCTATATGTTCGTACGAACCTAGGAAGTTCGTACGAACATGTATGTTCGTACGAACCTAGGACCAGCTAAGTTCGTACGAACTTGCTGGGTATAAATACCAACTTGTAATGATTTATTTGTAAGCTTTTGAAACTGATATATTCGAATATACAGAGCTATCTTCGAATACATACAAACTTATACTATAAACACTTGCATTTCACTTGTTTTATTGTTGTTTGAGTGTATTAAACCTTTCTGCAAACTAATACACGTTGTAATCCCGTTTGGATCCGTTCAAAGGGACTTTCAATTGCTATCAGAGCTTCAACAAGACTTTGTTGGGTTCGGGATTGCTTAAAACACAAAGAAAGACTTTCATCATTATTACATTATGTTTGAAGAAGTTTGTTTAGACTTTATACTCTTTTATTTTATGCTTTGTTATATTTCATCATATGTTGCAATATGACTTCCAAAATAATATTTGGACAATACAAGATCAACTCAGAAAGACTAAAGAACAATAAATCAAGACCTAATACACGAAAGAAAGACAACAAACGACAGAAGATAATGAATTCACCTCAAACTAAAGAAAATCAACCATACATAATGAATCCAAGGAAACATTAAATTCAAACTAAGAAAATATATACAATAATCCATGATACTTGCAGTGATATTAGTCATATTACACACTTACACAATTTATATCTTATTGCCCAAGTTGCTACATCCTACATTTGAGAAAATATCGTTGAAAATGTAAGAATTAGGGTGCCATTTCCTAATTAGATCTTCCACATTGACCCAATCCGATTCATCTATCAAACCACCCTCACAATTTCTAATTTTCTTCTCGCGGTTAGGATCTTTCAAAAGCAAGTTATAGAATGCTTTCTTGAATTTCAAGGCACTTTCAAGCATAAAAAAAGTAGAGGTCAATCTTGTATTAACATCCAAGTGTATAAGCCTAGTACTTTCTATCTTCTCCTCTTCAACACAAGACTTGAATTTTTGTAGTCTTGCGGGGGTAGATCTCACATGCTTCACAGGAGTACGGACTTTATTCACAAACAAACGGATATCATTCATACTATGATTTTGATTAACCAAATCCATTTTTGAATGATAAAGTGTTTGATAGAATTTATGGTGAGTAGATAAGGTGGTGTAATAGAGTACATAGAGTGTGTGGTGAGGAGATGAGTGGTGTGATATAGTTAATAGTAGGAGTCTTGAACATAACGAGGTAATGCAATTGTTATTTATAAAACAATTTGCTAAATACATAATGTCAGAAACTCTTTCAACCACACAAGTAGGATTGTAGAAAATATTTGTTTAAAAAGTATATGAATAAGATAATGTTTGTGGCTTCCACAAACATGCTAAAAGAAAACAAACAAACTACACAACGGAAATAGAAAAATTAAAATTGTCTTAAAAGATTTATTTTAATCAAAGTTTAAAATTCAGTTATTAACCGAAAATAACCGATAAGAAATTGAATCGAAACTTAAAAATTGAATTATAGAGAAATTGAAATCGGACAGTTTCTATTATTAAAAAATTGAAATATTCGATTTGATTCAATTTTTATCAAAAACCGAATCAAATGGAACCGTAAACACCCCTAGTAAGCGCCACATATAAACCTGCACGAGTTCCATTAAGAACCAATTCGCAAAAGAAATATATCCATTACATGTTCCAAATGTGTGACATGGGTTCACACGCAATGGTCTTCTTTTATGCTCTCCAAAGTCGTATAATGTGCGACTCTAACAATATCCTTCGTCTTTCTTTAGTGTTGTTAATAAGTTTCTAGAAAAGATTTAATTCGAAAGTGGCACATCTTAGAGTTACAATATATAACTATGACTAATTTAGGTACAGATCATTCCTATATAATAAGGTCTTCTTACAATAATAAACAAAGATTGTACCTAACTAACCTGATAAATTAAGGTCTTCTTGTGTTTGTCTTTTTCTTCTTCCCATCAACATCCCCAAGTATACTTATTAAACTCATACACATTCAGAATGTTCCAAAAAGAAGAGTTTGGTTATTTAAACAAAAAACAGTTATTTAACTTCAAGTGGACATGAAGTGTTGACAATATATCACATGTGTAAAACGAGAATATTGACCCAAAAAGTTATTCTAATTGCAAGTTGGTTGGTTATGTAATAATTCAAAGTCGTCAAATGAGAACAGAAAAGGCAAAACTCTGTGACTTTTTTAAGGGTAGACTAGTAGTTTGTCCAAATGATCACCAACAACCGTAGGGCTAGATAAGTATCATAATCATGGTTCATATGCTATCAATTCGCTTCGATCACCATTTTATTCTCCCTCAAATTTTATTACATGAAAAGCACTTAAACAAACCATTCATGGTAACTAATAATAACATCTCGCTTCTGTTCTTTTGTATTGCGTTGCTTTCGTTACTTCCACTGAAGACCACATCAACACCGCAAGCACAAGCAGAAGCGCTCGTTAGATGGAAAATAACCTTATCATCGTCATCATCTTTGATGAATTCATGGTCGTTAACAAACATTCAGAATCTTTGCAACTGGACTGGTATTGTTTGCAATGAAGAAGGTACAGTCTCCAAACTTAACCTCCAAGATTCATCGATTTCTGGAACACTAACCGAATTTGAGTTTTCTTCTTTTTCAAATCTTACCCATTTCGATTTAAGCAATAATAATGTTGGTGGCTCGATTCCATCTGCTATTGGCAACCTCTCAAGCGTCGTACTCTTGAATTTAAGCTCAAATGTTTTTGAAAATGAAATTCCACGGGAGATTGGAAGGTTAACGCACCTGCAATATCTTAATCTTCACAAAAATACTCTCATCGGTACTATTCCATTCCAAACTAGCAATTCGGATTCGAGTATGCCAGCTTTGACTTTGCTTGATTTGTCTGAAAACCAATTGGATGGTTCTTTACCCGAATCATCATTCACTAATTTGGTCAATCTTGAATACCTTAATCTAACGAATAATCTGTTTCAAGGTTCATTGCCAACAAGCTTTTTCAATCTTTCAAACTTGAAAGAATTTAGACTCCAAAGCAACCAATTTTCAGGCACAATTTTGCAGGGTTTAGTTCAAATGCCTAATCTTGAAGTTATTGATTTGTATAACAACTCATTTGAAGGAGAAATCCCTTCTTCTATTGGTCGTCTCAAAAAGCTTTTGCACCTAGAACTCGCTTCGAATAAATTCAATTCTTCGATTCCTTCGGAGCTCGGTTTGTGCTCTAATATCACCTACTTGTCACTCGCTGCAAACTCATTTTCCGGGGTGTTGCCTTTGTCTTTGACCAATTTGACCAAGCTTACTGATTTTGACATCTCCGAAAACAATCTTTCCGGTGATTTTTCATCCGATTTCATCACAAATTGGACCAAATTGGAATCCTTGCAGGCTTATAACAATCGCTTCTCGGGGAAGATCCCACCTGAGATCGGTCTCTTGCCAAATCTCATGTATCTCATTATGTACAATAACTCGTTCACCGGCCCCATCCCATCGGAGGTCGGGAACTTGAGATCTCTGGTGATGTTAGTCCTTTCAACGAATCAACTTACCGGTTCAATACCTTCAACGCTAGGAAACTTGGCTAATCTTGATACCTTGCAACTTCACGAAAACAATCTTAGTGGACCAATACCACCCGAGATCGGGAACTTGACTTCATTGATTAAATTCGAAGTCAACTCCAACCGGTTAACCGGAGAGTTCCCTCGTACGCTTCTCAAACTAGTTAACCTGGCTGATCTTTCAGTGTTCGGCAATCAATTATCGGGTACTATTCCTGCCGAATTAGGCAGAAACCATTCGTTTCTCACAAATGTTAGATTCGGGAACAACAGTTTCTCCGGAGAACTACCTCCAGATTTGTGCAGCGGTTTAAATATCGAGATCTTAACAGTGAACGACTGCAACTTCACCGGGCAAATTCCGGATTGCATAAAGAACTGCACTGGTTTAACTCGGATTAGGCTAGATGGAAACCAGTTCTCTGGGGACATATCACAAACACTTGGTGTGCACCCAAATCTCGATTTCGTTAAATTCGGTGACAATCAATTTACAGGTGAAATCAGTCCCCAGTTTCTAAACTTTAAAAACCTAACTAATCTAGAAATGCAACGGAACAGACTCTCGGGTCAAATTCCACCCGAGCTCGGAGATTTACAACAGCTACGCGTTCTAAGACTAGAACAAAACCAACTCAACGGCGAAATTCCAAATGAGTTGAGCAAGTTGAACAGCTTATGGACTTTCAATCTCAGCTACAACCAGTTAACTGGACAAATTCCACAGGGATTAGGCAACTTAACCGATCTCACAACACTCGATCTTTCTCAAAACAACCTAGACGGGAACATTCCCACGACAATCGGAAATTGCGTGAATTTAATAAGCTTAAGCTTAAGCAACAATGGTTTATCAGGAGAAGTACCATTTCAGCTAGGAAACTTGGCCAGATTACAGATAATGTTAGATCTAAGTAACAATTCGTTATCGGATACAATCCCTTCAGATCTATCAAAACTCAAAGCACTCGAAAATCTGAACCTCTCACACAATGATTTCTCGGGCCGGATTCCTCCAGGATTAGCAGAAATGAGTAGTTTACAATCGATCGATCTCTCGTACAACAGTTTGTCGGGATCAATACCAAATCAAGGTGTATTTGAAAAAGCACCTGCTAGCTCCTTTACAGGAAATCCAGATCTATGTGGACCTGAAAACGGATTATCTCCTTGTAATGGTAACGGGATAACGAAGAAATCTAGTAACAAAAAAGTGCTTATCGCGATTCTTGTACCGGTTATCTCTTTCATTATCCTAGCATCTGGTACCGTGGTATTCTGTGTAAAAAGTCGAAAAAGATCAAATGCTCACGACGAAGAGATCCAAAGTACAACCACAATTGGATTCTCGGAATCGGTTATATGGGAAAAGGAAGGAAAATTTACGTTCCAAGATATCGTGAAAGCTACCGAAAACTTCAATGAGTCGTACTGCATAGGAAGAGGGGGATTCGGGAGTGTGTACAGAGCAAAGTTGCCAACCGGACAGATCGTGGCGGTGAAACGGATGAATGTTCTAGATTCTAACGATGTGTCAGTGACAAACAAGCGGAGTTTCGAGAATGAAATTCGCACGTTGACGGAAATTCGTCACCGGAATATTATCAAACTCTATGGCTATTGTAGTACTTTAGGCGGGAAGTACTTGGTGTATGAATATATGGAGAAGGGTAGTTTGGGAAAAGTACTTTATAATGCGGGGGCAAAATCGGAATTAGATTGGATTTCGAGGGTTAATATCGTCCAAGGTCTCGCTCACGCTTTAGACTACTTGCATCATGATTGTAGTCCCCCGGTTGTGCACCGGGACATATCGATAAGCAACATATTACTCGAGTCTGATATGGTCCCAAGGCTAGCGGATTTTGGAACCTCTAAGTTGTTGGACCCTGACTCAAGTAATTGGACCGGAGTTGTGGGATCCTACGGTTACATGGCACCAGGTAATTATATAACCTCTAGTGTCTTATTCTTATATATGACTTGCAATTGATTATCTTATTCTAATTGTTTAACATCAATTCCAGAATGTGAATCTAAACCCTAATGTATATCTGACCTACTAACCATGCTATTTCTGGTTGTGCATTACGCTTCAGAACTTGCACTCTCGATGAAGGTCACGGAGAAATGTGATGTTTACAGCTTTGGAGTAGTAACGTTTGAAATTATGATGGGGAGACATCCTGGGGAGCTTTTATTGTCTCTCCAATCAGCAATCATGACCTCAACCTCTTCGAACAATCTAGTCCTATTGTTGAAAGATATCCTCGACCAGAGGCTTTCGCCTCCATCAGAACTAGTCGTTGAGCAATTGGTGCGTGTACTTAATGTCGCTCTAGCTTGTACCCGTGCAGCACCCGAGGCAAGACCTTCGATGCGCACCGTTGCCCAAGAACTATCGACAAGTAGTCAACTTCATATAAGCGGGTCGCTAGAGAAAGACAAGTTATCAAGCTTCCAAAAGTTGGATGTAACCTTATAATTTTAAATCCATTGTAAATATGAGCAATTAATATTCTTTTATTTTGAGTCAAATTTACATGTTTATCAATAACAGTTACAAATTACTCAAAAGTGCTTTTCATTGCTCCAAAGTCTTTTCACTATTAGTTTAAGTATCACCTCAACAGCAGCCTTCTAGCTTCTCTGAAATGTCTGATCTTATTACTGAATGGAGCCCTAAAAAGTCAACATATCTGGAAACAAATGTTCATGATTTCATAAGTTGAAAGAGTACATGATAGTAATACATATGTACAGCACAACCAAGCAATGCACTCTGGACCAAGTGTAGGTGCAGCTTTGGCAAATAACATAGAATTCTTCTTTTATAGAGGATGAAATGAAACCATAATAATACCATTAATACTCCTAAAACTTACTATTTCTAAGGGGTGATTCCATACTACATCAGGAACAGTATCTTCTGATTTAGGGTTTTATTAAATAAAATCTATTTAAAAAGAACCAGTTATAAATTCAAGAAAGTTCAAGACTTCAATCTCTTGTCATCCATAAAACTCAAAGCCTTCAATCCCATATAGAAATTTTGAGATAGATAGTCAGGATTATATAGGTAATTACTCATTCACTTTTGCACGCTTAGTGGGTTGAGAATCAGAGGGTCCTGACTTGCTGGGACCTTCTTCAGATGGTCCAACCACTGGGTCAGGAACGGGTTCATTGAGGTTAGCCTGCGACGATGCTAGCTCGGATTTTGCAGGAGAATTTGGAATTTCGATGGTTAGATCCAGGGTAGATGATGGAACCTTGAACTTGTCGTTTCCTGACTTGCATTGCTTCTCGAACATCTCTTGAAGGTATCTGCCTTGTTCTTCAATTCTCAGCTGTAGGTTTCTTTGGATCTGCACAAAGATGTTAAGGAAAGTAAAGTTATTTGATACTGATCCTATTCAATAATCCTAAAACTAAGAGTGAGCAGTTTCGACCCATTTATGTGAAAACTGTCAATTTGGACTATATTTTTCAGGTCGATCAGGTAAACATGAACACTTAGCCAAAGTGCCAAACAGGAAGCAGATCAGAGGAACTCGAGGTCTCTTTTCGAAAGAAAAAAAAATCAATTTGATATACTTATGAAATTAACATAAAAATGGATAATGAAGTGTTGTTGGGTCAAGCCAACCTTGATCCAACCTATTTTGACCCCAACCCATTTTCATTTCTGTTATCCACTGCTACACTTTTGGCACATATAGTAATATGCTTGCATACTCGAAAATAATCAGTCATCATAGAGTAAATCATACCTCGAGTTGTTCATGTAACTTCTTCTGAACTTCCATCTGTAATCGTAATGCTTCAGTGATCTCCAAACCCCTTTTAAATGCAAATCGAATAATTAAGGACGATGAATCATCACCTTACAAAACAGATGTGAATAATAAAGCTATAGGGAACAAGATAGGTACTTGAAAGAAAAAGTTTTAATTATTGACACATTTCTTGGTACGGTGGCAAACTTCCGTAGATAATGAGGAAAAAGTCAAAAAGGTTTGAGTTGAAAAGGTATTCATAGAGTAATTTGACCCTCTAATACTAAAAAGCTACAAACAATTAATGTGTTAAATACAATTACAAATAGGATTATTACAGTAGTAGTGTTATGTTTGAATAAAGCAATTCAAGAGGTCATATGCCCATTTGACCCGTTTGGGATTAAGCATAACCATATTGACCCATTGATATATATAAGTTACTAAATGGGTTGAGATTGCCACTGGAAATCTATGATTAACAAAACAAAGTTGCATCATAGGAGGAAAGGAAATTTCAACTGATTCTATCTGTTAATAGAAGGCAATCAGCAGAATGAAAATAGCTTGGATGAGGCAACAAGTGGAACTTTATGGAATGAATATTTGATGAATGGCACAAGATATTTGCTAACATAACACAGACAAAAGTAAAACCAAGTTTACATGTAATTAATCAATTTGACTTACGTTTTCAACTCCAAAGAAGAGAAATCTTCAACAGAAGTTTTTCTCTCTGAAGGTCCTGCAATAAGTAATTGATCAATATGTGATTAGTAAACATCCTCATATAGTTGCAACTGCTAACATATATCCACGTTTTCAAATCATTATACTGTTTTAGACACCTACACGCAATTTTACTAACATGGACAAAGTGAAAAAGATGGGCGATTCTGTTTACCTTCTGATGACGGCTCAGGTCTATATCTAGCAGTCCGATACTTCTGCAAAAACAAAAAAAGAATTTTGCACTGAATGAAGTAACACATTTTCTTAACATTTGTAACTTGCATCAACCGAGAAGTACCATAAATGCACCTGTAGATGACTCTTTACATGATAGATGGTTAGCCCTTCAACTTTCATTTGCTTCAGTACGCCCTTTGGGGTAGCCCCTGCAGATACACATATATTAATGCACATAAGAAGCTAGTATACTCCTTAAAGGATAATGTTGAACACGTCATTAGTTGTCCAAAGTGTTATTTAACGCCACAAATCTCCTAATTATTTTATTTTAAAAAATAAAAATATACTATTTAAGTAATATAATTTCAGTAAGCATATTTGACGCACTAACTATTTAATAAAGTTGGACAAAAAATGTTTACAATCAACCCAACCGAACCATTTTGAGCCTTGTCCAATATTACCTGTTCTGACCCAACTTGCCTGACCCACCCATCTATACAACTCTAACTTATGGTTAAGGGGTATATAAAATGTCAATGAACACATGACAAAAAGGGGAAAATGGCCTACTTTCGCTGCCACCCAACTTGTTGACTGCCTCCACAAAGGCTTCATGAAGTTCGGGAGTCCAACGCATCCGTGGTTTTGATTGGGAACTGCTTGCAGAAGGTGATGAGGTTATTGTAATACAAGCTTCTCCAGTTGATCGGGGAATTATTGGTCGTATTTGCATCGAGTTTGTAGATGATCCCCCCATATGATATGCCGTCTAAAATAATTTATAATAGATAACTCATTAACAAGAATAGCACCTATAAGGGTCAACTGCATAAAAAGGTAACCAACTCTTGCACATAGAAAACCTCAAACTTTCATATGCTTCAATTTAAGGTAACCCGTACATGTCAAATGGCATGTCAGTGCTACCATTGATAATGTCAGGGCTGAAAATTCCCCTACATTGAAACTTTTAGAAACCTTGAAGGTTTTCTAGAGTGGAAACACATTTGGTTGCTCAAAATGGATATTGGACCAAAGTTAATTACTTTTTTATGTTATTAATGCCTTTAATACTATCAACATGAAAAATAGATGCTTGAAAAAAAGAAGAAAAAAAGGTCTTCGATCATTTGTAGTGATACAACCCTTCATACAAGCATCAAATACATTCCAATTTACAAACATGGTAGCATCCTTGTTTCTTGTAAATGTGATATCTGATTGAAATGAAGATGCCCTAATAGAAAACCTCAATGGAAGAGTTGGGTAACGGGTCACTACCCAGGTAAGGGTCGAAGCACGTAAATCATTTGTGTGACCAAAACAAGTCAGAGTGACCTGAAAGAGTTTTCCCCGAAATTTTATAAATAACCATACCATAATTAGTATTAAATTATTTCACTTGAATAATATATATAGCAAGTTTAATCATTATGACTTAAAAACTACACTTTGGATGACTTTACAGCTGTTCCCCTCATAAGCTAATCATTTTGACGTTACCTGTTAGAGATAAAATATAACCCGCGCCAACCCATTCATCAGGTTAATGGGTTGAAACTGCCACCTCTAGGAAATCTCAAAATCTACATTACTTTGTCTCTTCACTCTCTTGTTGATATAGAAACAATTTCTCTTATCCCTTTGCCCATTTATAGTTCATAGCAAATAAAATACAATGAACAAAAGTTCTACATACCTTTGGCTCTGGATCAACAATATTGGTATCAATTAATATCTCATTCCAATCAGGGGTCATAGCATCGTCTTCAGTAATGAGCTGATCAGCCCAATCTTGCCAATCACTTTGTTTACCAAGATCCTCAGATGGCATGATACTATGTTCAAAATTACTAGTTTGGGTAGGTGTATTCTGTGGATAATCAAGAAAATCAGGGAGTGAATCTGTACACCATGAACTATTATTGTTTTCTTTAATATACTGGCTTGACGCTGTAGATTGAAGAACTCCGGAAGACTGCGATATGAACGGTGCCAATTCTGAATGTTTTTCGTGAGTGGTAACGGAAGAATAATGAAGATCTGAAGACACCCCTGAAGATGAAGAAAAAATGTGCCCCACAGCCCCATTAGTGAATTTTTGTTGAGGGTCGGGAAACTTAAGATATGTCTCTTCCAAAGGGGAAGATCGAGCGCCAGTGACTCCATGGTTATTAAGTTGTCTTGCACCTGAGCTTTGAAAGGACAAAGCAGGCTGTGCATCCATGGTTACTAAGTTTCCTTGCACCTAATGCACCATAAATATAAGAAATCTTTTGCTTTTTTTTTAACACAGGACATATGCAATTTCATATTTTAAACATTCCAACAGTTCCCAAACCACAAGGAAGGCACACTAAAGGTCACTTAGCAGTTTTAAGTTTTTAACTTATCATCTGATTCGTTAAAATATATCAAATTTGTGGATTTCTTTATGCATCAAATTCGTATGGCAAATGCCAGTTATTAACTTAAATTCGAGTGCGTCAGAATTTGGCAGTGGATTACATGATGAAAAGAGACAATGATCAAAGTTGTACTTCTATGCATCTAGGCCAATCATCTAACCAGTAACTACTAACTACAATATTACATAGCTACTATTCCCGTGTGCTTCACGAGACAAAAAACATGTAGAATCATGTATTAATCGTTGATTCTTTAGTAACCTCAGTTGCAGGTCAGTTGTTGTATTTGTCCACCCATAATCCCATAGTTGTGATCCAATATTGGATTGAGGCACACAAAGAAGTACAATCATTCGATCAAAACTTAAATTTTTGCTTTAATCACATGACATTCAACTCACACTACACAATAAGCTCTAAACGTCAATTATTCCACATTTTTTTATTTCAATCCGAGACCTAATACATAAATTAACCACATAAATCATACAAACCAACAAGCGACAAATCATATATATACACACATCATTTAGAATCGGAAAAAAAAAAAAAAAAAAAAGTTTGTAATAAGCATTCACAAGATCCCTAATATACAATAGTTAACAATTAAATCCATGCAGCAACTAAGATACATCCTAAACTTCAAATTATAACAGCATAATACATTCATCACATATAAATTACATAATCAATTAAATAGAAAATTAAAGGAATGAGTAGAGCAGAATCCCTAACCTCAAAACATGCAAAGAGAGCGCGTGATGGTATAAAACGCAGGTACGGACGTCGATTTGAGCGGCGAACGCGAAACAACAAAAACTGAAGGATGACAAGTGATCGCCTTCTTGTGCAATTTGGCTTTTACTTTCTGAACGCAGGTGGCATAAGAAAGGTGTTTGTTGCGAGTCCCACTCGCGTATAAATGGCGCGTGCGTTTTGTTGAACAGTATGAGATGACTAGTGGACGAGTTAAGTTCGAATCCGTTTAAAATTAGGCTATATTTTTTTACTTGGTTAAACATCGCCGTTATCGTTATATTTAAGAGTTCAACTATCACATAAAAATTCGATAACTTTTATAAATAGTCGTCAATCAACATGAACAGTAGCTACCTTATAGTTTACGAATTTACGTAGCTTATAGTAAGAACAAAAATAAAATCTTTATGTATATAATTAAAAGATAATACGATTGAGGAATTTGAGTCTTTCATTATTTTTCACCATTTACGATCTAATGATCTTAATCTTTTCATATAATTACACTTTAGACCCCTTAAATATTTGATGTATTTACTTAAATTAAAAAAATAGACCAAATATTTTATTCATTTATAAAATTTAAAGAGTCCATAAACTCTATAATATTTTATTCATTTTATCTAATATCTAATATTAAATATAATGCATGTTGATTGTTGAATCTTAAACTCTTAAATAATAATTAAAATTACCTATTTACCCCTTCCTTAATCTATGTATTACATGTATTAATTAAGATTACATTAAAATGTTTCTAATCTATGTACTAAGTTCCTTAAATAAAGAAGGATAATATTTTTGACATTTTAGATATAATAGATAGAAAGTATTTTTTTTAACTGCAGAAACTAAGGATCTATATACTGTGAAAATGAAATTATTAAACGTCTATATATGTATACTACGATGTTTAAATATAGAAAATTATATTAAATAATTAACTGTCGTTTTGCGCAGGTACTCTACTTTAAAATTAAATTTGTCTCGCATTATAGTGGTTCTATAAACTATATAAAAAACGACCAAATAAAAAATTAAATTCAACCCGCGTCATCGCGGGTCTATAATACTCTTTAAAATATATAAAAAAAGGACTAAACATTTTATTCATTTATAAAAGTTAAATTCATCGTATCTTATCGCGAGTTTATAAACTATAGAAAAATAATTGGTCACAAATCGACCTCAATATTTTATTTATTTATAAAACTTAAATTCTTCTCGCGTTATCGCGGGTTTATAACCTAGTTATTATATATATATATATATAAGTGAATAACTCAATGATCGACTAAATATTATAACCTAATTTGATGTATACTAAAAACTACATGGTAATATTCAACTCTAAATACATTTTCTCACTTAATATTCAAATTTGTTGAGTAATCTAATTGATTAAGAAACGTGTAACAAATTCATCAAATATTATGGTTGATGAGGTGACAAGTCAAAACTTCTACAATATGACAAAATGCAAGTTTAATACCTTAAATTACAAAGAACCAAAACTAATAATAATAAATAATAATAATAATAAATAAATAAATAAATAAATAATAGTTTTATATTTCTAACAGAAAATGACTTATAGTTTAGTTTATTTAGAATTAGCTTAAGCTATAAGGTCAAAAATTAGGTAATTGAAACACCTAAGTAGAGAATAGTTTTAATTTTGCTCATTGAATAAAGGCTTTGGTGGTGTTTTACATGGAATCGGTAAGCGCGTAAGAAATGAAATGGAATTTTCAGATTATATTAATTTTTATTTTATAAGGTTATGTATTATGTATTATTTATGTATGCTCCTTCATCTGCACAAAGAGGCAAATTGGACCACTTTGATCCCTTGTCGTTTCTTTCCATATAATTATTGAATTATTGAATGAATTAATAAATATTTTATATGAATATAACATTTTGATAATTATAGTCATAAGTTGTTGGTTTATTTATTAAAATTATGGAAATATTGTATACTATATAACTTTGCTAATAACTTTCTTACTTAACAAGTTAATAGGTAATATCACAAATGTTAATTATGATAATGATAATTAATTATAATTATAAAGAATAAAATAAAATTAATAGAATGGAAAACCAATATTAATCTAGAATTGTATGGAACATTTATTTTTTATATCTTTATTTATAAAATAATTATTAAAAAATGTGCATGAATTGTGTGTTTTGTCTTTTATAAGTTAACAACTAGTCAATCACACCTTTTTGGACTATTATTTTAAAGACACTCAAGGACCTTATTTTTTGTATTATATAAGCAAAAACAATACCACTATGGTTTTTTAATGCATTAGTTAGAATTAGAATTAGAATTTGATTGACTTTGACTATATATTTTAATTAGGAGTCAATAATCAAGTGGTTACTCAATCATACATGTTTCTAATTAGGGTTAATTAATCTTGCATAATCCTCATTAAAATGACCTAATCATCTTCTTTTTTCTCATGTCCGTGTCGACCGAACTTTCCATTCTCTTGGTATATTACGGTATGATTCTTCTCTTCGTATTGACGAATTAAAAACTGTTCATAAAGATGCACAATTTATATACAAACCCTTCTAACAAAAGATTAGAAAGACACCGTACAAACGACACTTATTGTAGCATTTAGATATATAATGTTTTTTTCTTGTTTTGTTTCATTTTTCTAACGTATATATAATCAATAATCGATAGTTAGATATGATTAACGGAATGATTAGCAATTAACAACTATTATTGTAATAAAAAGAAATGATTTTCTTTCCAAGTAGATGGGCATATATAGAGTTTTGTTGTTGTGTTAGGTCGGACACAACACAAAGAATATAATGCCAAAAGGATACTAGTGGGGAGAGGGCCATGGATGTGAAAGCAGTGATAGTTTGGAACTAGCCGGTCCATTCTAAAGACTTCGATTTTCTTTAAGTAAAATCTAAATTATTATTATTATTATTTTTATTGTTACTATTATTAAAAAAATGATTTATAAGCCTAAACTAAAGATTTAAAATAAAACTAAAACATATAATAGAATTATTGATTATGAAAATGAGAAAAAAAGTAATCAATGTTAAGTGTTATGAATTGAATCGTATGTCGCTTTCATTATTCACTTATTAATGCACAAGTACACAAATTTTAACCATTTGAACAATTCTAAACAAAATTTTATAATCAACTTCACCTAACCAGTATAGTAGAAGCTTAACAACAACCCGGCCAATGAAGCAATTCAAGGAACTTTTGAAGCAACTTCACAGATATAGAGGATAAATCGATTGGCGAATTTGACCCATTTGTAATAATCGATCGCCATATATATCTTGTTCAACTTTCAATAAGATCGTGGACATGAATCGAATAACAAGTATCAAGTAGGCAAACTAGAGAGATGATCATACAAGAAACAACCATCATCAAAGTTTTGAGAAAGCTTCGAAGATCATAACTATGGGGTTTTGTTGTAGTAATTTGCCACGCCGATGCTTGTTTTCAGCTGAGACTTGAACTTCCATCTCAACTGCCTTAAAACGCCACCACCTCGCCTTTGACCGCTTGAAAATGTGACAACATTATCGCTGCAATGGATCTTACACCTCCATTTCCACATTTTATAAGTTTCTCTAAGTTCACCATCCAAATTATAATTATTTTGATTTTTAAGCTTCACAACTATAATAAACTAGGACCACACATCATTCCATGTGTTGGAATCGGTCTACATCGGTCTTGAAATGTCATTCTCAACTTTTCATCAGTATCATAATGTTCTTAGTGTGGTCCAATTTAAGCTTGTTTACAGTGGTGTAAACGAGTTCATCCGAGCTCGAACTCGACTCGTTTCAAGCGTAATATGTAACACTCGAGCTTGACTCATTTAATATTTTATAAGTTTGAGTTCAACTCATACTCGACTAGTTTATTTCATAACGTAATGTATATCTTTATTATTTCATCTACATTTCATATTTATTTTATTTAAATGTAATTCATAACTATATATATATATATAAGAGCTACTGTTATACTACTATATTATTATATAAAAAATTATTAATGTATATTAATGATAAGCTCGTTTAAATTTATGACTTGTTCGAGTTCGAATTTGAACTCGTTTATTAAACGACTTCAAAATATGTTTAAATTTGAGTTTCAGTTTGTTTAAGCTCCAACTTAAATCTATTTTTTAACAAGTCGAATTCAAATAGCTCATAAGTAGCTTAATTTATTTATACTCCTACTTATGGACAATTTAATAGTCACTAAATGATCTTAGAGGACATGTGTTTGAGTAATGAATTTATGTATTATTTGGTAAGTTATGAAATTACTTCAAATACAAGTAGACACAATTAATTTCTATCTAATTAGATGTAGTATTTGGTATAGTTAAAAAGGTAACTAGCAAACATACCAAAACAAAAAGGGTGGATTAAGTGACTTTGTTAAGTGGTAGGGTCCAATATGGTCCTACTTTTTAGTGCTGTAACATCGTTGACTGTTTTTATCATCATACACATATGTATCTTATCAAAATCTTTTGTTACAAGAAGTGACTAGTGACGAATAAAAGTACTTGAAATCTCTATATTTATCACGAGATCTAGTTTTAGCTATTTATTACTATTCAATAAATAGTGGATTTTTCAACTTTTACTGAATAATTGATGATTTTTTGTTTTTTGTTATTTTTAATCTTTCGTGATTAGGTGATTACAAAATTATATAATTTTAATATATTTATCTATAAAACTTTTTTTTAAAATGTAATGATTTTAGAGATATTTAAAATGTATATACATAAAAAAAATTATTTTAGTTAAAATATTGATCTCTTTATTATACGAGTTAAAAATAAATACTATATATTTTAATTATAATTGTTAGATTGTATATTTTGTAATATGCCTACATAAATAAATATTCTTAAATGAAGTTTTAAATGTGTTCAAATCTTGGGGAAGGAGGGAAACAAATCTTAGCCTTTGGTTTTCATAAATAAATATTTTTAACATTTGTGATGAACGTTAAATTTTAAAATTATTTGTGATTTTTAAAATTTATTTATGATGAAATCAAGGGTTGAGATTTGCTTCCCTCATTCTCTAATTTTTTTTGTTTTCCTCTCGATCCACACCCTCTGTATATATATATATATATATCTAATCTTATAGGTAAGTATATATATATATTATACGACATTTAATCTTATTGTTATATTTTATATGTATATGTATATGTATGATGATATGGTAGTACGTATTACGTATTCCACAACGAGTGCGAGCTCTCACCTTTGCTATAAACATACGACAGGAAATATATTATACAGTTTGCATGATAATATATGGTTTATATTTTAGTTATTTGTAGTGCTTTCTTATGATATTATTTTGTACGGTCGGTAAAGAGACAAAAAAAAACAAATATCCAAACTCATACTCAAATATATGGTGGATCATGGAAACTATAATGATGAACAATTATGAAGAAATTTAACTAAAATATTACGGATGAAAATTGAAAAGGGGGCAGTCATTTTGGGACTTCTGGGTTCAAGGGATTCAGGTGTTTTGGGGATTGGTTTCTAGTTTCTATAACTGTTCACATAGACCAAACACAATCTTCTTCTAAAGGGATCTCATCCCATCGTACGTTTACCATAGTTTATTTAGGCGTTTTGTTAGTGGGTTGAACTTTGGAAGAAATGTTGCTTAATTTTACCTTCTGCCTCCAAAGAGAAGTAAGATTTGTAGATTAGTTAGTTTGAGCTAATTAGCTTGTTGGTTCAAATGTACGTAATTAAATGCAACAAACACCTACATCAGTAAAAAAAAATCTTCTGGAGGAACACAAAGAAAATACATCATCCAACAGTATATAATCTGAAGTGCTGCCAACATGAAGACAGAAAGTTAAGTGGTCAGATTCTTGATTTAAAAAGAATTTGTGAACGTTGGAGGTGATTTAGAAATCGAACACAAACTTCAAAAAGAATCTCGAGTATTTGCAAGCAATGACTTCTAGATTAGATAGCAAATGAAAATCAAGAGCCAAATAAAAAAATTGCCAAAACATCAAATTCGTAGATAATCCAGGTCCAAAGGTTCTCAAAAAGATGTATCTTCTAACATAATAGTCAACAACCATTTGATTGATAATCGCTAATACAAAACCAACTAATAGAACTATCATAGAGTAAAGATAATACTGAGCTCAAATCAGAAACTTGCTCCTAAACAATGGCATTAGCAGCACTGGCAATCCTTGGCCACAAATCAGCACACTCCTTCCCAATTGGTCCGGTGATGGCAGATCCTTTCATTTCTCCCTTAGGATTAACGATGACACCAGCGTTATCTGCAAGAAATAACACATAAGTATCAACAAAGAAGAAAGAATCACAAAACATGAAAATAATACAAGAGTTAATCAACCAGATAAAAATATACATACCACTGATAATCACAATTAGAGTATAGCACACACAAAAAGAACCGTCAAAGGACTTACAAAATTGCACTAGCTTGCATATTCTTGGTTGAAAGGCAAATCGAATGTAAGGTTAGATAAATCCAGAACCAAAATTTACAGTTTAGATGCATATACCAGCAGACAGGTAACACAATGCAAGAGAAAGAGCATCATGCTGTTAAAAACTGGTTGACACTTTTGATTTATGCTTCCGGATTAAAATGACCAGCTAACTAGATGGCCATAAAATAAACTTCATAGAAGCAACGCTATAAAAGCTGAAACTACATTCTAAACTCCTACATGAAAAACAAGCCAACAAATACATACACAATACTAGAAATTGAGTTGTTTGAAACAATAACATAAAATTCAAAAAAAGTTCAAATCAGAAAACCAATTAAAACAACTCCGGTACGGACACTCAAAATCATAAACAAAACACAATAAACTCGCATGAAACCCATGACAACACCACAAGATTGATAGCAACAAATTTTGTTCTAAAAGCAAAACTAATAATATATTAGTTACAATCTAATCCTACATCAATAAATCAATAACTAATATATACATGCATTAACATCCACCATTATGATCAATAACTTAAATATGCTCTAAACATTATACTAAACAGATTAATCCGCCATAATTCTTAGAAACATATAAAACTAATTCAACATAATAGCTCCTATACATACACTCAATCTGACTTCTCACATAAATGTTCAAAACATCACGTAGAAACAAGTACATTCTAAACTCCAATACGAATACCAATTCAAAAAATTAAAAGGAAATATTCATAAACATACATCAAGTCTAACATTTAAAACCTTAAATACCTCCTAGATTCTAACATTTAGCAGATCAACCTAAACAATATTAATCATTCGAATCATAAAATTAATCAACAAAACATCTCATACACAAAAATCAACATGAAATATAATTGCTTACAGAAATCACTTGAGAAAACTAACCTTCGAAGTACATGAAAACACCGTCCTTTCGACGCCAAGGTTTACGTTGACGAACAATAACAGCAGGCATAACCTTCTTCCTAAGATCAGGCTTTCCTTTTTTCACAGTAGCCATAACCATATCACCAACACAAGCTGATGGTAGACGATTAAGTCTCCCTTTGATTCCTTTCACTGAAATGATGTACAGATTCTTAGCTCCAGTGTTATCCGCGCAATTCACCGTCGCAGCCACCGGTAAACCGAGTGACATACGGAATTTGTTCCCGGCGGAACCACCGCGACCTGAAAATTTAACAAGAAATTAGGTCAGATTTAGATAATTGATTGATGAAATTGGATTAAACTAGGTTGAATTATGGTTCGGAATTGATGAAAATACCTCTTTTCGACATTGTTGCTCGCCGTTGTTTGTTGATGCGATGGAAATTAGGGTTTCTAGGGTTTTATATAATTGTATTTTGAAAGCTCTGTTTAGCAGTTTAGGTTTCAACAAGTTTGGGCCAGGCCCATTTAAGTTGATTAAAAAGTTATGGTAACTACAATTGTGTTTAATAATGTTTTTACATCATTACATGTGTTGTTTCATTTTTTTTATTTTTTATTTTTTTTAAGTTACTTTAGTATAGAAAAAAGTGTGCATGAATTACAAATTCTAGGTACTCTATTTTAAAAAACATAACGATGAACCAAATCATTTCAAGTTTCAAGTTGAGATAAATAAAAGTATTTATTCAATTTTAATAGTGAATTTTGAAACTATTTCAACTATGAATCAAAGTTAATTTTTGGTTACATTAGTTTTTGCCATTATGGTTTTAACAACTTAATTTAAACATCTTTGAAAATTCGAAATGAAGCGACTATATTTGCTAGCCATTTTTTGAAGTCAACGCGGGCCAAATAAGTTACAGGATCGTACCGATCACAAAACCTGATAGGTCCTTACAAATATCAATCACAGCAAAAACGTATCGTTCATATTTTTTGAGCTCGGGTCCTTTGTCAATTACTTTTCTAATCACTGTGATTCTTGTTATTGTGATGGAATTTTCTTTAGTTCTTCCAATGGATTGTCTGGCGGTACTATTATGGCTTGAGATACTAGACACTTTGTTTAAGAAGAGGAGATTATTAGTCGACTATGTTCTTAACTTATTGGTAAATGGCACGAAAAAGTGGCTATTTGTAATGTTTATAGCCCTCAAGCTAGCTGCCAAAAGGATGCCTTGTGGAATGAGTTATGCTTGACAATGATGCATAGAGATGGGATTTAGATTTTTTTTAGTGGGCTTCAATGTTATTCGATCCGGTGAAAAATGAGGCAGAACTAATCTCAAGATGACTACTGGGTGTGGAAACTTGACCCATCATGTTAATTTTTAGTCAAATCTTTATTCTCTTTGGTGCAAAAATAGTTACTTGTCGAAGGCGATTCAGACCATAATTTTGTTTGGAACTCTTTAATTCCCAACAAGGTTAACATATATGTTTGGAGAATGACTATGGATAGGATGCCTACGCGTGTGAATATGTCCAACCGGGGTGTTTTTGGGGTCTCTTCTTCATGTCCATTCTGCCATTAAGAGTTTGATTCTTTGGACCATTGCTGATTATTTTGTTCCATAATTCGTTTTATATGGCTCAAGATTTTTTTCTTTTGGGGGAGGGGGGTTGGAATTTGTCTCCTCCGCATATTAAATCTCTCTCCGGCATTATCTTCAGTTCAAAAGCTCCTTCTGGTAATACATGGATTGCTAAAAAATTTAGAGGATTATGCTTCATGGTTTTTTGGCAGATATGGAAATGGTGGAATATGATTGTTTTTGCCCCTGTTGATAGGGTTATATCAAGACAAAATTAATATATTTTTCCAAATATCAAATAAAGATATCTTATTTGATTTCAAATCGGTGCTCACGCAAGTATTTCTTTTGGAGGCAATGGGTGTTAAATCCTTGCTCTTTGTGTGAGTTTTAATCGTTTTTGTTTTTTTAAGTGGGGCGGTTTGTACCTTTATGTTTTTTTGGTTGTTGTTGTTGGGTTTGTTGTGTGCCCATCTTGGAGCCCCTCTTGTTTATTTGCTCTATGTAGCCTTTTGAGTTCAAATATAGCTTTACCTTTAAAAATAACCACTTTATTATTAATAATCTTAAAAACGGTGGTCATGTCCAATGTGTATAAACATTGTAGAATTAGAAAATAACAAAATGAATTATTTGTAATTATTATTTTCTATATATTTATAGAAATATTATCTACGAACGACACAATGTCACTTCATCATCACCATATTGTGCTTGTATCGTACTAGTATTTCTTAAGATCGCTAAGAGTGGTGAGCTTTTAAAGCACATAGAGTTTTCCCATTGGTAATAATATATCAAGACTCGATGAATGTGATGAAGTGATTAGTAGGATATCGAAGCGACTTACATCGTGGAAAGAACTGTAACACCCAATTTTTTTTTTATTTTTTTTTTTTACAACATAAATAACACTTTTCATATACACGTAAACGTTACATGGTTTATAACTTTTACAACGTAAGTTCCCTTTCTCAAAAGACTCCCACGATATCCGAGCATGATTTAACGGGAGTAAACAAACACTTACTACCAGTAGTAGCAAGTACACCACTATTCGCGCTGCGGTTCCTTCCCAAGACCCTCCTTTCCCTTACTTGACCCACCTGTATTATCAGCAATAACAGAAATGGGTAAGTACATCGGCTTAGTAAGTAACAGAATCATAACAACAATATAAGATAGAAATCTTATAAACACTGTAATCACACATGCCACTTTATTCATTCAGAACTCACAACAATACCACTGAGCCATTTATGATCACTCAGCATAAGAATGGCTAGCGATAACACTATTAAGCCATTTATGACCACTCAGCATAAAGATGGCTAACATTCACATTAATATGCCATTTATGACCACTCAGCATAAAGAGGGCTGCCATTTATGACCACTCAGCATAAAGAGGGCTCACACTCACACTACTATGCCATTTATGACCACTCAGCATAAAGAGGGCTGCTATTTATGACCACTCAACATAAAGAGGGCTAATAATAACACGGTTATTGCTGAGTTAATACAGTACACTCAAGTACTCCTTCTGAATTAATACAGTACACTCAAGTACTCCTGCAAATCTGGATATTCTCATTCAATCAATTAATATCCTTATATTACTTATTTGGATAATCGTGAGATTCAGTAAGCTTCCGACTTCGCACAACATAACACTGGTCTGTACACAAACAGACATAATTAAACTCTTTTATAAACTTAGCGACATTACCATTGTGTCGCACCGTAAAGTCATGCGACACTACCATTGTGTCGCAAAACAGAATCCTGCGACACCATTATTATGTCGCAATACTCAATATTGCCGCCTTTAGCGACACAGCCATTTGTGTTGCAGAACAATCCTGCGACACAACCTGCGACACTACCCTTGTGTCGCAATGAAGAACAGATCAGACCCCAAATTCGAAATTCTCGAATTCAAACATGTAACACTCGAATTAATTCGTTCTAATCCGTTCAAAACACTTAATAACACTTGTAATACATAATAATTGGAGTCTTACCTCGATTTCACGGCCCAATTGCTCAATTGAAAAAATTCCAAACCCAACTTTAACTTCTTTATCACTATTTTCTTTGTTTCACACTCTAAAACACGCACATAATGAGGGTTTGAAATCCGCGCTTCAATGCAAGAGTGTATAGCTAAATAACGGGACAAGAGTTTTACTACGCGTGTTGCAGCGAAATCGTTAAATCTACATCGTTGGTTGAATTAGATATTATAATCAATATCTTGCAACAAATTTTTAAATTAGGTCAGACATTCTTATAATGTAAGTGTTTACGCCTACATAATACTTCATAAACATAAGAATATAAAACAACCAAATAATCAGAAAATGATATATTATCATAATACTGCTATAAAAGCATGTAGTTTTAACTTTGTATAAATTTTGAGTTAACTCGTATTTGAATATTGTTTCATCAAATTTGACACAAAATGAAAGGATAAACAATGTTACATTTAAGTTGTCTTCAATCTTTTTTGTCAATGCTCCGATTTCAAGTTACCTTTTTTATGGATGCGATTTAACTTACAAATTATTTAATGATACCAAATAATATTTGAGTTCATACGTTGAGATAATTTTGGTAGCTTTGTTAAGTAGATTTTAATTTTGCCATTTATTATTTATATATGTGACAATTCATTCATTCATTCATTATTTTCAAAAACCTACATGATAAGAATAATAAGTAAAATGTAATGATAATGTAAATGAAACTAATTACTTATTACTTATATATCATTTATCTAATTTGATTTGTACATATATATGAGATAAGTTATAGAATTACGAAAGAAAAAAAATTCACCACCAAATTTCCCCGTACACCACTAAACATGATTTATAACATTGTAGTATACAACAATCCACAACATGTTTTATGGTGTACGAATTATCACCCACTGGTTATGTGATGTTGATATTATTTCACTTTCGGCCTCCCGCTCTAAACATTAAGGGGGTGTTTGGTTGATTGAATGAATGAGTATGAGTACTGCTTTGATATATATGTGAAATGTGAAATGTGAAATGAGAATGAGAATGGGTTTTCAAACTCACCTCTTGTGATGGGTTTGTTAAAACCCTTGATTTGAGGGTTTGATTCTCGTTTTTGAAACCTATATGCGTCAAACAAACACCATCTGTCATTCTTATTCCCTCAAACCTTTAAAACAAATACCCTTTACAAAACGTTCACGTTTTTAAGAGTATCTCAAAAAATAGTTTTTCACTATTGAATTCTAAAAAAAAGGTTTTGAAAAAATCTTTTAAATTTTGATGTAAAATTTTTATAGAAATTTGAGAATACGAAGTTATGAATATACTGGACCTTATATTTTCTTATTTATAATTATGAAAAAGTTTTTGAAAAGCTTGTCATTCTTGGAATCTACAAAAATCTACAAAAATGCTATTGAAAAAATGTTAGGGTGTGTTTAGTTGTGGAAATTTTTTCACAATTTTCTATCTTTAATTTTATGAAAAATGAGAAGATTTTTCATTCTCTAGAAAAGTTAAAAATATGTTCAAATGTTATTGCGTTTTCTAGTTTGAAAAACTAGTTAAGTTTAAAAGGTTTTGAAAAATTTTAGAAAAGTGAAGAAGTGTTATAAAAGAAAAAAGTGGAAAATTGAAAATCTTTGTTTCCAACTCCTAGTTATAACATTGAAAAGTGATTTTTTCGTTTTCTTGAAAAACTTTTATATAAAATATTCATTTTAAACGTGTTTTTCAATTTTTTTACTTTGTTTAAATTTTTTTTTGAAAAAATCTTTTATTTTTCTTCGACTAAACGTGTAGACGTGTGGATTCTCTAATAGTAAGAGGGACAATTATGTAATTCACCATAATCCATGGTTCAATACCATCAACAGAATAGGAGAAACGGTATATATAGTTAGGGCAAAACAATCACACACACGCACTCGACCGCCGCTGGACGTCACTTTCATCTCTCTCCGGTCACCGACCTCCGTACATCCACCGTCCATCACCGTTATCGTCGCCGTTTAACGCCGCACAATCTCTACCGACGTTTCACTTTCTCTCCGTTACTACTCTCCGAACTCTGCTCTTATCACTACACCGAGTAACTTTCGAACAATTTGCTTACATCTCGAAGTTTAGGGGTTTTAATCACGTTATTACTTTATATTTGCATCTGTTACTGTCTATCTTATAATTGAATTGTATATGAATGTACAGTAGGTGATTATATTGAGTTGTTGATACATGGTACAGAAGTAACCCTAGCTGTTTGGTTATGCCATTGCAAATTTACAGTTTGTATGAAGACTGTGAAAACTTAAGTTCAATTAAATAGCTTGATAGGGATTTATATTGCTGGATGATAATTTAAGGAATATTTGTGATAGTAATTAACCGATTAAAAGATATATAACCTCAATTTGCTTAGTTTATTTTGTCGTTTTTGCTCAAAAGAGCCTTTTTAGTGAGACTGATAAAAAGATTAGAGAATAGATATTTTATGGCTGATGGATAGATCACTGACAGTGATAAATATGCAGTTAATATTCAAATAGACACATATACGTACTTTCTAACATAATCTGTTTTATATTTTCTGTAACTTAGCTTTCTACTCTACAATTAACGCACCGAGCCTACGCATGCAACTTTTTTATTTGCTACTTAACTATGTAATGATGTTAAACAAGTTGCCGATTTTTTTATCTGTAGGTTGTTTATAATTCTTAACGTAGGCTTGGAATTTTACAGTGGCCGTTTTGACGTTATGATTCGAAAAACGTTATTAGGCTGTTGTCACTTTCATCGAATTCCCTGGTTGTTTATTCATAGTTATCTTGTGTACAGGTTGATAAATCAGTTTTTCTTACTATGGAACATAGTGAAACAGTCGTTGCTCAAACATCAGATGTTCCGTACTCCGCCTCTGACTATGGTAATGTGGCAACTTCTACTGGTACCAATGCCATGGAAGTAGACCATGGGCACAGCTCAGGTGTTGCTGGAGAATCAGAGGTTAAGGATGTAAATTCGACTACTCAAGATCTTAGTGGGAATCCTGCAAGTGCATCTGTATTGTCATCTCAGTACCAATCTTCTGTGAATGGGAATGAAGTCAGTGATGGGAAACCAGCTGCTATTGTAAGTGAGAATGGTGTTAGTTCTTATGATGCCCATAACTCTGCATCTGCAAACCAGCCCGAGGATGGTTCTGGTATATTTCGTCACTTCTCAGTTTTCACAGAAATTAATTTTCATACCGATTTTGAGAAAATTGATTGTGCTTCATCTTGTTACTCCTCTTTTTATGGCAGTCGTTGCTGTATCTCCTGAAGAAGAGCGATTATGGAGCATAGTAAATGCCAATTCGTTGGATTTTAATTCCTGGACTGCCCTAATAGATGAGACTGAGAAAACAGCAGAGGTACGCAAAAATATGTCGATGTATATTTGATGAGGGTGAATCACTATAGTTATTTCATTCACTTGCTTGCTCTGGATGCTAGCACTGTACTTCTTTTACACACTGGCAGATAAATCTTTTATCCCAAACTAGTTGTAGTGGACCCTATGAACTAACAGTTCTTTATGGGTGTGAAATTTATTAGAAGACAGTTAGAGATGAAGCATTAGGTTTTTGGGTTTTGGTTTTAAATGGTTTCTTCTGCTTCTCCAAATCCAAATCCACGGTCAATTTTGTTTATATATTTTACATATTCAAATCCTCTGTACTACTTTCTTCAATTTTAATCTTGGCTGACCTAGTGACCTTTACATTTCCTGACAATCTCCTCTTGGTAGAACTTTGCACCGGAGATAATAGTGTTTTGTTCACCTGCTTTGCATTTCTGTGCCACCCAACATTCCTAAAGTGCAAAAAAGTGCTGTTTGGAAATACAGTCAATTATCTTCTTATTTTGTTGGTTCTCCAAGCCAAGCACAATTCAAGCTTATAGGAATGAAAAATAGTAGAAAACGAAGCTGTAATTAGTTGCAAGTTTTCAAATGACTGAACTTGCTGACGAAATGCTGATTGGAGGATAAGATAGCATTGATCAATGTGGTTGACCTTTATGCCGTTAAATATTAACTATATAATGTTATTTAACAGGCGAATGTCTTGAAGATCCGAAAAGTTTATGATACCTTTTTAGCCGAATTTCCCTTGTGTTACGGTTATTGGAAGAAATATGCTGATCATGAAGCACGCCTGGGATATATGGACAAAGTTGTTGAGGTTTATGAACGGGCTGTACACGGAGTAACATATTCAGTAGATATGTGGTTGCACTACTGTGTTTTTGCTATAAGCACCTACGGAGATCCTGACACAATACGGAGGTAATATACCTACTTACTGATCAATTATCATTGTGGTTCTCTGAGGAGATCAATGGTGCATCTTTTTGTCATCCTGTCATGTCTCTCTGAGTGCTGTTATGACTTATGCCGTTATAGTAATATGATATGACAATTTGTCTTCAATACAAACTTCTTACTGTGTATGGCAGACAATGGTGTTGGGAGAACACTTAGAAAACTGAGGCTCTGTTTGGCAGATATTTTTCTGTGTTAACATTAAACAAAAAGTGAAAAATGCTCAGCAAATGGTGTTCGGAAATTATTAATGCTCTCAAATAACCAGAAGTAGTTTACTGAATTTCGCTAGTGTTAGTTATACTTTGAACTGCATTTGCTGTTTTCTAGGTTACAAAAAACACGTGTCTACTTCTTGGCTGTAAAGAGTTTGAGCTTTCAAATACATTAAATACAATTTCTAGTTTCCTATGTTTGGTTATAAATCCTCACTGTTAAATGGAGAAAGAAACATATTTTCATTTTATTTATTTATTGTTTGTTAATCGGAAATTACAACTCTATCACATTAAAGAGAATGCCAACTTAAATCAGACATTGCAAGTGTTACCAACTTAGGTATGAGTTCATTTAATGCGCTAAAAGTCCTGGATTTGAGGCGATTGTTATACTTAGTGGTCTGATATTTAAGGGGGTTGGATTAACTTGTAATGCCTCAAAACCATACTTTCATCCGCTTCTACTTCTTGGGTTGTGTTATAATCTATGTAGTTCTCTATGAGGTTTCTTTGTTCCAAGATAACCCATTGAGGTATGCTATTTTTCAAATAGCTGCGCGGAAGATCTAGTGGAGTTAAGAAGTAAGATGGCCTGTCACTGTTCATACGATCTTTATTGCAAGAAGGTAAATTATAGTGTTTAGTTTGTGAATTAGTGACAGGTCATGTGCTGTGTATTGTATCACTGCTTTTACTTTGCTGTAGCATCTATTATGCAATTAGAAACATCTTAGCTGTTATTCTGTTTTTTGATATATGAATTATAGCTCAGTGATCGTGCTGTTTCAGGCTATTTGAACGGGGATTAGCTTATGTTGGAACTGATTACCTGTCTTTCCCATTATGGGATAAGTATATCGAATACGAATATCAGCAGCAGCATTGGTCCAATCTTGCCATGATTTACACACGAATATTGGAACATCCTAATCAGCAGTTGGACCGCTATTTTAACAGGTGAGTTACCTTTTCAGCAGAATCTTTTCTATGCTTCGTTACACTAGATCTACTATAGTGCTTAGGATGTCTCATTATCGGATGCTTTATTAACTTTTGTTGTTTCTAAAAATTAGCATGCTTTATTGATTCAATCCTGCAGTCCCCACAGTACATATACTAGTTAATCAGTGTTTTTTTATAATACATTTTAAATTTTAGTATTACTTCTTTCTACATGCATGGTCATGCTATCCTTTCTGCAATTTTGCAGCTTTAGGGAATTAGTAGCTAGTCGTCCTATATCAGAATTGAGAACTCCTGAGGAAGTTGCAGCTGCTGCAAGTGCTAAGGAGGAAGTTCATAACGAAGCAAGTGAAGGGGAAACTAATCCAAACGCACTGGAGGAATCCTCTAAACCTGCAAGTGCAGTTATAACAGAAGCCGAGGAGTTGGAGAGTTATATCGCCATTAGAGAAGAGCTGTATAAGAAAGCTAAAGAGTTTGATACTAAGATCATTGATTTTGAAACTGCTATCAGGAGGCCTTACTTTCATGTTCGACCACTTAATGGTGCAGAGCTTGAAAATTGGCATAGCTATCTTGATTTTATTGAAGGAGGTGATGACTTCAATAAGGTAATTGAGTGTTCAACTTACATTTTTGGATTTTTCTCTTTGGTTTGTGCGTTTAGTTGTCCCTGTTATACATTGACTTACAGTTAAGTAATATTTGCCGCTCATATGATTTATCGGCTAAACTCGTTGGATGAAGCATCTTTTTAAACGGGATATTGAACTTCGACTAAAGCATGGGTCTCCTATTTGGTTGCTATAAGGCTAAGTACTTCAAACCTTTTTTGTGAGTCGAGATTCTGGGTTCATTTTGAGTTGTGGTAAACTATCTGTTAAAAGTTGCAATGTTATGTATGCAGGTTTGTTCTTACTTAATCATCTGTCTGTGAGGCAAGGGGGATCCCTCTTTTCATTTTTGAGGGGCCTCCCTGTTCCGCCATCGGAGTATCTCTTTTGTGTTTCTTCTAAGCCCCCTCTATTTGCAGATACTTTGATTTATTTACAAGAATAGTCATGATTTTTAGATACATGATGTTTTTCTTGTGAATCAGGTTGTCAAGTTATATGAAAGATGTCTAATTGCGTGTGCCAACTACCCTGAGTACTGGATACGCTACATTTTGTGTATGGAAGCTAGTGGGAGTATGGATCTTGCTGAAAATGCACTTGCTCGTGCCACCCAGGTCTTTGTAAAGGTACATATATTTCTTCTCATTAAGCTTTTTATTAACTTTTAGTACCTTGGTCAATTTCTACGTTTTTATGCCAAATCATTGGTGATCATCCTTGCTTCAAAGGTATCATGCCATTTATTATTTCTATCGGAAAGTGGAATTGGTTAATTACTACCTTCTACCTTTAGCCGTCATTGGCTATATATATTTTATCCTCTGTGGTTGTAGAGTTCTACTTCTATGCTGATAGACAAGTATATTATTTCTTAGAACGGCTCTATCTTTTCTTCTGTAATAGCATTAGAAGTGACAAAATGGGTTGGGTAACAATTCAAAACTTTATCGGGTCAAAATATTTGACTTTTGTGTGGTTAGGATGACTTGAGACACGGTTTAAATAAATGATCATGGGTCATATGTGATGATAAACGTTCACTATATATGTCAAGAATGATTCTTGTATAAATTTATTAAATCAAACGATTCAAATGGATTTAGGTGGCTACACTTTTGGTGACTTTCGTCCCGTCCCCTTTTAAGCTATTTCTTGTTTTTTTGTTTTTCTTTTTTTTTTGGTTTTACTCGCCAGAGATGAACACAACCTGAACCATTTGTAAGTAAACGGGTCGAAGTCACCACCTTTAACTAGCACATATGATCTTTTATAGTCCGTTTCTATGCATTTATTTAGGCCTTGTTTCTGTTGTTCTTCATCCAACACCGGTTGGTACAGCTCACTGTTTACCAAATACCTGATTGGTTAATAATGTATACAGAGGCAACCAGAGATTCACCTATTTGCTGCCCGATATAAAGAGCATGGTGGAGATATTGCAGGTGCTCGTGCATCTTATCAGCTTGTGCATACTGAAATTTCTCCTGGCCTTCTTGAAGCAATTATCAAGCATGCTAACATGGAACATAGGCTGGTAAGCCAATTTTTACTTAGTCAAGCATTCTACTGTGTAATTGGCGTGGCATAATGGGTGGTTCAGGCTGCTTGCGTCCTGGTCGACATTGGGTTTGGGTGAATTCCGGTCAGGCTGGGTTGGTTGACCTGCAAATGTTTTTTGTGTTAGTTGTATGAATATTTTGTGTATTGATTACACTCATAAACTACAGTATTTAATTGACGTCTACTTTTTGTGAATAAATCCTTCAAGAAGATTTGAACCATCTGGATGAGTTTTTTTCTTTTTTTGGTGACTTTCATCTAGTTTGACTGCTTGACCTTTTCAATATTTAGGGAAGTAATTTAATGTGACCCACTTGCCTGTACCGATATTGTGTTTTTTTAACAATGGGCCGAATGACCGCTTTCTAGTGTGTAAAGTTAGTCTCATTTTGCATGTCTTAACTGCTTTATTTATTTGTTATTTTTTTTTCCTAATTAGGGAAATCTGGAAGAGGCTTGTTCTTTGTATGAGCAGACGATTGCAATTGAGGAAGGAAAAGAACAATCTCAGACCTTGCCACTTTTGTTTGTACAGTATTCTCGATTTTTGTTCATGGTATGTCTTCATGACATCCCGAGCCTTCTCTTATTCTCAACTTCTGTGCACTTTTATCTGAAGATGGAATTTGAAGGTTGGTTGCTATATAAGAAGTGGTTAGGAAATGACTTTAGTTTCAGATGCGCTTGCCCAGTGAGAAAGGCGTACCCTAACACCACAAATGTTCTTTCGACGAAGTTACTTGTTTAGTGTTTCAATAAGATTTAAAATATTTATGAACGTGAACAATTTGTGCATCTTCTTAGGTCATTGATATTTCCAGAATGTCTATCCTATATTCCTATGAGTGGCAGTCCCAGTTCACATATTGCGGCTTGACATAGGGCCAGTAAAAATTGAAAAATTTATACAACTGCTGCCTTTACTGGAGGCCAGATGTTTTGCGTCAAAATGGTCGGATTGTGTAACATGTCAAATTGGGCTTTGGTCGAAACAAGTAACCTTATTAGGTCCCCTATGTATTTTTTGCAAGTAGTTATGTATCATTGTGGATTTGTTCTACCATCATTCTCTAATTATAACTCTGTTGTCAGGTTTTGGGAAGGGTTGAAAAAGCAAGGGAGGTTCTAGATCAAGCTCTTGAGAGTAATCAACTCTCCAAACCACTTTTAGAGGTTTATATCTCTGCCCATTTTCATATAAATTTGTTTTGATAGGGTTCTCCATTTATTATAACCACTTGCATCTCTATGTGTTATGTGATGCAGGCTTTGATTCATATGGAATCAATTCAATCACTTCCAAAACAAATTGACCGTCTGGACACACTGGTTGAGAAGTTCATAGCTCCTGGTCTTGATAATTCGAATCCTGCAAGTTACATTGAGAGAGAGGAGTTATCTAGCATTTTCTTGGAGGTATAAAGATGTTGTGGTTTCTGTGTATGATCAGGTGTCACATTTGACCTAGTTTACATGTGAATGGGCCGACTTGGGTTGTTTTATATTTCAAACTCAGATAACCTATTAGCTAGAAGGGGAGTGTCGAAAAAGGTGGATGTCGCTCGAAGTCTATTTTTAATGAATAAAACCTCAGAAATCGGAAAAGTTTAAGAGTTGGATTGTGATTGTTGTAACTTACAAGTGGTTTTTGTATTCATAGTTAACACATTGATTGTAAAATGGACGAAACACGTGTTCGGAAGTTGAACCAACCTGACCGGGACTGATGCATACTAAAAATGACATCTATTAACCCAAACCTGTCTTCACATGGTATCCGACCTTTAATAATCATATTACTTAAGAATGTGTTATGCGGACCTTTGACACTTTATTCTGCAGTTTTTAGATCTCTTTGGGGACACACAAACCATCAAGAAGGCAGACAATAGACATGCCAAGCTCTTCTTACATCATAAGATTGGCTCGGAGTCCAAGAAGCGTCAAATGGATGGTTATTTAGTTTCAGACAGAACGAAGCTTGCTAAAACTGGTGCTGTTTCACCCGCTCCGTCTGCGTACCAGGGCACACAGAACCAGTGGCCTGCAGGTTATGGTGTCCAGCCTCAGACTTGGCCACAAGCTACACAGGCTCAAGGACAACAATGGCCTGCAGCATATACACAACAGGTATTGCTATTTCTTGAAACACAAGCCTCTGTGTAAGTTTATTTTTATGCTGGTGCTTGTTTCTTTACTCTGTTGAACGTTATGTTCTTCCTGCTGGCAGTGATACATATAAACACTTGTGTCTTCGTAATTTCAGATTTGTCATTCCTAATTGCATTGCTGTTAACTGTTGCTGGAATGATGTTTATTCGTCCACAATATTTACTTGTTTGAGATCTTTACTCACATCTGTCTAAAAGATTCAAAATTTCTAAAAGGCAGTGCTATGATGATATCTAATTAGAAACTTATGTGATTATGTACTCTATCTAAATTAGGAATATTTACTTTTGGGTTTACTGTAAAATAAATGTTTAATTATGAGTATAATATATAAATGTTCATTTTCAAGCTATTTTGTATTGATTGGTCATTTTACTGAGTTCCAATTTGGAGTCAATGAGGAGCGGAACTTTATGCTATTACTTTCTGTTGTATTTTTAGGCTGCTTATGGCACATACAACGCTTATGGAAGTGGCTATGCCCAACCACAAGCCCCAACATCTGTTCCACAAGCTGCCACTGCTGCGTATGCTGCCTATCCTGCTTCATACCCAGTCCAGGTATTCTTAGATATGCATACAAGCACTTCCATTATAAATCAGTCATAGTAATCAGAAGTATCATTGCATATGGTTTATGTGCATATAAAACAAAGTATAAGAAGTATGTCCTGAAACGAATGTTGCATTATACTCGATCGTTGTATTTGTTTTTGTTATTGCACGTTTATCCTTTTGAAATTACAACTCACTTTTGTATCCTTATGTATTTGGGTATGTCTCTTGTGTCCTGCTAGTGCAAATAAAAAATGATTATGATAGCTATTAATTTCAGGTGTCAAAGTGGGCAGGTTGGGTAATGGGTCAAAATGTATACATTACAAGTCTTTGCTTTTTCTAAACAGTTGTGTCATATAAGCTTCCAAAATTTATATTTTATTTCAATAATAATATACTTTTTTTGGTTAAATTGATTTAGAAGGTTTTATACTCTAATAATATTACTTCCGATAACTTTTGAAATCTTCCCTTTCTAGCTACGCCGGTTATAGATGAACCGTACCCTGAACAACCCATTGATAGATAAGTGGGTCGCAATTGCCACCTCTAGAAAGTTGGGTCTATTGAAACTATATCCGATCTTCATAGATTACTCGTATCCGTTTCGTTCTCATGGTTGAGTTCAATCTTTCGAAAGTGTTGGGTTTTTATGTCCGACCACCAATCTTTAAGTACTTCTGAATTAATGTAGTTTCCACAATCATATGCGACACAGATTTTCCACCTTTATCAGAAGACGTGTTTTATTCAGGCATTTTAGTTTCTCACTGTTACCTTTTTTATAATCTCAGCAGGCTGTCCCACCACAAGTTTACACACAGCCAGGTGCAGCAGCAGCAGTGGTGCCGCCACCAGTTCAGCAACCTACTGCAGCTGTTGCTCCTCAGCCTTATTATGGCGCCACCTATTATTGAGCCATCATCCGTAATTTACCAATGAATGGCACTTCGGTTACTTCTTTTCGTTTGTGTCTGTAAATTACCGATCCACCTATTTCATTATGATGGTTCCAGTAGCAGACATAGAAAAGAAAAGAGTAATCTGCCAATAGGCGTGCCTCTTCGTATGAATATTACAACCAGTTTTAAGTACGTCCATTTTATTTGCTGTTACTTGTTTTAGGGTTGATTAGGGGTGGTAGATTACTTAGCAGATGATCATATTGACTATACAGGTATCATGTTTTTATTTTTGAATATGTAACGTCGATTTCTTGCTGTTTGTACCTGAATTTGCTTGCTTTTGAGTTGCATCTTTAATATCTGCCATTGTTGGTCTATTTGGGTTCTATTGATTAATTAAAAATGTTCTTAGAAAATAAATTATGCTTATTATAATTCTTCAAAATTGATGCAATATTATTCAAAAAGTTGTTTATATCTTCTAATTTTTGACAAACATATTTTCATAACTACTTTTCTGAAACCTGCCACAGAATGGCATCAGACTCGTTTTTGTCAACTCATCCTCATTACTACTCTGCTGCGTCACAAACACCTTAAAACACCTATCTCCGCCTCTAAAATTGACTACATTATGTGATTAAACAAATGAGTAGATAGTTGTCAGAAAATGGGTTATTAATAATCCGCTGCAAGGTTTCAATTCAAACTCTTAGTGATTGATTTCTAAAGTTATAAAGGACGTGCTCACACGGCAATCTTGATCAATGGCACCACCTTACCATTAATGATTCTCGCTTGCTCATTGTGAGATTGACAATGGAACTGCAGGATATCGATCTGATCCGATTTTGATTTAGATAAAATCTTTATAAATAAAGTTGTAAATGAGATAATATATGTTTCATGAATGAAGGTATTGGGATTTAGTTATTGTTATGATGATGATGATAATGTATTAGTTTATATAGAAACCATTTAGTTATTGTATGATGATGTATTAGTTTATTTAGAAACCACAAGATAACAATCATAGTTTAAAATATATTTGTCAATGAAAATTATCAAAGTTGAATCCAAGCAAATCAAAGCCGTTTGAAACAAAACTATATCATGATAAGAGATTTGCCAATGAAAATGATGGAACCTTTATTCTAAGCACAATGGCATATATTGCATTTGAATAAATAAGTGCACATCATACTAGACAAGAAAACTAACCTGTTTGATAGTTCTTTGAATACGTGTCCAATAAGATTGAATGAGGACAAGAGAATTAAATCTCTTTAACAGCTCTTTGTATACATGTTCAATAAGATTCAATGAAAGCAATATATAGTTCAATCCAATTATCACCTTATTATCAGGTTATATATTCCTTTGGGTTTATTATTTGTTATGTATCAAATTTTACACTTTTTACTATTCTATGTAACTACCTTTCAAAAGTGTTATTGTATGTATCGAACTTTACAATTTCGTATATTGTATGTAACATGTGACTGGATAACCAGAAACCACCGGTTTCGATACATACAATAGACATTTTTACAAACTTTGATACATACAATAGACATTTTTTACAAAGTTCGATACATATAATTGACACTTTTATAAATTTCAATACATACAATTGACATTTTTTTCAAGAGGAAAAACCGGGAACATACTCATCCGGTCACCCCGTTACATACAATATAAGAAATTGTAAAGTTCGATACATACGATAACACTTTTGAAAGGTAGTTATATACAATATTAAAAAATGTAAAGTTCGATACATAACCAAATAATAAACCCTATTCCTTTTTACCTAGCATAGTTTCATTTCGATCTACTGATCATGATTTTTTTGCTATATTTAAATTACTGTACATTAGATTGCACCACATATTGATGTTTAAGCAAGTCATTACACATTATCTTAGTATGTTTTTGATGAAATTCTCCTACTACTTTTATAAGAGATTAGGCCTTAACCGAATCACTTCAGTTGGATAAAAATCCATATTAACGTAGTTTGAATAAGAACTGTACATGTTTACAAGGAGATATAATAGTTGTGGGCTAAATTTAACCATTTGATTACAATTCAATTCGTATTGTTAACATATTTAAACATGTCTAAAACGTGTAATATCATTGCTGGTCTCGAGGACCAAATTAGAGTATTTGAAAGTGTCGTGAGTTCAATCACTATGAAGCGAGAAGAACTGTTTAGTATAAAAAAATTCGGATCATATTGAAATGACCATTACTTGAGGCTGTTTACTTTCTAAAGAATTTCTTTTAGAAAAAGCGTCTACCATTTGTCTAAATCACCATTAACCGAATCTTTGAATTTGATTTATCTCTCATCACGAACTTATAACAATCATATCAAGAATGACTAGAATAATAGATAAGAAATCAAACTTTTACAATATGTGGGTAGACAAAAAAATAACTATATTTCTTGAACGATAATATTCGCACTATAATTTTTGATTGATACACCAAAATACTTAATTAATTATATATAGTATAATTGTTTATTGTACAATTTTAAAATTGATGTAAACATCGTTGCTCATTTTCTTTAAGTTTGATTTGTATGCTACACCAAAATCTGTCCTTCAGAAAAAATAATTCTACATCTATCAAAAAGTTATAATTTTTTTTCGCAAAGTTTTTATACGTTTGGTTTGATACTAGAAATAGGAACGTGTATAAATTTTTTAAAAAATGGTACGAAAGTATTTGTGTAGTTATTTAATATAAATAATATTCATATATATCTGAATTAAGAAATTATTATTATTTTAATTAAAATTAAAATGTTAAAAAGAGAATGTGGAAATAAAATTAAAAAAACTAGTAGACGGAAGAAAGAGAAAGAGAAAGATGCAAACAGCGTTCTTTATTCCGATACCCAAACCCCAAAATACAAACGCCCACCAAACATGCAGATTTCTACTCCAAAAAGCCCATCACCAAATCACCACCACCGTAAAACCAATCCTAACCATCCATCCCAAGTAACTCACTTCCCAATCCAACGGCCACAATTCAATCCTAAAGACACTACTTTTTCAACACAGATCTCATCTTCCTTTCTCTTCCCTTCCCTTCCCTCTCTTAAACCTCCACAATCCTCCGTACACTCTTAAATTCCCGAATCCAACTTACACTCTCCCCAAACCCTAATTTCATCAGTTTATCAATAACACGAACAAAACACACATCTATATGCTCACACTCAAAACCTAACTTACGTCTAAGGGTTTTAGGGTTTAATAACAGCATCACCTCTTTAATCCGATTAATTAATTATAAATTATGGCGAATTCGTACTCATCTTCCGTTACTGCATCTCAGGTACTATTAATTATTTCGTTAATAAGTTAAATATATATGTAAATAAAATTTGAAAGTATTGATAGTAGATGAAAATTTGTTGATTTGTTTGTTTATGATTTTGTGTAGGTTGGTTCGTACTTTGTTCAGCAATATTATCAGGTGCTTCAACAACAACCTGAATTTGTTCATCAGTTTTATGCTGATTCAAGTACTATGGTTAGAGTTGATGGTGAATCTACTGAAACTGCATCGGCTATATATGTGAGTCTATTTTTAGCTCATTATCCCTTAAATTGTAGTTTCAATGATATATGCTAATTCAAAATTAGTGTAAAATTGAATCTAGTTGGTAATAACTTTCTTGGGGGGTGTTTGGATGTGTGTTTAAGGTGTTTAGAGTGTTAATGGTTGATAAAGTTTTGATTTTTTTTGGTAAATTTGTTGAAACAGATACGGTTCTGATAGATTATTATCATGTAAAGTTGCTTTGGTATGCTAGGGTTTGATAATCTGTCTGTGAGTATTTAAGTGGCAGTGAACATGTTATATGTTAAGTGCTAGTTGCAATGTGCAAACTACTCTTCCTGACTTGCTTAGAGTATTACAATGATATTCTAGATTTCAGATTTATTTTGTTAGATATTTGTACATGCATCATTTGTGATATACTAGTATGATTATTTGATGGAAGTTAGGAGATTTTTTTATTTTTTATTTATTATTTATTTCTATGTATTGCGATAGCTCAAGTTTGGATGTGTCACAAAATGATTATTGTTAGATAATTAGTTTCACATTCTTTGACAATGCTTAATTCGATTTTATGAATATTAGGACCAAAAAAATCTAATTTTTGCGAAATTGGCGAAGGCTTGCAATAAAATAACTTCGCTGATAAATATAATTAGTCATCTATCATTATAATCAAATGATTTGTTATTCTGATTCTTGGTAGGGTAATTATCACTTCAAAAACACACATTGGAACATCCCTAACCTTAATTAATGATTTTAAACTTTTTTCTATGCCTCTTTTTTATTTCTCTTTTGCTTCATGATGCTTCTTTGAAGTTAAATTTTAATCTGTTACATTGAATAATACGCTTAACACATTATACTCATGTTTCTATATTTTACTATTGCACTTAGGTTTAACAAAAAGGTTTCACTTCTAAATTTGGGTTTTTATTTTTTTTCATGCTGGTTGTTTGTGAGCATTAAGATACTTATATTTGGAATATTGTATATGTTTTCTTCTTGTAGCAAATACACACGCTTATTCAATCACTACAATTTAGTGGGATCGAGATCATGACGATAAATTCTCTTGAATCATGGAGCCAAGGCATTGTTGTGGTGGTTTCTGGTGTTGTCAGATCCAAGCTCTTCAGTGGCCGGAGAAAGTTTCTTCAGACGTTTTTCCTTGCTCCGCAGGAGAAGGGCTACTTTGTCATGAATGACATCTTTCACTTTGTAAGTGAGGAGGTTACCCATCATCATACACCATCTATGGCCCCCGAGACCAAAGTTGACTCTCAACCAATTAGTTCTGCTCCTTCTGAGTTACTAGGTATGACTTATTTGTTATTTCCTATTTAACATTGCATGGATTCATATTATGTTAAATGACATGGGGATTATTTTAAGTCTTAGGTTTCTTTGTAGAAGTTAACAACCTTTTGAAGTTATATTCATGAATTAAGTAGTAGTATCTTTCTACCGTGCAATGTGGCGGGGTAGCTGCGAGTCTGCGAATGTTAGAGTTTTAGGTAATAACGTTGTGAGCAACGACAACATAAAGTCATAAAACGTAAATCTAAATCTTAAGAAAACGGATAATAACCACAAATAATAAACGTAGAAATAATAAATGTAGAAACCCTACGCTTAAACAAAATCAAACAAGCCTTGCTTACAGGGAAGCATGAGGAGTAGCAAAAGTGGAGACCGAGAACATATTTTATGAGGATTAAGGAAAAAAGCTAGAAATGCTTTCCATATCAGTAAATGGCTAGACATAATCTTATATTCATTGATACCGACTTTCAGCTTTAAATATCTCTTGTCCAATTATTATTCTCAAGCAAATAATAACGATCCCTGTGTTAGATATGGAAGTAATGTAGTTATATTATCTCAATAACAATCTATTTTCTTATAAAAAAAGTTACTTAGAAAGTTTGATGCACAAAAAATACATATTAGGAGACTTTCAACCGGTTTGACCTGTTAGATAGGTTTCCTTTTAGTTGTGATTTTTGCCTATTTGATCCATTAGAGATGGAATATAAACCATATCAACTCATTTATCAATAAATGAGTCAAATTTGACACCTCTAGTATTCTGTGGTGCTCTCGGACTTCTGAAGTAGAAGTTATGCATTAGAGGGGCAAAATGTGTGGTTGATCAGGTTGGGTAGGAGGTCAAAAGTCACAGTTCTTTCTTCAGTGTTGGAAGGGGTCAGGTTAACCTGCTAACACTTCCTTATCCCTTTCGAATTTATGTAATTAAACAATGAAATTAAATCATGGAAAATATACTTGCTATTACCGCAATGTAGAAGTTCTGAGCACTTGAATACACTTTTTATAGGTGACTGTGACCCGTTCATTATAGGGTAGTTTGTCAAATTTATCGATTCACAATGTTGGGTATGAAATGTAAACCCAATCCAACCCATTTTTTGATGTATGGGATGAAATTGCCACCTCTGTTAATGGGTATACATCAACCTAGTTATCTTCTATATGCATGGTATGCATTGATTGCTTCTTGCTTAATACATGCGTTTAAAACTGGATGAAAAATCAACAAATGCTTTCTCATGTAGTTGGATTTTAGGAAAATAATTTTTCATAGTAATTTATTGTTTTAGTAAATTGTGGGTTCATCTTAGAAATGTTAGTTGCAGTTGGTGAAGACGCATTGGAGGTTGAAGGAAGGGAAAATGTTAATTCGTTACACTTAGAAGGAAATGATGAAGTTGATTACTACAATACTTCCCAAGAAACTCAACATCTGCAGCAGCAGCAGGAAGATTACGAGAGTGAAGAGTATGAGGAAGAACCACCATTAGAAGAACATCACAAAACAAATGACTATGTACAAGAACCTATTTATCAAAACACAGTGGATGAATATGTTCAAGAGCCCGTGTATCAGAACACGAGAGAATATGTTCAAGAACCAGTTCCTGCTGTGGAAGAGCCTATTGCAGAGCCTGTGAAGTTCACATATGCTTCTATCGTACGTATTATCTTAAAGTTTACTATTTTATAATCGAGTCCATAGGTGGTGAAATGTGGCCAAAGTAGTTATTGTTTTGGTACGGGTCGAAACATGCTGGATTGGGTTGGGTTGACAGAACACACTATTTGCTTTAAAATATTCAACTATTCACAAGTAAATAGTGTGTCATGATTATAATTTTGTTTTATTTTATTTTTTGCTTTTATCATTATTTCAACAACAATCCTATTTTTGTTCAACATGTTACTACTAAGGGGTGTTTGGGTGGGCTTATTATAATAGCCTGTTTGCTTATTTTAACACTAAAAACTTAAATTTAGTGTTTGGATAAGCAAATTTTGCCTAGCTTATTTAGTGGAGAATTTGACGAGCTCAAAATAAGCTCCAAATGTCTAGCTTATTTGCTTATAAGCAATAAACTCCCAAAATAAGCCCATCCAAACGCCCCCTAAGCTATTTGTTGATTTTATCGTTTGACTGATTAGAGATAAAACATAACTTGAATTGACTCATTCTTAAGTAAATGTGTTGAGATTGCTACCTCTTATTGCGTCCATCCTGTATCTAAATATAAGCTGCTGTGATAGTTGTGTTCATGGTTTTATAAGTTGGTGTGATTGATTTTGTACTAGGACAAAATCTGATAAATAAGTAAATACACGTTATTTCTAATTTGGTTCATGGGATTGAATTGTTTTTACCAAGTTGGGTAGTTTCAACAACAGTTCTTTAGTCTAGTACCCGAACTAGAAATGAAGTAATTTTGCATTGCTTTTTGTTGCATTTGCCCAAACCATAATAATAATATTCTGTAAAAATCCTCAGTAAATATCTAACAAGTATTTCAATGGGGCAAAAGAATTGATGTTCTTGCTTTATCTGTATCTATTATGTGGTTATGTCATTTCTTGCAGGAGTTGCAAACTTGCAATTTTATACTTGCTTCTAGTAGAACATATTTTGCTTTATATGTTCTTCATTTGGTACTAATACATTCATATTCTCCCATGGTTGTTGAATTTTAAAAGTTACAATTGAAAGGGAAGTCTTCATCATCAGTTCCCGCTCAGCCACCTGTTACTAAGAGTGTCACACCTGCCACAGAATGGCATCATACTCCTGAACCTGTTGCTCAGCCGCCACCTGTTTCTTATGTCTCTGAATCCGCTACTCAGGTGCCACAAGAATCATTCGCTAGTGAAGAAGGTGAATAAAATTACCTCTCATTATGTAACTTTTTGTGTTTTGTGTTTCATACTTTCATATATGAGTTAAAAGATTTATATTTTAAGGCCCAGTGGCTGACTAAAGATGTAAGAACTATATATTTTTTATGTTCATTATTTTTATGTGGCTTTTCAAAAAACATAATAATTGTGTGTACTTGTTTTGTTTTTTCAGTTGATTCGAAGTCAGTTTATGTGAGGAACTTGCCAACTACTGTTACTAGCATTGAAATTTTCGAAGAGTTCAAGAATTTTGGTAAAATCAAGCAGGATGGTGTATTCTTGAAGAATCGCAAGGTTGTTGTCTTTTCTTTCAGCGCTCTACTTTCTTTGTCAGATCAAAGACATAACATTGGATTATTACAGGATGTTGGTGTTTGCTTTGCGTTTGTCGAGTTTGAGGACTTAGAGGGTGTTCAGAAGGCAATCGAGGTTTTTGCTCAATCTACGTATATATAAGCATGTGTAGTTCACAAAGCCTGTTGAAAGTGTGATTCAGATGATTGTTGTTTCGGTATCATGTATTTTATAGTAAATTACTCCACATAAGGCTTGATAGCATTCTCTTTTTTGGGTTTTGTGTTATAGGCATCTCCAATTCAATTAGCTGGAAGGCAAGTATACATTGAAGAGAGGAGAGCAAACAGCAGTGGTAGTACTCGTGGTGGAAGTATGCGCCCCTATCTGTTACACTCTGATTTGCTTTCTGCTATTGCAATTTTAAAATTCAAAATTAAATATTAGACCGTCAGTTATTAATTTTCAGAACAGACTGTTCTGTTAGCTTCATATATGACACTTCTGAGCTTAAATATTTTGAAAAACAGAATCTTTTATTGTTACACTTAGAAGTAATGATATAACAATCACCAAGATGGCTTAGTGGTTGGCGTCCTGATATCCTCACAAGAGGTCTCAGGTTCAAACCTCACTAGCTGCACATCTTGGGGTGGCCTAGAGAAAGGGTTCGGAAATGGTCACGGGGATACCTAAACATGGAAAACCTCGCCCACTCCGGGTAACCTGAACATGGAAAACCTCTTCCATGTAACCCGTTTAACTTAGAAGTAATGATATTATACAAGTTTTGACATGTTGTCGGTTTATTCGAGCAGGAGGAAGAGGAGGTGGAAGAGGGCGAGGTGACGCACCAAGAGGAGGACGTTACGGTGGTGGTTCTTATGCCAGAGGCAATGGCTTTCGTTAAAGAGACAATGCTAGTCTTTACTACAAGAACAAATTGACAGAGTTCTTGGTGGGTTCGTTTTTTGCGATAGTGGTTTTGGTTTATAAACAAAATGTTTGCCTTGTGATTTTATGTTGCATTATGCTAATCTTGTTTTTAACATCTTTGATGTACGTTACAGAATTAATATCCGGTTATAGATATCGTGCAAGCGGTATCTATCTCTTGATTACCTAAGAGATGCATGTTTTTTCGATCATGTTGGTTTTCATCATTTCTTCCTTACGACTTCGCTATTCAATTTTTCATGCTACACTCGGCTAGTATATTAGTTAAGTATGATTCAGAAACTTTTTGTTTGCGAGGAGATTTGTACAACATCATTTCTTCTTCGTACACCATTAGGCATGTAATCGAATCGAATGAACACGCATAGAGCATGTTTGTGTTCATTCATTGAGGTTTCTTTGAATAAACGAACGAACATGAACGAACTTACGAACGTATTTTTTTGTTTATGTTCATTCACTAAAAATATGTTTGTTCACGAATACGTATGAACGAATATATAAATTAATGAATGCTTTTACTTGTCATCTACGTTATAGATCGTGATATGACTAAAATAATTAAGGAATAACATCATCTTGAAAAATTGAGCATTTTAATTACGGAAATTGAAAAGAGTTAATATGATTACTTTACATGATTCAACTTGATATTTATTTGTTATTTAATTACTTTTTAATCACACAAAATTACTACTTTTATATTTAATGATATGCGAGTACAATTGTAATGACATGTCATTACAATTTTAATTTAAATTTATGTAAATTTTAAATTTATAATTAGTAATGCGATTATTTATATGTGAATATAGTTAATTATTTTAATTTAAAATGCCAATTGGTATTTCATATGAAATTTTTAATTAAAGACAGAAAAATGTCAATTTTAACGGTGTAACTTTTATAATTTATAAATATACATTTTGTAATATATTTAATGTTTAATAATTAGGTAAAAGTGAGAAGTCGATTAATTTTTCAACTTAACAGATATTTGTCATTCTTACGCTTAATTTTTCTTTTAATGGGGCTCCATATCTTTTTGTCCTTTCGACTGTTTGACCCCATTCTCTCCGTGATCTTTTATTCAAAATTTACCATGTCACTTTTACTTTATAAACATTTCACCACTCGTCCCTTAGTTTACGTATACCATTCGTCAATGGCCGAATGATCAAACTTCGATAAAGTTCTATGGTTGAGCCTAAATTTGGTTTAGCTTATCGATTGTTGACGAATTCTTTGAAATATTTGATCGAGTCTTCTTCAAGTTAACATTGATCAAACATCAATAACTTCAAGGCATATTTCACACTTAAATGAAAGAACCCAAAATGACAATCATTGTCATTTGAAGCTATAAAATACAAACTTAGAATAAGAAAATTCAAACCCCAAAAAATAAATGTTTTTTTTAAACCTTCATCCGTATTCCACACATTCAAAAGTTAAACGCCCAGCCCAAAAGTCATCTAATTTGGAATATGACCACATAATTCGAGGACAATTTTTCTTGTTTCTTGATTTATTCGTTACTTTAGAATTTAGATACTCATATGATACTTTTTCTTTCATTTTATTTTTTGTAAAGTTAGACAGAATGGAGTTTTAGATTAAAGCCGAATTTGAGTTTATGTTAATTACAATACCAAAATGATTGTTATGTCACAGAAGTGCATAAAATCATCTTTCCGAGTTAGCTTAAGCCGTGTACTTATTAATTAATAATGATGATTATTATCAACTACTCGAGTTCTTAAACACACTTGCACACTTTTTAGAGCCGAGGTTGAGTTTACATCAATAAACCCACTAATTTATCTAATTACAATTTTGAACAGGATGCCAGCTCAATAATAAGAATATGTTTGGGTAATAAGGTTACGTAAGTTTATAGAAGTTTAAGTTTACGTTCTTTAAAAGTCAGATTGAAAGCTTTGTTTAATACACAAAAACATAAAATCATATTAAGAGCTTTTGAAAACTTAATAAATTAGTGAAAGTAGCTTATAAAATTTTTCGAACTTATATAAACTCTAAAAAATATGAAAAGATTTATTTCTCAAACATTTACAAAGAAAATGTAAGTTTCAGCTAACTAGCTCTAATATAATATCCACCTATAAATTCTCAACTGCAAATAAGTGAATAACAGCTCATTTTACCAATCACATCTTGTCTTTAAGGCTGTAAAATAGTTGTAATTTTGTCCCAGACATAACTTAAAATAAAAAGAAAGTAAAATTCAAATGTAACAAACAAAAGTCTGCAGAGTTGTGTGGTATGATGGTTATCCAGAAGCCTTTTCTCTGTGATTATTTGAGTGTGACTAAATTAAGTAAGGTACAACAACTAATCCATAATGTACAAACTACTATTTCATGTGGGTTACATAGAACTGTATCTCCATTTGGAGACAAAATTCAGTAGAAGAAAATGATGAAATATGAAGTGCATAAAGCCGACACCTTGGTCCCACCGCCCATCATCATTCAAAATAAAAAAAAATTGTATTTTTTCTATATTCTAACCAAATTCACTTCCCTTGTTTTATTTTTCAAATTGGGTTCTTAAAAAGTTTCAATTTTGTTAAAAAGTTGCAGTCTTTTTTGATTATGGATGGTGGGTTTGGGTTATTAGGTAGTTTTTCCGGCGACGGTGGTCGTAGTGGGGTGTCATCTGATGAGTCAACCACCGGTGGGTCAATGTTGACCAGCAAGAACAATGTTATGTCAAATGAGGTTTCATCACCATTTCCAATTCTTGATGATAAAAATCTTGAATTAGGGCTTGAATTGAGTGTAGGTGGTGGCAATTATGGTGGTTTGAAATTAAAAAAATCAGTTGTTGGGTGGGGTCAATATGCTAGAATCTTGACTGCTAAAGACTTCTCACCAGTTTCTGTTTCTCCTTCTAGGTAATTAATTTAAACCGCCTTTTAAATTTGTTGCCTAATTGTGTGTGTTTGTGTGTGTTTATTTTTATTCCAAGTTCATGATTATAGACACATTTGTGTGTTAGTTTCTAGATTTTGCTGCACACTATTATAATTAATGGTGAATTCTGTATGTTCTTTATGAAATGGGCTTATATGGAATGTTAGTACTTCACTATTAGTCTTTTCTAATAAAGTGTTATTATTAGTAGTATTGTACATTGGGAATATAGAATTTACTTTGGATTCTTTAATAGTATAATTTGGAAAATTGGTTTCAAGAACTAGAGGTTCCAAGCATACACATTTATCTCATGTTCAACTAAACAAAGAAATTAGGGACTTTAACCAGAAGTCAAAGGTCAAACTGTATTTTGTGGGATGGGGAAGGTGAACCAATAATAAGATGCATAATCACACAAAATGCAAGAAAAAAGAGATTTATGTTTCACTTTTTGGCAGGTTTAATGAAAGTTAGAAATTTGAATTAATACCTATAATGTTGATATTCCAAATTAACCATTTTATGTGATTTGAAAATACTTTGATTTCGCTTGATGTACGTCATGAAGGAATAAACTAGAAAATGTAAAAATCTAGTAAATCTTAAACCCTTATTAAGCATTTACCTCTTTTTGCTTAAAACTTAAAAAGGGGATATGCGAAATCTCTAATTTACCCTTTTACACAATTGGAAACAATTCCTCTATTTAATACAAAATCACTATATACAAATAAATTTAACTACCTAACACTATATAAACAAACTTGATGCACCAATTTAAACACACTATTATAAACTCAATATTACTTCATATTATTAGTATTTGTTTGATCTAAAACATATATTCGAATCAATTTCACCGCCGAATATATAGTTGAATAATATTATTGCTGCCGTCGCATTGCGCGGGTACTAGGCTAGTTCTAAATGAAGGATTTTGGCCCTGATGATGACTGTGTTTCAAAAATCCAAATTGTTGATTGTCTGTTAAACTAGAGCTGAAATTTCTTTTATAGATACTAATTCAGGTTTTGAGTTGTATTATTGTAGTTTGGTTGGATGGCCTCCAATAAGAAGAGGTCACAGGTTGGTTAATCAAACAAAATCACCATCGGAAGAATCTAGCTCAACACCTGAACCAAACAGAACTCGCAAGAACGACATTTGTTATTCTGAGACGAAAAAAGGGGTACTCAACAAAGTTTATCTACCTGTGAAAGTGAATATGGATGGAGTGTTAATTGGAAGGAAAGTTGATCTCAGCGCTCATATTTCTTATGAAACGTTGGCTCAAACGTTGGAAGAAATGTTCTGTCAAAAACGTGAGTTTGTCTTCTGTTTATGAAGTTCAACACACTTTGTTTGTTTTGTTTTTTTTTTCTTGATTAAGTAGTTTCAGGATTATGTATGTTTACATGCAGAAGTGGCAAGATGGGCGGGTTGGGTAAGGGGTCTTTATTTGTTTCGTGTCAAAACATTTAATTTATATGCACGAGTCAAAGTGTGTAGAAGGGGCTTAATGCGCGTGTTGCAACAGACCCATCAATACTTCTGTCCATTTTTGTATAATCATTGAATACTTTAATTGTGATTTGTGATTATTTATAATAACGATGGTAAGAAAACAATAATTGAAATCTATGTAAACGATTTAGGAGATTGTACACATCAAAAAAATAGGCTTTGGACAACCTTCAGCCTCCTCGACCCGTTTCCCTTGCAGCTAATTATTTTATTTAACCCGTTTGATATCACACACATCCCAAATCAACCCATTCACAAGTAAATGAGTTGAAATTATGATATTGTTCACTTTTTTCGTAACACAACTTTTGTCCATGTTCTGAGCCAAAAGTACTAATTAAGGGTGTTTATGGTCTCTAGGGTCGAGCACTGAAGCAGCAGGCCCTTCAAAGCTGCTAGATGCGACATCTGAGTTCGTGCTTACTTATGAAGACAAAGACGGAGACTGTATGCTTGTTGGTGACGTCCCTTGGCAGTACGTTTTACCCGATATCTAATGAACTCGTTTTTATGATGTTATGGTTTGGTTATTTAAATATTTTCGTGGTTACTATATTTGATTTCAGGATGTTTCTAAGTACGGTGAAGCGTCTTCGGATTATGAGAAATTCTGAATCTAACAATCTAAGTAGCCATAAACGTACCGTGGCTGCACGGGTGTTTCAAGAAAGGAACACGAGACGAAGAATTGATGACATCTAATATCACATATACATTGTTCTAGTTTCCTAATGGATGAACTCAACCAAATTCCTTTTGGTTCAATGGTGTCATTGATCCTTTTGGATTTAGGGTTTACTTTCGCTAGCGACTGTCTATTGCAAAATATGGACCAGTTTTGTTTATGATCGACCATTGGAATCGTTGGTTTCAGAGGTACTTTGATTTCTTTGATTATGTAATTATGCTGTATGCTCACTAGAAAGAAACTTATTTTCTGTGATTCAAGTCTGAGTTATTTTGAAATTTTGATTGCACACCTAAACTTAAAGCTTGGATTTATGACATAAATTGTACGAACAATGGGTGGCAAAATGGGTGGGTAAACATTGGCTTACATGTCAGAATGAGTATATTGGGTCAATACTGGTCGGGTCAAGTTGGACCAACATACACACATTTTTGCTCCACTTTTTTTATATAATTTTCTAAATAATTAATCTGTTGGATATGATTAGCATTACTATTATTACGATAGTAATCTGGCTTTTAATTTAATAAATTTAGGATTTGACCCGGTTCCCTTTTAGTTAAATTTTCTAAGTAACTCGTATATCCCGCTAGAGATACAACTAAACTCAAGTTTTTGAAATTCAAGTATTTCCTTTCGAAATAAAATCTGAACTCATTTACTTATAAGAATGAGGTGGTATGATTACATTATTTTCAGTGAGAATCAACATACTTCTACACATAATTAACAGAAAATTGTGCTCCCGCTGCACAAATTCTTCTCGGGACTGTTCTGGTACTTCAAGCCCATTTACAGCAAGTCGTTTACAGGCGACGTGCTGAAAACAGGTTTATCTTTGTCATTAGTTGTGGGGCCATTGTTGGTGTTACTGCTACTTTTTCTTCTCGGTCTCGCTTCCTCGAGCATGCTTATAACATCTCTCATTGAGGGTCGATCTTTCGGAAGCTTTGCGGTACAGATTAAGGCTATTCTGAGAACTAACAACATCTCTTCTTCTACATGTTTGCAGTTTCCTACATTCTGATCTACTACTTCCGTTAACGGTTTGTTCTCTCTAATTTTCCTACGAACCCATTCAACTATGTCAACTGAATCACCAAATTCAGGTTCAATCGGATGTTTTCCAGTTATCAGTTCCATTAGAACCACCCCATAACTGTATATGTCACTCTTTTCATCAACCTTTAGTGTGTATCCGTATTCTGCAATCAAAATAAATTGTTGTTAGCTAGCCCGAAAAGTTAAACATCACGAAATGACTATAGACTACTGGTAGGAATCTTCGAATGTGCATTCTTAAACGGGTTAAGGTCATCTGAGCATTGTACTTTACGGATATATACATTTTGACCGTTGTACTTTTGAAACCGGTTATTTGGGTCAACTGATACAGTTCCAGTTACCGAGTGACCTGAATAACAAGTTTTAACAGTACAACATACAAAAAGTACATTACCTAAAATGTAATTTTTTAGAAAGTACCTTATACTTTACAACCAGTTCAAGTAGAAAGTAGATCTATTAATGTAGAAACTTACCGGGGGCGATGTAACCATAAGATCCAGCAACCATCGTAACCGTCTCATTTTTCTTCAACATCATCCTAGCCAGCCCGAAATCAGCGATTCGGGCCTCCAGGTTCCCATCGAGCAAAATGTTATTCGGCTTCACATCACGATGGATCACTGGTGGGTGACAATCATGGTGTAGATAAGACAACCCCTGAGCGACTCCAACAGCAATATTATATCGCAAAACCCAATCAACCAACATCCTCCCCTGCCCGTGTAATGCTTCACCGAGACTCCCATTAGTCATAAACTCGTAAACAATCATCGCATTCTTATCATTGTGAAGATACCCCAACAATCTAACAATGTTGCGATGTCGTAGTTTCCCCAACACATTAACTTCTCCGACGAAATCACCAGCACTGCTTCCCAATTCGATGTCGTTTTTGGTGCTCCAAAGCTTTTTAACCGCCACGGTAGTGTTCGTTCGTGGGATTTCAGCTTTGTAAACAACTCCAGTAGCTCCCATTCCAATCACATTTGAATCTTTTACGCAGTTCAGAATGTCGTTGCTGTTGAAATTCAGTTTCTGGAATGACATTAGGCGCCACGGCCATTCCCCTTTTCCCATCTCGAACCTCTCTTCGAAACAGCCTCCATTCGTGTACCATTTACAGTACAACGCTTTTCCCGCGAAAGCTGTGATTAAAACAGCTAACACGACTGACATCCCGATCACCCAGCCAGCGATCATGTGTCTCGTGTGTAAACGCTTGTGTCGTGAATTGTGACTCATGTTGCCTGTGCACGGAGGTAGTACGTTACCACATAGACCATTATTTCCGACTAGATCACTAGGGTTTATCGTTCTAAGCATCCCATTCTCCGGCACGGGGCCTTGAAGTCTGTTGTAGGATACATTTAGTGACTCCAAAGCCGGAGAGTTCCCAAAGTTTTCGGGGATTCCACCTGTTAAGGAGTTGTTGGAAAGATCTAGAACCGCGAGGGTGCCCATCATGGCAATGGGCACCGGGATTTCTCCGGTTAGTTGGTTACTCCGGAGGTTTAAGTAAACCAACTTTTGGCAGGAAGCAATACTAGAGGGAACAGTTCCGGTGAATTGGTTAGAAGATAGATCGAGGATTGAAAGAGAAGGACAGTCTTGGAACTGATTCGGGATTTTCCCGATCAAATTGTTTCCGGAAACTAGAAAATTTTGAAGGTTTGGGATTGAGAGAATTGAAGATGGAAGTGACGATTGGAGTTGATTTCGGGAGAAATCAATGAATGAAAGGGAAGTCGATAAGGAAATGTCGTTCGGGATTTGACCTGTTAGATTGTTGTTTGCTAGTTCGAGTCTTTGAAGTCTTTCAAGACTACCGAATCCAACTGGAATTACACCGGAAATGAAGTTGTTTTGCATACGAACACGTACTAAAGAATTACATGTCGATAGTCTGGTTGGAATGGGACCTGAGAACCTATTATTGAAGAGGATGAGTTTCGTGAGATTACCTTGATGACAAATGCTTTCGGGGATTCGTCCTGTGAAAGAATTCGAGGATACATCGACCCATTCAAGAGGCGAATTTAAGCCGAGGTCATCTGGGAGAGAACCCGAAAAGGAATTATTCCATAACTCGAGAACACCGAGCTGACTCAGTTTACTGATTCCAGAAGGAACCGAACCCGTGAGTTTATTTGACATCACATTGAATAGCTGTAAGCTCTTCAATTCTGATATCTCAGCTGGAATCTCTCCAGATAACAAGTTATCCGAGAGATCCAACTGAGTCAAGGAAGTCAACTTCCCAATCTCCAAAAAAATCTTTCCTTCAAGATTGTTCTTATACAAAAACATCGCTTCTAACGCTTTTAAATTCCCGAGTTCCCGGGGTATTGAACCCCCGAGATTCCCATACGCAAGATCAAGATACTTCAAACTCGTCAAATTCCCAAACTCTACTGGAATACCACCAGAAAACTCATTATACCCAAGAATAATACTCTCCAAAGACGAAAGCTCACCAATTTCTTTTGGTATTGGGCCCGTCAGATTATTCCCCGAGAGCCCGAGAAACTTTAACTTCCCCAAATTCCTAAACGACACCGGAATTGACCCAACGAAGAAATTACCACGTAAATCCAACGTCTCCAACACCGTATTGTTCCCAAGATCCTCAGGAATATCACCCGAAAAATTGTTACTCGAGGCATTGAGTAAAGTCAGCCCGATCGCCATTCCTAAACCTTTAGGAAACGAGTCAACAAAGTAATTCTGACTCAAATCAACCGTTTCAAGCTTCGTAAGGTTCGAAAATGATCTAGGCAACGGTGTGGCGAACCCATTACAACATAAGTTTATTGAAGTAAGACTCCGAAGACTTTGAATTTCATCCGAAATTCGTCCACTTAAGTTCCGCTTGGAAAGATCAAGCTTTTCAATTTGTCCCATTGAATTACACACAATTCCGGTCCAATTACAATGCACATTGTGTTCTTCAGTGATCTTCCAATCTTTAAGTTGATCTAACGGATCAATAATATGAGATTTAATCGATAACAGAATTGAAGCATCATCATCAACTTCCACCACATTTGCAAACACTAAAGAACAGCAAAACAAGAACAAGAATAAGAATAAGAACAACAATTGAGGTTTATGTTGATAAGACATAATGATAAATGTTGTTCTATTTCTTGAATGTGTTGTGTTATGTTTTTTGTTGTGTTGATAAATTTGCGTTAAATTTCAATCATTTTTGGATCTAGATTGAGAAGATGAATGGAAGTGAAGTGATGATATAATTATTTGTAAGTAGCAGTTAAGCAGATAACATGGGGAAGTTTGATAATTTTGTATATATTTTTATATTTTTTTATAATAATAAAATATGAGATCTTGAAGGAAATGGGACAGTCTGGGAAATTTTTGGAAGGATTGAATAATCATCCGACATGAACATGGGAGAGAATATGTTTTCTTCCTTACTTTCATTTGTCAACTTACTAGCATATATATATATATATCATCATTATCAATATTATTTAAGCATTATATACATTTTATGCTCCAAATATATAGTTTAAGATGCATTTATTAATTAATCGGATAGTTATACTAGCATAATCAACTTAATCACATAAAAACTGAACACGTACAACAATAATACCTATCTCTAACAATATGCACCTAAAAATATATCTAATTTCAGGGATGAAGTTAGAAAATTCTAACGCAAATTTCATTTTCTTACGATTTTAAGGGTGCAAAAATTTAAAAGAAATGATATGGATACAAATAATTTACAAACTTTGGGATACAAAATGATGTGTCACCAATCAGATAAAGGAAGAGAAAGATGAATGAGAAAAAATAAACTAATCTAATATTGATATCTCAGTTTGTAACTTTTGTTTGTATAATTTGTTTGTAATTATAGCATTGCTCAAAATTTAAAAATGTCATTATATCGATAAAAACTTATTCTTTTTATATAAATTAAATATTTTTGAAAGGACAACTGTTTCATTTTTAAATTCGCTCATAGCTCATATATTAATCACATTATATATATCTTTGATGTTATCTTTCCATCTCCACCTTTAATTTTGTCATGTTTCACAACATCGTCACTACAATAGACAATTTTTTTTTAAAATTAACCGGTTATTTCTGTGATACAAATTATCGAAAATGAGTCAGATAATCGACAGCCAACTTCAAACCGAGTTCAGGGGTTCAAACCCCCTCAGGACTAAAAAGAAATTGCCACATAAAAAATTTATATTTTATGAGCTTTTGTACTAAAACAAAAATGTAATATTCTTTATATGTTGCTTTTAAAATGATGGCTAGTTGTGGGTATACTTGGAGTTGCTTATGAGTGAAGGATGTACAAAATACAACACAATCTAAGCTTATTAAAGTAAACTTCAAAAAAGTTGAATCCTTAAACACATGGATTTATTTGAAAAGGAAAACATTCTTAAAAGCTTCTTTAGGTTTAAATCCCAAGTTATGACAAAGATTCATGATTTATGAGTCAAAAACACTCAATACCCAACCCCACATTTATTAAGATGATTAAAATTATACATTCATAACGTTATCAGTCTTTTAGTCATTAATTCTTTAAATTATATTTTACCAAATATAACATGTTGCTTAAGTTTTTTGTTCTTCAACCCAAGAAAAGCAACAACAATTTGTGAGCCTGATTCAATATATATATTTTCTTGTTATTACGATGACATTGTATATAGTAACTATTTTATTAAAATAATCATAGTTTTACATATTGTATAATAAATAAAGTTTTAAAGTTATTCAACAAATATGTACATAGAGTGCATGGATTCTTGAAGAAAAGGGCATGGAGTAGAATAAAGAAAGAGTGATGGGCATATATCATGAATTATTGATGGATGCAAAATACATGTAAATGCATAATCTCACATGCTAACATGTGATTATTTTTTAATTAATAAAATATGATAGAGTGGAGTGTCACTTTGAGGCATCAAAAGGTTATGCCCATGTGAAAAAGCCATCTTTCACCACTTCCCTTCATCCTATTATTAGAGAGAGAAATTTGTATAGTTAGTTTAACCCAAATTATGTATTTATATGTATGTTTATATATTAATGTATGTTATGCATATATGCATGTGTGTACATACATGTGTATGTTAAGAAAATATCACTTAAAGATTAGTAAAGAGCTTGGAATAGTCTTAAGAATCCTAATTATTTACACATCTTTTTTCTTGTGATCAACAAATGTAGAAACTAAACTATTATGATCATACGTGTGACCATTAAGGACGAAGTTAAAAAAAAGAAGGTATCGAGCGGGTTTATATTAATGTTTGTACATCAATCACTTGTTTATAACTAAAATTACACAAACGATCAATGTTTATAACTAGAACTATACAATAACTACAACGATTAGATGAAGTACTTTTGCAATGTTATGCTTCAAGATAATTTAATGGCATTATGATCAATTGCATGTTAATTTGAATGTCACACGATGAATGATTATATGATATGAATAATTTTAGAAGATAGTTTTAAGTAATTACTGATAATTATATACGTAACCATGAGGACACATTTTAATAAAAAGAATTGGGTAGAACACAAATAGAAGTAGATAGTGGATGTATTATATTAAACAAAATTGGCGATTGTGATTAATAGAAGAAGATGTAGTCACATGGGTATCACAACACACACGATTAACTTCCTACCCCTCACACCACCAAGATTAGATTTGCATAATTGTAGAGAGATAAAGGGAATTTGGGTAGTGATCACTAGTGAGCCACATGCTTACATTTTTAAAGGTATAACTCAAAAAATGTAAATATTTGCACATATACATACAAATATTTGAATGTAGGAACCATCATTAAGATCTAAGATGAGCCTAACTATATATATATAAGTTTTAATTAAAGCATGAAATTGATACCTATACTATAGCAATCTTGAACTCTTTTTACATTTACATTTCAAAAGTTAAGTACCGATATAAGATGGGAGTTAAATATGTTTTATTTATAGGCTTAACATATATGTTGTTAGCCGCAGATAACCGTATATGCAACAAAAACAAAATATACTAGAGAATTTATGTTTTTAACCCCCTAATCTTTTCTAACAAACATGTGTGAAAAGATTGGCTAGTTAAGCTACTCAATAGATCACTAAATCAGACTTGAGGGTTAAAATATTAGTTTACCACTTAGACTTAACGTTTATAGTGTTTACATATTGATGATCTAACTAAAGCAGTCCAGTTTTAACTTTCTTACTTTATGAAGGTTCCAACACACAAATGGCAAGCTTGAGCCAGACCGGGCCTCGGAAAACACATCCCTAAATGGTTTAAAAATATCCGGGCGGAGCCACTAAGCTATGCTTTATAAGGCCTGAACGGCCCATAATAGGCCAGCTTCTTTTGGACCTCTTTTTGTTGTTTTGTACTTTTGAATTATAATGTGCCTGCCAGCCCCCTGCCCCACTATTGAATTAATTAAGAAGCTCAGTCACTCACTTCCGTAGTTCCGTAGAGGACTAGAGTGTAAGGCCCAATAACTCATTAAGTCTTTTGATGTCCTAATAAGCACACCTGAGCCCAGTCTAGGCCCAAACGACACACGAGTTGACTCGTACATTGATTAAGAAAACGATTCTTACATTATCTTACGTTAGTATATTACAAAAATCTAATCTAAATTATTCATAATGCGTGTTTTAAAAGAAGTTAAAAAATATTCTCAATCCACAGCTATATGTACAACTTTCCATGAATAACATACACATTAACAAAGTACATTCACTCTTCTTTCAATAATTTTGTATCTGGAAAAAGTAATTCCCTTATCCCTCCAACTGAATGGCTACCATTTGCACACACCACCAATTTACACTGCACCAACAATCACAGTACCATATAAACCATCTCTGTATTCTCTCTAATATCTAAAAAGACACAACACTACATTTCAATGGCAACTCTACAAACTATGGCTTTTTCATCACCACATATTTCTCATTCTTCTCAAAAGCCAACTTGTTTTCTTTCAGGTAGTTACATTATATGTATAAACCTTCTTAATGCTTTAAATTTTAGCACAAATATGTAGTAATTCAAATGCCCAGAGCTTGAATATGTTGTCACATGAGGAACTTATATTATGCTCTTAATATTTTTATCACTGTCATTAAAAATGCTCCATTTTTTCATTGTATGTGTAGCATACTTTGATTATTGACAAACTAGTATCACTGCTATGTGCTAATGAATGTTACTTACGTTATAAAAGATTACATTACATACAATGAATAAAAGGACTTTTGTTGAAAAAATTATTTATAAAAGCAAAAAGACTGAGAGTAACTTTCACCTTTTTCTTATCTTCTATGATGAAAAAAGAAGAATTTTTTTTAACATACTTCCAGTATTTTATCATTATATGCAGCTAACCTCCTGAAACATGTAAAATGATGACGTGGCATGCCGTCACATACTCACGTCATCGAGAAATCGCAACCACTTGACAATTTTACGTGTTACAGAAGGTTAGTTACATAAAATGATATAACATTGAATGTACATTACATACAACGGAAAAAAAATCATTCTTTATCAACGAAAGTTATTGTTAGAACTTAATTTTCTAGTTGAATTGTAGACAATGTGTACATATGTGTGAATTGTACATACATGTTAAGTTGACTTTCTAAAGAAAGACAATTATTCTAGTAGAATTTGTATTTGATGTTATCTTAATTGTTTGTTAATAGGTATGATATCAGGAATTGTTAGTCACAGTTCGCGTTCCACATTTATCGGTCAAGCAATAACCATTCCAATCTCGCAGCAAACTCAGAGGGTAAAAACCTCTCGTATGTTTTCACTTACTATACAAATGGTTAAACCATCAATTCAGTTCATACCAGGTAGAGATGAACAAACAATACCAGATATCAAACTAACAAAATCAAGAGATGGGACTAATGGTATGGCAATTTTCAAGTTTGATGAACCATCAGTCTTTGACTCCTCTGGTGAAGTTGGAGACATCACTGGATTTTTCATGATTGACGAGGAAGGGACTCTGCAGTCAGTTGATGTTAGTGCGAAATTTGTTAATGGAAGACCTGCAGGGATTGAAGCAAAGTATGTGATGCGTACTCCACGAGATTGGGACAGGTTTATGAGGTTTATGGAGCGATATGCTAATGTAAATGGCTTGCAGTTCGTCAAAAGTTAAAAAGGCAATGTATATATTCCATCGTTTTCATTTAATCTTGATGCGAACATTGTGTTTTTGTTTACTGTTATTAGGTCATCCGAAATGTGACACATTTGAGATATCATTTAGTTGCATAGGTAGACCTAATGTGAGTTACTATCTATAAACTGACCCTTCAGCTTCCCATTTATAAAATTACGATTTATTACTGTATGTATCACACTTCAAAATTTGAAATTGTTTGCGTCAAACTTCCAGTTATTGCTATTGTAAGTAGCTGGTGAGGCAGTGACTTGTTCATCAGCTAACCAGTATTTTGGTTTACAAGTTACTAGAGGTCGCGTACATACAGTTGCAGTGAAATTGGTAGTTTGATACATACAAAAGCAAAATTTAATATTGGATGCATACAACAGTGATTCGTGTAAAGTTAGATACATCTAAAAATATATACCCCCTTGTAGATGTTAGTTTGAATTATTGGCATTTATGTCATCTGCAAGAACAACAGGGATGGAATGAAATAAACCATTCTTTATATTAAATCTATGAGTCTTCATCAGATGATAAAGAATAAAAAATATAATGAAATAGAAATAACATTAGTTCTAAGCTCCTACATTTGATTCGTGTTAGATGACCTTATGAGTTGTGACTAAAACAGGACTTCTGATCTTGATTCTGTTATCCTTCAAGTTCATCCATGTCAACTGCCCTTCACCAAACGTAGACCGTCTAGACCCTGATGATTTTCTCAAAATGAACCAAACTCGGTAAGTCAAACTCAGATTTGACTGCAAAAATGATAGCTTCCTTGGTCTGACCCGTACTTTAACTCCTTCCGGTGCAATCACTTTAATTGCATAAATAGACTTAGGCTCTCCCACATTTGTCACACTCCTTTTGATCATCTTACTAGTCATTCCAGATTTGAAAATCACAGAAATAGAAGGGTAATTCAGGCTGAACCCCTTATTCTTTTTCATCAAATCATGACAACTCACGTTCCCATGAGTTATAGTGAGAATCTCTGATTTTGTGTACCCGATTATACATAAATGAATGATATATTCATTTGGAGTAATGTCGTATATCAAACCAGGTTCTATAGCTCTTTCCGGGTTCACATGTCCAGCTCCCATAGCTAAAATCCCGGCCCGTTTATTTCCATCCATAATAGGCTTCCCATAATGGTCTGTTACATCCGTAGTAGTCATAAGGGCAGATTTGATAGCTGCAGGGCTCCATTTTGGATGTGCAAACCGGATCAAAGCTGCTAGCCCGCCAACATGAGGACACGACATAGAAGTTCCTGACATGACTGTGAAGTTGACTCTTCTAGAATCTTCAGGAAGGGCCGAGGGCCCTAAGTTCTGTGGCCAAGCAGCTACGATGTTAACACCGGGCGCTATCATATCCGGTTTAGGTATCACGGGGTCCATGAAACTCGGCCCGCGTGATGAAAACTGAGCTACTGATGGTCCTCTAGATTTCCTTATTACAGTTCCACCAAATATTATTTGGCCCATGGGTCGCTTTGTAGAGTTGATGTAACTTTTTAATTGAACCGATTCTGAATACCCGATCAATGTGGCTGGTAAAACATGTGCGTCGATCGAGTCTTCTTCCATGTTTATCTCCGTGTTGGCCAAAATCATGGCGACCCCACCGGACTCTTTCACGATTTGGCCTTTTTCGGCCCGCCCATTAACACCACGGTCGCAAACCACCATTTTTCCTTGTACTTTTTTTCTTGGAAGAGAGCCCTTGAAGCAGTGGTTGCTTCCTCGCTCTCCACCGGATAAGTAAACGATTTCTAGCTGTTTTTTGGCATCTGGGTGGAAGTTCCCGGGGTACATAGATTCTCCATAAAGAATCTTTCCATTCCCAATACGAACTACAGCTGGAAACCTCCGGTCAAGTGTGCTGGCACCAACAGTTGTAACCCATGGAGCCACATTGGCAACCGAGTTTTCTATGGGCCCGTTGTTGCCAGCAGCACATATGACCGATATCTTATGTTCCATAGCCCGAAAACTACCAATGGCAATGCTGTCGTCATAAAGTGGAATCGGAAACCCACCAACCGATAGCGAAAGAACGTCAACACCGTCTCGAATTGCCGCATCCATTCCCGCCAAAATATCAGAACTATAACATCCACTGAACCAACAAACCTTATATATAGCAATATGGGCTCCAGGTGCCATACCTCTAGCTTCCCCTGCACCATTCCCAAGCACACTCGCCGTTAAAACGGTTGACCCGGCCGCAGTTGACGCTGTGTAGGTCCCATGTCCGTGTGAATCACGAGGTGACAAATACTCTGACCCTTCATCTTCAGTTGCAGACAACGAAGCGAGCCGATGGCCTTTGCTGAAAAACCGTGCACCAATGAGCTTTTTATTACAATTCGAAGAATTAAAATCGTCGCCTTGTTGACAAACCCCTCTCCATGTCTTTGGAACAGGTGGCATATCCTGATCATCAAAACTCGGGCTTTCAGGCCAAACACCCGTATCAAGTACTCCAATGATTGACCCTCGACCAAACCCTGACTTAACACCCAAGCATCACTTTCAGTATTCGGGCTTAACCCCAAGAACTTGTAAGAATAAGTTGTATGTAGTTTATGGACTCGGTCCGGTCTTATAGCCACAACGTGTTTCATTTTACGTATCAACTCTATTTCGGGCTGAGAGTTGAGCTGAGAAGCCCTCCATGGCTGACCCGTAAGAGTACAGTAGACGTGTATAAGGGTCGTTTACGGTCTTTTCAAGAAACAAGAGGTGCCAATGAAGCTTGGAAGAGAAAATCGAGCCCGACATTGATTCGGGGTGGAGTTGAATAATGTAGTTTTTGAGGGGTTCATGGGCTAAAGTTTGGGTTGAGAAAGAACATACAAGTATAAAAATGTTAGTACAAAAAAGAATGGTTTTGAATGCCATTGTAATTGTAATATAGTATATATGAATAAAATGTGTAATGAACAAAAAGGTTCGGTGCATCAATGGGGTATTTATTTATGAGTATATAAAGGGTTGAAAAACTGAAAGGAATTCAAATGTCTGATCAAGAGTCTGAGTGAAAATGATAAAACTCGTGAAAATTAAGGGCTCTTCATCACGAGTATCTTTTGTTGTTGTTGTTGTTGTTGTAGTATAGAGAAATGATTGTGTTTGTGGGGTTTGGGATTTCTAGGGAGCTTGGTTTTCACGAATGTTTTTTGTTTGGGTTTATTACAGCTTTGAACCAAAAATTTGGGTCAAGATTGAGGTTATTTTGGTCATTTAAGCGTCTTTATTTTACGGCCCTTTTTATAGAATTAGCATCTTTATGTTACCAATAAAAGTTTTGGGCATAATTTTAGGTCTAAAGTTTTAGACATACTAGATATTTTTCTTATTTGTATTGTAAGACGATGGCAAGGGGTAGTTTCAGTTGACGTTGGCCTAAAATTAAAGTTATTTTAGTCATTTAACATAAACATGTGCTTGTTTGGTAGATTTTGTTCATCGAAAATGAGACCAAAATTCCACTTTTGAAGTGTGGGAAGTAACGTGTCTAAACGAATGTTAGATGATGGTATCATAATACGTTGTTTGTTTTTGACGAGGTTGTTATACTCGTTAACTTTAATATTAAGAATATACAAAATTGTGTATTTTTATAAGGCAAAACCTAACTAGATTTGGGTTTTAAGGAGACTTGTCTGGGATTATTGGTGAATGAAAAAAAGTATATTTATCGAACAAGGGGCTCCATCATTTATTGTTCTACATATGACTGCGTTTATTTCTTATCAGGCTCCAAAGCTTTTTGTTTTGCCTAAACAACCTTTGTTTGTCAGCAATTTGTTATCAATATTTTTTGCGAGTAACGTGAGCAAAGTGCACTAAATAGAAACTAACTATTGATTAATTATTGATTTTAAAAATCAACTACAAAATTATCATTAGTAGAAACCATCTCTCAAATTCTTTATATTTTTAGTAATATGCTATCTAGAGATTGAGAAAAAATGTGACATGTCTGGTAAATATTACTAGAAATATGAAGAAATTGAGAGTTAATTTTTGCTACTTAAAATTGTGACAATTGATTTCTAAAATTGATTATCAGTCAAAAATTCGTTTCTATTTTTTGCAATTCACTCACAAGTCTATATTTTTATTCTAAATTCTAATTGGGTATGTGTGTAATGATGAACTTATAAGCTATGTTACCTTGACTAACACAACCTTGTTTACAAATAAACTATCTACTATGTGATCCTACGAGAATAGTTTTGATCTTTCATAAGTGAGAGTTATTCGGTTCGAGTATGTGTAAAGATCGACATGAAGGTATAGATTATCGGCCAAATGTTGGGTACCACGGTCATCTTACTTATCGTTATTCACTTATTCATTGTCGTTTGAAACAAGAAAATTTGTGTTTGATAATCCAAAAGTGTTATCAATCTTTGTTGTAGATCATGTCAATATCTCATAGTTAAAAATGTTATCATTCTTTATCGTATGTCACTCTCAAATTTTTTTAAGAAGTTCTAATATGTGTGTAGATGTGCAAATGTCAAATTGCTAGTTGATATGCTACTGATGGTTACCGGAAATAGCAGAAGTGGCTGTCTGGCACACGCACTGTGTGAGTTATGGGACTATGTAAACTGTGCTGGATCCATTAGACTGTGGTAAGATTTGAGCTAGCCCATTTGCATTGGACTTACTTTTTTTTGGGATCATTTGTGAGCCCAGAGACCATACTCACCAGAGTAGCTATCTGAGTTAATAATTTATGCCTTGCAAAGTATATAAAATTTTCAGTCGTGTTATATTGTTTTATATATATTTTTTAAAACATATACTTACAGTTCTATAGTTGTATGAACTATGTTGCTTTTCTTTGTTGAATAATACCAAGATTTGAACATAAATCATCATCAATAGAAATTTGAGATGTTTATACTGTTATTCTTTCTTATGTTCTAAGCTATTGTTTTAGTACATTGATCAATCAATTTATTTGAGATTGGACATAATGTTATTATTAAGATGAACACCGGCAAGATATATATAAATAACCTAAGTCAACCTTTTAATTTCAATTAAGTTTTGTATTTTACTGAGGTAGTGCTGAACACGTTTACAGGCTGGGAATGAGAGAGTCCATAAGAACTTTCTTCCCTACTAGCACACCAACATAGTCAAGAAACTGAATCTATTCCGATCTGGTGAATCTAACATGGGTACACTTGCAACTATTTAAAATTCAAAGAGAAAATTAGAGGGACACAATGGGCAGGTTTGGTAACAAGTCAAAGCAAGTTCGGGTCATCAAGGGAATTTTTGATGCAGGTAGAAACAAGTCGGGTTGACCAAAACAGTTTTTGTATAAATAATCGACCCAAGACACTTTGGGTCAAATTTTAGGTGAATATCATTAAGCTCATATATCATAAATCTTCCGAAAATTATATTAATTCAATAATCAGCTACTTTTTCGTTAAAACTTCTTAACTACATTTCAGGCAGCTTTCAAACCGGTACCACAAGAAACCAAATCAACCAAAGAAAGAATTAAAATTCCCACCTCTAATGAAAGGTGGACCAAACATTAACACTTGGGCATTCTTGTGAACTAAATGACCATATAAGATGTAAATAAAGCTGACAGACTTCAAAAGAACGAAAAAAATGTGAACTTTTCACTTGGCCATTCTTGTGTGAGCGTTACTGAAAGATAAATAAGAGTTCATGTAATAGCATGTGTACAAGGAAGAATATCATTACAACGAATCAACAATGTGACAAGATAAGAACTATATATTAGTGGCAAAATTACGGTTTCTCTGTTTCCTGCTTCAATAATTGAACAGGCAAACCACAAACTAAATAGTAACCTCTAACATCATGTATCAACGACATTTATATTTTAAACAAACAAACCTCCATTACATCTTCATGCTGCTGAAGGAAGTTGAAGTTGATCATGAGTGATCTCTTTGCTCATTTTTCCAAGAATTTTTTGCTGCTTCTGCTGCTGCAGAACTGTCTGGATCATTGTTTCCATCGTTCGGTTTTGGTTTAGAGAAAAAGGGATCCCATTCATGAACGCCCACATACTCACCTTCATCTAATAAAGCATACTTCCAACTTAATTCCTCAATGAAATCGTCATTAGTGCGGCCTTCGATAACGTCTTTTCTCAATCTTGTCACCTTGTCAATAATCGCTTGAACAGATACATCGAATGCATCTTTATGAGACTCTAACTTTGAACGAGGGTCTGCATAAATTAACCTCGGGATCAAATTTATAACCTCCTCCCTCATCATCTTGACTTGATCTTGAGGGATTTGACCGAGTCGTTCTTCTATACTGATATTCTTCTTACGAAGATCATCTTCAGGGATGAAAACTGAATACTTCGTGTAGTTTTTCGGGAGATGCCATGTGTACTGTGCGTATGCAGAACCAGGATGAAAGAAGACCGGAATACAACCAGCCAACATCGAGTCAAAAGCCGATCTTCTAGTATACGAATCACCTTGTGGTTGTAGACAAAAAACCGAGCTCTGAAACATCTGCATTAAGCTACTAGGGGAATGACACTTACTCTCCCCAAGATCACATTCCAAAAGCTTTCCCACATCTGAATTCTTGCATTGATCAATAATCTGACCCCTAATCGACTTGGGATTATCGGGACGAGGCGCCCCAGCAAAACTGAAAAGCCACTTTCTATCTAATTTCAGCATTCGATCTTGCCAGGCGTACACTTCATCGTCCTTTGATGGATGAAAATATGTCGGATATGGAATAGCAAAATCATTAGCATTCCACGGACTAGACTCCACAACAAGCATCGACATATTTTTAGCAGCCGGTAAAAACAAAAGCTTACTCCCCCAATCCGTTTCCTCTTCACTTAACCTCCTAAAATCCCATGTTATCCTCCCCGCAACAAGAAAATGATCTTTACCCCCCATTATACTCCACTGGGGTCTCTTTTGTAACCAATCAACAAGATCAAGAGACGCAGCATCCCTCATCGATATATTATACCCCCAAAGATATCTAGCAATATCAAATCCGGCATAAAAAGGCACAAAGATAGCCGCAGCTAACGAAGAATCCTGAGTTAAACACTCGTATTGTTTCATCCTATTACTAAAAATAACATCAACTGCAAACTGATTCGTGGCATACCATCCACTATCCGAAAACACCCCTTCTGTATTCTCTAATGGTGGTCCAAGACCAGCATTTGTAGTAAACTTACACATGTTTGTCCATTTACTTAAACTCCTACATTGCTTAAGCATATCTTCATTAAACCTTGATGGAAGATCATGAACATATACATATCTCCCACCACACGGATCACTCTTATTCTCTACCGTCCTCATCGCCTTCATAAATCTAAACTCATCATTTTCTGCTTTCTGTTCAATCACACGTTCCGGTTTATCATTTTTCGGTGGAGCTATATCCAAATCTCTACTCTCCGCTACATCACGATTCTCTACATCATTTTTCGATTGAGCTATATCGAAATCTCTATCTTCAACTACATCATGACTCTCTCTGCGATTGATACGACTGACATCGACTACAGGACTAGGACGACTAGTAGTGATTGGTCGAATAATCGGAATGGACTGCGGAGTTACCGAATCAGACAAAATGGAATCAACTTGATAACTTCTACCACCAATTACAACAAAATGGAAGTACAACAAAAAACCCCAAAAAAACACACAAAGTAGTCCTAGTACACAAACACGTGATTGTTGCGACTTATTAGCTCCTTTTTCCATATGATCTGACGAGGATGAATTCACCGGTGAACGGCGTCTCATTAGATTTATTAAATCAATTATTCATGAACATTAACAGCTTATACATAACATACACATTTATTCTATGTATATTGTATATGTATAGCATAACATTAAGCAAAATTAATGAATAAAAATAATAAATTAATTGAGGAATTAAGAGAATGAAAACGAGATTGATGAAATTAGGGCAAATATGTATATGTGTGAATGTAAGTTTGATTTTGATTTAAATTAATAAATCACAATCAAACAGATCAAGGGTTAATGATACTTACTGGAAGATGCAATTGTAGAGAGAGGAAGTTTCTAGAGAGAGAAGTGGAAGAAATTTGAGTGCAGGTGATGATGAAGAATTGTATTTTATTCATGCATTTTGGTGTTAAAACTGTTAATTTGAGCAATCAGTCCAACAAGCTAAAGAAGCGTAAGTTAGCGTCAGTGGCGTAAGTTAGCGTCAGTGGCGTAAGTTAGTATGATAGGAAGCGAGCGCTTTATTGTCGTAGGTAAGTGTAGCCGGTGCATTGTAGCGTGATTGGTGTAGGTTAGTGTTAGGGTGTTTCACGTCTACTTTGGCGTCGGTTACAGTACGACAAGTGCCAGGTGTAGAATTTATATGACGTCATAAAAGGTGCTTTGACTTCATTAACAAGAAAAATAAAAATAAAATAGGAAAGAATGTCGTAAAAAAGGTTGATAGAAAAAGAAGTAATTAAATTTTACAAAAATATTTATTAATTATCTTTTAAAATTAAAATTACTCGACTAGTTGGCGTGACGATCATTAGTGTTAAATAATTCTTCGTTGAGACATTCTAGTAACCTATTACTTATTAGTTGTTACTGTTATGTTTTTTATCCGCTCGACGTAAACTACTTCAACACCATCTCAGATCCACTTCACATCCACGTCATCTCTACTAAAATTTTAATTATTTTAATATTCTTTTACTTTATTAATAATAAAATATTTTAATCAATTTTCATATATAATTAAAGACTCAGTTTTCATATTTTATTTCCATTATAACTTTACCAAACTTTTACATATATTTAATCACCTTTCATTTGTAATTTCAAGAATCACTTTCCATAATTTATTTGATATAGCCTTTTTAAACCATAACAAAAGTTATAATTGTTACCGAATCTAAACATTTTTGCAAAACTTAATCTGCCTATTAACCTCATGAAACTATACAATTACAACCTGTAATAAATTATGAATAAATAAATTTGCAAACTTTCTTTTTTCTCCATCAATAATCTCTCTTGATTCAAATTTAAATTTTTATTCATTTTGAAATCAGATCTTCATATGTGTGTTCAGATCTCTCAATCTCAAAATAAAGATACTATCTTAATCTTATTTTAATTATATATAAACCATCTTCATCTTTTTTCTTAAAATTAGACTCAACAATGGTTAATGTCCAAACTACCCTTAAAAATCATTAATTACTTTCCAAATAAACTACTAATTTATAAATTGCAACCTTTAAGTTTTAAAATTTACATCTCCTTAAGTTAAACTTTAATAATATAGATGTAAACAATAGAATCTATAAATGTCAAATTAATTATTTGTTCCCGCAGCTATGGACGAGCATAATGCTATATGATTCAAAATAATCTAGAAGTGTTGAAAGCAAATATGATGGGATGTTCCGAATTAAAAGAATTTCATAATCGCATTTACTGTCAATGTGTGATAATCTCTTTTACCATAACGGTTGTGTTTGGTAGCAAGCATTTGGAAGCATTTTGGAGCGACAAGCGACTAGCAGTTAGCAATTTGATTGAAAAGCTTGTTTGGCAACAAAGCAAATAGAGTTTGAGTATTTTCTAACCGCTTCCTGCTAAATGCTTGATGATGAAGCATTTCAACTAGCAACTAGCATTTTGGTTATGAAATTACCTATATACCCTCAAAAATAACATGAGTACATTATAAATAATGTGTATATGACCTTTTTCGTAATTTTACACTTTATAATTACTGCTACTGCTACATTACCAAACACTTTTTTAAACAAACAGCTACTGCTAACTGCTATTGCTAACTGCTATTGCTAACTGCTACCGCTAACTGCTACTGCTTACTGTTACTGCTACATGTCGCCAAACATACCCACTTTGATTTTTTATGTCTTTCATTAACATTTATGTTTTTCAATAAGATGATTAGTTTTTTTAGTAGCATGTATTTGTAGTTTGTTTAAATTTACAACTCAGAATAAGTTCATATATGTGAATTGATTATATGCATTTAACAACACATAAACAAAAAAAATTCATACAATAATTCTCATAGTGACTCAAATTATATGAACATTAATATGTACATACACTATATCTTAATAAGTGGATATGTACATACTCAAGATGCCCCTTCCAAAGTAGCAAAAAGTGTACCTTAAAAACTAACTATTTTAGGTTTGTATATTTTTTCTAATAATTACTGATATCTGGATTTCTTTGTCGGTAATCATAAAGCTGTACACCATTAAATGTTAACAAAAGTAAATGTATAAAGTACAAATTGTTAAGTTTAAAGTATGAGTCGTATGCTGACAATGAATTATAATTATGTAGTAAATCTATGCAATTTAACTAATTTAAAATCAATATGAAATGGATATATAGCATATTTTATTTTTGTTTATTTTTTGTTCTGTCAAAACGATATACTTATTTAGCAAACACACTTGCAGATGCAGTGGACCATGACGTGCCGGCACTAACTATAAATTCATATCATTTAGTTAAAGACTTAAATGGATAAATTATTAATTTTTAAAAATATACTTATATTTCCACCAGATTACGACGTGTTCGCAAGTAAGAAAAATAAACCAAGGTTTTCCGATGTAAATCTTTATAAAATTAAAAAAGGAGGGAAACAGATCTCAACTATTGATTTCATCATAAATGAATGTTGTTAACATTCATTTGTGATGAATGTTAATCAAAATTTAACATTAATCACAAATTAATGTTAAAAACGTTTTTTTATGAAAAAAATCAAAGGTTAAGATTTGCTTCCCTCCTCCCCAAAATCTAGAGCTTCCCTATGAATCATTCCCTTACATATAGATATATATATATATATATCTAGATTCAAATAACTTTTAGCAATTACTTTTCAAATATATATTTTTTTGACATTTTTTAAAAAAGTTTTGATGTTTGCACGATATTTATGTCTGTTATTTTAACTCTCCTCTATATATATATCTATATTTGTTTGATTTGATTATTATAAAACAAATATAATGGTTAAAAAAGGTGAAGAGTAAAAATATAACGACAGGTAACAGTGATACTTTAAGTTTTTAAGCGTGATTTGATTAATGAATTAAACACTTATTAATCCATATTGGAATTGTTATATATATATACTACAGTACAAATCATGAGTCGACCCATGTTGGGTGTCAACGTCTTAAAGGAAGAATCTTTCATGTATCATGTCTGCCAAAGTATTAAATGCATGATCCAACTAAGTAAATTAGTATCCATATTCAATACCATAATAACCACATCTAAAAAGTTGTATTCTTAAACAAACTATACTCCAAAGAGTTTCATTACTAAAATCAGCCAGGTAAAACGTGACTTTGTCTAATACTCTAATAACAATTTCAATAATACAATAACTTACCTTTAATGACAATGGTTGTACAATAAACAAAGAATAAGTAACCACAAAATTACCTTTGACCTTGCGAAATGCGAGGAACTCATCCATCAATATTTTGCGAGTCCAAGTTTCATCGAAGACAATTTATGTGTTTCTAACTTGTATATATATATATATATGGAAAGGATCCACAGGAAGCTTCAAATTTTGAAGAAGGATGGAAGTAAATCTCAACCCTTGATCTCATCATTTATAATATTCATTCCAGATGTATGTTAACTCATATTTTGTTATTATACATCCATGAATGTTACTAAACATCATTTCTGGATGAATTTTTATTAATAACATTCACCCATAAATGATATAATTAGTATATAATAACATATATGAGTTAATATGTATCATAAATTAATGTTTTAAGAATATTAACTTGAATTTTTGACTAACATTCATCACAAATGAATGATAAATGTCAATTTTGAGAGTTTTTTGTTTAAAACGTAAAATTGTAAGAGCATTGTTTGATTAAATGATGTATATAATCTATTCCTTTATATTTTAAGCTTTAATTTGATGAATCTTGCTTGAAAATCATGTTTTGATGGTAAATGAGTATTTGTTTCCCTACTTTCCTTTTTTTTTAACTTCCCTTTGATCCCCACCCTATATATATATAAAATATATTATGTTGGATATATTGTAGAGTTGTGATTCTAAAAAAAGGTGGATCAATATTGCCATAAATAGGTGTACGTGTCGGTCTATAAGATTGATGAATTGCTTTTAAATTGGTATGGTCATATCGAATATAGACCAAACCCCCAATCCATTGAAGGTTCTGATACAAGGATCTAAAAGCCAGCAAATAGTGAAGTAAAAAGATCAAGTCCATAAAGAACATGTATGTTATTCTCAAGTCAGAGAAACCAAAATAAACGCACTTGCTTCTTTCTAAATAAACAACAGTATAAAGAATTTCAGAATTATACAAATCGTGCAATGGTTTAAAGTAAAGACTTCAAACCTTTTTATTCCTCTCTAGTTTGTCTTGCAGAAAACAAATGCACCTGGCTACCTGATTATCAAGATGCCACAACGATTAGTCCCAAAAACTTGATTTACCGTTTACTTCCTTCATCCCATGAGAATTGCAGCCGTTTCCATTTCACTGTCATCCGACATAACTTCATCCCAGCTAACTTATTTTCAATGATTTTGGTAATGTAAAGGTGGGATTTTCAATACATTTACGTAAAAATGTGAATCTCCAATGGTAAAAAAAAAAAATTGTATTCCAATACAGATGAAACAGCTCAAATGAGATTTAGAAGTCAAAAGTCGCCCGATGAGTATTCAAGTGCTTAAAACTTCCTACATCACTTTTTAAAAAGCAATAACAATAAATAGATCATTGTGTAGTTTTGTAATCATATTTAAGACAAGTAATAGATAATACACTGACAGAAGTGTCGATGAGTCAACCCAACTCGATGCATCTCAACAAGCCCAACCCGATCACTTTGCCACCTCACCTAATCATCATATTCACAGAAAACTGATTTGGGTCCAAAAGCTCCTCTTTCTTGGTCATTATTAAAGTGTATACAAAACATTGGTCGAACATGTATAGCTTAGATGATCTAAGTTAAATCATCTGTTGGGTCAAACATCTACCTTAGGTGACACATGTCAGATCAAACATTGCTACTTTCATGGGACCAAGGAAGTACGTCAGATCATCATGCCACACATCCAAGGATAGAAATAGATGTGTAGGACGTACCTCTATTAGAAGCTACCAGTTGGATCATGCACCAAGTTTTATCAATTTAAAGATCCAAAAAAATCAAGGATAAGACTCTGGATTCGCTCTTTCACTGACTGTAGAACCATAATTGGGACCACCCTTGCGATACTGGATAAGGAACTCAATAGGATATCCCTTTACCTTATGTGGCACTAGGCCAAGATCATTGAACGTAAGAGCTGCAAAATACTCAGATTATATTAAATGATCTGGAGGTTGTATAGCATAAGGAAATTAACATAATACGGAGTACTATTTAAAAGGTTGGTCGTCAAATTTGAAAAACTAACCATCTTCTGAAACGAGTTTATCTGAGGAAAGAGCATTAATCATATCCAGATTGAAAATACTCGGTGAGGGCAACGGGAATGGAACCTTATTAAGCAATATGTCTCGAGGTGTTGAGATTGCCTAAAATAAATTGACATTAAAACAGTAAGGATACAACCTATTATTTACATTCTTTATATTTGCCAAAAAAGGGTAGATTCAATCCGTGTCTCAATTTGTCACAGCTATTGTAAATGTTCAAGTATCACAAAGGCATTCTTAAAGTAGCAAGGAGCTAATAACAAGAAAATTCAACGGTATTTAATTATCACAGCTAAGACTTGATCTAATTCAGTGGTAATCCATAACATGGGGATGAAAAAAACTTGCTTCCTTTTATTAGCACTATGGACTTCTATGGTGGATGGTTCACATAATAGTTGGCTTTGAAAAGACACTTCAATAACTAACACAGGGCAGCTGACTTTTGAGGAGGCAAAATGGGTCGGTCAGGTTAAGTAACGGGTCGAAACAGGTTGGTAACATGTCAAAAGAGTTCGGTCCTTACCCTATACTTTTGTCCAAAAAGTTCCATCTTTTTTATACACAGCAAATGCTGGTAAAATATGGTTACAAAATTAAACTAATTCAATAATAATGAAAATATTTCAAGTAAAGCGAATAGGAGGTTGTGTACACTATAAATACAGTTACCAGTTTGGTCAACTTTCAACCCTTTTCAACCGTGTAACTAGTTTTCTATTTAGCTCAGCTTTTTCTTTAATTTAACCCATTTGACCCCTTAGAGATCAAACATTACTCAACTCGACACATTTATAAGTAGAGGGTCGCCGTTACCACCTCTAGTTGATTCACAATCACATGGGATTAAGTGTCATAACAACGCAATGACTCTCATTTGAATACCTTAGCAATAGGGAGAGGAACATTAACGTAATGAGGCCATTCTCGAATCACTTCGTACATAATTTCAGCCTGCGAAAAAAGATATAGGAAATGTTGATTCAACAGAAGACAACAAAGAAATGCCTGGGAACAAATCATGGAACGATTAAGAGCTCAGAATCACCAATTCATGCAGGGTATAGATATCTGGCCCACCCAGTTCATAAAGTTTTCCCATGCTGCTACCATCATCTTTCAAGGCCGCAACAACTGCAGAAGCAACATCAGCAACATACACAGGTTGAATCCTGTAAACAACATATATATATATATATACCAAACTTGTTCAGAAAATTATTACATCTTCATTAAATTTAACTTAAGGGAAGGAACATTAATTCATACTTGGTAGATCCACCGCTAACAAGTGGAAGAAAGTTATATTTTCTAGCAAACTGAGCCCATGGATTCAAAATCCGATCTTCTGTACCAAGCATCACTGCAGGTCTCAATATTGTGGCCTGAAAACAAGCAAATCATTAGTTTATAATGATAGAAGGACTACTTAAATAATGAACTACTTAGATTCAGCATGCACTAAATGCCTCATATATTACTGCTAAAAGATGATACGTACGAGTTTGTTTAACATTTTTATAACGACCTATGCTAAAAGCCTAAAAATGGCCTCAAATGAGCATCAACTATTACGCAAATCAAATATGTGAATCACCTCAGGCAATTCACGTAAGATGGATTCCTCAGCAGCAGCTTTAGCTTGAAGCATTCTGGATGGAGATGATTTAGAGGCTCCTAAGCAAGAAAGTTGTATAAATCTCATGATTCCACCATGTTCTTTCGAAAGCTGCATATGACATACATACAATGTTAGAGGACAAGAGAGCCAAAATAAAGGAAACCCAAAAAATTGGAGATAAGGAAAATCTGTCACGGAAAAGATGATACAAAAACACAACATATGTCCTCATAAAGGGGTGTTTGGATCAGCATTATAAAACTGATTATCTTCTTAATGTTCAGATAAACAGAACCTAATTCTGACTTAATTAATTATTTGGGAGGTTATATATCCAGATATGGACAATCAATCTCATACCAGCTGCAACAAAAACTGATTATCAAAGAGTAAAACATAATTACATACCTACCCCCTTGTTCTAACCTAATTCGAAGAAATTCACTACAATTTCACAAGTATCTCACTTTTCCATAAGGATGCCTCTTTAGTCATTATCTTTTGGTTTCTTAGATAACCAGGATTTGCCAAGCTCTCAAACAACTATTATCTGATTGTTACAACTTCAAACGGCGAAAGAACCAACAAACACCATCTCCAAGTCTCCAACAGCCCATTTATTAAATTTGAGTGTCTTATTCTGATTAATCAATATCACATATTCATATTCAAATCACAGATCCAAACACCCCCTACAACAGAGAGAAATAGATGCACATACTTACCTTTGCAAGTTGTTCAGCCATATGATGGTTCACTTCCTCAAAACTATAATTTCTTGTTTCATATTCCCTTCCTGGAAAACCCGATTACCATATCAAACAAGCTTCCCCACCATCTACATAAGAAATCCCAACCAAACAAAGATATTAAACATGTACCTATGAGATTGATCACAACATTTGCCTTTGCCATGACTGCCTTAATTGAGTTTTCATCTCTTGGATTATATTTCATAGGAACAATCTGAATGAGTTAAGAGAATGTCTGGTGTAAGCAAGCAATAACAAATTCTAGACCAAACACATCAAATAAAAACAAACTTTGAAGGATCTAAGTTACCTGTCCCAAATCACCCATCAGTTTGAGATGGCGAGGTGAATCCTCAGAACCTCTAAAAGGTACCAATACTTGTGACCCCATTTTAGCTGCAATAAATACAAAATATCCATGAGGGCTTGCCCCCTCTTTATCAATAAGAAATTTCATTTTAAAACAAATTTTTAAACATGATATAATAGAGAAAGAGCTGCAAAAAAATACTCTCTAAATTCAGATTTTTGATAGAATTATAAAGAAGCACAAATATTCCTATAACTTCTAAAGAAGTCAACTGTTATTCAGTATCCCACTCACCAAGCTCTTGCACCAAGTAACGCCCGAGAAAACCAGTAGCTCCAAATACTGTAGCAACTATGCCACTGCAAATCAAGAATATACCACCATTGCATTAGCATGATCGTTGTGATAACTAGCTTCACCGTTATAAGTCCCGAGTGTAAGATACAGACTAACTAAAAAAAATGAAACCAAGTTTTACATAAGTCTAGACTACAACAGAGATACACATATATAATAGTGATTAGTCCTTGCAACTAAATATAAGGTCTTCATGAACATTTCACATTTGGTGCTTAGCTTTCTATCACTTTATAAGTACAAGTCTTTCCAACTTCTATACCATATTGAAGCTCGTTGCTTCACAATACCAGTTCTGTAAACAAGTATAATGAATGCTGAACTAAAATCTAGACTGCCTAGAAACTAAAATAACTGGTAGAAACTAAAAAGAACGCAGTTTTAACTCGCATCGTGTCAGATAGAAAGAAAAAATGCACATTAACATTAACATTAACATTAAGAAGAACATTAAACGGACTACATTTCAGCTTCAAATATGATAAAAAAAGATTCGGCATACAATAGATGCTAACCATAACATACTTTATAACAAACATTTCTAACACTACTAAGACATCCACATCATAGGCACCAGAGTTTCACTTCATATACAATAATACAAATAGCCCTAGCTTTCAAATCATCAACAAAAATGAACAAAAAAAAAAATATCATCATTTTCATACTATTTAACCACTTATATACCTACTGAACCAAATCTAGTTGCTAATCGAAACACAATAACTAACAACTTAAACAAAAAAATGATTACCTAACAGATGATCTACCACCAGTACCCTTACGAACCAAATGTCCAACACCTTTAGTTGTGAGTGTAGAAGCATAACGCCGATCATAATCACCGTAATCTGCATTTCATTACCTCAATTTAATAAAAATGTTATTGAAACCCTATAAATGAATATATAGATAGAATATGTATTACAGTGATCGGGAAGAGATCTAAGAGAGTAAATTGCGGCGCGAGAACTGGAGGAATCACGAGCTAATCTTCGCGAAATCGCCTGCATCTTTATTAATTGAGAGAGATACAAATGGGGATGGATTTTGTGCTGCAATGAAAAAACCCAGAGGTCTCTTCTTACTTACGCCTGTGTGTTAAAAACTCGTGTTTTATTAAGGACGCCGGCCGGTGACACGACTCGTGACTCAAATCTTAACTTTTGATACTTTAAATTTGCGATTTAAGACTCGACTATCATTCATCATTATGAATGTTAACGGACGATCCAAATTTGTTTTTCTCCTTCTCCAAAGATTATCCATTCCTCTTAATCATCCCTCTATATATTTATATGTGTATATATATATGATTATTTAAAATTCTTATTTTTAAAAAAAATTAAAACATTATGAAAATTGATAGTTAAGTTATTGATCGATAATTAATACAGAGACTTAGTTTGAATTAGATTATAATAATATAACTTTTTATTTTGTCTTTTTATTTTATGTATTACATTATATTAAAAGTTTATCTGATTTCCTGATTATTAAGAGTTGCATAATACTTGGAAGAGTCACACATGACTCGGAAGAGTCAATAAACGACTTGTAAGAATCAAAGTCATTTAACAGTCGAGGTGTCCGACATCTCGCCTTTACAATTTTAACTCGACTCATAAATTATAAGAGTCTAACAACTATGCCCTACTATCGTAAGACTTAATTGTGACCTTTTCAAGTTTAAGCTTTACTTTTTTATTTATTTTTCTTTTTGTTAAAAAAAATAATTCATCAAGATAAATAAATAAATAATATTTTGAAGTAAGTGAGAAAACTTTGAAAAATATGTAAATGTAAATTCCTTTTTTTATGTGTATTTCCGTTAAAAAAAAATATAAGTAATGTTAGAAATTGTTTTATGTTTTTGGCAACCTATTACAAATACATCGAAATTATGGATATTTGCGAGTCGCGATATCAATAGTGTGATGATATGTTTGTCTTTGAATTTTAGACCGTCATTTGAGACTAAAGTGATTGAACATACTTTACTAAAGAAGCTAAATATTGAAAAATATTGTCTAAACGTTTCGGTTATGCATGGTTCTTTTCTCTTGAGTATCTTCTCAAAATATAATATAACCTTAATACATGAAAGATATATAGCAAATTATATTATACATTTTCTTTCTTTCTTACCGTTTTTTCAAATATGTACTCATCTTCAATATGATCGCAAACATCACTTAAAAGTAGTTTGTAAATAATATATGTAATACAATACAATACAAAATAAAAAGATATACATATAACACGTAAATATTAATAGGTATATGACTATTTTGCAAAAATATTTGTCTAAAGTACATCCATAAACTACCCCTTAAACACATGTGAATAACATATGACATTTTTTTTGACGTTTTAATTATTTCTTTTAAATACATACGAGTTTATAAGCTAGTATTGTATGATAATAACATAATTTGAGCATGATTGATAAAAGTTAATGATATGTATTAGAAAGATGTAATTAATTTGGTGGTTTGAAATAAATTGCATTCTTCTTGTTATTTTTTTATGATGATGAGGTATAATCACATGGTAATTTTGTAAGCATGTTTAAAGCAAGAATTTTATCATATACTTCAAATGGGCAAGAAAACATTGAAAAGGGCAAAATGTACCCAATCGCTACCTTCTAAATTTTTTTAAGTTCTAATAACATAAATTATTCAACAAAAAGTAGGAAAAAAAAAACCCTCCTTGTAACTCAAACTGTTTTAAACTGATGTTTGACCCAGTTGTTTGATGTTTGAACACTAGTAGACATTTGGATGAAATTGCTCATCTGTACCAAAATGACCCAAAATATTACCCTACCCTTATATATCAATTGACAAAGTGAATGGGGATTTTCTCATGATATTTTGGATAAAATATCATTGACTTTTAATTGACTAAGATTTTATGATATATTATTATTAGTACATCAACTTCTCATGAGAATTTAGCATGCAATTAAACTATATGACTGACTGCCATGTGTATGGTGAGTTTTTTTCCTACTCTGTCATCAAACAATATCAAATGCAATACAATGTTTTACTAAAAGATAGTAATATACTTTGAATTTATATCATTAGTTGATTCACAATAAATAAATATGTAATTATATAAAGTAATACGGAGTAATCTACAAATAAATGTCAGTCATTTCTTTCTGTTTCATTCTATGATTACATAAAGGAATATTTCTTAACGTTTTAATTTGAATAAACTATTTTCCATAACTCGGAGACATTTACATATTCACACATAACTTATGTGGCTAAAAAACATATGATAAGGCAGTATATTGAGTACAAAAACATCACATATGTGTGTAAACTTTAAAACTAGAGTTGAATTTGAACAACTACATATAATTTACCGATAATCCAAAAATATATCCCCTCGCAACGCTAGGGGCAAATACAACCTCATTTTATATCATTTTGTATCATTTTGTATCGAAGAGAATTAAAACCATATGATATTCGTAGTGCTAAACACTAAAGACAAAGATACTAATTAAAACTGAACATATAGTGTTATGATATATTATTAGGTATAAATTAGCAATAACGCTGAACGAATTTAATTTTTATAAATGAATAAAATATTATGATCGATTTTTTTATATAGTTTATAAACCCGCAATAAAATGCTATGAATTTAACTTTTATAAATGAATAAAATATTTAGTCGATTTTTTTATATTGTGACTGACTTTTATAATTTAAACATTTATTTGATCGATTTTTATATATAGTCTATAGACCCGCTATAACGCGGGATGAATTTAATTTTAATAAAATGAGTAAAATATTGTGACCGATTTTTTTATATAGTTTATAGACTCTTTAATTTTTATAAATGAATAAAATATTTGGTCTATTTTTTTAATTTAAATAAATACATCAAATATTTAAAGGCTAAAACAATGAAGAGATCATATTACTCAATCATATCCTCTTTTAATTATATATAAAGATATATATATATATATACACACACAAATAAATTAACATGGTTCTTATATATGTGTGGCAAAAGGTTGATAACCGACAACTTATACTGACCCACAATCAACTGACTGTTCATAATGAGGCACACTCGACTCACTCAGCGGTTGTGACAAATGTCATGCTCGAACCCGTAACCTTGCCTATTCATAACTAGTTCTTACAACACATTTTTATTTGTAACTATGCGTAGCTTCTCACAACTAGACTTTTAAAATGTACTCAATTCAAAATTTAGTAGTTAAAAAGGATAATCATCATTAGAATTGTCATGGTAACTATATAATTGTCAATGTTTGTCTAGTTGAATCACGATTCGTAGATGCTAATTCATTCAACTCATAAAAGGTCTAACATTAAGTTTGAGATGACAACATGAAGGTAAAATCAATGGTATAATATTATCTCCCTTTGACTAAACTAAAAGTCCACTGGAAACAGCATATAACATAAAGCATGTAAAAATGGAAGTCCAATGTTAATAAGTTTGTGAAACCTCGTGTGGCCTTCAAAAGAGTCAAAGTAATTAATAGTATTTCTAACAAAATCTACCCATAGTATGTACATAAAAACACAACAAGAGTACAAAACAACCCAAAAGCTGAATATTGCTTCAATCAAATTCTGGGCAGGAGAAAACTTCTCAAAAGTCAAAGTCAAAAGCTCAACAAAATCATTAGAAAGGATTAGATAATCACTAATAGGGTATACCAAGTCAAATCAGATTTAGGAATTAAATGATGCACTATTCTGAAGAAATTGGACATTTTCACCAAAATCATCCTTCAAAAAGAACCTACTTTATTGCATTTGATCAAAAAAAGATTGTAGCCCATTGTTTCTTTTTCACTAATTATAACCAATAAATTCTGATTTTCTATCTCGTTCTAGCTTATTTATGTTACAAAGTATGTCAACAACATGCACATCACAAGATCATAGTGACTCGGCTCTTTAGCATGTACCTTTTTGTCATGTACGTGTATGTACGTGCCTCTTTGGCTCCAATTTAACTTTGGTCAACATAAAGCTCGAGAAACAGGTGCGGGCTTGAGTTTAATTTGATCCATGCAGGCGGTTCATTCCCACTTCCTTGGTTCTTGGTGGAAAGGCGTATTTGGGCACGCGCTTTGTATCAAAAATCTGGGATGCTACTTGATCTTGACGAGTATTCTGACACCAATTTATAAAACATGGATGACTTATCTTCTAATAGTTTAGTTGGAGAATCAAATTCTGCAACTTGCCCTACAAAAACCAAGTATAACCAACACAGTCACAAATATGAATGGATTTTATTGATCAAGAACGTTACATTTGTTAAAGCATAAAGGAAAGTACACGCATGATATCAACCTAGTCAAATGGATCAGATTAAACAACTCAACTAAAAATGAAAGTAGTCAAATGGGTTAAACAACAGGTCAAAATTTGCCCAAAATGTATTTTACATGCATACAAGCTCATAAATTTCTTATTCAAGGATTTAACTAGATTTGAAGTTTTTGTAATCATATCTGACAGATCAGTTTTTCTTTTTAGTCACAATGGACAGAGAAGTGGCTGCGAGTCAACTAGGGCCCAAACCTATTTCACCCAAAAGTTAACGTGTTCCAACCAAACCCATTTTGATCTGTTAGGCCAGTCCGCCCATGTTGCTGCCTCTATAAATACTGAACTAGACTCCAGACTGGAGCACTACTTAACGGTCCTAAATTTGTAAGAAAATAATTATGGCCCATCTTGCCTTAAGGCACCTAAATTTGTAAGAAAATGGCATGTCCTAATGAATTTCACATTTTGAGCTGAAACTGCTTTGACATGTTACCCAACCCGTCAACTTTTGCCGTGTATAATAATGTGCAAATATGCAAATTACGTACCGTCACTAAGAACAAGAACTAGATCACTGTCGATGACAGTAGGGATGCGATGAGCTATGGTACAGACGGTACAGTTTGTAAATTCTTGACGAATGATCTTCTGGATTAGATTATCTGTGGCTGAATCGACTGAAGCAGTTGCTTCATCTAACACCAGGATTCGAGCCTGTTTCAGCAAAGCCCTGCCAAGCGAAACAAGTTGTCGTTGACCCACACTCCAATTGTCCCCATTTTCCAAAACTGCAACAACCCCATAACAACAATTCCATCAATGTATACCCTACCAAACTTTTATTTTATTCTTTCAAATTTCTTGGCTCGAAAATAAAACATAGAAGTACATAGCTATCATGTAAAAACATACCGGGTGCATCAAGTTTTTGCTCCTTCTCACGAACTGTATCTCCAAGCTGAGATTTATCAAGTGCCTATAAAATTGAAAAAAATGCATTTATTTTCCTGCAGAAGTGGTTGATATGCAATACGGTAATAATAACGCAATTTGGAAAATTCACCCTCAAATTAAATTCATGACACATAAATATTAATCCGGATCATTTCAGCGTGTTCTCAGTTTGTAAGCGTTTCTAGCATTTGTGGAAGAGCTAAGTTGAAAGTTCAGGAGTTCAAATTACAAATTCCTACGAAACTTGCAACATTTCCTTTTATGAGTACTTCCCAATTTTAAATTACTTACTTTAACTAGATAGTATTGATATGAAACAACAATACTCCCGAGTTTCATTTCAACTGAAGGGTACGTCAGATCTTTAACAAATAGTCAACCTTGTAGAATGGCAAGTCAGATGTAGCAATTTTCAATGGATGAAAGGAGTACATCTGAATATTCTTGAATAGTTTGCAAACAATGTTTAATATCATATTCTTAAAGATACAAGAGCTCGACAATATATATCTAACCTCCCAAACTTCTTGATCCGAATGTTCTTCAAGAGGATCAAGGTTACCCCGAATGGTGCCTTCAAATAAAGTAGGATCTTGCGGTATGATACTAAGTCGGGAACGTAAATCATGTAGGCCAATTGATGAAATATCAATATTATCTATAATAATTCGGCCACTTTCGGGTTCAATGAGTCGAAATAACGCTTGAATTAATGTCGATTTACCACTTCCTGTACGTCCAACGATCCCGATCTTCTTCCCTCCCGGAAATTCACATGTCACACCGCGCAGTACTACAGGCAAATTTTCTTTATAACGAACCTACAATAATAAGAAATAAAAGTTTCAGAACTTTTTGTAACCAACTTTCAAAAAATCTGATGTAAAGTAATCAGGTAGACCATAAAAATAAAATAAAGAAATGACATGACAGCCGACCTGTCACTACCTTTTAAACATGTTGGCTTTTTTCCTAACACGGTGCCTTAAATAAATTGGTCACTAAAAGGTCATTACCTTTTTATGCAATTAGCCCTATGAATTTTAGCAACTAACATTCAATGAAATGAAGCTAGTCTTCCTTCTAAATGTCTGGATATTTTGGTTGTTTAACGTCTGACGACAAAAGTTAGCATGCAACAACAATACACTAAGCAAGTCACAAGATCAACGATAATATTCGAAAATTTGTGTTATAAGTACCTTCAAATCTATAATTTCAATTTTTCCTTCTTCGGGCCACGAGGGTGGGGGACGACTTTCTTCAATGATTGGTGGAGCTTCACTCGGTATGTGACAATATTGATGAATCCTTTCTATTGAAATTATCTTGTTTTCAAGCTTGCAAAAGCTAAGGATCCATCGCGATAAACGAGCATTCAATTGCAGGCCGTACGTTACAGCCAAACCCGCCATACCTAAAGAAGATCAAGCAAGGTCAGTTAATATTAAGTAATTCTCATGTCATTTACCATCATTCTCGTGGGCGTCATCTCATTTTAACTAAATAAGAGCCATAATCACACAAAAATCAACATATCTTAGGATTACTAGAAGTAGGCTAACAAAAAAGACGTGAGCAGAAGTACTTACTAGGATCTATAGCTTGACGAGGAAAACTCACTAACAAAACCAAACAGAAAGCAAATACACAGGTCGAAATTAACTCCATGCGTAGGCAAAGCCATTCAATAGCTGCAATGCTACAGAAAAATGGGCGGGCAAAAGAGTCAAGAAGATAAAGATTCCTCTTCATAAATCTTTTTTCTTGCCCGAAACCTCGAATCGTGGCAGCCCCAGCAATTGATTCTCCAAAAAGGTTGATGATTGGAGATTTCTGGATGCTAACGATGCGCACCAATTCCCTTGATGAAGCCATGTAGTATTTCTGCATACATCAAGTATACATAAATTATTAGCCAAATATTTTTGATTAATATAAGCAAATGTAAATGCTACCAAATAACCCTCCAGATCAACTTATAAAAGACAATCGGGAATTATAAGTAGCCCACAACCTGAGACTAATAGAAAATAAAATAAAGTACCTAAAACGAATTGGGTAAATTTTCGCCCAGAAGTGTATATTTAATGCATAAAACTCTCCTAAATTAACTTATTAAGAGAATAGATTACTACTGTAATATACACTATGTAATCAAATTTTAGACATGAATTATTCTATAAAAAATGTACAAAATTTGGACAAAGGTGTTTCTGGTCGATCCAAACCGGCCTATTTCAAGCCGTTCCATATTTGTTTATTTGTTTTTAACCAGAAGTAATTTGATATTTTATCAAACTGGCCCAACCAGCCCATTTTACCACATCTAGTGGACAAGACGTCACAAAAATATTTCCCAATAACAGACTTACCTGCATCCACAAGCATGCAATCGCCATTGGAATGATAAGAAGTAGCACTTGCCATGTAACCTGAGTCATTACCCCGACTATACCAAGAAGCTGAATCGTGGTGGATGCAAATCCTCCGAGTCTAAAAGGAATATCAAGATCAACAACGCTTTGATCAACCGATACCTAAGATATCCATAAACATCACCACACGTTACACACAGTTGAAACAATAAATAAATCTTCGACAAAAGAACGCTTTTATAAATACCCGGTTCAATATTCGTCCAGCAGGAGTAGAGTCAAAGAACGACATAGGTGCTCGAAAAACATTATTAAGCATCTTTATAAACAGCTTTTGTGCAGCAGCCAAACCAAAAGTAGCAACCAAAACCGCCCTAACAAATATAAACCACGAGCTTCCAAACGCAAGTACCATATAAACACCAATAAGCATCAAATTACTAACTCTAGCCGTATCCCCTTCGGTTTGCGGGTTAGCCCAAGCCATCCACCAATTACTAGCAATTTGAAGCACTTGAAATAATGTTTGAGCAATAATTATAAGCGGAACTAATAAACCCTTATATGCTGCAGCCATATACGAGAGATAAATTTTCATGCTAATTTTCCCACGTTCTCTTTCCTCTTCTTGAACAAGTTGTTTTTTTCGTGAACGTTTTGCTTTCGTTTTCTCTTTGATGGCCTTATGGTCTGAAATGGATGCTTTTTCCTTTTGAATCATTGTAGTAGTATTCATACTGCTTCCAATTGACTCGCATTTCTTTATCAAACCATGGTTATCGTCTGACTCATCATCTGAGTGATCATAGATCTCCATAGCATCAATTGCCTCTTGGTGAGCTGAAACTAACGTGTTAAAATCGGTTCCTGCTTGCAAAAGTTCTTCGTATTTACCAGCTTGTACGATTTGACCTTCTCTAAGAACCTGTATTATTAAAAATGATAACGTAATAGGTATTAATTATAAACGACAACTTAAGTCAGCAATTTGCTAAAATAAAAGGGCGGTAATGCAACTACATTGAGCCAGATTAATCATTTCCACCAGTTTTTGTAGACAGATTGTGTATGTTACTCATGATTGGAAGAAATATCTTAAATAGTAGAGGTGGCAAAATGGGCAGGTTGGTAGGGTTGGGTAATGGGAAAAACGTGTATTTTTTATACAGGCGGAAACGAATTGGGTTGGGATGGGTTGACCCAAAACATTTTTTGTCAAAATATTTACATTTTTTATAGATAAATTTGGGCGACTTTCAACCCATTTGACTCATTTCCCTTAGACATAACCTTTTGACCTATTAGAGATAAAAAAACCCAAATCAACCTATTTATAGATACATCGGTCGAAGTTTCAACCTATATTAAGTGTGATACATAGACACTTCATATATTTTTTTAACCTATGTTTAAAGACCAATATTGTTCCTTAATTATAGATAAAGTAATTGCTTTCTGTTTTTCCAACATTTCATAACTCTCAAGATTTAAATGCATCTTTAACAAATGCATTTTAACTAAAGAAATAAAAGAAGGTTTTACCAGAATCAAGTCAGCAGCTGGCAGAAACTCGACTTGGTGAGTTACAAACACTACAGTTTTAGCAGCTAATGCAGTCAGTATGTATTCCTGGAAAAACAAAACGACATTTAAGTTAAACCAATCATAAAATAGAAAACCTTCAAAGAAACATAAACAATCAGATTTTGGACCTTAAAGAGTTCTGATCCAGTGTGTGCATCCACAGCGCTAAAAGGATCATCAAGTAGATAAATGTCAGCATCTTGATACAGTGCTCTTGCTAGCTGCACCCTTTGTTTCTGGCCACCACTCAGGTTTATGCCTCGATCACCAATAATCGTTTGATCTCCATGTGAAAAAAGCTCCAAATCTTTTTTTAAAGAACAAGCATTAAGTATTCTTTTGTATTTTGCCTTATCCATTGGATTACCAAATAACACATTTTCTTCAATATTTCCTGATTGTATCCATGCTGACTGAGATACATAAGCTGCAGACCCACATACTCGAACCTAAACCACAACAGAAAACCGGAAACAAATAAATGATACAGCTTTAAGACATCAAAAGAATTGTATGCGCATTTTTATACAGAGTAGTGATAATCAAAACATCAAAACATCAAAACACAGACACATCCAAATTCTCCTAACTTAAAATTTTAATCATAAGAAGTTAGCACTTACTTCACCAGAGATTTTCGGGATTTCACCGAGAATACAAGAAAGAAAGCTCGATTTCCCAGACCCGACACTGCCACAAACTGCCACACGCATTCCTCTCTCAACTTTCATTTGAATATTTGACAATGTCGGCCGTGGAGAACATGGGTCCCATTGAAATTCACCATCTTTAATTTCAATCGCCACATTTGACATCCCCCGTTGTAACACAATCGTTGCATCTTCTTGCAACTCTTCCTCCTGTAAATATCCCGCTAGTCTATCAAGTGAAACTTTTGTTTGAGCCATCATCGAAACCAAATCAGGAAAGTTCCTTAACGGTTCTTGAAGAATCCTGAAAGTGGCTAATGCCGAAAGTACCCCTCCTGCGGTAAGTTGATTACCGATCAAGATTGAAGTCCCGAAAGTAACTGCAGCGACAAATATCGGTGAGCTCCAAAAAAAGAAAGTGATAAACGCCTGCGAATATAACGCCTTTTTAAGCCACTTAAATTCGACACTTCTCATTTCTTCTAATCTCACTTTATACCGATCTTCCCACGCTTGCGATTTTAAAATCCGCATATTTCTAAGACACTCAGAAGTTTTTCTCATTCGATCATCTTTAGCAGCCATCAATTTATCTTGATAAAGTTCTTGGACTCTTGCTAGAGGGATCGTTATCACTATTGACAGGATAGTAGCGAATAACGTTGCAATACACGCAAGTCCAACACTTTTATAAAGAATCGCTAACGCGAGAATGATTTGCATTGGTAACATCCATATGTCATGGAGATACCATGCATAATCGCCTACCCTTTGTACATCAACTGCCATGTAATTTACGATTTCACCACTAGTGTGACTTTGCCTAGCATTGCTCGAGAGTCTTAAACCTTTTCGGTAAACCATGGCAGTGAGAGCAGATCTCACATGCATTCCTAAAATATCGACTCCTAAATACCACTGTCTGGTAGTTAAAGTTTCTATCAATTTCGCTACAAAAAAAACGCCTGCAAGAATGTACCCTTCGTGAGGGTAATGCTCAATTCCGCTCAAATAATCAACGAAATCAGTGATCATATATGGGCCCACGTATGAAACGAGCGTATATGACCCTGCAAAAATCGCATTTTTTGCAGCCTCTTTCCAAAATGACTTTGCTAGAGCCCAACCTAAAGAAACTCGATTTTCAGCTTTTAATCGTTCCCACTTCGAATTTAAAATCTTGTAATTGAACTTGGAACGATCTTCAGGTGCAAGAAGTGGGATGTCTCTAAGCTCAAGTGGTCTTCTTGCACCAATTGAAAGAATCGAGTTTAGCCACGATAGTGTAGCTAAACTAAAAAGACCAGCATCACTATAAGGTGTCACTTTCAAGCACCCTGCATCTTCGTCATCAACCAACAACGGTTCTTGAAGATCAGAGCCCCTAATGATATAAATCCCAGTAATACCCCTTAACCCAATAAAGCACAAGAACCCTACAGCCGGGGTTGCTGCAAGATTCGCTAAAAGATGAGAGCTTTTTAACGATTCGAATCCTTCGATTGCGAATTCCTTCCCATCAAGATAAAGGGTACATAAACTGATCATAAAAGCTACAATCCACCATACCCTAATAACTAATGGAAATCTTTCTAGGGTTTTGACTTTACAATTAAGTGTCGAAAAACTCAAAATGAACCAAGCGAAAAATTGTGATGCAGGTAACAATAAAGGCTCTAACTTTACACTTTTATTCCCTTGTGCAGATTTTGTAATTAAACAGACACCATCATAACATAATACCACAGTTTGTATTAGCAAAACATAAAAGCAACAATTAACTGACGCTTTAAAAAGTTTACCAATTTCAACATTGACAAATTCACTTTCCATAGCAGACCCATTAATCCTAGTCCCAAGATCATCAGCATCATTTTTTCGAACTCGATTTCGATCAACATAAACCCTAATCTTTTTCCCCAAAACAATCAAAACTGATAAAACCACCAATGTGAAATTGAACCCAGTTGCAGTTAACTCCAAAAAACTCAAACCCATAAAACCCATCATCAAAATATGATCTTTAAGTCAAAATTGTAATTGAAATAAGAACTTGATATGAAATCGAAAAGGGGGTTTAATAGAAAGATAGAATTAGTATGTGGCAAAAGCATTACACCATGTGGCAATGAATCATACAGATGTGGGAATTATAATGAAACATATGAGCAGAAATTAGCAAATGAAGACAAATAACACCTTCAATCTTCATCTAATAACAATACAAAACAAAACCCATTTTAATCTCTCTCTTCAGTTTGTTTTGTTTTCTTCTTCACAGGCTAACAAACACAAAAGTAGAAAGAGAGTGTGTTTGTGTATGTATATGTGTGTATCTACCTATATCTATATGTTTATTATTATAATAAAATGAAATCTGATCAAAAAACCCAATTTACAGAACAGTACAAAAGGCCTACTTTCTAATGTTTTTGTTAGTGGAAAGCAGCTCACTTACACACAGTAAGTTCACACACACAGTTTAAGTTCACCGTCGCCGGAGCCGGAGCCGGAGTAAAATAGAGAGAGATATGAAGTGGGTTTTTAGTAAAGATGAGAAATTAAGTAGAAGTGGAAGGTGACGATGATATTGGGATTTATAAGCAGCAAATTACTATCGTGGTATATGGAATGTCATTTTCAAGTGGACGGTGAAATTATGATGGATCCTGGTTGTATGTCCACTGAATAAATGACTATAGTTTCCAAATAAATGTTACCAGTATTTGTTCTTTTAGTTTTCAATAGTTTCTTTTTTTTAAAAAGAAAAATATTGGATATATAAGCTCTAAATTTATCAAGACGTAACTTTAATATTTATAATGAATATTGCATTATTCAGCTTTTACTATATACAATGATATTTATATTTATTGTTATTTTAGGTAAAAAAATTTATTTTTATTTGTGTGTCAACCGTATGAAATGACACGTGCTATCATTACAGATTGATACGTCATCAAATTGCATATAATAATAAATTGAAATTTTATTACACATAATGTAATTCTGAATACTTTGTTGCATACTATAAATATTAAATTATAAAAAAAGGGTTATATTTTTATGCACTTAAACTTACGTATAAATCTAAATCTATATTTAAAAATTTGATAGTGAAAGCTATAGAAAAAATGAAGGAATAAATGAGATCTATATATTGTACAATGTATGAAGTAAGACTAAATTTTGGAGAAAAAACTCATAAAATATCTACTTTTCAAGTAAATGCTTAAGATTTTTGTTTGAAGTAGAACAAATGTTCGCTTCTAGAATTAGAGAACCTTTTTAGTTATAGTCTTTTATTATCCTTTCTTTGAAAATGTATTGTTCGAGTCTACCGAACATTGTATATTTTTAAATTTAAAGATTAAGTGTTACTTTTTTGAAAGATAATAAATACATTAATTTATATTTGTACAATCGTTACATTAAGCATAATTTTGATTTGATGTATTAATCATCTTCTTTAATTATTTATCACCTTCCTAACTGTTTAAAAACGCATTGATTATACGTCTTCAAACGATATATTTATATTCTTTATTAATTTCCGCTAATTTTTTTATAAAACAATGAGATAATTAAGTTGCAAATTTACGATATTGCTACTAATTATAACTTATATAATCAAGGATGCAATTCTTTTTTATTAATAATGAACGTGTTAGAAGAATATTAGCATATGATTTACAATCTTAATATTTTAATGATTGACCAATGAAATGGACTATTAGTATGTCATCATAGTCCCTATTTTAATTTAATTACTTATTAACCTTCATCTGATAATCAAAACAATTTAATATTAAGGTTATTTTAAGGCTTTGATTTTTATAAATTCATTTTAAAACCACTACGGTAACTTGCAAATATTAAATACAACAAGTAAAGGTATAAGATATCACTATCAATCGCTTTAAGTTAAAATGTGTTGTCGATATTTTGCATAAGATGATGAAAGACGATGGCTTATAACTAAATTAAGGTATGTACATATAATTATTATAGCTTGAAACATTCAACTCACTTCGCCTATGCAATAAAGAGAAGTAGTTTACTTGATTAGCTCAAACATTATATGTATTTTATATATATTAAAACATTATATGTATTTTATATATATATTTAATATTATTTAATATTAAAATTAACATATTCATCCGTTAACAACTATGATATGTATAGATGCAATTAACTATTACTATAAGTTGTCAAGCTTTTGTCTTTGAGTTCCTAGTCGTTGAATTAATATTTATTATTTATTATTAGACAAAACAATTATACTATATATATTTTTTTATTATTTAATCATAAAGTCGGTCACGTTTTATAAACAAACAAGTGAGTAAGTACTTAGAAAATGTTAATATTACTCCTAATTTTAATTCATTAGTTAAAAAGACGTATCAAGGAAGTAAAGGTGATGCTTTTCTCCTTCAGTCTTTTTCACATAACATTTGTGACATCTTTTTCAACTTTATAACATTTTCCAAACGAGTAATGCTAATAAACTAAAACATATCGACATAAAATAAAATCTAGTTACATTATTATTTAATATATTAATTATATATTTTATTTCTTTTAATTTTTGTCTATCATTTTCTCAAATCAATCAATCAAATTTTATATTTATTTTTAGATATACAAATTTGGACACACGTATTATTTTTAGTTTCATAGTATTTATCTTATAATATTTACATCGTCATGTATCACCGCTTTTTATTTTTCTATTTTATTCTTAAAATATCGCATGCTATAGAGGTCGATAAATTCATTTTACAAAATTTATCAATTTATACGACACGATTTAGTTTTAGCATTGAATAATAAACACACTCTTTTATCTTTTAGAACACTTTGTTTGTTCCATAACAATCCTGATCCACTACTTTTTTTTTACACTATTACTATTAGAATATTAGAAAAACAAACCTTGCATAAAGTTTGATTAATAAAGTCGTTCTATAAATAAAAATAAGATACATGTTATGATTGTTGTTAACAAAATGTTAGAATCTTATAACTTGCGGGTCGATTCTTACGAGTTGAATAAAATTTTTAAAAAATGAAGTAATTTGTTAAATGACTTTGACTCTTACGAGTTGTTTATTGACTCCTTCGAGTCGTATGTTCCGTGTCTTGTTAGAAAATTAAACAAACTTTTAATGTAACATAACATAAAAAATATAAAAGCCAAAATAAAATAAGAAATGACTATAATCTATTTTAAATTAAGCATTTATGTTGATTGTCGATCAATGACTTAACTATCGACTTTCGTCATATTTTACTTCTCTTTATAACAAAAATTCTAAACAATAATATGCATATACATATATATATATATATACCTAGGTTTAAATGATAATGCTAAATATTGTGAGAACGTAGGAATGAAATCAAAATTACTTTTTAAATATTCAAAACACGTTATTTTACAAAGTTTCCTTTGTAGCTTTTTATTCAAATAACTTTAGAAGTTATTTTTCAAATTAAAATTTTTTTGACTTGTTTTTATTATAATTTTATTTATAATAATCACATTTTATAACTTGATAATCACATGATTAATATTTGATTATCAAGTCCTATTTTGTGATTATCTCGAACTCATGATGATCATATTATATTGGGGAATAATCACATGTGATTATCATGTTATATTTTGTGATTACTTTGAATAATTACAACTTTAACGATTGTAATTTTTTTTTTTTAAAAAGTTAATATTATTTATTTATATTTTTATCATAGCTTCCAAAACTTATTTTAATAATAATCATTGGAAAAGTTTTTAAAAAATGTGTTTCGCATAGTTAAAAAATGTTTTTAAAGTTATTCTCAAGTTCTTACAATATTTAGTCTTCTTATTTGAACCATCCTCATATATATGACACATGGAGCTAGTGTTTAATTTATGTTAAAGGCTAGTTTAGGTAATTGTTTAAATCTATATTGTCTTCAAATTAAAAACCGGCCCTCTATTTTCTTTTAGCAGTCGTCATCTACATCACTTCCAAAACCCTAGTCTCTATTTCATCTCCCTCAAACCATCGATTTGTCTTCCTTTCTCTCTCTCTCTCTCTCTCTCTCTCTCTCTCTCTCTCTCTCTCTCTCTCTCTCTCTCTATGACTTCACTTCACCACTACCATAACAACAAAGAAGAAAACCTAGCCGCCGCTGACCAATTCATTCATCTTATTCGACGACGGTTTTGCTATTTGTTGTTATCTCAAGCAAAGAAAGTGAGAAGAATGATTTTGGTTTTAATCTTCGATAACAAAGCGAGAGAGAAAATTTTGCTTTTGATATAATGATCGGTATATTTGAGTGTCAGTTTACTTTTCGATTCACGGTGCTTGTAATTCCAAACAACTTTCGTGGCTGCCTTTATCGCTTTGTGACGTTACCGGAATGATGCATCCTATCACAGTTTAATGTGGAAACAAAACTCAAGATTTTCTTTTCTTCTCTTGTGCACCAACGACATTTTTATGTACACTAAACGACAAGTTGGTACGAAACAATTATTTTATGTAATCCTAGATGTTTATGATGTTTTAACTTGTTGTGTATGAGACTTATGAGATGTATTATGTGTTAAATTTAATTTTAATCAATGGAAATATTAGTTTGTCTTATAGTATGTAACAATGTTCATATAACTTTGTTAATGGGCATAGTTGTTCATCAAGAAATTAAACACCGGAGTAATGTTGTGCATCAACTGAACTAATACGTGCATCACCAAAATATAGTTGTGCATCACTGGAATTTTGGATGTGCATCATTAAAAACTTAAAATTGTATTTTTAGAATGTGTGCCTCAATGACATGTTTACCCTTCAGAATTATGTAATGAGTCTTTGACTATTTGAAAAACTAATATGGTAAAATCTCATCTAACTGTTGATATCTGTCTTATTTGTTTTACCTTAAGTTTCGTTTTACAATAACCAATCCACGTATATAAATATATATATTGTAACATACTAACTCTTACGACTCGAGTTACAAGTCGCGAGTTAGAAATCGAAATTTCGAGTCACAAGTTGAATCACGAGTTACCAACTATAGTTATTATACGTTTACACATGTTGCGAGTTAAAAAATTGAAATTCTAAATTATAAGTCGAATAACGAATTAATAGTTATTATACACGTCACGAGTTAACGACTCGTGGTTTTCTCTTTTTGACATTCGATATAACTTATAACATCACGTTATATGCTTTACGTTATATGCTTTATGTATATTCTTGAAGCACTAGTGTCACTCTGAGAACTTTTTATTAATAATTGTCCATGATAGTTGTAACCCACTTATGTAAATAAAATTATTATAGTGATAACACTTTTTAAGAGATTACAAATATGTTAGTAGTTACACATAAATTAAGTGTGATAAAGAAAAAAATAATTTCAAATTTTATATTTTTAGTCTTCTAACTATACTACATACATATATATATATATATATATATATGTTTAGTTCTTCAAAATGTATTAACTAACACCTAATTTTACGTGAAATTAAATGCACATAATATTTTAGAGAAAATAAAGTGTGCAGGTAACAGCATACAAATGTGTCTTGTTAGTTTTAAAGGAAAGACTATTTTTGTACGTATGAAAAGGTTAAAGGGTTAAACGTATAATATGTAAGACTTTATTTGGACATTGACTAGTCAACTGTACCAATTTCTTTATGTTTAAGAGTACATATCGTAAGCCCAATATTTTACCCACTTTCAAATATATAATGTTGTTACACATTTAAAGTTTAATTGAACAACACGTTATTTGCGACCACAAAATGCATTTTTGTGAAACTAATGTAACATGTTATTCAATGCTGGCCAAATTGGTGACCAAATAATGTTCCATGTGACATCATAGACGTTTCCTTTTGTGGCCAAACACATTGATTAAGTTTTAAAATTTGCAATAATTGAGATCAAGGTTTGATTTCTTGTTCGTGTTGGATCACATATCATTTCATTTTTTCTAGATTTAAAGTCCGTTGTGTTATGTTTTATTCAGATTTTAAATGCCAAAACACTTCATGATTATTGACCCAATAACTAAAAAAGAGTGTCATGATATCCTTTCAAAACGTAAGTATAACGTCTCAAATTTATGTCATATTTAATCGGTAAAAGGAAAGAAACGGAAGAATATAGTCACTAGTCGTGAGATTGCATTTTTCCGTCGAAGATGTCTTCATTTTTCGACTAGTAACTTCACCATTAATTTCAGAGAGTTCGAGATCTTTCAAGCAGAGCCCTGTGCCATAACTAAAATATATGCTCTAAAACTCAAAAATTTAAAAGAAAATGAAAAACGATTATACATAATAATGATGGTTTCAATTATTTATGTTTGTTTATTTTCTTATTTAAATTAATTATATATATATATATTTTGTACAGAAATTTTTTTTTGAGCTTGTAAGTTTTAGATTCAAAATACTTCATTAAGTTTCAAAAAATCAAAGGGCAAACATAGGTAAAAAAATTCATTAGTCAAAACAAACGGTACTATTATAAAATGATATATTATATTTTAAAATATCATTTTGTAAATTAACGTGTTATATTATCATTTTGAAAAAGGCTAATAAACTACTCGATTTTTAATATGGGCGATTGAGTTGGGCCTGAAATGTTAAATTAACAAGTCAAAGGGTTAAATTAAAACTTTAATAATAAAAAGGTCTTAAAGTAAAAGTAGGTATCATCTTCCACATAAAACATGCAACTTAAATTCATCGATTAAAAGATATGTAAGCTTCGTCTTATTTGTGCTTTTGACAATTAGTTTTCGATAGCATAAGAATGCGTTTCATTTTCATCAAAAACGTCGTTTAGTTAACCTGATTCTTCCAAAAGTGAGTTTATAGTTGACTTTAAAATTTTAAAATTTTGAGCCTCAAAAAATAAAGGTTACGTGCAATTGAACACTTTGTATATGCTCAAATTCGACCATGCTTCCGAGCAAGTGAGTTTTGTGTTGGAACCGTACAAAAACTTCAAAGGTAATGAAAGCAAACCTTCTGTGTTTTGTACAAGATTTTTTAGAAAAAATTAAGCACATTTGAATAAGTCCCCATCCGGTTAAAGAAATGCCATTTTTATGAAGTGCTAACGAAAAATCGGAAAGAGTACGGACATATTTATTATTCGTACATACATGGCAGACAACAAAAATTCATGGGCTAAATTTCTAAATCAGCCCCCTTAAGTTTGAAATGAAGACACTATTAATCCTTTAAAATTGAATGGATCTCATATTCATATTTATTTAAGTAATAGAATCTTCTTAATGAAATGCTTAATGGTATAATTTATAGTTGCAAACAGGAAGTTTTAAACATCGAGTAAGTTAGTGGCTTGGTCATAATGTATTATCTTAATTACTTTGTAATCGGGTATGTAACGAAATAATTTAGCAAGTGAATAAATTTATCTTGAATTTAGTAGCAGTGTATTTTGTTAGTAAAAAGTGCTTTATTAGTAAGCTACTAGAGTATTATGATAGGTTTAATAGTATAAGAAAGTATAGTCTATTAATTGTAGTTACTTTAAATTGATTACAGGGGATATAACGAGTTTAGTATTAGGTACGATTTAACAAATAGAAAAGGAGTTTTAAGGTGAGTACATGGATTTTTTTTGAAAACGGGGGCACATATCACAATGTATTTTATATAACTATATTTAAAAGTTCGTTAAATATATATTGTTTTAGTAGCACTAAGTGCAATTAAGTAAAAATATTTACAACTACTCTAGTTATTGTTTTTGAAAACTTGTTGGCACTTGACTACATTTGGTGTAATCCAATATTAGTGTACTAAGTACTTTCAAGTATGAAAAGTTGACGATCTTGTTTAATTTTTGTTATTGTGAACTTGTTGTATTTGTAGTGCTTAGTATGACTTGGCTATGTTGTTTAGATTGCATGGACTCATTGCATATGCGTTAGCATGTTTATAGCGTATGTGAGTCTCTCCCACCAGACTAGAATGTTTATGTGAGCTTCCCTGCTCACGGGACAAATGATTGGTAATATAAATGTTATTTACAGTTTTAGCTCTTGTTTTCATTAAACATTTTTATATTACTAATGTCGAGATTTCAGTGATAAACCCGTGTATTTACAAGACTTGTTAGTTAGCTTCGTGTGTGTGATATGTGTCCTTAGTAAAGGTTATAGTTGGACCAAGTGGCAAAGGAAAGGAAATTTGGTTAGAGTACAAGATTGACGAATTAGAAGATAGTTTTTATGCATGTAAATAGCCATAGTTAGTATAGACTATTTATTATCGTAGTGAGGGTTAGTTACACCAGATTTTGAGTACTTATTTTAAATTTCATTGCATTTGTAACACCCAGTTTTTTTTTTTTTTTTTTTTTTTTTTTACAACACTTTATATAATAATAAATCAACACTTTTCATATATATATAAACATTACATTGTTTACAAATTTTACAACGTAAGTTCTCTTTCTCAAAAGACTCCCACAATATCCGAGCATGATTTAACGGGAGAAATCAAACACTTACTACCAGCAGTAGCAAGCACACCACTAATCGTGCTGCGGCTCCTTCCCAAGACCCTCCTTTCCCTTACTCGACCCACCTGTATTATCAGCAATAACAGAAATGCGTAAGCTCATCGGCTTAGTAAGTAACAGAATCATAACATCAATATAAGATAGAAATCTTATAAACACTGTAACCACGTTTATCACTTTACTCAGTTAAAACTCACAATCATAACACTGGGCCATTTATGATTACTCAGCATAAGAATGGCCAGTAATAACACTGTTAAGCAATTTACGACCACTCAGCGTAAATATGGCTAACAATCACATTATTATGTCTCTTATGACCACTCAGCATAAGGAGGACTCATATTCACATTATTATGCCATTTATGATCACTCAGCATAAAGAGGGCTATCATTTATGACCACTCAGCATAAAGAGGGCTCACTTTCACTCTATTATGCCATTTATGACCACTCAGCATAAAGAGGGCTCACTTTCATCATACAACTATTGCTGAATACATACAGTACACTCAAGTACTCCTGCTGAATAAATACAGTACACTCAAGTACTCCTGCTGAATAAATACAGTACACTCAAGTACTTCTGCTGAATAAATACAGTACGCTTAAGTACTTCTGCTTAATCTGGATATTCGTATTCAATTGATTAATATTCTTCTATTACTTACCTGGATAATTGTCCGGTTGAATATCTTCGTCAGATACGTACAGAACGCCGGTCTGTAAATTAAACATAACAAAATCAACTCTTTTACAAGCTTAGCGACACAATCATTGTGTCGCACCATAACCTCATGCGACACTACCCTTGTGTCGCAGTACAGAACTCTGCGACACTAACATTGTGTCGCAATACTCAATATGGCCGCCTTTAGCGACATAATCATCTGTGTCGCAGAACATTCATGCGACACAACCTGCGACACAACCTTTGTGTCGCAATGAAGAACAGATCAGAACCCAGATTCGAAATTTTCTCAATTTCAGGCATATTATACTCAAATTAATCCGTTCTAATCCATTCAAAACACTTAACAACAGTTATAGTACATAATAATTGAAACTTTACCTCGAATTCACAGATTAAAAGCTCAATTTTTGATCCAAACTCAACTTCCACTTCTTTCTCACCTTTCTCTCTTGTTTTTCACTTTAAAACACACACACACGTTCACTGATGAGTTCTGGAATGTTTTAGACGTGTTTTAGAATATATAACTCGTAAATTACACTTAAGCTCCTCAATTAATTTCGATCATATGCATTTTGCGACACAGTCCTGCGACACAGTCATTGTGTCGCACCAACACCCTCTGCGACACTACCCTTGTGTCGCAGAAAATCAAAATTTTAACATTTTGGGATGTTACAGTTTTAATGTGTAAAACTTGAAACATGTTGCTTGGTCATTACTCATGTTTATAAAATTATTATACTTAAAAAAATGCAGTTTAAAATCTGAATGTAATAGTATGTAGCGAATATTTTATGGTACATTATATTCTCGTTTTTTATGGTGTTGGGTAAAGTATGAGATGAATAGTGACGTGACACATTCATTATGAAGATGGGAGATTGAAATTAGCCTCAAAAAAGAAAAGAAATGAGTAATATTTGTTTCTTTCTTATTCTTGCGATAAAATGATATTTTTGTGTATTCAATATGCAAGTTTGCTGTTAGAAATTGGATGGTTCGTTGCCACGACAAAAAGAAGCTTTTTAAATACTTTTTTGAATATATATAACATAATAAATTATGTTTATCGCTACTATGAAATTGTTATAAACATAAAACTCAAAAGTGTAACAAAAAAATAAAAAAATATTCTCATATCAAAATGCATCAAAATCTATTATTTAAATCGTGCGATTCTCAAAGCATTCATGGACTAATGAAATTGTTAGATTAATGGACCTTTTTGTTTTGTTGAACTTATAAAACAAACTTAAATTATAACTAATATAATTGGTCTAAATTATTGTATTTAATAATTGATAAGCATTAAACTTAAAAACTAAACATATTATATATATATATATATATATATGATCATTTTTGAAATTTGAAAATCCAATAAAAAAGAGAACTATGTACAATTACTCATTGCACAACCCTAATTCACGGCCTTTCAATATGTGTTAACGATGAGACAATTATATCTCTTAAAATTGTTAAAAGGTTGTATACATACGTACTTCTTGACAATACTAAAATGTTATATCATATATGGGAAGTGATATTTAAATCAGTCCTTTTGAAGTAACATCTTTTTGTGGTATAAAAGGTTGTACATTCAAGATGATCTTGAAGTAACATATGTTGCCATTATTTATGAAAAGTGATATTTAAATCAATATTTTTGTATGCATAAGTTGAAAACATACATTGAAATATTATATCATATACATGGTTACATTGATAATCTAATTTATATATTAAAAAGTTTGATGTGAATATAAAGTTTGATACTATACTACTTGTCATGATAATAATATAAAAACTATATTAGTGCATGTTTAATTTATAATTTATCATAAATAATTGTATGAAAATAAACTTTTTTTGTTTTATTGATTGAAAAAGAATTGACATAGTAAATGCATTAATTATTAGAGATTATATATTTATATTAACATTGTGTGAAAAATACGACTCAAACTTATAAGAGAAAAAAGTAGAATTATGAATAGCAGGTCAATGGTTCATGCACGGTCGGATTATGAGTCAATCGTAATTCTGCTGGACTAAATTCACTTTGTTATATCAATATTCGAGTTAATCAATTAGATACTTATGTCTTTCATTTATCGTTTGAGTCAAAATCAGTTAATTTTTAGTTGCTTAAAAAACATAATTCTTTATGTGATATATATTTTATTTTTTAACTCTACATATCGTTACTCTAACGTTGTTACAATGTTTCACATCCAAACTCACGTTTTACTTTGGGACCACATGCTAGCACGTGACAATTGTAATCTTTTATTTGTATCTATATTTGATTCCATTTCCTTTTTATATTGTAAACATGAGATGTGGTTAGACCTCGGGTAGGTTGGATATGATGATACGTATATAAATTGAATTTGATAATTGAGATTTAACTTTTTGATTACTTAAAATTTGATCATCAGTTTTGAGTTAATTGTTATGTTTAACCTTAGGAAATTTTGGAGACGAGGAGTCAGGGGTGTCAATTATAATTACTGACAGAAACAAAAATAAACAGGTTAATGCTTATTCTAGATGAATTAGAGCTATAAGTTGATCGACGAGCTAAATAGGTTAACAATTTGAGTTGGGTTAGAGTTAGAGCTCTCCAACCCGTTTTCAACCAGTCAGCCTACTTGAAATGTGATTAACAAATTAAGTATTTTATATTATAACCTTCGTTTACTCAAAATTATAATATGATTACGATTGCTTATGATTATACATTGATATTATCATATACCTTAGAAATATTTCGACTCTCACTTTCTAATTTATGTCATGTACACTTCTTTTTGTTCCGGTTGACATCGTAAATGGTAAATGGATCGACACACAATCGCAATAATAAGTGTGTCGGGCTATAGTTGAATCCTTTGACATGATTTACTAAATAATTCAGGTATGAATTATATATACAAAATAGAATAAATATTAAGTGTTTAATAGAGGAATAAAATATGTAATTAATCTTAATAAAATAGTAATCAATATTCTCTAGTATAGGGATGACAATTATTATACATAAATTTACTAGTTACTAGTATAGTGTATCACAATATAGATCACAAGTCGCTAGTTACACGACAATTTTCGATAGCATGTACTTATATCACGCATAAGTTCAATGACCTTTTCTTCAAGGGTAAAAAGAATAAATCTAAAACAATGCACGTCCTTTTTTATCATAAAATGTACTAATTATAACATAGTTTATTTTTTGGGATAAATCATAACATATTTTACTGACTATGGTATTTATATATTTTGGGTATGTACTATGTACCATGTAGTTGTGTGGTATGTACTATGTTGAATGGATACCAAAATTAAAAGTCACAAACCCCACATGTTTTTGACGTGTCCCAGTCTTGCATTTAATATCTGTTCCGTACAAGTACCAAAGGTTTATTTCAAGTTCAAGTCCTTTTCACGTTTTCTTCCAAAGCTTGTATTAATTGCATAAACAGCCCTTCATCTTTGATGGTGAATTTAGTATGTAACTCTATATACTTTACTCAAACAGTTTTATACTGAATTCAACGGGCATCACCTCAACCTCCTTCCTTTGGTTCGGAGTCTTATCTTTGTCGATTCTTGCTAATTATAAACATATTCAAAGATCTATGTCCATACTGTGCATCATCTATGTCCATACTGGGCATCCCATATCGTGTGTCAAAGTAACACTACTAGAAAACATGCGATTTGTTACGGTCATATACTTATATCTATAACAAATAGTGGATTATTATGGATATGACCTGAAGCGAAAAAAGCGTCACAAACTCGTTTCTTGCGGATGTTTTCTATGGACAGAAATTTTCTAACATAAATATCCGTAGGAAATTAAGAGAAAATTTGATTTAGAATACATTCGTAACAAAATACAAAATGTTGTGACGAAGTTGTTACGGAAAAGATGTTACAAGCAGTAAACTCTGTTATCAATTTCTAACTGATTCAGCAACGGAGAATTCTTACAGAACTCATTGCTATGAATTTCTTACAGAATTAATTGTTTCGTTAGCAACAAACTTACTACGGGAAATTTTCATCCGAAGCATGCTATATTTTTCTAAAAGTGGCTCAATTATTTTCATTTTTACTGCAATTATCTAAATATACGAAAACCCACAAATATAACATAAAAAAGTAATAAGGAGTTCCAAATTTGTTTCATTTTTAAAGCAAAAAGTATATAGTTTTTCTATGGATTTGCTACAGATATGAGATATATAAGATCCGTAGGCGTTATTTTGCCATATGAAATCCGTAGAGATCCGTAACAAAGTCTTAGTAAAAAACTTTTAAGGAAATCCGTTAGGAATTCACAAGAAATTCGTAAGAAATTTGCCACAGCCTATTCCGTAACATATATCCGTATGTATTCAACACCTTTCTAGTAGTGTAAGTATCATAGTACCCGTATTAGGTTGTTAGCCGAGATGGTCCAAATTATATCATTTAATACTATACCATTTAATACTATACCATTTAATACCCAAGCTTACCGAAGTAGACGGTAAGACCTGATACTCTTAATGAATTCATTTTGGACAACGACGTCGTTGATTGACTTTAAGCCCTACTCCAAAACGCTTCAGATGTGTTTTAATTTCGCAGTACAATTTATTTGACATGTGCAAGAATACAAATATGATAACAATATTTATATTTTTGAACATACATAACCAAGGACATATGACCATGTTTAAATTCCTTCAAAAGTCAACTTTGATTGACCGATAAAAGAAAACTATGTTGATAATCACAAGAGAACTATTTTTGTAATCTTTGACGAAATCTAAATGTTACTTTTTAATGTTTCTTTCCTTTCTTGTCATACCTCTGAACAGAGAAAGTCATAAAGGCGGACAGTATAAACGACGACTCAAGATATCACACAATTAGCTGTATCAAAATTTCAGGTCATATTTTATAAACTAGATTCATTTTTGAGCGGTTTAGTCTAATTAAATGATGTTTATGGCGAAAAAGTGTAGTTTTTACATAATTAAAGCTAACTATTGAATTGCCATTAAAGATTGAATTTAACTCTGTTAAAAAAATTACAGGTCACCGCGAGGAAGACGACACTTGCTTCTCATAATATACTCCTATTATTAAAAACTAGTAGGGTACTCGCTATACAGCGGAAATAGATAAACTACATTGTAGTTGTTAGTCACATACAATTTTTGAATAATATGGAATTATTCCAACTCAATACCACTAGTCTAATAACAACATGTATGTGTGTTGTTTTCCATGTCGACTTTAGGAAGATGTATGTAGCATTATTTTTACATAATATTTGAAATTCAAATGTGATAATAAATTACAAATTGTCATCTTATACATATTCCGTGAATCTATGAATTTCAATTTGGTGAATCAGAATACCCAAAAAAAATATTGTTTTTCATACCAATTTAGTGCATCATGTATTTAAAAAGGTGCATCATAACAATGAAAACATATTGTTTATTTATAACTAAACATAAGACTTAGTTAAAAAAACCTTCACAATAAGTGCATCTTAATATTAATATTATTTGCTCTGTTTGAAACAACGATAATATTTTTCTGAATAGGGAGGATGTTAAATTAAACGTGTATTTTTTGAGTCGCTCATGCTTGGATTAGAGATTTCAACGTCAACAATAGACTTATGGACTACTGTTTTGACTAGTGAGGAGTACTTTAGAAACCGAAACAATACCAGACGACCATTAAACTTGTCAGGATTCCATGAGCTACTTAATCTGGTTTCAAAACCACCGTCTCTTATATGTTTAGGTTTCTTATAGAAAACTATAAGTCTTTTCATTTGATTCAAACACAGTACTCGATATAGATTTATCATCAACATTAGTGATCCAAAACGTAGAACCTAAGAGAGTATAAACAACAAGCACAACTTCTTTACTCTCTTCTGATGCATCATAATCATCGTCAATAGTTGTAATTAAAATAAATAAATGTTAAGAATAATGAAAACACGTAATAGATATTAAGCAAAATCTCAACAGATTATTCTTCTTAGAAAGTAAGATCATATTTAAATAGTACATAGACATCTAAAACAATGCATCACACTTAAAATCATGGTTATAATCACAATGAATCAAAATAAATTAATCAAAAAAGAAGAAGCCGTGAATAGCAGATAATATAGTGCATCGAACAAATATTTTTTTAACATATACATATACCCTGCAAAAACTAGAATGTAAACACAAATAAAGAACACGAAATCAAAATTACATAAACACCTCAAATGGCATGATTGACGAATGAATGGCTGAATGAATACCTAAAATCTTCCATTGAAATTTTCACAAACGGTGATAAGAAAGCTAAACATACAAATAGCTGCTTATATTGCAATTGAAGAAGATAAAAATAATTGAGATACGATAACCATTTTTGAATGAATCATAGTACAAATCGCTTTACAATCGCAGTGTGATTGGAAAGAACGAGAGAAGAACGAGGAATAAAAATCTGGCAGCAAAACGTGATTAGACGAAAATTAAAATTAAAAAAATTAATCCGATTCGCTTCTTTTTCTTGTCCGTTAAATGCATTGCCGCACATGAACTAATATCGTAAACTATTAATTAATATTTTGAGTCGGTCTAGGTATCAAAGAGAATCAAACACCGTTCAATCTCCCTTTGTTTCCACTGCTGCTGATCCACGTCAAAGCTATTTTTTATTGAATGCGTAAAGAATAAAATTAATCCCATAATGTTTTACAAATCCAATCGACATAGACATCGACATCGACATCGACATTATTATATAAGATCGTCTGACACAACACAAGTGACATATTCTTACATCTCATTTGATAATTAATGTAATGTAACAGTAGCTTTTAAGTTATTTCACAAAAGTATATGCCTTAATAGACAAGATATCTTTTTGATATAGAATATTATTCTTTTATTTTTTTCTTTCTGAAAAGAGATATAAAAGTATTAAACCATTGACATCAATTAATATTAATACTAAGCTTTTATGTTCTAGCATGGCATTAGAGGAACCAATGAAAATTGAAGGTTGTTAAACTTAAAAGTTGGTTATTTTTGTTTTTCTTTTTTACACACATATACAGCTTTAAAGTTTTAGTTTTTACACTAAATGGTTTATATCTTTATTAATTATTAATTAATAAAGAGGATAATCATCATATTAATTATTAATGTTTAAGTGTATATGATCACACCAAATGGCCTTGGCATAGGGATATGTAATAACATATAAGTTGGTAAACAATTTGTATACTTATTATGCGAGGTAACACGTGGAAAATCAAATAAATAAAAACATATGATTTGGAGGTATGACAATAATACCATACCTATTAATTCAATGTACATTGAACGTGGCAAAGGGGAAAAAGAAAAAAGGTTCTTGAAAATTTTATGTCAAATTGGGGTACTTCTCTTTGAAAATGTGAACCTTTTGTTCCACGACTAAACTGGAATAACTTTAGTAAAAAAAATGTTTTAATATAAATTACAAATTAACTATATAGATAATTTCATATCTATATAATTGACAAATCGTGACCTATACATATCAGCATTTAATAAGTTGTACTTTGAAAAAGAAACATCCAATCAATGAAAAAAAAACAAGAAAAAAAAGCATGGCCAAGCTAACCCAACACCAAAAACAGATTCACACCCTTAACAAGAGAAACAAAGTATTGGATTCCTTGACCAATCAACTCCCAATTTAAAAGATCTGTTTGAGATCCACAACAAAGAACACCTTTGAAAATATCAGTGGCAAGAATGTGTATTGATCCTCCACTGAAGCACGTATAAAGCAATTTCTCCATTTCCATATAAGCCACAACATTACCAAGCAAACACCATAAAAAACTTTGGCCTCATATTAAGAATTAAGCGACCCAACTGGTCAGATTTAGCAAATGCCGTTATCATATTTTTAGTTTAGAGCATAAAAAACTTTGATCAATATAGTGTTTTCCTAATTTGGCAAGTATCACAAAACACCCAACAACCCGACGTGCACTAGGTCGAAGACGAGGTACCGACATCAATCTATCGTAAAAATATGTCAAAAAAGAAAGACAAACAACCCGAGGTTGGACCATCACAACCTAAACTAAAAAAAGTTTATACCAACTGCAACATTTGTGAACCGGAGGACAAAATTTGATTGGCCCCGAAGTTGGATAGCCGTTTTCAAAGATTCCAACCAACAAAATGTGCAATCTAACGACTGTTTTTGGTATCTTGTCATGCAAGAGTACTATTCCTGTAACCCTCCATTTGAACAACCAAAGATATGTTGTCTTCAAAATGGTCAAAACTCAATGGATGCATGTCAAAAGTGGGGAGGCATTTGGAAACGGCTTCAATCACAACAAAATAGCGGGGAAGGTGCTAATGACTTTAGGTTTCGGGTAGAGGCTCAATATAAGTTGGAATGCTTAAAGACTTTCACTAGTTTTCAAGCGTGGAACTTTTTTAAGGACCGCGAAAAGTGGTTAACTCCAGATCCCGTTGTCATCGGAAGGCAGAATTTCCAAAACGGCGTGAGAAGGTGCACTTGGACGAACTAGATTTGGACAACGAACCGGAGGCTAACGAAAAAATAGAATGCCATGCTATTCGGTGACGATCATATCAACGTCCAAGTGGAAAAGTAAGGAAAACAAAATCCCAAAAAATGTCCATCGGTTCCGCTGCTTCGTCTCGCGCTTCGTTTGACGAGTCGATCACTGGTACCTTTCAAGGAATCCGTTCGGACACGCGAAGCTACTATCGGACAAAGGACATCGAAGTCGCGCTAAGAACTTTGATTGTGCCAATGGACCACTTGTCGAGATGAGACAAAGTCATAATAGAAAGTGAAAAAGAGAAGAAGATTTATGAGAAGATGGGGTGGGGATCGACATCGGAAACGGATTGGAGAGACTCTTGATTGTACTGTTTTATTTTTATGAATTATTTTGTAGGACTTGTAATATTTATCTATATTTTTAATAAATTTATTTTTTTATTTTGTTATTTGTTTTAATTTATTAAATTATTTATATTTTTAAAATAAAATAAAAAAAGTTAAAGTCCAAGGCACTATTCTCACTCTTTCGCTTAGTAACAGTTTCATCTCAGAATACTGAAAAACAATTTTACTACTCTTTAATTCTTATTGTCCTGCTAATTAGGTTAAAATATTATTTTTTTATTTAAATTTTGTCGATTTGCTTATTTTTATTTTAATATAAATTTATTAATAAGTAACATGTAGAAGCTTACAAAAAGTTTAACATATCAGAAGTCGTCTAAATTGTAGTTTTACAATATCCTGAATTATTTCTTGAAAAGTTTATAACATTGATCTAGAGACATAACTTTTTGTAATTATGATATGTTGAATCTTGATTAAAGAAAAATATGTAGATAAGCAACACGTCACATTGTAGCTCATGCTAAATGTTATCTTGTTTAATCCGTATTTGTCTATTTTAGCACAACGTAGACCACTAACTTTGCTAAAAATATTAAATTAGACCACTCAACAAATATAACCAAGAAAAAACAACTCATTGAGATTACCACCTAAATCAGGCACAAAAAATACGAAAAATCACATAGAAAAAAGAATATATTCCTTTCATTGGTATAATCAAATCTTGTACTCATTCTAATGTGATATTTGCAACTCTCACATCTCAAAATACTTTTATACTTTATTTGTTAGTAGTTTTACAGATTCCTTTGATAGGTGTAGAATGAAACCTATTTAACGATATAAATTGTTAACTCGTAATTTGACTCGCAATTTCAAACTTCAACTCACGACTTGTGACTCAACTTGACTCGTAAGAATCATTATTTTACAATACGTATATGTATATTATTGTAAAAGATTTTTATTCTTAAGATAAGTAAAACATGGTGAGTGTCGATAGTTAAGTCGTTAACCGACAATCAACACAAAAGGTTAATTTAAAATAGATTATAGTCTTTTCTTTACAATTATAATTTTAAAACATAAATTTTAATAAAACACATTCATTAAAAATATAATATTACATTAATTAATTTTTTAAAAAGAGATAACATTACATTTAAAAATAAAAATAACATTAACTAAAAAGGAAAAAAATGATTACATTAATTATTAAAAAGAACTAAAAGTAAACTACTATTCTAGTCGTCCTCGTCTGCGGGTGGTGGTCATAGTCGGAAAAGCGAACCATAATTGCGTTTCACTTACTCCCTAGCTTGGTAGAGAAATTCAAGATCGTCGGGTGCCAAGTTTGTTGGTATTGGTGTAACGAGAAACTTAAACGCTTTACATATTATTCGTTTATCCACTAGCGTTGTGCGTTTCTTCGCCTCATATGCTATTGTTTTCGTACTCTTTTGTTGAATTCTTTCGGATGTAATAAGTTCTTCTCGGGTGTCCTCACTCACTCGAATAACGTGTCGAAGTAGCATCCGACGAACCATGACTTTTTTGGCTTTTTCAATTTTTTATACGACCTTGTGGACGGCGGATCGGGTTGTCTTGAAATAAATTTTGCATCAGACTTAGGTTAGGGGTGTCGTCTTCCTCGAGATTGATTGGGTGGTAATCTTCTTCTTCCATCGGCCTTTTGTTGCTTATAACACCATCCTGGGAAAAAAGAATTTGGATAATCCTTTAAAACATCCAAACACTCCTCGTAATTGAAGTTTCTTTTTTGTTGTTTTTTGAATTGTTGGCGGACATTCAACATAATGTCTATGTCCCTATTCCTACTCTCTCACATTTCTTCAAGTTTTTTGTAGATGACGTCAAAAACTTGACATCCTTTTTGATTCTATACCATTTGCCGGTTAGTTGATCCATGGATCATTTGGTCTCAACTATTGAGTTGTATTTTGACATGACGGTGTTCCATAAAAACTCACCTGTTTGTAAATTTTCTAGCGCCACATTTTGCGAAACGTCAATCCACCGTTCTGCCAAGATCCTACTTTCTATATTGCTTCAGAAAACCTTTTTACCTTTTTTTCATCTTTTTCTAGTTCGGGTTCAGGTACGAATTCGTTTCGACTTCAACAAATGGGTGGTGGTGTTTGGACGTTGTGGAATTAATTTTGGGCTATTGGTGTTTGGGAGTATTGGCCGATTCATAGGTATTGGTCGCATTGTGAGTATTGACCAAATTGTTGTATTGGTCGAATTGTTGTTATTGTTGTGTTTGATGATACATATTTATATGGATTTGGGATAATGGGTCGTTAGCTGTGTTGGAATACGGATTAACAAAAGGTACGTACAGAGTATAACTCATTTGACTTTAGTTGGTATTGCTCGATTGAGATGCGGAAGACAAACCCGTTAGTGAAAGCTGGTATTTGGAATAGGATTATCGAGTAAGTTGTTTCACATATCGTTTGATTGTGATGGTTGAGAGTTGTGGTGTATATTAGGCATTTTGGAGTGTATGTAATTGATATAACTTGTATGTAAATAATAGAGGTTATGCGAATTGTAATTGTAATTGTATTTGAAAGAATTACAGTTGTAATTTTGTGCAAAAGATAAATAAGTTGTATACATATATATAGAAAAGAAAACAACCAAAAAAATAAAAAATAAAATTATTAAAAATTGTTATCATTTTATTCTACCTTCTTTACTTTTTTTTTCCGACCTTAGTTGGAAAAAAACACAAAAAAAAAAACTTTTTCATTTTTCTTTTTGTGACGGTTGTTCGATAAAAAATAAAAAAAAAACCTTTTTTTGTGTTTTCTGCATTAGGCTCGCCAGTTGACCGTCTTAGAACTTCTTGGCTACGAAGGAAATGGAAAAGGAAATAGAAGATGGCCACGAAAGACGGACGGAGGAAGGTTGCTGCCATTGACTTCTTTCGAAAGACGGTAAAAGATGCTCCCAACAATGCGTTGTTGGGAGTGGTCTCACATGACCCGACAAGTAAACTTGAAAGTCGAAACTTTACAAATCACTCACACCCAGAGACTGAGATTCTTTCATGTTCAAATCAGCATTAAGGGTGAGGAGATATAAGGAAGTAGACCCTTAATTTCAGTTAGTGACAGGTCTTACGTTGTATTATACAGTTGATATCTCTTCTCATGTTGATCACAAGATCTCGATTCTAATTGACTAACATTGTCTGCTTGATATGGACGTGCATATCTCGTTCGTTAAAGAGCGTAAAATAAATTATGGTTATACTTGAACCAAATAACATTCAAATTAACTAAAACCTAAAAAGAAACTATTTACTAGCCAACTATCCGTAAATCTAACATGCTGATAGTTCACAACTATAATAAAATGCAATTAGAAAACGAGACCATCGTGTCCGACATATAACTTAAGTATATTTCGTTCTCTTAGATGGACCTTGGTCGAGGATGGGGTCAACTGGAGGAAGTTTGGGGTCTGCTAGCACGGTTTCTGAGCCTTGCTCCCCTTCTGCAGTCGATTGTGGTGTGTAACCCTCCGGAAAAGGCGGTGGTTGAGGTGCCGGCGGAAGCTGTATAGAAACTTTGGTTTAATAAAACCAAGCATCACCTCGTAAAGAGTTTATACAATGCACATATATATGATCCTAAGCAATTTCAGAAGACAAAGTACGCCGAAAATAAAGAAAAGAAAGGCATGGTTTCACCTTGCGTTGCAATGAGGCAAGAATGTGATCTACTCGTTTAACTTCCTTAAAGTCGATACTTTCCTTTGCAGCCTTCGGTTCAACGGACGCTCCCTCATTCTCCGGATCCACTACATCATACAGAATAAATAATGAGCCATCAGAAAACTATCGTCAATAATTAGAGGTGGCAAAATGGGAGGGATGGGTAACGAACCAAAACAGTAAATGGATTAGTCACGCCGGAATAGGTTTGGTCTAGTTGAGTTGATCTAAAACACATATGTCCAATTTTTCTAATGAACAACTAAGGTGCCAAGTATGATAACAAAAATTATGTTATTTTAACAAGCATCTAATTTTTTGAATAAAATAGTTTAGGAGGTCCATGCATTAGAGTACACTTCGGTTGGGTTTCAACCCATTTTCCTTATAAGTGATTTCACGTGTCTGACCTGTTAACCAAAAAAGATAACCCGACTTGATCATTCATAAGAAATGTCTGACATGAATGCGAAGCTTACCATACCCAACCTTCTCCAACGTTGAGGCTGCAGTAGTAAAAGCCTTCGATATATGATATAAAGCTCGTCCCTGAATATACAACCAGATTAAAACAAAACTTGGCTACACAAGGTATGCTTTGTAAGATGATAAAATTTTAATTTGAAACCACATAAACCAAACACTTACAACGGTCCAAATCCAAATTAGGATTTAGGTTATTGGTATGGTTTCATGAATAACAATTCAAATTCAGTTTGACTTTTTAAATAGGACGTTTTCAACCGACTGATCCGGAAACCTCTAAAAAGTGGCTTTAGAGTTTAGACTTTAGACATATGGAAATTTGGAATTTATTATCAAGCTGCCTTGTGATTTCTTTTTCACACCTTTTAAATTACATATAAGAGTATTTTATTTATAGATGGTCAAATTTTGAATATAAGCATGTTGTTAAAAGTGGACCATAAGACAGAAAGCCCATTAGATGAGAATTAATACTTACTCAAGTATACATGTATAATCAAAAGGTTAGAGACTGAGGTGGCAATTACGACCCATTTACTTATAAATGGTCAATCTGGGTTATGTTTTATCTCCAACGGTCAAACATATATAAAACTAGCTTAAAAGGAAACATGTCGAAAGGGTCAAGAGCCACCCAATGTGTATTTATAATACATTAAACCTACCAATCATTTCTATCAAAAGATTACATTATTATTAAAGTAAGATACCTTATTAATATATTTGACACACTTTTATACAAGTTTGGGCATAAAATGTTTTGGTCAACCCAACCAGACCTGAACACATATGCCCAGTTAGCCAACAGGTCCATGTTTCCCACCCATACGCAATATAGAAATGTGGGAAGAAGTACTTACAACCCGAGCTGCAAAGACATTGCAAAGTTGTGGTGCTTGGTAAATTGAACCATCGAGCACGTAGTAAGTAAGCATTGGAGTGACTTTCTCAGGACCATCCCTCTTCTGTTTACGCATCACAAAAAGGTGGGGTTCCATAACATCGCTCACCATAAACTCTATTCCTGTCATTTTACTATAGATAAAATATTCAATTATCTCATTCTACTCCCGATCTCTTACAATATCCAAATACAAAACAAGTAATCAATCTCGCTTTCATACTTACTTTATTGGATAGAAACGTGTGGCCTCATGTATATTATAAAAATTCCCTATAAACAACATCAGATTGGAAAACGAAAAACTTACGAAAGATGGGAGATATCTAATGGATGAATTGAGCGCATTCTGAGTTGTTCATTATTGCAAGTGTAATCATAGAAAGGAGAAAGCGCAAAGTAATCAAAGACAAGATTACGGTCCAGTGGGTACGTGTTCAACCACAACTGATCTCTAAAACATATTCCAGTCATGTCTGTCCCTGGTGGAGGTGGAGCTGCTGCAGCATTTCCATCAGCCCCGGGTCCCAAGTTCGGTGGCAACATGGGTGTCGCCGCCATTTCCCTAAACTCCAAAATTTATAGAGTCACAACCTCTGAAAACAAGACAATTACTTGTTTACCAATGCAGAACATAAAAAGTTACAATCTTGGAAATGAGCAAATGTATCGGAAATATATAAAAACACATGACTATTAGTACTATTACTATAATACTATAATCTAGGGAGATGATTTATATCAGTATATAGTTACGCAGGAGTTAAAACAAGCAAAGCTACTACTAGACATTACATCAAACACCTTGTCGGCATTCCAGAAGAAAATAATATCAAAACTGAAACAAAAACAAAATGAATTTAAAGGAATCACAAATTATGTTGTGTAGAACATACAGCTACCAGCTATCTATAACTGAACTATAATTGGGGAACAGGGATAGGGTTTGACCAGGATTCATTTATATTATTTCGAGTATAATAACCCTAATTTTCAATCTCAAAATCAATCATCACTTGACAAAAATTTAAACAAATTGACTAAAAACCATTTCAAGAAGCACACAGATTGAATATTAATTGAATTTGAACCGGGAAGAAATTAGGGATTTACCTGCTTCAAGTGTGTTAATCAGATACAGAAAGAATTATGCACTTCAACGCTTCAAGTACACCATAACTCGCAATTGAAGAAACAAGAAATTTGGTAATATTAAAAGTAAATTGTAAGAATTAACATAAAGACGGTTTGGCCGAGTGGTCTAAGGCGCCAGATTTAGGCTCTGGTCCGAAAGGGCGTGGGTTCAAATCCCACAGCCGTCAAATTCTTTTTCTCTATTTTTAATTTTCTTAATTATTTTTATTTCAACATAAACAATTTTGTTGCTTAAGTTAGTAATTTAACATTAATTAATTTTTTTTTCAAGTAAACATTATAAAGTGTCAAATCTATACATTTATGTCAATTTTTATTTTATAAAAGTTATATATTTAAAATCCTTTTAAATATATGTGAGTCGAAAACAATACTATAGACTATAACTACAATATCAAAGTGTCAAGGGTTGGTGCCATTGCTTTTAAGAATAACCCATCTAAATTACATATTTACCCAACTAAACAAACTAATATCATATATGCTCGATATAAACTATAAATATAGAGAAAAAAATATGAATGGACATCCAATACACCCATTACATTTGGTAATACGTGTCAAAAATTTTTTCACACAAATAGACACTGATTCCGCTAGAATGGGACATCAAACCAGTTGGATATCGTATCCAAAAATTAAACGCTACATGTGCCTTAAAAAACCCTATCAAATCACTTTCCGTGATCAACATAAAAAATCTCCCCGGTCAATATATTAAAGAATCCCGCTTGAAAACAAACGGTCCATTACGGAGGGATTTTTAATGCATTGAAATGGAGAAGGATACAATGGTTATTAGTTTTAGGTTTAGCAATTTTAAAGTGTTATTATGATTAAATTATAGAAATGGGTAAATATGAAAGATTTATAATATATATTAAAGATTAAAGATTAAAGATTTATGATATCAATATATTTAGTTGGGTAAATATATAATATAGATGTTTAGAAAGAGGAGATATGATATTCTCCCTTGTTTTTATATTAAGCAATATCTAAACATATACATTAAATGAACAATCATATATGCATTTTGATGAAATGTATTTATATGTCCAATGCATATATGGTTTTGCTAAAAATCGTATACGTCTCATATTTAGATCGGGTTAAGTCGTATGTTGCATTTTGGTTTATCTTCTATATTATTTGATCATATCATAGATAAAGCAAGGTCTATTGTTTTGATGGCATTTTTAATACACTATAGTGCAACATTGTCTGAAAATCTACAAACATTTATTTTATTCATTTGAAAAATAATAAAAGAAAGGTAAATGTATAGAATCGGGACTAAAATATGTTAATTACCAGAGATACATTGAAATTAAAGCTTTATTTTTTTAAAAGAATATATATATATATATATATGTTTTGAAAAGAATATTTATATTTAAGATAATTCAATTATCGGTTGAAAATGAGGTGGGTAAAGACTCAAGTTTAACTTTTCAAGACCTCTTCAATTTAAATGTGGAGTATAACATGTGCATATTCATGCTTATATAATTTTTTATGTACGCATGGCTTCATAAATTGAAATTAGATTACCAATTACAACTTTGTACCCAATCTTACTTATTCAACCACATCAACAATTGACCCTTTTGGTGGGCTCATCTCAACTTCTCTTTTTGCAAGAATAGATTTCAAGTTTCTGTTTACTTTGATGAAATGTGGGTGTTATATCTCAAAACAAATCAAGTAAAGATAGTTGATAGTTATTTTAGTAATAAAAAATACGTACAAGATTAATTTATCAAACTACAAAAGCTAACAACAATGACTCTGTGGCCCAATGGATAAGGCGCTGGTCTACGAAACCAGAGATTCTGGGTTCGATCCCCAGCAGAGTCGTTTTTATTATATTTACTTGTTGCCCAGTGCTTAATAACACATTTTTATGTTCTTTTTGCTTCTAGCGTGCAGTTATAACTTATAAGCTTATCAATTTTCCTTTTTGCCTCAAGTTTTTTATAGTCTATTTTTCCCATTTAACTTTCAAATTTTCCCACATAACTTTTTGATGTTTATATGACTGATTTCGAACTGATCATATTACAATTCTGAAAAGTAATACTCTAATGTTTTGGGTTTTTCATTTTTGGGTTTCGTTAATCAATGATCACATATGAACACTACTACAATTTTTTTTAATTCTTTTGTTATCTTCTGATCTGAAGTTAATCATGTTTAGTATCGTAAACGTTTAATCCATGATCCATCTGCTTAAACAATTAAGTCCTAGAAAGTAAACCAACTTCTTGGCAATGTATAATGCTTTTTAAAGCACTAGAAATTATTATACTTATCAATTGAAGAAGGCTTCCAGTCAGAAATAGAAATGGTTTATTTCAGCAGAAATCAAATGTTGAAGAAACAATTATATGTTTCTCCCATGGAAATTTGTTCTATGAATTCTGTAAAAGAGTAGAGGCTGCTTCTTGAAAAACCTTCCAAGCTGCAGTAACATGCCTCTCTTCTGTCAATGGAGCGCCTACAACGAACCTTAAGATATATTTACCCGATAGAACCTGTTAAAAACAATTCACGGAGAAATGAGCTTGTAAACCGTCAAATCTAAGACAATGGGTGTAGTGGCCGAAACGGGCCTGGTTGATCCAAAAGAATCTTAAAAATTATAACTTTAATACATACGTAATGTGTCAAATATGATTAGAAAGAATAAATTATTCAAACTTCTGTATAAAAAGATTTAGGAGCATTTTATGCATTGGAGGTACACTTTTGAATGACTTTAGACCCGTTTGACTCTCGACCTAAGTTGACCCACCGTCATAGATAGATGGGTTGATTTTGCCACCTCTAGTGTCGAACTTTCAACACTATCTCTTCTAGTTTTTTCATTTTGTAGTTTCATGAACAGTCAATTTATTAAATATGATTACAAAAACTATTGAAAAATGGTCTATTTGTTAAAAACGAAGGCAGCGTAGGAGGCACTACTAGGCAGTAAATACTCGTGTATGTTATTGGTAACTTTTAAACCGTTCAACTGGTTTGACCATCTCATTTTAGCTATTATTTTTACAATAACTGGTTTAATTCGTTCATATCTTCATTCAGGTATAGAGTTGTAATTGCTTTCTCAAAAACAACTATAATTTCTGTAAATTAATGCCAAAAACACTACGATTTTTAAACTTTGGACGAACTACAGAAATGTAAATGCAAAACAGTAAGTGTACGTCACAATTTTTGTCTAATGAAGTTCATTCTTGCAATTGTAGTGTATGTGTTGCATGAACGATGAATTGTTTGTAGTGAAAAGTCAATTACTCTCGCTAATAATTAGTTTGGAATATTTAAAGAGGTAGAAGGTTCATACTGTATGAGAGATGAAGATATTCCCAGATGAGTTGACGGCATCCAAGAGGTCGCGGTTGACTTTATTGACATAATCTTCATTTTTGTTGGCAGGTAGAAGGCGAAAGCAAACTAAAGAAAATGTCCTGGTAGCAACGGTCTGAAAATAGAAAGGTTTATCAGATACCATTGTACAAAAAAACTTGTACATTTGATTTTTTTGTATAAATTTGCAACGTCATTACTGGAATACTGGTTACTAGTTAACAATCTCAAAAGACTACTTCTTATGCAAGGCATTGCAATTCTTCGGTAGATAAACTACCCTTTACAACGACAAAATAAACATATCTTAAAGACACAATTTAATAACTTCAAATTAGTTGGAACAGCAATAATGAGATAAGCGATAAATTCATCTAAGCGAATAAGTCTTACCTCAAACCTTGGGTCTTGACCAACAAGATATTCAAAATGTTTAGCCAAGTTGATGTGGTTTCTTATATAAGACTGAAGATTTTCAACTCCATAAAGCCGTAATACCATCCACAGTTTCAAAGACCTATCGAAGAACACAATCATGACCATAATCAGTTTTGAATTAATTGGGTGGAAAATGAGAGGGTTGGGCAGGTTTAATAATGGGTCAAGGCAGGCATTTTTTATTTTTATTTTCTAGTTCGGGTCAGGTCTAGTTGGGCAGATCACAAACACTTTCATTCAGTTTGTGTTGGAGTTAGTTAAAAAGTAATGTGTTGCATATAATAATAAAAGGTATATCATCTTAATGAGTTTAGGACGTTTTACGCATTGCGGATGACATTTTACGTGTGCTTGATTCACTTGACACATTCCCTTTTGCCCTTTATGTGAATATTGATTTGAGTGTTATACCTGAATCTGCGTCCTAGAGGAATTTGCCAATCTTTGTAATCTACAACTGTACCACCTTGAGAGGCCTGATGTACACCAACATAATACAAGTTTGTAGAAGAATCAGTAATCCTCAAGCAATGGGCCACAACACCACTAAAATTATTTCTACTCTAGCATAGGGTGGATATGCTTACTTTATTCTTTAAGAACTCCGGATTTGTTGACAGCGACTGAATGAGGGCATTGCGGTCCTGTTTAGACAAGAACGAATAATAATCAAGAGCTATTTCATGTGGGTATCGAAGCCTGTTGAAGTTTGTGATAGTAGAGAAGCTCTTTTAAGGTCCACTGCATGAGCTTTTTCATTTTGTTTTGAGATGTTGTGGTATTTTTGTTTGTATTTCTTAGGCTTTTGTTGGTTTGTCCTTGGCTTGAAGACTTCGATGGTTGTAGTGTATTCTTTCCCTTTGTTGGGTTTTTAACATATCTATTTTGCTTTGCCTTAAAAAAGAATACGAATCACGAGCTAATATCAAGACATCGAACAGAGCAAATAAGATTTAAAGGCTACACAACTTCACCAACATGCCCCCTTGATCCTAATATAAATGCAAACAATTCATATTTCGGGTTTAAAAATAAAAAGAGGTGTTTGGTTGTGTGTTTTAAAAGTAAATATGTGATATTGAATAACCATAATTATATAATCAACCGTAATAAATGGGCTACAAAAGGAAGTGTTTGGATGTGCTTTTGTTGCTTGAAGTTGTGATAATCTGATAATTAGAGATAGATTACCCTTTTTGGTAGAGCCAATTTTAACCAACTTATAGCAAATGGGTCCACGGGATTACATTTAGAAACTTACCTAAAAAAAAAATGGGTCAAACAGTTCAAAAATCCAAAGTTTACTCCAAGTATTCCCATTTTCTAAGTTGCTTTACTTAAAAATCAGAATCATTATGTGAATAATTATTTTTCATATTAACTTGCTATAAATGTGAAAAAGAATAAAAAGAAATGGACAAGGTGATAACAGTCAACCCAACCTGTTTTGACCCACTACCCAACCCTCCTGACCCACATATTTTGCCGCCTAAGTTTTTTCGCAGTCTCAATTAAAAAATTACGCTTGATCCATAATAATGATTTTGGTCACTGATATTTTTCTACTTCCTCACTATTTAAGTATCCAGGGTATTTTAGACTTTCACACTTCCTTAAACAATGTACTCAAAGGGAGGGGCTTAGGTCCTAACCTTTATCCACAATGCTGAACAATCGAAGTTGGTTAAGAACCATTTGTGGCAATTCATGTTAAATGAGTCGGCTTCTTCAACACCATTCAGATGATGGCGATATTCTGGGCAAATACAAGCACTTCCAGCATACGCAGCATCCACATGAAACCATATTCCATACCTCTGCCAAACAATTATAACATAACTTTTGCATAGCCAACTTTATTTTTATATACAACAGCAAATGACAATGAGCGGAAAATAAAGCTTTGAACTCGAAATGCAAGATGGATCATAAATGAAAATAGCGCATTATGAAAGGGGTTTTTTTACGTTAGTTTGGCTAAAGAGATGAAAAAAGTAAGAGGTACTCCTAGAGGTGGGAAAATGGGTGGGTTGGATAATGGAACAAACTGGGTCTGGACAGATCAGAATGGGTTGAGACAGGTGAACGCAAAACAATTTTCCTATTTCTTTATGATGTTTGTAAACTTTGATTACAAAAAAGCATTATTATCACACTATTAATCTAATTTTTTGATTAAAAAATGGGTTAGTAGGTTGTATGTGTTAAAATACTCTTTGGATGATTTTCAACCCACTGTTTCTTCTCGGCTAACTTTTTTTATTATACCCATCTGACCTGTTAGAAATAAAAGACAACTGCATCGGCCCGTTCAGAAGTGAATGGGTCAAAATTGCCACCTCTAGTCACGCCTTAACAAAAGATACTGCCTTTGTTCCTCCAAAATTGCAACACCTTTCTTATAGGGAGCTCAGTAAAAATTGCAATATTCACTTTTCAGGAAACATTCCAAGTTAAATGTACCTACTTATTATATCACAAACAAGTTGATGGAATATAAAAGGTATTTCAGAAGTTGACAGACCCTATGTTCCAAAAAGTGCTCAACAGTATATAGGTGTAGGTTGTGTGAATTCACTGTTAAAAAAAGTAAATAAAACGTAGAACATTAATCTATATATTACCTTGGCAATCTTTCCAAGTGCGGGCAAAGGATCCACAGCTGTTGATGATGTAGTACCTACCTGCATGTATAAGCCACTGCATTTATGAAACTCGAACTTACATGGAGATTTCTATCAATTAGTTTACTCCTTCAATAACCATCATATATAGAACTCAGACAATCAAAAGATGTTAGCATAACATACACAAAAAGAACAGTGCGTACATTATTGCACAATTGCACTACCAACATTTTTACAGAAAAGCATGACACTATTTAGCTCAACAGTATATTAGAAATCTAGCCATAAACACCAAACAAAGCATGCGGATGTTTGTCATGCATGAACACAAATGGAAAACACTAGATACCTTCAATTCTTTTCGTGATGTTTTGTATGTGTAATACATACATATATATATATAGGGTTTGGATCAAATAGAAAAAACATTATATATATATATTGTTTTTTGTTTACAGTAACGCATACCCTTCCACCATGCAGGAAGAATGTAAATGCACATTACACAGATAAATAAGCTAAAAAAGAAGTCTCTGTTTCTTACTGTCGCACAAAGGAAAAGAGGGATTAAACCAGAGGCAACGTCATGTGAGGTTGCATCAGCAAGTGATTCAGGAGAGAGAGCGTACTCATTGCAGGTTTCTGTTCTTAGCGCCCTACAATTCTCAGGATGAATCCCTGCTATCTGTCACAGTAAAGATTCACTTAAATAGACATATGTGCTTAACAAGTGTCCACAAGTGATCAATGATGATAAAACATGCAATATGCTATCGTGAACCTTATTCAAAGATTTAGATTACTGTTTTTGCTTTTTTGTATAATCATACTTGAATTCATTAGCTAGTTATTATAAATCTCATGAACACCGGGGGAAAAATGTTTATAGGTCTACCTGACCCGTTTCAATCTGTTACTAAACTGGCCTGACCTGCCCATCTTGCCGAATTTAGTAACTATAAACAAGATAATAGTTGAAGATAGTAAAGGAGGGTAATGGACATACTTGGCATGCCTTCTGTAAAGAAGAATGGGTTTGATCAGAAGCATATACCACGAGTCTTGCAAGACCATCCTTCCCAACCTCTCTTAATACTTTATCCCGAGCAGCCAGAAGCACAACAAGAAGGGCTTCGCTTGCAGTCCCCTGTATTGCACCACCACCTTGGCCTGTAATATGATAACCAAATTGCCAATAATCAGGGCTACATTTGAAAAGAAAAGGCATATATCTACAAAACCTGCTTAATGCCACTAGCATTAACAAACCAATAAGATAATCAACAGGCGGTTTGTTTTTGATACATCTCTCCATGGGACATATTTCTCATTCAAGAGACGTATCAGAATTGTGAGGGGAGAAAATAACAGTTGAAACTCTCACCCTTAGAAAGAAAATCACTTGGAAGCTTGAGTAAATTAGCAAGCCAATCAAGAACAATCATTTCGAGTTCTGTAGCAGCTGGAGAAGTTATCCAACTAAACCCCACCATGTTAATTCCTCCACTGAGCATTTCTCCAAGAAAGCCTGCAACACTGCTATTGGATGGAAAATACGCGTAGTAATCCGGGCTTTGCCAGTGGGTAACCCCTGGCAATATCTTCGTTTGAACATCTGTGATCACAAACGGATTGCAATGTAAAGGAAAAAACGTTAGTGTCTTAACATGTAGTATTTCAGTGTATCATATGGTTATATGCTAGCTCCTTAAAAACAGGTGGCAGTATTGAAACCCATTTTCAACGAGTCAAGTTTGGTTATATATTATCTCTAAGGGGTCAACTGGGTAATACTAATGAAAAAAGATAAGCTTAAACAGAAACAGGAAAAAGTATTCTAAAGTGTATATATAATGAATATTAACTCCTAAAATATTTTATTAATAATACTATATTAGTATTCAGATAAACTAATTTATATAATCATATTTGACTCACTAAATATTCATGAAAATTGTAATTGTTGGGCAGAAAGTGTTTCAGGTCAACTTGACCCACAAAAATATTACGCGTTTTAACATGTTACCAGACCCGTCTGACCCACCCATTATGCCATTACTAAATTTATTATAACAAGATAGCAAAATACAAAAGTATTGACGATTGGCGATAGGTATCACCTTGAAGAACTGCTTCCAATGATTCGGGCTGCACCGGTGCAGAATCAGGAAGTAGTTTCCTTAAATATCCTGGCTAATATATAAAATATTAAAACATTTAAGGTTCCAACTTCTAAAATACTCTAAAAGCAACCAAATCTAACAGCATGGTGTTACTTTAAAACCCTCTATCATCAAAAAATAAACAAAGCAATCTTTTAACATAGCAATGAAATACAATTAAAATTTGAGACCTATAAAAATAAGATTCATACCTCTACTTGGCTAAGAACAGGGAAAGACTCAATGTTCTTATAATAATCAGCAATGAAGTCCACCATTTTGTGGCCATGTTCTCTTAGTTGCTCTGCATCCATTGGCTTAAGATTCAACCCATTTTCCCTGTCAAAGATTCACAAAACAATAACCCAATGATGTTCATATGTAAGTTCAGTTAGGCATATCATCAAATACCTAATTTGCATCAAAAAAATTATACTGCAAAGTTTACATTTTGCTGATGACACTTGGTGAAAGTTTCACGGAAGAAATATGAATAGTGAATGAAAGGTTTTTGCGTTTCTAATGATGTGGTGATACAATGGGCCAAGTATAAGTATCTATATATAGGACTATATACACTCACGGCCTACTTATCTGTATGCATATGTGGTCACATGAATTGCCGTCTTCAGACTCTTTGATCCTTTTCTGTTGGATTCTTTTTAGAATTTTTGTTTTTATTTTACCCAAGAACTTTATTCCAAAAGTTTTTTATTAATAGTAATTTAATTTAACTATAATAATAACATTCTTTCCTGCAATATTCTTTGCAAGAATAATAATTATCTTCTTTTAGGCCTATTACGTAGTACTATTGTTTTGAATTTTTTTAGAATGTTAATGGGTATCAAAGAAAAGATGTTTGTTATTATAATATGAGATTGAAAATTGGCAATGATCATATGAATTAATGTTATATAAAACCTACCAGTGGAGTTCGCTTTATGTTGATTTTTGAAACTTACGTAAGGTTCACATACACTTTCTTTCTATTTCTCTCTTCGGTTTCTATTCTTCTCTTCGGGCCTGTTTGGCGTCAAGCTTTTAGGAGTTTTAACTTTTAGTTTTTAAACAAAAAACTCCTGTGAAAATATTTAGCTTTGTTTGAGTGTTAAAACTTTTGACTTTTAAAATATTTAGCTTTGTTTGGGTGTTAAAGCTTTTGGCTTTTAAACTTTTTAAAAGCTCCTAAATGAAAAGTTAGAACAACAAGCGTTCTAAATTTCTACAGCTTTTCACCAATTGTTTACTCAAATACCCATATAGTAATCGGCCTCATCATGTTTCCTTATTTAATTAATAAATTGAATAAAATATTAAAGATAATAAAGCTAGGTCATACTTAATAATAAAGATAATTATTAAAATTGAATAAAATAAAAAGCTAAGTCATAAACTTGCGATAACATGGGACAAATTTAATTTTTATAAATGAATAAAATATTGTGGTCTATTTGTGGCCGCTTTTTTTATAATTGTTTTAACTTTTATTTGGTTGATTATTTTATATAGTTTATAGACTCGTTATAATTATATATAAAGATATGAAAAAATGGCTCTTATATTATCCAATCAATTAAGTATTTTATTTATAATAAATATTATTTGTTAAATTTACTTTTAACTATATTTATAATTTATTATAGTATTGATGTCTTTTTTATGTCATTTTACACTACAAAACTACAAACTGCAGCTAGTTTGCCAAACAATACTATACAGCCTACAGCCTACAACCACAACTACAGCTACAGCCTACAGCTATTTCACCAAACATACCCTTCACTTCTATCTTTTTAATAATAATGTATTAAAATTAAAATTAAAATTTAATTTAATTTTATTTATCAATTATAAAATAACTTTCTAATTAATTTAACTAAACCTTTTCTCTCATATTTTTTTCTTCCAAACTTATAACTTACACTTATTCATAATGCAATATTTTAAAGATCGTACTTTGTTAGAAATTATACTTGATTGTTTTAATACCAATTTATATGACGTAAAGTATAGCTTACTTAAACATAAGTAAATAAATAAGTTTTCTCAAATAATGTACTCAGTTAACATAACAAAAAAAAAAGACAAATACTAAAATAATATATTGAGAATTTAATGCAATCTTTGGTGCTAAATCAAATTTTAATGTAAAACCTTTAAAACTTTTATGTACATCGGAAAATACACCAAATTTAGAGAGTTGATGGAAATATTTTTTTGCATACTTGGAGATGGTCGATGTAATATAAAGTAACAAATATTCTGAGTACTTTTATTTTGTTTGAATATTATATTATTCAAATATATAGAAAAGGGGAAGACTTCCACTAAGAACTCTAACAATTACTTACCGTGCATCAGTTCAACCCATATAAGTTGTCAAAATCATTTTATTTAGCAATCATATAGATGCATTTAAGGTTTTCATAGATTTATATAAGGTAAAAGTCAATACAAATGACAATTTTCAATAAATGCATCTGAATAAAGATGTATTTTAGATGCCTTAATGCATATGTGAATTTCTCAAAAAAAAATTAATGGATAATGATTCAATACTTTTATTGACACTTTAACTAAGATTGACAAATATATAACTTGAGAAATTTTCAACTCATATGGCTCAAATTTGTAGATTTTAGTGGTTCTTAAACTTCTTAGCAAATATTTAGATTTTATTTGATCCCCCCTATAAAAAAATTATAAAAAGGTTAAACTCTATTAATTTTTCAACTGAATAACTGACTTTGTCACCATATAAATGACTTTTTAAAGATTATAAATGATATAAAGATTATCAACAATCATTTGCATTGTTTCATGAATCATAATGATACATAATTTTACATGCTCGAGTTACGGGCTATACATGTACAATTTCAAACTGAACATTTTAAACCTCTAATGCGAGACGAAAATTATCTACTAGGCAAGTTATATCATCATATATTGTTAATTTGTTTAGTATTAATTACTAAGCAAGTTACAAATTACCTTATTATTGTACATTCCATGAGTATGATGTAGCTTAAACTTATTAGGGTGTGCTAGAATGGCATAGTGTAAGGATCACTAATATCAAACTTGAAGATACAATTGTAGTAGAGAAATCTACTCTCAATAACTTGTAAGTGGAAATATATGAAGGTACGATTTGGGATAATTTCAATATGTTGTTTGCTATTTGAGAGATAAATGTGAAATTTTAGTTTAAACACAATAATCTTTTTGATAATGCATTTTTCATCAATTAGTGTTTGCTCAACATATGATCTCATTTTGACTTAATTTATAAATTACCTGATTCGTGTTTCATGTTTATCTTAATTAAAGTGTTTTTGAGAACTCTAACAAGGTAAAAATATCTTACCATGTGTTCGCTTCACGATTGAAGAAGTATGGCAAGACCATTGAGTACTAAAAGCTTATTTACTTCACGATTGAAGAAGTAAAGAAAATAGTAGTAAGAGTTTAATAATAAAAAAATTTCAGACTTTATTCCTCCTTCAAAACTTTTATTACAGCATAAAGTACGAAACTTCACGTTAGATTTATTCCGATCAAACTTGGACTTCATATTTTAATAATGATAACATCTCACATTGATTCATACACCAAATTTTATACTATTACTATATATTTACATTGTGAGTGTTAATTATTATACTCTGTAGTATATAAAATCAATTCGGGTGCTTTTATCATCTCCCAAAATAAAACTATTTTTGTCCTTTTCTGTTTTGTATGACTTATACTTTGACTTTGATATTTTTAGCACGAATTCACGAAAGCTATAAATTATAAACACGAAACATTAAACACTTCCCCCCAAACACACTAAATCAAATGGAAGAAGACGATGAAATTAGGGCTCATTTCCCTTTATCTTTCGGCAAAAAATCAAAATCACAAACATCTATCGAATCAATTCACAATGCCACTCGCCGTCCTTCCACTACCGCCACCACCACCGCCACCGACTCACCGTTCCCTGCACTATCCTCATCCTCCAAATCCTGGCTAAATTCGCTTCAAAAAAACCCTAAACCTAACACCGTTATTCGCGATGACGTGGCAATTGGTCCACCTCGACCTCCACCGGCTTCTAGCTCTGCTGGAGCTGATGATGATGATGATGACGTCATGATTGGACCTCCTCCTCCAGCTCCTGCCGTTGATTCTGATGATGATGAGGATGATGATGAGCCGGTTATCGGCCCACCGCCGCCGGCGGTGCAATTGGATAGTGATGAGGAGTTGTCTGATGAGGAGCAGGGGAATCAGCACCGTATACCTCTCAGTAATGAGATTGTGTTGAAAGGACATACTAAGGTAGTCCGTAGTTTCTGTATGTATCTAGTAATAAGTGTATGTAGGTGATGTTGCTTTACTATTTGATGATCACTTATGTTGTAGACTATTGTATCTAGTGTTGTAATGATTGTTTATTACTTGACAGCTAACTATAATAGGATAGCTAGGGCTGTTAGTGTTACTTCTGTTGTTGCGATTGTTAGATTAATCGTTTTTCTAAACGTACATTTGAACCAGCGTTGTGTAACATGACTGTGATTTGTCGTCTTAATAGAAGGGATTGAATATGATAATGAATTAGTGATAGACAAATTGAATTGCTAGGGTTTGTAAAAGTTAGTGGATTATATTGCACGATGTTAAGCTTAAGGAAAAGCTTAGTGAAAATTATATGGGTTTATACTTACCAAGGTTGATTGATTGGTTGTGTATGTTGTTTTGTACTCTGGTTTTGGATGTGTGTCACGAAGTGATTGTTGCAACTAGGTGCAACAGTTTGATTGAAGTTACAGATAGCTATCAAGTTTATGTTTACCCTCAAAATCTTGAAGTAACTATACTTCTTGAAAGCTGATTAGCCTTCAAAATGCAGGTTGTTTCTGCTCTTGCAATTGACCATTCAGGATCTAGGGTACTTTCTGGAAGCTATGACTACACAGTTCGTATGTATGACTTTCAAGGGATGAATGCTCGTTTGGAATCATTTAGACAGATTGAACCTTCAGAAGGACACCAAGTTCGAAGTATAAGCTGGAGTCCTAGTGCTGACCGATTCTTGTGTGTTACCGGATCTGCACAAGCTAAGGTACATTTTAAACTATTTTTCCATCATTTGTCAAGTTTAGAGTTGGCAAAATGGGCAGGCTGGACGGTTGAGCAACTGTTCAAAACCGGTTCACTTAATAACATGCAGTTTTCCTCAAAACACTTTCGTCTACACAATTAAATTTATTGTAGTTTTCTCGTAACACTTTTGTCTTCAAAATCCAAATTCATCATAAATATCTGGTGTGTCAACTATGATTAAATTATTTTTCTTCCACCAAAGATCTAATATTTTGAATTGAATTTTGTTTGGAGTTTTTGCCTCTTAAATATACAATTTAAGCGACTTTCGGCCTTTATAAATAAAACGTAACCTGGATCGACCCTTTGATAAGTAGATGGGTCGAAATTGCAGTACCTACTTCTAATGATTTGTACAAATGTCAATAGGGTTGGACAAAACTGGTCCTGATTGACAAACCCAAAGAAATAACCTGGACTGGATTGGGACCGAGTATGTTTTGGTTTTTGATTTCTCTATAAACCGGTTTTGATAAGAGATGGGTCGAGATTGCAATACCTTTTTTTAATGATTTGTTCAAAGGTCAATAGGTGGACAAAACTTGGTCCTGATTGACAAACCCAAAGAAATAACCTGGACTGGATTGGGACTGAGTATGTTTTGGTTTTTGATTTCTCTATAAACCGGTTTTGGGACAAGTTTTTTTCAGAATTCTGTTCATCAGAATTCTGTTCATGGCTTGGCCTGTTATACTTTAAAACTGGGACCGAGTTTTCCAAACTTGAAAAGACGCTGTTTTAGGTCTGAACTTCCAGATTCCAAATTAAATCACATCCAAATATGTATTCAGTTTATAGCTTGTTTGGACCTAACCTGTTCTAAACCAAGACCTATTCAGTTTATACCAGTTCGTTTTCAGTTCCATTTTTTTGTTTTTGTCTTGTTCTGTTTTGATATGGTCCACCCTGCTCTCCCAGATGTCAAGTTCAACATAACCCTTTAACCTCTTTTTTTATTTGTCGGTGATTCCAGATATACGATCGTGATGGATTGACACTGGGAGAGTTTGTGAAGGGTGATATGTATATACGTGACCTGAAGAATACAAAAGGCCACATCACTGGTTTGACATGTGGAGAATGGCATCCAAAAACAAAAGAGACCATTTTAACATCCTCAGAGGATGGTTCGTTGCGTATTTGGGATGTCAATGACTTCAATTCTCAAAAGCAGGTGCATTTATCAATATCATTGGTGTACTTTCTTCCCGATGTTTTTGGTAATTGATATTTAAAGTATGTTATATAGTTGCTACCTTCATCTGATCTATTATGCGTAGTTAATTGATGTTTAAATGAGCACTTTTTTCTAATGGAATGAACCATGATTCAAATTGACCTGTTAAGAAAACATTAGTTATTTGACTTTTTAGAGATAAAACAAAGCCCAATTCAACCTCCTAATAAATAACTGGATGAAATTGCTGCCTCTAGGAGAACAGAAAGAAAATAACTGATTGTTATTATTAATCTCTCTATAGGTCATAAAACCCAAACTTGCAAAGCCCGGAAGGACTCCTGTTACAACTTGTGCTTGGGATCGTGAAGGGAAGTCTATTGCAGGCGGTATTGGTGATGGGTCTATACAGGTATTCCGCTGTGCATTGATTATCCTGAGGATTTTCTATTCAAAAGATTAAAATTGATTTAGTAGTTTTTCTATATATTTACAGTATAGTATATTTATTAACTTTAGTCATATATAGATATGGAGTGTTAAACCTGGATGGGGAAGTCGACCAGACATTTATGTTGCCAATGGTCACTCAGATGAAATCACCAGCCTTAAGTTTTCTAGTGATGGACGAATATTACTCTCTAGAAGTGTTGATGGTTCATTGAAGGTACAAATGTGTATATCTTACCTTGGTGTCTTTTCAGATTTCCATTTTGAACTGATAATCCGATAATTGCGAATTGAAGTCACGGTGTTCATCTTAATATTTGGATAAATAGATTCTGCCTCTGATTATTTAGTGGTCAGATTCTTATTCTGCATCCAAACTAATAACTAGGCTATTTACCCTGCCATGAACTTAATTTAGGTGACTTCCGTATTTACTTCACAAACTGTGTACTTTTCTTCCACAAAATGTTTATTTTCGGGTAATTATTCTTGGTGTTTCTATCCGTCACGCTTATAAATAACATAATTTGCCAAAACTTCTAAACATCTACTTATCTGATTAGTTACAATTTCAAACAATAGAAGCATACAAACACTATTTTCCGCGACCCGTTTTGTTACAACTGATTATTTGATTTTGCCATACATCCAAAGGTTGTTATCTATCCTAAGGTCTAATTTGTTTAGCTCCTGATGATGATAAGTTATTTGTATCAGGTGTGGGATCTTCGTCAAATGAAAACAGAACTGAAGTCATTTCAGGACTTACCAAATCACTATGCACAAACTAATGTAGCATTTAGTCCTGATGAGCAGCTCTTTTTGACGGGCACATCTGTGGAAAGGGATAGCACAACTGGAGGGTTGTTATGCATATTTGATAGAGAGAAACTCGAGCTTGTATCAAAAGTAGGGATATCACCAACCTGTAGTGTTGTACAATGTGCTTGGCACCCAAAACTGAATCAGGTTTGCTTGGAATCTTTTTTTTAAAGCTATTCTCCTTTACCTGTCAATTTGTAGACAACCAGTCAAGTGTGCCCATTTGACCTATTACGGTGTTATTTACCCCGTTGATTGTGCCACCTTTATGTTAGAGCCTTCTAATTTTCTGGGTACTTGATGCTTGAGTGGTGTGTACTAAAACAACTCTATGTTTTTAGATATTCGCGACTGCGGGGGATAAACACCAAGGAGGGACTCACGTATTATATGATCCTACACTCAGCACTAGAGGTGCTCTCGTGTGTGTTGCTCGTGCACCTAGGAAAAAGTCTATTGATGATTTCCAGGCTGAACCAGTAATTCACAACCCACATGCACTTCCATTATTTAGAGACCAGCCTAGCCGTAAGCGTCAGCGTGAAAAGATCTTGAAAGATCCACTCAAGTCTCATAAGCCTGAAGCTCCAATGAACGGGCCTGGATTTGGTGGAAGAGTGGGTGTAACTAAAGGAAGCTTGTTAACACAATACCTGCTCAAGGTATTAACTTTTTAAATTTATGCATCTTCCTAGGTGGTGTTTTAATTTATTGTTATAATTTTTTTTAAAAGTTGGATTAGCATATTCTGCTTCTGGAGTTCAGTTTCATCTTAGCTAAAACATCACTAATTACTTGATTATTGCCACTTGTAGTCACCATCAATAGTTTTTCCTTCTCGCAAATAGAATCCTTTTTTCCTCACGAGAATTTTAGTTGGTCACTACATGTATCAGTTTATTAAGTAATCAGAAATCGTTAAACTGTAAAACCAATGATTGTCTGATTATTACAACTTTAACCGTAAAGAACCACACCTAAACACTATTATCTACACTCTATTAATGGTCAATTATAGGTTCTGATTCTTCAAAATCACATAATCACTTTCAACACACACATCCAAACACCCTAAAAACTAGTTTGTAGCCATTGGTGAAGACACTAATGTGTGATTGCTATTGCAGCAAGGCGGAATGATCAAAGAAACATGGATGGATGAAGACCCAAGAGAAGCTATCTTGAAGTATGCTGATGTGGCTAAAAAAGATCCTAAATTCATCGCTCCAGCCTATGCTGAGACTCAACCGCAACCTGTTTTTGCGAAGTCCGACTCCGAGGATGAAGACAAGTGATCTCAATACGTCCTCTTGCTCATTATATCAACGGGGTACGTGACATTTTTCATGTTAGATATATATTTAGGAGTGACAAAATGGACATATTGGATAATGGGTATAATTTTGTGTCGGTTGAAACTTGAACCGGATCTGGTAGTGCTGACCTGCTAACACCTCTTATGCATTTATCTCGAGTATTACTGTATATATTTGTTAATTATTTAAATGTGAATACAAAAGATATTCTGTCTCAATGGGGATATAAAATCTAATTAGATAAAAGGGTATGAGAGCTTTTATACCATTGAATACATTTTTGGATGACATCCGACCCTCTTGACATGTTTTTGTGTTAACTCTTATAACTCAACTCTTTTGACTTGTTATAAACCGTTGTCCAAAGCGACCCATTAGTATGTAAATCAGTCGAACTTCCCACTTCTATACCTTGGAACACATCTAATTGACATTATTCATTTGTTTATTATGCAGATATACATTGTTAAACCTGTGTAGCTCTTCACCTGATCCATCATCGACTATGATATACACATAACTCGAAGAAGATGAACATGCACCAAAAGATGTTTGTGATTGATGACTAGAAGATGATTTTTTACCAAAGATCTTCAAGCCTGGAAAATGAAAGCTTGAAGAGAAAATGTACTCCGTATTATATTCAAAACAATTGGAAGCGTGTCCCAAAATTGCAGCTTTGTTAGACTTGACGGGCATTTCTGTAGCTTAGGAGCATTACTAATACCATTATGTTATACTCTGTATGATTCAGTTATATTATATATGTTATCGCATCTAAAGCAATGTAGATTTTCATTAACCACTAATCCTGGTATGTGTAAACTATAGGTGGAACAAGGTTTCATTCGCAACAAACAGTTGTGAATGGATGGAAAGTGCAATCCATCCTGGAAAGTGGACAAGTTACTGGTACCGATATAGAAATATAATATTTTTTTTAGGGAATTTATGGATGACTAGTCAACTGAAAGTGTATTTAAACAGACCTAATATAATAAATTGACTAGTATATTAAAACTCTTGAAGATAACTTCCTAGAGATCAAGTGATCCTGATTAAACAGTCGCAAAAACTGGACCTAGTGGATAAGCTTAAAATAGGTATTGCATCCTATTTGCTGATAGTAGTTCATTAAATCCTAATCTGCCCAGATCATCCAAGTCACAATATCCAACTCACTTTATCGACTCGAATTGGATTCAATACAGTATAAAACCTGATAAATGGGTGTAACAAACCGGCCTACAAATTGACCTCAAAATGAGAGCATGCCAAGGAAAACTCAATGAAGATAAAGAGGAATTTTTGATAGAGTTTTAGATTCAACTCCTAAAAGTCAACCATTTTTCTATGGAGGGAATGCACCATGTATGAGGAGTTTAACATCAATCCCACTTAAAATACAGGGATGATGGTACCTACATTAATGTAACAACGTACCATAATATGACATCTATTTCAAAAACGAACATGATTAGATGAAACTTTGTGCAGTAACACTACATGTTTGGCATTGAAGGTCTCCAGATATTCATTCCAGCAACATATTGGACTCATAAACTTGTTGACGTTAATACTCAGGTCTAGATAGTCGAGCGTCTGATAGAACTGTGAACATCTGTGTATCTACAAATTCCTGTAAAAGGAGAAAACTATTGCATTATATACAGCTTTTACACATGTGAATTTACAAATTTTCAGCAAGAAGCAAGGAAACAATAGCATGGATATAAATAGTTCTATAGTGAAGGGAAAGGTGTTTTGAAACTATTTACACAATCAGAAAGATGCAAGTGTGTTGCAGAAGATGATCTTTCAATGTGTTCCTACTGGTGTTCAGAAAATTCTGATTATTTTAACTAATGGATAGATTGCATAGCCAAAAAGGTCAGCTGTATACATTGCTGAAATCTGAAGATTTACTTTAATTAAATTAAGATAAAACATATTTTTTATAATTATTTTCTACCAACTTTTTAATTAGAAAAAGTTATCATCCAAAATAGAAGAATGAGTTTTTTCCGACAGGAATTATTTACAAATGATAACGATAGGTGAAGAGTCTCTAGCAAGGGTTCAAATATTTATGTTTGAGAACTTGATTGGTGAATGCATATCTTGAAAGTCAAATGATACCTTGATAAACGGTCGGTCTCTATAGGGGAAGGAATCGATATAGCTCTCCTTGATAAGTAGGGAAACCTGCAAAGAAAAAACTGTAAGTAAAAAGGTACCAAGCAGGATCATACTACTTTCAAGTAGTCATTAATGGTAAATGGTTGAATATTGGAAAAAACATGGTCTAGAACTAGTTCATCTTACCCTGTCATTTTCATTTTGTATACTAGTAATTGCATGGTTGGACAGGTTTGAACAAAGCGACTCCAAGTGCTGTCTCATGACAGCCAGAAACTGTGTTGCAGCTTCAATCTGTGTCCCAGCAGCAAGTTATTTCCAGATATATCAAGATGACACGATAATGTGATAGCACATGATCTACTTTCTTTCTAGTACTCTTTTGTCCATGAATAATGTAATGTTTTACATGACAGTTTAATTCAGACATCTATTGGTCAAACTTCTACAATGCCCAACACGCACAATACAGATACCCTGTGGACCAAAATCAATGTTAACCTGTATTTTCTGATGACAACTAAGGGAAAAGGTTTTGGGTTGCAATCTCAAAAAAAAAGCCGAAATGTTGCATTTAGATGTTTGTTGCATTCATTTGGGGACAGAGAGTATATATATATATACAATATTGTTACATATCTTACTGATTCTATTTTTATTATCAAGAAAAGGAATGAAGACCATTTACATCTTATCTAACCTGGCAATGAAACAAATATCTGTCGTATGATGCTCATTGAACCCATTAAACATACACTTATACAGAACCATATCCCTATTCTTAGAGTTATCTAATCAAGGTTACACTATTGTTACCTATCGCGTATTTTGACAATTGAATTTCGCTTGTTGTCTATTTTAACCCTACATAACGCGACTCTAACAATATCATTGTCTACAATCGACAAGACAAGATAAGTGAAGCAGATTACAAAAAATGGTACGAAGTCACCTGCCATTTGTTGATTCTGTATACTGGATGCTTTTTAGCAGCAGTTTTGTCACTCGATAGTCTAGCATGAAGTGGCCCTAGTCTGGTCATGAGTTCTCTGTACTTTGGAAGTGCTGGCAAGGAGGACATTTCAACCTGCCGAGATGCAACTTGGTGAAATAATCAGAAAACTCATTCCCTAATATATGATCCAAAATGGAACTAGTTAAGAATTTTGGGTAACCCCAACAAATTTCCAGAGTATTGAGTTACTAATGATTATATATATATAGACGGTAGGCAAGTGGGTTTACAGGTTGCAACTGGTAGATCAGGTAGATTGGGTCGAACCACAAACCTTTTTTGTCCATCTGTTGGGACTTAGGAATAACTTGTGCGTTAAGTATGATCACAAAAACTATGTATTTACAAATATCTATTCATCTAAAATAAAATGATTTGGATGTTGTGAGACTTAAAATACACATCTTTCATTGCCATGTTCAACACATTTGCCATGTTTCCCTTATAGCTAAAGCTTAAATGTTGACGCAGTAGGGAGAAAGTATAACCCAAATCTTCAAAGTTAAATGGGTTGAAACTGTTACTTATATCACTGATAATGGTCTATCTTAATTTGGAAATTTGCTAGATTGATATCATAATAGGTTGGTCAGAATAAATTGCCTCATCTGTCCCATGAAAATTGTTACTCGTGACCGAGAAAACATACTACTTTTTGTCAAATTGTTCGACTGATTGTCAAATATTGCAAATCATTTCTATATAGTATATACGAAAAAGAAAAGAAATCTTGTATACAATGACCACCACCATCAAGTTGAAATTTAAGACGATGGACATTTGAGGCAACTCAGCATTGAAAAATTACCCAAAAAGATGATGCTGCAAATTTCATGGAACTTTCCAGGAAGGTTGTTGCAAGTTCGCATGTGCAATTTGAGGAGACCAAGATGAAGTTATTTTCTTTGTAAAAAATACACATCAGCAATATTGCACAAACTTCAAAGGGAAACAAACATGCATATTATATATAATATATATATATATTTGTTGTTTAATGATGTGAACCACCCTTCTTTTTGTATGTCTCTTCAAAATTACTAGAGGCAGTAAATTTGACCTATTTGCTTTAAAATGGATCAACTTGTATGTTTTATCTCTAGTGGTCAAATAAAAACTATCTTAAAAGGAAACGGTTCAATCAGTCCAAAGTATAATTTTGATGAAAAAAACCTCATAAACAGTTTGCAAAAAAAAGAAAAATAATAAAATACTCTGGAGTTATTATTCTAGCAAAATAACTTACATAATCCGTTGACTTATCAACTACCTATAAACCAGAAAATATTAGATGAAGTGTTCTGGGTCAACCCAACTCAAGCCATACCAAAAATTACCCATCACACCCGAACCATTGTGACCTATTACCCAACTGAACCATTTTGCCACATCTAGTTATTATGAAGGATATGCATGTCAGAAGAAAGATGAAGATGCTCCACCAATCGATACAACTATTTCTAGTCCAGAAACTGAATTTGAATGCTTTGGACTAGTTATAATCCTTTTTTGGTCAAGCCTTATACCTGGTTATCAGCCAAATTGACATGAACAAGGTTACTAGATTTCATCTTGTTATCAGCTGGTTTATGCAGTATCCCCACCTGCACAATGATATAAACATTAAGATGCAACTTTAACATATCATTTACTAAATTTATAACCTAACTACATATCTCAATGAAACGTACATAAAAGTGCGCCACGAGTTTCCAGATTACATTTCCAAAAAATTATCTTTATTCAATAATTTTATATCCAACAAGAATGGAGCCTGTAATCATGAAATATATATCAACTATGCTGAAAGAAAAATTAAGGCTTAAAATTAGAAACTTACAACAAAAGGAACAGGGGCATCAAGAAAATCAAACATCTTCCCTGGAAGAACCTGTAAAAGCAAAATACAAGTTGAAGACAAATCGTGCTTCTTCATTTGCTAGGTAGTACTACTAAACATCTAAAGGTCAATTATAAAGATGGCAAGTAGTAAGCGTAGAGACGGGCCAAAGTGGGTTGGATTGACCCGCACACACATTTTTGTCCATTTAATAATTTTTTATAAATAATTAATGTGTTAACTATGATTTCAAAAACGCAATCTTTACAATAGACTTACGGCGACTTTCAACCTGTTCACCCATCCGACATGTTCCACTTTTAGCTAAATTTGTTTGATTGGACCCGTTTGGGATAAAACACAACCAAAGTAGACCCACTCATAAGTAAACGGGCCAAAATTACAACCTTCAACAATGGGAATTTGGATTAATGAATATGTATAACTCACCGGAAGGAACAAGCTCTGCCATTCGAATGGAAGAATCATAGGAATAAGAGATAATATTGTGGCTGATAGGACACCCTACATATGTTACAATTAACAACTATGAATGTCAATCAATAAGTTTGGAAGAGAAATCACTACTAGTACTAGCAATAAAACATGCCGAACTCATATTCAAATTAAATTGGCTATAACAAAGTTCAGAAAATTATTACCAGATTTGGAGATGTGATGATCACTTGTTTCTCCAAAAGCACAGCCGTAAGCAATATTAGAACCTGAAATTGGTTTTATTATTACAATGCCACTGCATAACCACAAATACACAACTTCTATATAGTTATACGATGCTTATAGCTCTATAAGAAGTTTCTTTCAAACCATAAACATATCATCTCAGACTTGAGTATATAATTGAAAATAGCACTTAGAAATAAATAAAGCACGCAAGGATAAATGAATAAATGAATAACATTTACATTTTGAAGGGAAAGAGCTCTACAAATTGTTATGGTAGTCCAATTTGATAATGAGACAGCTTCCTCAATTTGCGCAAGCTTAAATTTGACCTAGTAAAACATTACACGTCAGCTATTTAGTGGAGGTGGCAATGTCAACCCATTTACTTATAAATGGGTCGATTGGGGTTATGGTTTATCTCTAGCGGGTCAAATGGATTAAATTAAATTAAGAACAAAAAAAAGATTAAAAGAAGTGGGTCAGAGTTGCAAGTCGCCAAAGTGTATTATTAATGAACAAAACCTCTTAAATCATTTTATTCCAATAGTGATACTATTATTGAGATCATGGAGCTCTAGTAATCATATTTGACACACTAGTTATTTTAAAAAATCAAAAAAATTTGGACTATAATGGTTTCGGGTCAATCTGACCCATCCCATACAAAATTATATGTTTTGACCCGCACCCAGTTTCATCTATAAGCTACCCAGCCCATGTTTCCATCTCTACCGAATCCAAATGATGCATTAACAAGCAGATATACCTTATCAGGAATCATTGACATATCCGCTTCGGGGTCTTCTCCAAAAGAAAAGGCAGTCCTATAATATTCAATAGCCTGTAGATGGTCTAGTGGCTTGAAATGTACTTTACCTCCATATGATGGAACTGGCAAAGCATGATAGCTGCAAACAATCTGTAGCAATTCATTTTTGTTTTCCTATCATGAAAGGTCAATAACAAGATGAGTTATCAATCAACACAGTACACTAATAAAAGCAGACAGCATATGAGGGTTGAGTAATGGGTCAAAAGTCAAAATGTGACTGGCCTGACATGGTTTGACAAGAAACACTATTTGTCCAAACTTATATAATTATTTATACAAATGATTAGTGTGTCAAACATGATTACAGAAGTTATATTGTTTCAATAAGCAAAACTTTAAATATAACGATTTATGGGTTTGGTGCATTAAAAATGCTTTCTAGGCTCCTTTCAAGCCCATTGACACATTCACGCATTCAACACATTTCCTTTATGCTAATTCTACCAATCTTAAACGTTAGAGATAAGTGGTGACTTAAGTCAATCCCGTTTACAATTGCCACCTTTAGAACTATTTGCTAGACAAGTCAGTAACATATGACCAAGAAAAGTCAACGCACCTTAGCCCATTCCATAATCGTCTTAGTCGTAGCATCTTTATCACTGCAAGATAATACTCCATCTTCATCCTCTGTTACGGTGCCTCTCACTGAACTGGTTAAAACAAAGAATATGATAGATAATATTGCACAAGATAATCACCCTCTAATTACAAACATACATGATCTGGCAAACAAACTTTCAGTCACATGTGTTGGACTACAACCTATGATCTTAGTCGTGTATCAGGTAGCATGTTAACCGCATGCTTACTGAATTCATCATAATTAGAGGTGGAAATTATGACAAATTTACTAATGAAATGGGTGAGTTAGGGTGAGTGACTTGTTTTAAGCTCTAAGAATAAAAAAGATCAAATAAATAAATAAGAGAAAAGGTCAAATGGGTCAAAATTAGCTCCAAGTGTTTTCACATTTATCATCTCATTAAAAAAAATTAGAGTATTATTCAATAACATAGTTTTTGTAATTATATTTGACACACAGATCAACCATTAAAGACTTAGAGTTTTTGGACATAAGCCATTCCAGATTAACCCAACTCGCCTTCTAACAGACACCCATTTTGACTGAAACCCGTTTTGACTCATTACCCAAGCCACCATTAAGCCAACTTTAATTTTAAACAGCATAAGGCGAACGAATAGCAACCTTCCACTGACTACTATCACAAGTCATTTTAAAAACAACAAGTCTCTTCACCTGAACAAGGGTCCAGAACTTCCAATTCGTTCCAGTGTTCGGTTCGCCGGAATAACACATGCCTCAATACCTGTTTTGCGTATGCTATCATGATCACCATGCACTTTTCCTAAGTACTCCCATTGATTTTCTGAGGCATCATTACAATCATCAAGACTATGCAACTCCTTTCTTCGAACATTAGGTGACCCAGTTCCGCGTTTTGAAGGGGAGCTTAGCATTGGAGAAGGAACCGAAAGGGCTAACGTGCCATCAACTGGTATTGCAGAATCCATCCATGAACACCGCTTACTTGGACTGCCCGTATATCCATCCTCTTGGTTCTCTGGTTTGGGTGATGAAGGAATATGATCAAGACTCACTTCACTAACAAACTGTGTTATTCGACTGAGACGCTCCTGTGCAACTATACTGCATCAAAGTACATGCACACTATGAGGTGGAAGTTCAAATTCGACATGTTTTCTAGAGGTAATGATACAGCCAGATCGGGCAGATTCAGTTACGGTGCTCAAAACTTGCAACTCTTTGGTGCGGGTCATAACGGGTCGGATCAAGCAGGGTTGACCAAAGCCCTTTTTTCAAAATTTATAAGTTATTAGTATGTCAAATATAACTCAATAAATTTTATATTACTTCAATAAATATATAATTATTTTGTATAAGATGATTTAGTAGGTTTTAAAGATCAAAAATACACATCGGACAACTTTCAAGCGATTTGATCCATTTTACCCACTTCCATTTAAGCACTTTGACCACTTAAAGATAGAATGTAACAAAAACAACCATTCATAAGTAAATAAGTCAATATAGCCACGTCTAATGTTTTCATATAAGTGAAGGCAATGGAAGCTAGCCTGTTTAACATATCGTAGTGTAGTTCAAAGAATGGAACTCTTGTCAATAGACAATAACAGCGAGGTGCAGTGATTAGAAAACAACTTCTTTGTCCAGGTGCTCTTGGAAGGGGCGATGCAGCACCAAGCATCCCTGGTGGTCTATGAACGAATTCTTGTGTGTGTAGGCAAACACCGTAAAGAGTTGCATTGTCTGCCACCTGATTCATACAAAGAAAAACCCCTAGTGTTACTGTGTGCACACATTATCTGATACCCACTAGAACTCTATGACAGAAAATGTTCCTATCATATTCGCTTCCATTACATATTCAAAGACAACAAATATCAACAGCATACCTACAGTTCGAATAGTATATCAATTACACCAATCATGTCTAACTTCTATCAAACTAATCAACAACAAAAATTGAACAGTCATTACATGAAGGCTTATTCCCGTAATTTAAATGAAATCTAATTTAGTGTTTAGGATATAAGACAGGCCCACAGCCATTATTGTGGTTTATATTAACATGTTTGTTAGCAGCTATTAATATTGTCACCATCAAACTGTCATTTTTCGCTTTTCATCACTAATTGACTATTCTGGTTACTTAAATTTGGTTAAAACTCAACAAGAATGATGTCACTCACACGACTGCATAAGAATAGAGACATGGTTTACTATATCTTTTTCTAGTACGCAGATAAAAAAATTTAAATATAAGATTATGAATTGTCACTTTTTCTTTTGTGGCCATCAATATACCAACAAGGTTTATAATTTATATACAACGAAAGCAGATTATCATATCGGTGTCTCTTTTGTCCAATGTGCGCCTAATAATAAGCCAAAATGTTGTCGTTTGAGAAACAAAAGACAACTACCATATGAAGGATAATAGTTAGCAAATCAGATTTCAAAACTAGATACAACTTGCCTTAAGTGAAAATATAAATGACAAGTCATCTCTGCTCAAATGTTCCTGTTCATGAAAACAGAATAAGAAAAGTTTGATTAGCATCTACTATGAACTATCTAGGACCTAACATGCAACCAAAACTATTAGAAACGAGAAACGGATTTTCATGCACTCGTACCTGATTATAGACGAGTTGATTTAGCTCACTCAGAGATGGAGACCTCATTAGCATACATGCCTGAAGGAAGCACACAATTAAACAAGACATAGGTCTGCATTATTTGGACTAAAAAATACATAGGCCCAAAATATAGTCACAACCTTTGATGGACACGAGTGTCGTTCTTATGAAATACATCTAAAGTTTGTCAGTTCAGAATATTATCAAAAATAAAAAAAATAGTAACAAAGTTTTGCAATCTTAAAATAGGTTACTTTATTACTAAAAATTAAAATAAATTTTGGCAAAAAGTGTCCAGAGTCAACTCAACCAATCCCGCCTGTTTCAATGCATACAAAAAGGTTAACATGGACAGTGTCATGAAGAAATAGAGATTAACAATATATCACCTTCACACCTTCAGGAAAGCAAAAGGATGCCAAATCTGCTAAGCGCATAGATAACTTCTTCCCTGGAGGGTACTTAAATAGTATCTGGAGGGAATGGATAAAACATGAAACAAAACATAGAAAATATCAGCATTTTATATACAACCAAATATCTCCAGCATTACAAATTTACAATACAAAGTTTCAGTCATTGGAACAATATATAAGTCCTCACACTAGTTATAGGGAAACTTGCTTATGTTAAGGCATCATAAATGTTTAGCATTGAAAAAATCCCAGAAAATCATCTCCATTCCAATTTCTAAGATTGCACACTTATTTCGTGAGAAACGTCTTAGCTAATTTAAATTGAACAGGCATAGTTGACTATCAGTAGAAAGTGAGACGAATAGTCCATTATTCAATAAGGGAAAGCTGTAATTTGGCGTGCATATTTTCCTCATTTTCACTTCACTACCAATATATGAGACCTACTTCTTTATTAACCAAACGATGAACATACTTGTACTTTCCCTACCCTAGCGATATATGCAAACCAGGAAGTTATTGTCTAGGATACAAACTGCATGATTTGGTGAGAAATAGTAAGTATGCTGTATTTCTAGGTTTTAAAAGTTAGTAAGTTTCGTATACTGTTAGCGAGTGGACGGTACATTCTGTTTAGCTGCATTTTTCCCTAAAAAGAATGATAAAGTTGGGTTGTGAAAGATCATTTAGTCAGGGAGCATACCTGAGGTTCCGTCATCACAGTTGGAGGTGATCGAAATTGCATGACTTTAAGATCCGTTAAATCTGTTCTGTCTGTTTTCACCTCCATCTTCTTTCTTGTAGCAAATGCTTTCTCCACTGGCTCAAGATTAGCATTTGGATGGATACCCGCAATAAGGAAATGCTCAAAAAGCGCGGTTGGATTTTGATACTTTGAGGTATCCTACACCCACCATCTTCACACATAAGCTGTATGGAAAATCACAGGTACAACATTCGGGATACAAGAACAAGAAAACAAAAACTTGTCCATTGAAGACTTTGTAGTAAACAAAGACCCAGCTTGCACTTGAGTTGCAGAGACAAACAGAGTACACATAATACATTTCTCAAACTTTATCAAAATGCATAAAAATTGTTAATAGATAAATATGATATATGAAGTTACATATTACCGTAGTCTTTGAGTGAAATTGATACCACTGGCGTTTCTGATGAGCTAAAATCTCTGGATTGAAAAATGCTTGTTCCTGGCCAGCACCCCAGTTCAAAGCCCTTTGCATATGAGTCTTAAATCTTTGAAAACCATTCGTTTGATTATTATTATTTAACGAGGTCACAATTTCACTTCTACAGCGTCTATGGTTAGTCCCTACTGTTGCCATGCTTGCAGCACTGAAGATTCACTAAGCAATGCTTCACCAATATCTACTCTAATTACTGGTAACTGTTTTCCAAATTGCTAGCTCCTTTAATTCCTTTTCTCTAACCTAGAAAACATCTTATTCTCATACAATGCTTATCGATACTTTGAATATCCACAATGCGATTAACCCTTCTTAAAATCCTCCATTTACGCAAAATCCAGCCAATAACTCGAATCATCAAATGTATACTACCTCATGATGCAAAAATTCATTCAGAATAACATGAGGAGGTTTCTTCCACAAATCAAAATCCTGAATCCGCCATCAAATAAATTAGACATAATGCCAAAAACAAGCAATTAAATATACGTACACATATATAATACATACATATATGTACGGATATTGTATCGATTCGGTCAAAACTGATAACAGATTGTAACAATAAACTGTAGGATATGAATTACTTATGCGAATGAATTCATATAAAATGGAAATGATTTCGAAATATATAAGGATAAGCAAAAAATAATAAGGAAAATGTGAAAGCATGAGATTGATTTGATGTACCTGTAATGTCAACGAACATGAAGTGTGTTTATGGAGTTATCATGAAATGAAATTACTAGCTAGGGTTTTTTCGTTACGTTACGAGATTTTGATTAACAAAAATTTTGTGCATGCAAATGGATTTTGATGAGATCAGGAAATGCACATTATGAAACTGAATGGTTGCCACAAATATGATAATGGTTCAGTAATGCACAAAATTGAAATACATATGTTCGTAATTTGTATACATTCACGGATATTTGTAACGATTTTTTTTCTTGAAGCGTATACGTATACTTATATCATATACTTATGTTGTATATTTTACATGTATGTATTTATAACCATACTCCTTTTTATATTTATAGCATAAGCAAAACCAAATTGCAAACTAAGATAGCTTAATAATTAAACATTACAAATAATAACATTAATTACAAGTTTATACAGAGAATAAGCAATCTAAGCTGTTTTGTCTATGAACTTATGAAGGGTGATGGGTATTTCAATGGAACCTAAAAGTAACATAAAAGTTTCAAATTGTTGGATTGGGCTGTATTTATTAAAATTGGATACTGATTTAATTTAAGAAAGGTATTCTTCAAGTCCAAGAGGTCCAACTCGGAGGATCCAAGCTCATTTGTAAGGAGAGTCCAATCCATTAACAAAAAGGTTTGATTGAAAATTTTACGGGCTTAAGTTTTTCTAAGGGGTTTAATAACCCATCTTAAAATTATATTGTTCAAGTCCTGACTCCTGTGAAGGCCAAAGCCGAAGGCTTATTTAGCGGCGGTGCATGTGCGGATGTGCCTAAGCCTTTGCGTCCACATCTTTCTCAATTTCACTACTACCAAAATCTTTTAGTACCAATTCACCATAAAAATATTAGTGATAATGCATTTTTAGCGGCGAACTCAAATTTTTCGATCACTAGTAATACATATATAATAATTAAAAAAAATTAAACTATTCGGTTCAAGTGACTGGTATCACTTAATTAATTCGATAATGTCATTAATAGAAAACCTTAAAGAAATTACAGTACTCTGTCTAAATCATTGGTGTCATGTGCCACCAGTGCTCATCAAGTGAGTCCGCCCCTACACACCTCGATAGAAATTTAATTTAAATATTTCAAGTTAAAGTGTTTGGCAACCAATTAACATTGACATAAAAAACCTGTATTTTCTTATAGCAAGTCAAATGATACGATGTTATGACTTATAAGTACAAGAGAATTGACATTGATATGATTAGAAAAACAAAAGAAAGAAAAAGTAATATTAATAGTAATAGTTATACTAAACCTTGACTTGAATCTAATAATAGACTTTGATGGTCAAGTTAACATCATACAATATGGATAATGTGAACATTATTGTGTAGCTAATGTTCAAACATTTGTTATTCGATGACTAAATAAATGGAGCGTCTACTTATGGTATTGATATGAGCTAACAATACAATCTTGTTTGTTTGGGAATAATAGTTACATGACATGTAATGTGCATCTAACTAAGCGGTAATTAAAAAGGCATAACTATGATGACTAAGTCTATTGAAGTCAGATTGATCAGTTTGAGTTTAAATTGACTGAGTTTCAATTGACTACTCAGTCTAAACTGATGTGTCAGTCTATTTTGTTGATAACCACCTATAACCACTCCTAAATTATGAAAAAGTGATTTTTAGATATTTATAGTTGTTTGTAACTGTTAAATTATTTGAGATCTATGTTTGCATAATTTCATACACATTTTTGGCAAAAAAAAACACATGATTATGTCTTTTATGCCAAAACAATTTATTATTTCTAGTTTTATCCCTAAGCGAATTTCAAGTCTAATATCTCTTTTAAGAACTCATTTTGACCTCGTCATAGAAATAAAGATGAATAAGTTATAAACAAAATTCTAATCACCCGACCCTTATGATTACCATTTTAACACATCAACCTTTCCAATTTTTAATAGAATCGTAACTTCACTTTTCATGTATAAATTAAGAAAATATGAAAAAGTTGATGTTACTTAATGATTAATTTTATGTATAGGAACCTTAAGCATTGCCTTAAAGCGATGGTTATCATAACCATTTAAAAATAAGTGAAAACCATATATAAACTTTGTATTTGAATTGGGTCAAAAATATCCTTATACAGTATTTATTTTATTTATATCAAACCAAAAGTAACAATTTTGCATGTAATTGCAACTATCGATCAAAATCGACTTCATTATACCGTTCATCCATGTAGCGTGTCAAAAAATATACTTGTAGTCCCTCGTATTTTTTTGACACTCATCATCCCTCTCATTACCAAATGTTACACCGGACATTTTTTGCCTTAACGCCCGTTAAAAAAATCTGTTAGTTTTGAACATGTGTCGTGCATGTGAGGGTGTTAGGGTAATTTCCTTTACCCCTCTCCTCTTCAATGCCTCATCTTCCCCATTTCACCTTTCTTCAACCACCTCAAACCCTGACAACCAATTTGTAATTTGCAAACTTTATTTCCTTAATTAATTTGCAAACAATTCACTATTTTCACTATTTTCACTATTTCAATCAATTTAACCAAACAATTAACTATCAATCACTCAATCAATTAGAAGCGATTTCCAAAACTTTGAAAGAATTAATTGAGTTGGTAGAAGTATGTTCTAAAGGAAAGTATGATGGGAAGCTTCAAATGCATAGTAACCTCGACGCGCTATCAGGGAAACTAGATTTAAACTTAAGAGATTGCGGTCTTTTGATAAAAACCGGAGTTCTTGGTGAAGTTACTATGTCGTCTGATATCGGAGGCACAAGTCATCGAAGCAGCGATATTCGAGAATTACTTGCCAGGTTGCATAGTGGTCATTTGGAAGCCCAACATAAAGCTCTTGACAGCCTTGTAGATGTGATGAAAGAAGATGAAAAGACGGTTTTGTCCATAGTGGGGCGTAGCAATATTGGGGCTTTGGTACAACTCCTCACTGCAACGTCTCCAAGAATTCGAGAAAAGACAGTTACTTTAATATGTTCCTTGGTTGAATTTGATGGTTATGAAAGTTGGCTTGTTTCTGAAGGTGTTTTGCCACGTTTAATTAGGTTGCTCGAGTCTGGAAATAAAGTTTGCAAATTAATTAAGGAAATAATGTTTGCAAATTACAAATTGGTTGTTAGGGTTTGAGGTGGTTGAAGAAAGGTGAAATGGGGAAGATGGGGTATCAAAGAGGAGAGGGGTAAAGGAAATTACCCTAACACTCTCATATGCACGACACATGTCCAAAACTAATGAATTTTTTTAACGGGCGTTACGACAAAAGATGTCCGGTGTAATATATGATAATGACAGAGATGACGAGTGTCAAAAAAACCTACGAAATACTACGAGTATATTTTTTGACACACTACAAAAATGAATAGTATAATTAAGTCATCAAAATGTGAAGTATTCGTAACTCGGTTCCAACGGGGTCAATTGGTTTGTCGACCAGGCCAACAAAATTTAAAAAAGTGGTTGACCATCCTACCCCCAAACGCGTCACACTATTCTCCAACTCAGTCACGAATCACCGACTCGGTGACCCAAAAAAGTCTGTATATACAATTGGCAAAAGTCGAATTATTCCTTCACAGGTTAGGGGCTTTTTCCCTTCAATTTCACTTATTTTATCGTTTACCGTTTTTATAGTCTTTGTTTAATCATAGTCTCCTATCAATTTCAATCGACATAGAAACCCTAAAAAATATAAACTTTTCGTGTGTGTATGTGTTTTGCCATAAGTTGAAGTTTTAGGGATTATTTTATCGTTCACAGGTATCAAATTTATCGATTGAATTGTTTTGATTACCGAATTGAAACCCTGACGAACATTCAGTTTATGTTTTTTACCCTAATTTTGAAGTTTTTAGTGCTTATTTGATCGTTTACTTTTTAAAGTCTTTGATTAATTATCTTCTTGCGACAAATTTAGTTGATACAAATTATACACTTTTTTTGTGTTTTTGCCCTAGTTTGAAGATGTAGTGCTTATTTGATTCCTTGCAGTTTTTAAGGTTTTCTATTAGTTCTATTCTGTTATCGGTTTTACCGAATTTTGTGTGTGTGCGCGCGCACACGTGTCTGTGTTTTGGCCTAATTTGAAGTTTTATTCAAAGGATTTTTACAGAGATTTTGATGAAAAGTTGCGATGGATTCGATTTCTGTGGTATTGGAAATAAGCTCGGATGAAGATGTTGGTTGGAATGATCATAGTGGAAGTGGAATTTCGAATGGTGGTGATGATCATAATTGGTTAACCGAGCTTCTTGATGAGGTTAATAAGGAGACTAAAGGCAATGATGATTTTGATGAAGTGGTGGTGGTGAGTGAGTCTGAAAAACCTTTGAAGAAATTGAAGTTGAGTTTGAAGGCTTCTTCAGTTGACTTGGATGATGATTGTGTGATTCTTGATCATGATCCGAATGAACCGTTGAAAGCTCGGAATGACGATCCAATTAAGGAGGTTGATGATGATTCGGATGATATCGTTGTTGTCAGTGAAAAAGGACAGGTTAGGATTCTGATATATGAAGTTGGTTTTGGCCTTTTAATTCATGTTAGTAAATGAATTTTTACTTGATTATTTAATTGCTTATTATGAATTTTGAGTTTATATCTTGAATTCCCATATGTTAGACTTGGGTAGTGACTATGTACTAGAGTTAGAGTAACTGTTACAAAGTAATATGTGGTGTAAGTTTGTATGCTAGCATAACAGGAATAACTCTCTATGCGGAAAGAATTAGTGGAAGAAGCTATGTATTACTAAATTCTGGTTATTGCTGTCCAATTAGGGTATTAATTGACAAAATATCCCAATGGTTATACCACTATAAAGAACTCTGTAGTTGTAAACACTCTATAAATATCATTTGGCTTCTGTTGAAAATTGGTGGCTACTTGTACATTCTCTTGTTGTCTATGAAATCAAGGTTTCTTGATTGTGTACCTCGAATGAGTCAAGTTTCCACATGTTTGTGACCTTAACTGCAAGTTTTGGGTGCATAGATTTATTTTGGCATCTCTCAGTGGCCATCAGTGTCTTGCAGATGTTCTCTTATATAAATTGGGTTTGGGTGGGGGTGTTATTGTTTCTCCTAATATAAGGACAAGTTTTTAAGATTGTAGAGATGTTATTTTTTTATAGAAAAAAAAGGTTATAGGGATGATTCGGATAAATCACCATAGCATTCAATCTTGTTAGAAAAGATAGTGCTGTTCTTTTGAGAACTTAGTTGTAGGTGCTTAATTGGTTAAGGTCAAAATGGGAACAAATTATAGGTTATGTCAAAATAGGTCGGAACGATTTTGCTTTCCAACACTTTATGGATCTTGTAACTAATGATTACAAATACTGTTATTAAAATATTGATCTAATTTTTTATCTAATCAATCAGTTTAGGAAATTATAAGTTTTTTGATTATCCTATGAGCAACTTCTAACCCTTTGGCTCGTTTTTGTTGTTAAAATTTTCATTTTTCATACCCTGTTTGACCCGTTAGCAGTAAAGGATACCAAAGTTGACCCGTTAGTAATAGTGTATACTCAGCTTTACCATTTTTCATAGAAATGGCTGATATTTCACTACCTAGTATGAACTATTAAAGAAGTATGGATGGTTGCTAGATACATTAATGTGTGATAAGTGATAACTGTGTGATCTTCTTAAGATGATTTATACATGAATAAATGATTCACTTAGAAGAAAAATATACATTATATTATTTCATGCAAACTAAGATGCCTTTGTTTCTATTCTTATAATAGGTTGCCTGTCGAGATTATCCCCATCCAAGGCACCTTTGTATCAAGTTCCCTTTCTCCACTACCCCAAATCAAAGCCACTGTGAACAGGTTATTTTAAGATCCATTTATCTGCTCTTTTCTGACAAGTAACAAACAAATTTTACAAGTGTATCATGTCTTTCTGATCTCTACTTTATTCTTTGCATTCCAGTGCTACTGTTATGTTTGTGACTCACTCGCCCCGTGTGTCAATTGGGGCAATGGCATTGCAACTATGGACCATTGTCATGCCACTGATAAAGATGAGATATGGATAATCGAGAGGAAAAGCGCCAAAAGTGGTAATAAAGATGTCCAACCCTTAAATAAAGATGCATCTTTTTCAAGCAAATTACCCCAAGTGGACATTCACAGACCAGCACCGGCTCTGGTTCAATCCCACAATCAGTTTCCAGGTCCGGGCTCTATCCACGCCACCAACACTTCGGCTAACATTCGACCCCCGAATAATAGTAACCAAAATATAAACCACATACTTGCATCAAGAAAGAAAGTGCATCCAGATTTGGTCTCTCAGTTCGTGCTTAGGCATCACCAGAACGCAATAACAGCCAACCAAAACTTAAACGTAGGTTTTCAGTCTAACAGACCAGTAGTTGGGGTTGCAACCACAGCCAACCAAAGGTCGGTTGGGATGACAACCTCAGCCAACTGTGGGTCAGTTGGGGTTGCGACTACATCCAACCGAGGATCAGTTGGGGTTGCCACCACAGCCAACAGAGGGTCAGTTGGGGTTGCAACCGCAGCCAACAGAGGGTCAGTTCGGGTTGCAACCACAGCCAACCGATATCCAAGCGGCTCGTACAGGGGCAATTTTGGAAATCACAGTAGGCAGCAAAATTACATTGTCAATGGAATGCCTTCTGGGCCCAATAAATATTTAGCTTCCTTACAACCAAATACAGTCAGCACATCTATTCCAAATCTTCCTCAAAGTCAAAATTGTACATCTTCAACTGTATATCCCCCACCATTGCCTCCCCAACCTAAAATTTCCAATCAGCCTAACACTAATATTCAATCTCAAGTAAATACTAACGTGTTTACTGAAGAACCACATTTCCAACCCGATTTGGTCTTAACACCGTCTTCCCAGCCCCAACTGGCATCCAGTAATCCGAGTTATATGGTACCAGCTCAGCCCAGTTATCAGGCTTCTTCCCAAACACGTGTATATAACCCATCAGTTCTTGTTTCAGATACAATCCAGAATTTTCCTCAAGGAAGTCAAGCTCAAGGTCCTATTACGGATTCAGGTTTTAAAGATTACAGGTCGAGTTGGCCTTCAGGGCAAGATTCTGCCACACATGAAGATGCTGCGTCAACAAATGATTCATCACTGGCAGGGGTCTCTGACGGATTATTAGCTGACTTCCAATATGATTGGATTCTTGATAACCAGCCTGTTGAAGCAGGGTTCATGGATTTTCATGGACCAAATGGGCTAAACGACTACTCGGCTGATTCTGCTTTTCTAGACACAAGTCCAATTTTCGAGTTTTAAGCCTTTTATCCTAAACGTTTTTTTGCTTGGCAGAGAATGGTGAAGTTTTCAGCATTCAACATTCACGCTTTGTTTGGATAACTGGAGGATCTTATGGCTGGTACTAGAAGTTACTTTTTCGTTGCATTTGATTTTTGCCCTTTTTGGGTTTAATTTTAACTTGGTTTTGTTTCAGAAAATAGAATTCTATTGTAATTATCTAGTTATCTTTTATGTAATTCGAAAGAAAGTATCTTGAATGTGATTTCCATTGATCCATCTTTACAGTTTGTTGTACGGACATATCCAATTGTGGGGGACTAACCTAAATCGCCATCCGAAGTGCCACATGAAAACCACTGAAAGGAAACACCATAAACCTCGTGTGCCACATGAAAACCACTGAAAGGAAACACCATAAACCTCGTGTGATAACTGGTATAAGACCACCTAAAATTGCCATCCGAAACCACTTGAAACCACTGGAAACCTGAAATGAAGCCGTGACCTGAAACCACCTAACCCTGTCAAACCACCAGAAAACACGAACATGAGCCACCACCTAACTCGTGACCTGAAAACCCCTGAAACTACAAGAAAAAGAACTCACAAATAGCTAACATGAACTGCCTGAAACCAGCTACCACTGCCACCAACCGCCCTAAACCACCAACATGAACCACGATCAAAACTTAAAACCACCCAAAACCATGATCAAATGAATATTAATGAGTTTATAACTTAATATTAATCCATTAATCCTATAACTTAAAAAGATTCGCTAATCAATATTAATTTTCATAATATCAATTTTGATTAACATTTATCGGTAATAATGGTGTTTTCTATTTACATTCGGTGATGACTTATGTTAACAAGTTCTATCTATACTCTCTCGACTCCTAAAAATTAAGTTTCCCTCTTAATTCCTCCCATGTACTTACGTAATACTTTATATATATAGATATTTGTTGTCTGATAGTTGTTCGTTCTTCTGTCTTAAAAGACCAAAAAAAACATCATTAGAAAACATGAAACTTATATTCTATGACGCATATGTCCTCGTGAGAAAAGAAACTCAAGTGTCGTTGACATAAGTCGAACACATGATTGCATTGCTATGACCATGGTTGTGTTTGGTAACATGAGCCTGTTCCAAGGTTTAACAGCTCACCTTCAAAACCTGAGCTGTATGTTATGTACCCTTCTCCCTTTTTCTCTTCGAGAAGACCTTTTACAACTACTTGTACAATGTACATACATTACAACTATCTGACAACAATAGTGTATTTTTATGATGAACCAGTTTTGCCCATAGACATCATTTTCTATAAAATCATCTTTTAACTTGCAGACTTGTACAAATAATAAATAGCCAGCAAGTACCCGTAATGTATAAGGAAAATAACTTCACCTTTTATTCGATCATATTTGGCCTTTTGTTACGGAAAAACTATCATTCTTACAAATTGCAGAAGAAGGAACCCTACAATTTGCAGGACTGCAATATTTGGACACTAGATGCATATGTTCCGCATAGGAATCTATTTTTGCGGTTAACATTTTTGCAGAATTTGCGAGTCGCTCATTTGGTACACAATATTGTTCTGTTGCACAAGAAAAATGGCTAATTTGCCACGAAGGCCAAAATCACTTGTAAGAAGTATAACATAAGAAACTTAGAGTTTACCACAAAACCAGCCTTGCACCCCAAGAATAAAATTTGAAGTCAAAACCGCAAATTAACTTATCCGCTTCCGATTTCTCTGTTCAAGTAGTCAATGAACATTCTCTTTGCACTTTCAGCATCCGAAGGCGGTGGTGGCCCACTTAAGCTCGATTAATCAGTCAACTTTACAGAAGTCTTTCTTAGCCTCCGAAGCTCAGGTAACCCAACTGACCTTGAAATGGTAATAGTTGGCAAATCATGGCTAAGAGAGAGTCCAGTCACTGGTCCACCCATAGCTAACGATTGAGCCTCAACAATGGCAATCGTTACCACTTGTGTAGCTCGGTCCATTTCATAAAGAGAATTAGCCTCTGAAAAACGAGCACTCTGTGTTGCTATAGTTGGCTGCAAGACTTTAACATTGCGAGTCCTTGAGTCCACTTTTTTGGTCAAGTAAGATACAAGATCCATAATAGCAGGAGAAGATTTATCTATTCCATGTTTAAATGGCCATAACTCAAATAAAGGCGAATCCCATCGGTTCCTACAATCAGGTCTCTCAAATTTTCAAATATACCATCATCATATGAAATTCCATCTTTCTCCCTGCGTTCTTTATTCCAGTTCCTACAGTTGGTGTCTTCAACATCACAGTAAAGCACACAATGCCTAATTCCTGCAGAACATGCGAGACACCATAATTCATATCTGTAACCCTTAATACTATTTAACGAATCCGCTATAATGATGCTATCTTTTGATAAGGATCGATTGACTTCTGATCCAAGAACTCCTCTTAAGTTCTTTTTGATGTCATCTCTGCATATGTATAATTACGATCAAGATGAAAGGAGGTTTCGTCGATGATTCTAACATTAAGTTTAGATTCTATTTCCTTCAAAGCTTCGGACAGACAAAGAGCAGCCTTTGACTTCCCACTGCATGGTTGACCCAATTACAACCAATGCCATTCAAAGTAGATAACTTTGATTGCAGACACAAATGTATCTTTCTTGATTGTTTGTATGTGGAAACCCTGCTTATGACAAGACAATAGGTTATTTTTTAAAAGCTTAGGGTGCATTTAGTTACAAAAAACTACTCCGTAATTATGTTTCTCGAATTAATTTTGTAAGAAATTATGTTCAGGTAAAAAAGAAAATAAAATGTGGCATTTGGCCTAACAAAAACACTATTTTCAGTAGATATTGACTAAACCTTGACCTTACATTGTACATAAAACAAACCTGTATAGTAAATATGTGAACCAATATTTACTATGAATGTTGAGTTATTTTATGTGAAGGTTAATTTGCTGCAAACCTTCACTGTTAATGTTATATCTTATCATGAAATAATCATGAGGTTATGTTATACGACCCATTATAAAAACTTTATCTATATTAGCAAAAGAACTGAATGAGGCTGTTGATTCAATCAAAAATCATGTTTATTCATCTATATTGCGTACAAAAAATAGTGTTGAATTGATATCGTCTGGTAATATCAAGGTTGTAGAAATTAAACTCTTTTAAGCATTTTTCTCGAACAGCTAGAGTGCAAATGAATGCTGAATTAATTCACAAAGAAAATGAAATTATAAGATTTTGGAACTGATATCATAAGAATGAATTCAATAACTAACCTTCTTACTCCAATAAGATCACAAAAACATGAATTGAACCGAAAAATCAAGAAGTAAAACCTAACTTAGTTGAAGTTCAATCGGAAGTGGTGATATTATTGGGATTCACATGGCAGCAGAGGTGATACTCGGGTAACATGGAACAGTTCTTATGGGGGTCTGAGTCGCTTCCAAACCCTTGGTGGTTCAAAAAAAGAAAGGAATGATAATAACAACCAGTGTTTAGATCAGCTTATTTTTGAAGCTAGCTCAATGGCCAATGAAAATGAAGCTACAAGGGGATGTTTGGTAAGCTTAATAATGTATATTTGGTAAGTTTAGTTTCATGGCCTAATAAATTTCATGATGGTCCTTGTATATACAGAGACTTAACGAAAATCATTATTAATATTCCCTTTTTGCGCTATTAGTACAAAAGAGTTTTTTTTTTTTCTAATAATTTCCGTCCATTTAAATTGATTAAAATATCTTTGATTGTAAATGTTATTTATAAGTTTAAAAATGAAAGAATACGAATATTTTAAACAATTTAAGTGGCTAGTGAACCATCTATAAGATAAAAGTAAATTTTTTAAACTAATATCACAGAATAAGAGGTTTAGAAACGGTTTTCAAGAATTCGTATAAACTACACGGACTATTCATAAATGGTACTCTTCATAGTTTTATAAAATTATTTTATAAGAAAATAAGCAAATAGAATAGCATGTCTTTGTTTGTCTTAATACAAGTCTCTCTCTTGATCTTTTTGTTGCCTTTACGAGTATATGATTCCAAATTGATTTTTACATCACAATTTTGGCAATGTACAGAAAATTGTTTATGGTTTTGAGATGCCAAAAGGATCATAATTAACATTCAAATTGGATCATTCATTTTGTTATTTTAAGTTATATGTTTAACGTTCAATGTGATAATAAATATCGTAGATATATTATGTTACGAGTATTACTTATATGGAGTTATTTCAACTCATGATTTATTTGAATACACAATTAGAGTCTTAGATTTTTGTTTTAATTTAATTATGTGCAACCTTTCGATTTGCACATGACACAATTTATGATAATAGTTGATTTCTAATTATTTGATGACCGTTAAAGAAATTAGTTATGTATATATTGTTATTGTAAATGAAAATTTGTAAAGATGTTGCTTCAATACATCTTTGCGTCTTCGGTATACACATGAGAATATGGAGTTGCATTAAATTCATTAGGTACGGTTTATCAACTTGAGTTCCAAAATAAGCAGTAATTACGTTTACATGTATTATATCCTTGATAAATACTAGACTAGATACATAAATTTTATGTAAATTATCATTACATAAAGAATACATACATATATATACACATATATACAAGGCCAACCATAAAGGTGTTTATGAAGTGTCAATGGACAGGCCCATCTTCACGAAGGAGCTCAAATTTTTTAATCTTATGTAGTATTATTTATGTCCACTAGGGTCATTCTCATGTAGGAGTCCAACTTTTTAAACCTTATGTGGCATTTGTCTATGTCTATTAGGGGTCAATCCTCATATAGGGACTCAATTTTTTAAGCCTTATATAGCATTATCTATATCCATTGGGAGCCTAAATTTTTTTAAGCCTTTTTTCATTAAATTGCGCAGGGCCTTCAAATTCTCGAGGCCGGCCCTGCATATACGCGCGCACACACGCACGCATATATATATATATGGTCTGGACGGATCCAATATATGGAGATGGAGTTCCTTAAACACTATGAATCGAGCTTAAACTATATTTTTCTTATAGCAAATGATGAATTTATTGGCCCATAAGTAACAAGGCCCTACCTAACAGTAACAAATTCCCTATTCAATTAATAATCGTTGAATTAAAATATCTTTTATGTCAGTTTAAATTGTTTTTTTTTTCCTTAATTTAAAAGAATTTAAACAATCTTTAGTTTAAAGATATTGAAAAAGATTTGCATAAGTGACCAGTTAAAATAAATAGTTTTTAGGATGTGTCACTACTAAACGGGTCAAATTAACCCGGAACATAATTTGGCTCAACCGGTGCCTCCATAAGACATTTTTCTGGATCCGCCACAGTATATGGTGGAAGCTCTTTAAGTGTGTGTTCTCGAGGCTTGTAGTAAAAACTATATAAGGATTTGTACTTGGGAGAAGAAACCTTAATAACATCACTTCTTAAACATGCTTCTTCAATATGGCGGTGATGCTTTATTTTTTGAAGAATGATCATCTTGGAATTGCTTGTGGGAGTTGTGGAGAAAGGTGATTCTGGCATTACATGGTGATGATGGATGTTCCATAGTCCTGCGTTCTATCTAGGCTCAAACAGAACATGTGGAATGGTATTTTAAGTGCTATTAAAGTTATTGACGATTTTTGAGTTGGATTCGGTAACTCATTTGTCAAAAAAAGTTTTTGATGGGGCCTCAACCACCTTCCGTGGTGACCAATGGGGTGGTCATGGGCGCCGATTTAAGCTTCAGTTTCACATGTTGTTTGCTCTTGAAGTTTTTAAATTAGTAAAAGATCGATGTGTGAAGGTTCCTTGCATTGGAATTGGCGTTCCCAATCAAGAGGTAGCAGCATTATGTATCATCTGATACTCCGATACTCCAGATCGATGGTCTTGGGGAATGATTTTTCAGTGCCTGTTTAGTGTTAATTGGCCTAAGAATATCATTTATAGTAGTTTATTTCTCATGATAATGGAGGTGTTTGTCAAATATGGAGTAAGTGGGTTCTTATTAAAGCAAGTGAGTGTGTGTGTTTGGAGGACAGCTTTAAACAGACAGTCATCTCTTCCCAATCTGATCAGATGAGGTATTTTGGTCCATTCAAGTCATATGTGCAATATGTGCAATACTAAAGATAAAAGTACATCTCATCGCTTCCTCAGTTGCTATTTAATTGTTTTGACATTTTTGATACATCTAATAACGATCAAGAAAATTTGTTTATAATACAAAAGTATCTTTGGACGTTTGTAACCGTGAAGTGTAGTGATCATATTCTAGCATAACAAAGAAATATATGAGATACCTTTGTGTCTAATATAAGTTCTTTATGATCTTTTTCCATAGATATTTAAGATATTGATATTATTAAGAATATAAAACTAAATACGAAAGGGACTTACTATGAAAGAAGATATTACTATTATATGATAGTAGAAGTAAGGGGGAATAACTTGTTTATTATTTATTTATTTTTTCAAAGAACAATTACCCATTTATATTAAAACTTTTCTGAACAAAAAAGTCTATCAAGAACACTTGTTACATCTTTTTACTGTAGATTATGTACATGAAAATATCTACACACTTCATATCAAGCTGTCATTATCTTCCATCTCCTTCTTAGATTTGTGTACGATATTCGGGACCTCTGCATTCGTGATATAACCATTGTGAATGACATACCAAACTTAACGGATGGGGACAACATGTAAGCTTCTAGCGCTAATAAAGGGACGTTGTTAAAGAATTTGATGGCAACAAATGCATATGTATTTGTTTCATAACTTAGTTTTGTATTGGGTGCTATAGATAGGCTAGAGTTTAACAATTGTTAAGATGGAGGATCATTCTTTAAAATGTAAAGGCGTGTGGCCAAGATGGAGAAGGATTTTTCTTGATTGCTGAATCCGAAATAGTTGGTAGTACTTAACAATTACGGTTGAAAATAAGCAGAGAATAAAACTGCAGAATGCAGCGTAGTTAAAAAGTTATATGTGAGTTGGTTATATACCATCTTCAATCCATTTTAATTGTTTACATTACTAGTTTATTTGACATAAAATAATTTTCTTGAGTAAAAAAAATTGCATAAATGACTATTTTTTCTATTTCAGCTTGAGTACAATGTGTGGATTTGTTCAAATTTAAAATAACATAATAATAATAATAAATAAATAAATACTTAAGTGGGCACCATGTTATTGGGCAAACCTCCAAATCAACTGATAAAATCAGATGAGTAAACCCATAGTTATCTTGGAACAGTTATCGATTTTAAAGTTGTACATTTACAGAGTGAGGTTTTGACCTGATAGATGTGAAATTTTCTTTTAAGAACAAGTTCCGACTTTGACCAGGACATTGACCGAGAAATCTTTACAGATCTCCACAATTGGTGCAAGATAACAAACCATTGTTGATAATTTACATTGACCAAAGTGTAGACATTAAAGCTGACTACTACATGGTAATACAAGCGATGCTCAAGATGCGGAAGGCTGGAAAGGATAGAAGGTAGGAAGTGAACCAAGCTTCATTTTAGCTGGCTGCATCATCTTTAAAGTCCAGGTACAAGTTCCTGTGAGCAAAACAGGTTCAAGCTTAAAATGAAATAATATTATGATATGAAAAGCTTGTAACAATTCCCATCATTGGGATGTCTCGTTTTATTTGTGTTTCTGTTTGTAGACCTTAAAGTTGAGTTTATCTATTTGAAGATTGTTGTCATAGTAACAAAATATTAATACAGATTTTGACCCACGAGATCCCTTGATTTTTTACCATTTAAAGATGCATATTTTCTAGATATTTGACTAATAGTCAAAATGTCCACTACCCTTTGCCCCCATTAAAGCATTTTATTTGTTTTGAAAGAATGAAGCGAGATATTCCGAACTTGGTATAAAAACTCCAAAATTGAAATAGTACTTGTTTTACGAAGCAATATCAGCATTAGTTGGTTGACCAAAATATGATTATATGAAAATTAATAATCAGGGGGATTTGACATATGCAAAACTTGATGATAGCCAACCAACAACTTCTAAAGGAAGTATATTCAATTTTGGTACACACCTCCAGTGTGAAATATCACCATTGGCATTCAACATTCCAAAGCATACGCCTGAACCTGCAAGATAATCAAATACATATCACCAAAAGGTTGAATTTACTAGCACCTAAAAGATCAAAGAAGTTGAAATTGCAGATCCAATATTATTGAGTTTGAGATTGAATCACTGCATACAATAAGAGGTACAAATCGCCCGTAAGTTTTTTTTAAGGCATCTTATTTAGAAACAGGGAGGATGATAATTAAAAGCCAAAACTGAAGTTCCCAAAAAACCAACAAATAACGACCTCTTCAAATCAAAAACTTATAACTGCACCAGGGATCAAGATAAGATAGAAAATTCCAGAAAACCTGAATTACGGCTCTACCTCAATTGCTTGCGCTTCAAAAAAGTGATCATGTCTGGTTTTATCTATCTTATGAGCACCATCATATTGAAGAATTCTAAGTTTGCCTTCCTGTAAACAAACAGACTTATGTTTGAGATAGTGCTATTCCAGTAGAGAAATTACAGGTAACAATTTTGACCCATTTATTCATGAACGGATCAATTCGGGTTATGTTGGTCTATAAGCGGTCAAATATGCATAAAATCTAATATAATGCTTTCTTCAAAAACTTAAGAATTACTGAAATTATATATTCTTCATAATCATATTTCACAAAAGTTATTCACAGAAATTGCTTAAAAAATAAATAAGAAATGTTTCAGGCCAACCTCCCCCAACCTGTTTGATCATTACCAAAATTAATTGTTTGGCTCGAACCTATGACCAGTAGCTCAAACCACCCAATTTGTCACCTCTAGAAAGAAGAATAGAACTGATCAAAATAAAAACCAGTCAACAACCCGCATACAAACCTTGGTCCCATAAACAAGACCTCCTCCAGCAAGAGGGTGAAAGCAAGCAACATTGACCTCATCTTCTGCACTTGGAAGTACACTCACAAGTTCCATATCTGAAACCCTATATACCTGAACACCAGAGTTGCAAAAGTGTACATAACATTATAATAAACCTCACGAAGAACATGTAAACTGGAGCTTCCATTGATTATCGAAGTGCCAACATATATCCAGTGATAATATCATAAAGTTGACATAATTTCATTATTATTTTTGACAAACATGATTACTTTTTAATCTCATCTGGAGTTAGCTATCTGAATATGAATGGATAATATCTACTACAGCTATCATCTCTCAGACAAATAACGGGATTTAGTAATATATAGAAGAACATAACATGTATCAGGCAGTCGGTCTGTCAGGATTGCACAAGTGTCAGAACCCAGATCCTCCATGTATTAATTATATTCTCACAATGGTTTAGAAAACCAAGCAATGTGACACTACCCTATTTTAATGTGTCGGTAGTCGGTACATTAAGATGGTAACTACCATCAACTCGTTTTTTGCTCAAAAAGAAGTTCCTATTCTAAATCAATATATCAGTTTACCAAAGCATAACATTTCAAACTTCTTAATGCATTTACCTCTAAAACTGTGTATATGGATAATGAAGTTTCCCCGTTAATAACAATGCTTTTAAGGAGAGAACTGTGACTTCGACCATAAGCAAGCAATATGTGCTCAGAAGTGGGCGAAAACTGCAAGCAAGAAAAAACAATCATAAGCGACATTCAAGCAAACACTCAAATTTTTATGGTTTTGTTTTAAGTGCATATTCTGTTTCTAGATGTAGTCAGTTATACTGTCTATCTTCTTCTATTAATGTTTTTTTTCACGTACACCTAATGTAATGAATGATTGTAAACATAATTCTTAATCCAATTAACACCGTCTAAATTCTGACATAATCAAATTAAAATAAATTTAAACTTCTAGAATACAAAATCAAGGGATCTATGGCTCCGCATCATAATACAAGGTATTGATTAGCTCCATACTGTTAAAGAATCAATTTGCGTTAAGATTATCTACCCCTTACTATTCCGGATTATCAAACAACCCCATCATTACAATAATTTAAAACTCATCATAAGGTTACCTAGCCAGTGAGAAATATTCAGATATAAACCATTACACTTAAAAAAACTAACCTGGATGGATGTTAAACAATGAGCAGCTCTGATTGGTCTCGAAATAAGCACCGAACCAAAACTACATGAAAATAATAATTTCCAGATTCAGATACAACAAGATTGATTAGCATAATGCCATGGAGACAGACATTAGAGGTAGCCATTTCAACCCATTAACTAATGGATGAGTCGATTCAGGTTATGTGCTATCTTTAACGGTCACCCGGATTAAATAGCATAAAATAGGTTGAAGAGCACCCAAAGTGTATGGTTATACATAAAACCCCGATATCTTTTTAACCAAAAACTGGATTATTGTTGAAGGAACTTATATTTTGTAATCAAATTTGACGAACTAACTACATGTGGAATTGACAAATATGAATAGACAAATCCAGGTAAACTAAACCCGATCGTTTTGACCCATTACCCAACCCACACATTTTGCCACTTCAAGCAGAAATAATAAATACACAATGGGATCGAAACTTTACGTTGCTTCCTCAAGTGAGTATATCCGAAGTTCATACATCACTTGGCGAGCAGAAATTGGATGTCTTGTTGGAGATGTTCCAGCCCTCTCTTGATGAAGGTGGGCTGGTACCCCAGGATCAGCTTCAAACTGAGGGAGCACACATGCAACACAAGCAGCTAGATATCTCCCACAAGGTGAAAAGTGAGCCCCCATTTCACTGTGGTCAATCCAAACCAAGAAATAACTTTTATCATTTAAGAAGCCTCATTGTAGATTCATATATATATGTAGAGTAACAACAGAAGTCAATTATAATAAATGTCTGGGTAATTGCTTGTTGTTTAAGACATGTAGATAGATTCAGAAAACGAAAACACATCTCCGATTCTTAAAGTATCTATTAAATTCAAAATATGAAACTTCTGCTCAAACAATTCCAACATTTTCCTCCATCAACTAATAACATTTGTTATAACTTTCAGCCACAACCGATTACCAAGAAAGAAAAAAATTCTACAGGTCCTAAAGCTTTACCTACAAAGTACCGCATGTGGTATTGTTAAACGGCATCGTTCAGCCTTGAGAGAGGCACAAGGATTTTTAAGATCATGAGGCCATATTCGTAACTTCACGGTGCAAGGCAACTCAGCAGCGGCAGTAGCAGTCAATGATGCAGAAAGTTGAGACTGTATTCGACTAATGATGGCAAAAGAACCACCCCCGTCATTCGACTCACTGTCCATAGCGTCCTGTCTATACTGTGACGCAGAAGTTGAAGCGCCATTTGAAGACAGGTCCCGTAAACCTGATCTTTCTGGAGCCACTTGGTTCAAACCATATGGCATAACCAATGAACGATCTATAGCCTCCGTATTAGAGGTGACTGACTCAGGTGGCAATGTAGTCAATGAAGTGCCAGCTTGGCTTTGACCAACCAACCATCCTTGCATGAAAGGTAGTTCCCAACACACTCGATCTCTAAAAAGATCTTGCCTAATCTCATCCGCAGGCTGGACCACCTGACTAGGAATTGCTTCAGCGATACTGCCAGCAACAGAAGTATCAATATCAGAAGCACCATTTTCAGTGACATCCATTGCAGTTGTGTAGAAAGAGGTTTGAATTTCACTGGGATTTAGATTCGACAAATTATCTACTGTCTCATGAGTCGTAGATGGAGGAACAGAAGAAGCTGTCATCTGCTCATAGAGTTCTGTGGCATTTGCAAGAACTTGAAGTCGATCGGAAGATTCTAGTTGAACGATGCCCGAGTCAACAGGTCTATTGACAATCTGAAGTAGTGGTCTTGAATCAGCATTTGCATAAGGAGGCGAGCAGAAGAGAGGTATAGGCATCAATGGTAACTCTGCGGCTAAACTTAGACGGTCAATAGAATGCATGTTTCCCATATATACAGCAGGAGGAGGATAATGCAAATAACCCAGAGATGTTGCAGGTGCCATTGTAGAATCTGAAGAGTCAAGATCATTGACCTGCAGATCAGTCATATAACTAGTTCATGACTTTGTGAGGCCTCATATAGTTACAAATGTATCCAAATTAAAGGTTGTGATTTCAACCCACTTATTAATGGGGCGACTTGGATAATGTTTGATATCTAAAAGTCAGATGCATAACCTCAAAAGAATAAGCTCGAAATAAAACCGCTCATACAACCTCCTAAACAAATTTTCCCATAAATTAGACTAATAGTATTGCAGTCAAGGTTGCTAAAATCGAGATCTTACCTGAGATCGTTTTCGTCTTTGCAAGATCGGGATCATAAGATCGAATCGGGATCTTAAGATCCTACTGAAATACTCTATTATCTTACATGCGTGTTTTAATGTGTACACAATATCAAATTTGTGACAAATTAGCAAAATATTTATAGTTTAAGTATTATGATAATAGTGCAATACTCTAATAATGATTGAAGATACTAAAAAGATATAGATTTCAGAGTGTTAAAAGAATTAAAGTTGACGAATTGATTCATTTTACTATCGTGAATTGACTAAAAGCTTAGTCTCTTAGACTTTTATATGACAGTAAACATTTTTATTTTTCTAGATCTTTAACTCAAGACAAGTAAGATCGGATCGGATCTATATCCTAAGATCCCGAGGTTAAGATCGAGATCCTAAGCAGATCTTATGCTTTTAAGATCCTATATAAGATCGGGATTGTTTTCGTTAATCAAAACCGTAAAATCGTAAGATCTTATGATCAGAATCTAGATCTTAACAACCTTGATTGCAATGATATATGTTTTGTAACCATATCCAATGTATTTAATCAATCTTAAACAATTCTTCAAAATAGACCAAAAAGGTGATTAAGGTCAACCGAAGCTGTACTCAAGAAATTGATCTGAATCCAACTATCGTTAGCAAACCCAACCCACCCATTTGGCCACTTCTAGTCAGAAGAATCTTACCTCAGCGGTCAACAAAAATGGAGCAGAATGTGGATGGAAGTGCACAGCACGAAGAGAACGCCTTGTCCTCAACACAATAGCAGGAGAAGAAGTCTCTCCTCTATTATTGTAATGCCAAAAATAGAGCTGAAAATAGAAGGCTGTAATCAATTAAATGAACAGTAAAGTACCACAACAGTTTAAACTAGAGGTGGCAATTCGACCCATTCACCTATGTATGTGTCAATTTGGGTAATGGTACTCTCTAATAGCTCAAAAGAATATCGTTACAAATAGCTTAAAATAAAACAAGTCAAGTAGATGGAAAGTTGCTGAATGCCAATCCTTTTATGCAAAAAAAAAAACCCATACATCATTTAATTCAAGAGCTTGAATTATTAATGACATAATATAATTCTTGTAAACATATTAAACACTCTAGCAATTTAATAAATAAGTTCAATAATTTCAGAAAGAGAACTTTTGACGTCAAGCAAATCCAGAGTATTTTAACCGAACCCTGTCCGATTTGGAATTGTTACCGAAATACCCAACCCTTCACGATTTGATACCTCTAGTTTAAAAAAGCGAGAGACCACCAAGACGTATAAAAACAGTAAGTTGGTATAATCATATAAACACCTTATGACCTGCAGCAACCGCAAGCAGTTCTCCTTCAGCATGGAAGGCAATGGAAGTAATAGGGCGATCTGCAACAAACAATACATGCAGGTATAAAAATACATTCTTATGCATATATAAATTTGTTTTTAATGCATATATTCTGTAATAACAACAAAAAGGTTAAGCTTATTGCTCTTTGATTAATGACATTATGACAATCCTTAATTCTACTCTAAATGCACCTTCGATTAAAAAGACGATACTTTAACAATGTATAATATAATATAAATCAGAACATAAGAAAAATAAAAAGCTTAGTGATTACAAAAATCACGAGACCCTATGCATTCTGATGTAATTGCATTCCATAGGCGAACTTCATGATCCAAGCTTCCACTCGCAAGTATTTCTGGATGTAATGGGTGGAATCTAACCTGTAAAGACACAATTAGCACATCAACAAATTAGACAACCTTTGGATATTGCAAAACAAGAAGCATACAAATATCCAACGGTTTCCCAAAGTCAATTTTATCATTGAACTTCTAACAAGTAACTAAAAAGGAAAAAAAAAAAAGACAGACTCTCTCTTGTCTCTTTAGCTTGTAAGTGAAGCTAGATAGAGTGATAGACTTCAGGCTTCTAACTTCCCTAATGAATAAATACCTACCTTTGCAATGACACAATTATTAAATTCGGATATACATCAATTTCATTTATAGAACGCTAGAATTTCATGTTACCGAATATGTATAAATTGGCTTTTCTTTTTTGAATACAACAAATTGATGTATCAACATTCTATTTGAGAAAAATCATTCAGAATGTTGATCATTTGTTTCATCTTCAAATCCACCAATAAGAGGTAGAAGAAAGAACAAAGTTAGAAGATCTTAACTCTACAAATAAAGAATACGACAATCAGGGTTTTCCAAGCACGCTCAGACTGGAGTCTTTAGAAACAAGATTTAACTCAAGCAAAAGTATGTTAACTAAGTTCACAATTACGTTCTGTTTAGTGTACCGGTAGCTCAAGCAAAAATAAAAACTTTGTAGCGTAAAAGATCAAAACAAGGCTGCCCCAGTTCCCAATTATCTCTTTTACCTCAAGGATTTAACGCTACGGTCACCACAAGGTTTCCCAAAGTTTCCAGTTTTATCAATTATTGTCCAAGTTTCCAGTTTCCAAGTTTCCAGATTTATCAATATTCTCTGGACAAAATTTGAGTAACGGATTTGTGTCTTACCACCCAAGGAGTTCTTCGATGACCACTGAGCACCTTTTTGCATTTTCCAGTTTGGCAGTCAATTATTTTAACAGTATGGTCACCACTGTCAATCCAGAAAGAAAAAAAAAAAAAAAAGTGATATCAACAAATATGCTAAAGAAAAAATACAGCAAACGAAACAAAGATTACTATTAACATACTGAGTAGAAGCAAGGATTTTCCCATCTGCACTAAATGCTGCGGCAATTGTCGACCTTGGGGAAGGCACTAAAGGACAATATTTGGCTGATAAACACCGCAAGGACTCTGCTTCCACCCTGGAACCAAAGAAATAAGTAACTAGTAGAACGCCTGAAAAAGTTCACTTTTTTCTTCGAATCCATCAAAAGAATTGCAACAAAAAATAATTACCATGATAGGAGTTCGCGTCTTGAGTTCCTCACTCTCTCACTTTCAGATTTAACAGATGACCGGCGCTTGCGATTAGAAACTTCTCCCCACTTACGTTTTGGCAAACAATTTGCTGTTTTAGGAGCTATTTCTCTTCTTGCCAGCAAATGAAGCACATTCCTGTCAGTAAAAGATATTGCTCGTAAGATGGCTAATATCAAGTATTTAACTGCCTTCATTGCTACACTACATAGAAAAAGTACGCTAGCCATCACTAACTTAAAGTAAATAATTCCTTGGTTTCAGCAATACATCACACATTTCGGAACTTTCAAAATCAAAACTCTATATATATACCAACATGAAATACTACAGAGCAATAAATCAATAGCCAGCAATAACTTTGACATCCAACTGCAGATTTTTATCTATAATCCACTCCAGAAACACGAATCGAGCAGGGATTATGAACTACATTACTATGTATCACACATGGAAAAACTACACATAGTTCAAGAGTATAACCTGTCTAATTATGATAATCTGATTACCAAATATACGTACAGAAGCATAAAAATACATATTACATAAATATATATATTAAGCATCAAAGGCAGGACACAAAATTCATCATTTTTCCTAATCGCAGTGAATTACTTAATTCAAATACATAAAGAAATAAAAGGATTAAGTGATCAATCAATTAATCAGTAATTGTAGATTGTTCGTATTGACATAATTAAAATCGAATCAAATTACACAAATTAAGGAACAGCAAAGACTTAAAATCTCACGTTTGATGGATTTGAGAAGGTAATGATGAAGATGAAAGCGTGTTGATATCATCTAAACATGAAATTGTTGTATCCATTCATGTAAATCAAGAGGTTTAATTGTAATTTAACAAACTGAAACCCTCGATGTTGTTGATGTAACCGTCAATTTCTGATTTGAATTGATATGATTGGATTAAATTGAGATTTGTGATGAGAAACCCTAGCGAACGAGCGAGCGAGCGAGAGAGATCAGTTTTAAGTGAAATATATGAATATGAATCTGCCTCTTCTTGTTTTTGGTTTTCATTATTATTATTATATAATAATATATAATAATAATTATATAATTATATATTATATTATATTATATATATTATATATATTAAAATATTGATATTGATTAATATTAATATTAATATATTATATTATTATTATTATTGTTAGAATATAGGAGTATATATATATGGTTTGGATAAGCTAGTAAATCGTGACACCATTTTGATGTTAAATAATAATATTGTTAATTTTAATATTAATAGTTAATAGAATAAGTTAAACCAATGTTGTATCATCTCGCACTATATTTTTCTAGTAAAATTGTTTTAATTTCAAATTAGTTAATTGAGTGAAATTCATTTAAATATACAGTAATATAGTATGTACTAGAATATAACCCGCGAAATCGCGGGACTACATATGATAAGTTTGTATATATGTAAATTCAAAAAACGATTGTAATTGTTGAGTATTGTTTCATTATTATTATGTAATAATATTTGTGCGTAAAACAAAAAATACTGATAACATTCATATCCATTATTACAAACGACAAAAAATAAATAGTTATAAATCAACGATTAAAACATTAGTTAATGTTCTAATCTCTTGGTCGTGCACTCCAAAGAATGCTTAGTGCTTGAAGTCTTGAGAAGTAGTCATTTATTGCTAGCAAGGCAAGTGCTGATTGTCGAGTTGTGAGTAACTCATGCAAACGTTTTAACGTGTCTTCCCTTAATTTTTCTGCCTGTAAAATATGACAAATAATAAGTATTCGGTATTATATACATTGATGGTCTGGTTCATATAGTTTTGTTAATTAATTGTAGTAAAAATATATTATAAGGGTGGTTGTAAAAGGAATGACCAATGTATATGTAGGATAATGTAAGTATTGAAGTTTGAAAAAACCTGGTATAAGAAAGTCTCAACTGCTCCTAATTTCCCCATTGCCATTGCCATTTGAGACATGTAAGTAGACATATTTGAAGTTGCAATTGAAACAATATTAGCATCCCTGACGAGCGACTCTGCCAAAGATTGTTGCATTTTGTCTATTCCTTGCGAAATACAGTTTTCTTCATGTATTGTCGATAGGCACAAGTCATTGAGGTTTTTTTTCTGTCTTTTTGTCAGATCCACATGATTCTCTATGATCTGAAAACGTGTTTATAAGAGTTCCTATCAATGGGTGTCCATATCCAAAAGATTGTCTCATTTTAGTTCGTTTTCAAGTATTATGTTTATTACACTTTTGAATTATGAAATGAAAAAAAAAGAAAATAAGTTAATGTAAAAAATTTAATTGTGTGTAAAAAAGAATTTTAGCCATTAATTTATTCATGTTGAAGTTAAAAAAATAATAAATTTACTTTGTCAATAAGAACTCTAGTATACTTAAGTTATTATTTATATTTACATCAAGTACACTTGCCTTGAGTATATCAGATGAACGAAATCCACCAATCCACATAATACATCGTTCTGCTGGTGATGTCCACATTCCATATAGTATTTGAAAAACGTCATCCTTTGCTACATTTCTCTTTTGTTTCAAAATGTCACTAAAATGTGTTTTTGTTTTTTCCACGATAGGTATAAGTTCAACATCAGTTCGATTTGAATAGATAGCCATCCTAAGTTCTTGAATATGTTCCATTTGTTCTTGAAACCATCGTGAATAAGTTGATTGAAATGCGAAAGACGCTGTTCAATTTGAGACCAAATAAAAGGTAATTTAATATGTCATAATCAATCAAGAATTTATATTATAATGTAGTAGCTAAATGTTAGACATGCCATCATGTTGTAAATGTCTATGAGTTTATGTTGTTAATGAACATTTAGTATTTATGATATATATGATGAAGTCAAGTATACCTTTATTTTGATATGGTTGACCTTGTTCACCTTGATTTGTTGTTGAATCATGCTGAATATGGAAGTAAGTATGAAATTTAAATGGAAATAGGGTAGCTAAATATTGAATGAATAAGTAAAAATGATTGACCTTTTGTGAGGCATTGTTGGCTTGTTCCTTTAGTTTGTTAAGTTCCATATGACTTTTTTCTAATTGTTGCACATATGCCTATATAGAGATTTAAATCAAACGGTTAACACAGTTTGAGTAATTTTTCAAACATATTAAGTGTTGGTTATTTAGAATGTGCTAAGTTATTCGCATGTTATACATATTATATGAATTTTAGTTAGATATACAGTGTGGTAAAAAAAAATGTTCGATTAAATTACTCAAACGTGATACCTTTTTTCGCATCCTGCACTTTCTAACAGATTCACGTTTTTGAGCGAGTCTTCTTAATTTCTACAATGAAATCATATGGAAGTTATGTTAGTAATTATAAGACAACATCAAATAGTAACATAGATTGATGAAATATAAACTGATATATATATACTTAGCTAGCTACGTATGTAATTGAATCGAGTATATACATAAATATACCTTTTCTTCATCCATCTTATCTTTATCAGTTGAAGCATTTGCAACATCAATCGAACTTTTTGATAGATCCATCTATAAAAACATCAATAACTAAATTATTTTCTAAGATAACCACATGTAAAAAAGCATTATTATTGATAGTACACTAAATGTTGAAGGAGGTAACATACTTTTTGTAGTGAAAGAGAAGTTAAAGACTATCGACTAATACCTTCTTATTTCTTCAATGGGTGTAAATTGAGATTATAATGTAATTTTGAAGAAATTTTAGTTATTTAATATTTCTGTGAAAAATCTTTTGTATTTTTGGTTAGTATTTGAAAATTAATTCTTATTTTATAAATATTAAAATATATCGATGTTTACTTAATATTAGGGGCTCTAGTTATTAATTAGTTTGGACTTTATGCTTTTAAATGAAATAATATTAGAAAGAATAGAAGATATTGATGTTGATCGTCGTAATGTTCGTGAAATTAGAATAAACAATTGATATTTCAGAAGCGTTGGTGTGTTTTACTTGTTACAGCTATCTTCAAGATTTTCTAATAGTTTCTAATCATACGTATCCTTATCCTTTTACTAAGCAATTTTTTAAATAGTGTTTGATTGCTACCTTATCTCAAAGGGAAATAATATATTTTAATTAAGTCATTATTTGGGCTTTGTTTTGATTGCTACAGCTAGTTTGTAAAATCATCTTTAAAAAAAATAATTTTGAACAATTGTCATATTTAACGATTATGTGTTTTTCTATAGAGAATACTAATTTTTGTACATTTTTACTATTTCGTTACGCAATCAATGAATAATATTTATGTACTAACTTCTTTCTAATTAATCTCTCGCATAACCAACGAAATGAATGTGCTAACCCTATGATCAGCTTTTGTATTTATATATAAAGTTGTTATCTTATATATTATTTTATTCGGATAACTATCATGCATGATTTTTTTTATCTTTTCCTATTTTATAACATCATTATCATTATTATATTCTTAATTTAATTTTCAAAAATCAACAGACTTAAAATGAAAGTAATGTTTATTTTCTTGAAAGTTCACACCAACGAATACTCATAAAAATAAATTGATAAACAAAATAATATGTGTAGAGGTAGGTATGCACAAGCAGATAACAAATGTAAGAGTCATCACAACCCAATTAGGAATAACATATTGTGAATACTGTAAATTTAAGCTCACAAAAAAATTTGTTATTTTCTGGAGTTCAATGACTTACCATTGACATTTACAGTTCCTCCATCATGTTTGTAGGTGGCAGGATTGTGGCCTGCTCGTATTGCCCCTGCTGGATTCCAAGTGAAAGAATTTTGTAACAATAAATGCTAATATAAGTCAACTGTCTAAGTAATTGGTTTTATAAGGCTGCATGTTGTTACAACTAAATGTTCTTAAAGGTACCTGAACTTGTAAGCTAATGGGTTATTTGCTACTGCAGATGGAATACCCCCACAAAAGACCTGACTTTCCAGCCTTGGGCATGTGCTTCGTCGATCATCTTCATTGCCATCATATGATCTGAAGCATAAAATTCATATCTTAAGATTGAAGTAATAAACTATGCATTCATAAACATACATCGACACTGTTTCCCTTATTAACCAAATAGTGGTCTGAACATACAGAATAAAGTGCAAGTGGAATATCAGACCAAAAATGAGCAAATTGACCCATATAAACAAAATTACAATGGGATTGTAGTTTGTTATCATTGTTCATTTTAGGACCATAATTACTTTTAATAAGCAGCTAAAATTGACGTTTTTCCAATGCTAACAAACCTCCTTTGGAGAATAAGAAGCTATCATCGCTTGCCACCCCTATGGGATAAAACTTAAAGATTTGACTAATGTGATAGAAATTCACAAACTACATTCAAAACCTCCAGCAGCTCAGAAAACAATATTGTAGATATCTGATGGTGATAGCAGAACTGGTGCTTTTTTTTTCTAAACTATGACAGGAAGGTAAAATTGAGAAACCATCGTGAAGAGGTTCCTTGTTGCTTCAAGTGACATTTTTCCAATGCTGTAACCGTTAAATCAAAGAGAATTTACATTAGTTTACACATTGTATAGAAAAGTTATGTACATTTGGACAAGGACTACAGTCTATCCCTACAGGGGCCATTTTGACCCATACACTTGGGCTTTTGTTTGCTACGACATGGGATTTGGAAGCCAACATAGCATTACATCCCTGATAGTGTAACATTATGGTAAGAAGCATAATACTATGTCATGCAAAAAATTTTGGAAGATATTTTGACAGGTTGCCATTCATATCAGTTAACAACCCAACAGTTTTTGATAGTGGGCGGTAATATACTTTAAGGATAGTTGGTTTGGTCAGTCACTTATCTCGGTTTTATTCGACTAATCAGAATCAACCATGTTTCTATAGTTGTTTGCATATTGGTTCTCTACCTACACAATTTAAGATACCTTAACAGTAGGAGAGTAAATCAATTGTAGTACAAACCGAGTATTGTGTAACACATCTGTAACAAAGTAAAACTTAATATTCGGAACTACCAACGTTAGTAAAACTGAATCGGAAGATTAAAAAAACAATGGAAACCATAATTCACCAAAATTTTATTGTGAGGAAAAATAAGATGACAACATTAGTAATAAACTTCAAATCAATCAATTAAATGCGTTGCAACACCTCTTTGTATACTACATTCTTAGTGGTGTTTGTAAGATTATCATTTTCGTCACATATGAGAACCTTCAATCCTTTTTTGCTCGTCACACGGGAAATGGCAACATACAATTGTCCATGAGTGAAGACCGGCTTACGAAGAAATAAACCTACACTGGATAGTGATTGCCCTTGACTCTTGTTAATAGTCATTGCATAACAAACTGAAACGGGGAATTGTCGTCTCTGGAACTTCACAGGAATCTTTTTGTCAGTTGGAGCAATTACCATCCGAGGAATGTGGGTTATGTCTCCAAAGAAGTTTCCTGTAATAATCCTGGCTTCTATAGTGTTAGTCCCTAGCCTTTCAACCTGTAATCTCGTTCCATTGCACAATCCTTTTGCCTGATTAATGTTCCGCAACAACATTATAGGTACTCCTGTCTTTAACACGAGCCTATGGTTTGGAATGCCAGGTACCTTAAGGCCGTTTAAAATTTCAGGAGAGTACAACTGCTGCGCAAAGTGATCATTATCCTCATCTGGGCACAGTCTGTCAGAACTATAAAATACATGTTCCTCACCAGTAATCTTTGATAAAACGTGTTCATTTACATGGTCTACTTCTTCATTTGTTGCAGCAAGAATTGCTTTATCTTGGAAATATCTTGGGTTATTGATGTTTTGAGCTAAGTCAATGTATATAGAACCAACAATTGTTTGTATATGATTTCCATTAGATTGAAGCAACACGTCTTCAGGGAAAACAACATCAGCCTCACCGTCGTTTGGTTCGTCTATTTTACCCTCTCCAATTTTCAATATCCATTCCGCAAATTCTTTAATTTCTTGAGCTTCTGAGTCATCTCGTCCTCCACACAATCGCATATTTTTTGTTAGTCTAAGAACTTTGCAATGACGCCACAAATGAGAAGAATGTAGTGACGCGTGCACAATTTCTGCTCTTGTACCCTTTTGTACAACAGGAAGTATTTGCCTAAAATCTCCACCAAAGACAACTACTTTCCCTCCAAAAGGTTTAGCTTTGTTTGGTGACCGTATTATATCTCTCATTGTACGGTCAAAAGCTTCAAAGCAATTTCTATGCATCATGGGAGCTTCATCCCAAATTATGAGTTTTGATCTGTTTAACAATGCTGCAAGGTCGCTCTCGGGTGATATAGAGCAAAATGAATCTTCAGTTACATTAATTGGTATCGAAAATCTAGAGTGAGCTGTCCTACCTCCATTTAGAAGGAGAGCTGCAATACCGCTAGATGCAACATTTATTACTATTTCTCCTTGAGAACGAATAGCTGCTGCAAGTGTTTTCCAAACAAAAGTCTTACCAGTTCCGCCATATCCATATAGAAAAAACAGACCACCCTCATCCTTGGCAACTGAATCCATGATTGTGTCATAAACAAATTTTTGTTCAGAAGTCATTGTTGAGTACAACAAATTGTGTTCTTGCTCAAGGATGTCTCTCTCATAATGAAGCTCATCATGAATAAGCATGTTGCAGTTGTCTTCAATGAATTCATGATCAGGTAGAGGCATATTTGGAATCCTTTTCAAACTTGAGCCAGAACTGTTAAGTAATTTTTCAATTTCGACAAGAGCGAGATTATGCAGAACATCCTTCAAAGAATCTACATCTGGCAAAGTAGTAACATATGTTATCTATGGTATGAATCAAGTTAAATATATAAATTTAAAATCAATTTATATTGTCAGCATCGGGCAAGGTATGAAGGATGGAGCTCACTTATTCGCTTAAACTGTTTGGAATGACTTTCTAATATGATATCTCTTTTATCAGCAAATCCGTCTATATCACCAACAATCAGAGCAGCAACTTCATTCGCGGTTGGAAGGTTATACGTGCGACCGTCTTTGTCTCTCTTACCAATAAGCTTGAGCCGTATAGTCTCATTTTCATTCATCTCAAACCTATCTCTAGCCATACGATACTTCTGTACTAATGGATTGACAACATTAAGAAGTCCCTTCAGTTCTTGTACAGTCAAGACATCTATAGGGAATTTGTTTGACATTCTATTATCTTTTCGAGAACTGTAAAAAAAACAAAAAATACTAATATATATGAGTAAAACACCAAAATAGACATACAAATATGATGTTTCAAAGTTGGTAGTTGAATATTCCTTATTTTCATCATTTGTAATTTAGTACTTAAACATGGATTGTTTAATGTACCTCTGTGCATTTATTCTGTTATTATCCTCGTTTTCAGTGTCGTATATGTACAATTGACAGAACTTCGGATCTTGGCCTTCTTCAGGCAAGAGACTGCCATGGAGATGGTAGTTCTGTCCACACATTCGATAAACGTATGGAGCACGACCAGAATTTATCTTGTGATCAATTTTACCACCCATTGAAGTAAAGCTAAACATCATATTATACTTCCTAACGTTTTCGATGAAACTCTTACTCTTATCAGACCGTCCACGGAAGAGATTTAGTAGTAGTTGAGGAGGGTGTTTCAAGGTAGGTAGTTGAACCTTTCCATTTAAACAGCACAATGAATAAATTTTTTTAGTAAAAGATTTATTCCCACGCATAGCTTCAGCCCTCCACAACTTAGCTTTACATGCATTGCATATATAAATCGGATCTCCTATGTCTTCATATTCTGTAAAAACTCAATGGTATTCGTGAAATTTGGTGAGTGACTGATCACAAATCACATATTCTAAAATGTATTTTAGGAAATGTTGTTTGTGTATTTTAATTCAATAACTTTAAAAATGTTATACACAACAACTAATAAGCTGATCATAATACATACCATCTGAAATGCCATGGAACTTATCACGATTAGGTTGGGGTGTAGTGGAAGTAGTGTTAAGTGTTGCTGTCAAATTGAGAGGCATCAAATCTTATGGAGAAAAATGATATTTAGGTGGTCTACCTCTTCCATGACCAGCTACTGAGTTTACATTTCGATGCAGTGTATTTGATGATGATCCTTCATAGATACACAAAAAAGTAACAAATAAAGATTTTGAAATGGTTATTGAATACAATATATTTTACAATGTCCATAAAAACACACACTTTCACCCATATATATATATATATATTAGTAGTAGTATTTGTCCTAACATAACGAAATTTGAATGAGGCATGATAATTAAACTATATTAATAAACATAGCACTTAGAATTAAGATGGTGTTCTTCAAGATTTAATTATACCCATTACACAGTGATATATAACATTTGACTATATAATTAGTAAGTTATGTATCCATTATTGATTTTACTGTAAAAATAACGTTACCTCCAACATTGGTATTTGAAGTTTCTGGAGAGGACAAATTGAATGGTATAACATCTTGAAGTGATATATTGTATTTGGGCGGTCTGCCAGTACGTCCAGTAGGTGCATCATCTTTGTTTTTTTGTGTGATGATATTGGAAGATGTTTTACCTTTACCTGGAAAAAGAATGCAAAAAATTGAAGTTAATAGTATGTAATTTGATGGTGAATTGTAGCAGTTTGGTTGATATGAATGTCCGGATATGTTGTTGGACATATACATTCTAACCTTTACAAACTTGATCAACACTTGGTGGTGTTATTGAATTGATATTACATATGTTTTGTGGTAGGCTAGAAATTCGTCCACTTTCTGCACTCAATAGAAGTCACAAAAGGGTGTTTAATATGGCGTCAATATTTGACTATGATGATCATACATGGGAAATTGTTACAACATGTTTGAGGACATGTAAAATTGTGTGACATTGGGTGTACAACTGCTTGGCTACAATGATATCAATTACTAACCATTATTAGTGACACACGATAGTGGTGTTCTTGAAGAACTGGTACAAACATATGGGCTGCATTCTGATCTTGTATCTGAAATGCAACTTATTCCATGGTTAGTTGCTACACTACGATCATGATAAGAATTATAAACCATATAATCATTATAGCGGTATTTGTCTACCATTAAAAATAGATATTCACCAAAGATTCACAGAATAACATATAGCGAATTATTGTAATACTTAATACTGATCAATTTATAATTACATATAACAATAATGTTAGTTCAACAACATGTGTGAATGTTGGATGATTTCACCATCAGCAAACAAATATAATAGATCAACACACATGTAGAAGGGTATGTACTTTAATTTTTAACAATAGTATTACCAGGTAATGATGGTTGAATATCTGTTGCGATTATGCAGACATGAATTTTAAGGTACAACAGATGCTTGTATATTATAATTACATGTTAGTTAAGATCTATACAGAAAAGCACTATATTTTAAAATGCTATAAACTTGTGATCATCTACTTAATAACCATAAATGTAGTTCTCAATTTTCATTCAAATGACATCTCAGTCACCTATAAGAAGGACATCATATGTGGGTATTTCAATTAAAGAGAAAATTTCATTGGAGCATTTCATCAAACACATTACATGCATGTAAAAACACAGGTTTGATTTTGAACGGGAAAAACATAATACTATTGATAGGAGTAGCTGTGATAAAGATAGAGACACTTGAAGTACAAAAACCTTCTAATTGTTAACTATAGTTCCAAAAAGTTGTCACAGATATTACACAATGATTCACAAACTAACATATTGGGGATTATTGTAATTAGTAATATTGAAGAATTTAGAAATACATATAAGATAACAGTTGTAGTAATGTTCAATTAATGTCTCTGCAAATATAAATCATAAATGGACACACATGTAGAATGGTAAATTCATGAATTTTATAAAATAGTATTACCAGGATATGATGGTTGAACATGAGTTTGATTTGAACTAATTCGTCTTTCGGGCAAGTTTTCTTTATCCATGGCTGTAGGAGTTTTCCTCTTTCGTGTAGAACAGTATGTAGGTGTGTGATCGGACATGATGATGATAGGATTTGATGTCACAGAATTTTGAAACTGTTTTTCACAATATTGGCAAAGACATATCACAAGTGAATGTTGAAATGGATACGTGTGTATTTAATTGCTATAATCTAGGTATCAATTGATTTATTTTTACTCCCTTGATCAAGAAATAGAAGATTATACTTGTTTGATTTCCATTTGTTGGCGTTTGGCGATGTTTTTAAAAATATGAATTTTGAGAATTAAGTGACTGAGACGCATTGCTTTTTTTTATAAAATTAATTTTTTTCACACGTTTAATGCATTAATTTCACAAGTGAGTATGATTTTTTTCGTTATCGCGTAACACACATTCTAAGCATAGAGAAGCCTAGATGCGTGCACCATTTTATATATAGATAACGTAAGTTTATTTAATTTTCCGATGGCTTTTAAGATGACACAGTTTAATGGACGTTTTATGCTATTAGTAAATAAGGTTAAGATCCCTCGACAATAAAACATAAGAATCATGTATAACATGATAAGATTATTTTCACTTTGTAACATTAACTTGGCTAATGGGTGAAGAGGTAATGTTAGACCAAACTTTATAAATTGAAAAATATCGCTCTAACTTGGGCCATCAGTAATAGGAAATTGTGGCAAAGCATTTGGGACTCAGGAATATCAATATTTCTTTTTACTAACGGATCGGTGAAACACATGGTTATAAAGATGAAATCAATTACATCTAAATGGTAATGTTTCATCTACATGTATAAACTCCCACTGTTAATATCATGCACAAGCACACACAAGTGAAAAATTAACATTTGGTAAACAACCAAATCAAACTTTCCAAAATTATTGAATTCAAATGACAGACAAACAAAAAACTGCAAAATTATGATTTATTCATGAAGTTCATGAATAACTACTCAACTACAGATCGTTCAAACGATAGAAACAAACAAACTAAAAAAAACAAATATAGAACGACTAAGTAAAACATAAAAAGTGCAATATTGGAAGACATCGTGCCACGAGTATGCACGGGATTATTTAAACTCGTCCACCTAATCCATATTAGGCAGCAGAAATGATTGTGCAAGAGTAGTTACATGTCTTCCATCCTTGCTATCTTTAATGAAGCTATACCATCCACAGTTTTAGACGAGCATTGGGCACTATCATTTGCTTCAGGAGGTGACTCGCTCTTCCTTTTTAGTGAAAAAGGAATGGGGGTAAAGTTAGAGCCTGAAACAGGTGAAGCATCCTCTATTGGTTGTTTACCTAATACCTAATGCACACAGGTAAACTAATTAGAACATAAATTATGATTAAAAATAGACAACATGTGTTAAAGTCATAAATTATAGTTAGCCATAATCTTCTCATAACAAATATAGAAATACCTTTCCATCAGGAGTAGAATCCTCGTATTCGTCATCCTCAAGTTCTGGTTGTGGGTCATTCAACTTACCCATAACGTAGTCCAGTACATTGACATCATCAGTAGCACGAAGAATGGTATAAGCCGGGTATTGATACTTGATGTTTATATCGGACACTCCAATCTTGAACACCAAATCCATATTTACGATTCTTTGGACCTCATCCGGAAGTACATGAGGATCATCAATCTAAAAACATTATTGCTACTGTTAATAACCAAATGAATTCTTTTTAATATTTGATGTTGTAAAGTCTAAACATAATGAAATAGAATGTACTGGCAAGGACAGTCAATTTTATACTTTCTGTATTTTACTATTGAGCCAGGCGACACTCCTATTTAGTAACTTAGAGAGCTGCCGATCAAAAAGAATGAATGAGGTGGAGCCAGTGAGATCTTCCACTCGGACTACAGTCCGAACCCTAAAAATACACTATAAAGTGTAAGCACCGAAATAGATAAATGTTTTCCAAATGGTTTCAAAACAGAATTAGGACTTTACAAACCATATCCACAAAGAACTTACTTGCCATTAACTTCTGTTATCGGTCCACATTGATTACAAACAAATAGTCTTGATGTGTCACCCTCAACAAATTGGCGATGGCATTTCTTTCCGCATGTTTTACACGAATAGGTAAACCAACCCTCATCAAGCATAACCTTAATCACAGTTGCTTTCACCACACATTCGCACACCTATTGCAAGCCATGTGAATATTGAAAATGGTATAGTCATCAAGAAAATTCATGACTGATTGTTAAAATTAATTTGCATTTCAAGAATCCAATGACCAAGATAATGGGAATATGATGATTAAAATAAGGAAAAAATGCCAACACATGAAGATTTATCTATCCAGGGTGAAGAAATGAATAATCACTATTGTTTGGCATCAGCATGTAGTATACAATCATTATATTGCTATGTAATTTCAGATACATGTCATTTGAAAATTTGACCTATTTCTGAACGGCTCAATGGTGTGAAGTCCCTCATTTTAGGCTGGAAGTCATCATTTATAAATGTATTTAATATGCATACTACATCTTAAGATATTGTATTTAAAAAGTTAGAATTTTACAGCAATAATATTACTTTGGTAATCATATTTTACACACTAATGATTTATTCGAGTCAAAGTTAGAATTTCATGCATAATATTTAGAAATGAGGATATTACAGATGCATTTTTAAGACAGGCTACGCATGACTAACCTTTACAGTTAAAAATGAGGAGATTACAGAAGCATTTTTAAGACAGGCTATGCATGACTAACCTTTACAGTTAAAAATGAAGTTAAAAATGAGGAGATTACAGAAGCATTTTTAAGACAGGCTACGCATGACTAACCTTTACAGTTAAAAATGAAGATATTACAGAAGCATTTTTAAGACAGGTAACGCATGACTAACCTTTACAGTTGAACGCAATTTCTCAACAGTCATAACCGGAGCCTGTTTATAGTACTCCAATGCATCATTGACCACAGTGGTTGGAGTTAACTCTTCGGGATTGGTCAAAATATATTTCTCATCATCTACTTTGTTTAGAAGGCTGTGAAATGCCAAAGTTGTTTTAAAGTGACAACATTAATCAATAAGCAAACATGAAACTGGAATATGTATGGTGAATACCTCTCTCTGTAACTCAAGATGGGTGGCACATCGGAATTTATATGTACTCGACATCCAAACAACTGGTTTGATACTTGAGAGGTTCCTATCACAGATGCCTTTCACATTATGTATATATATATATATATATAATCAGAAATATATTTTGACCACATTAGTAAATAACATTTAATAGATATATGTTTAGACACATACTATTCCATTCCTTTATTTTAGCATTCTGAATAAGAACAATGATATGTTCACCAGTCTTTTTATTGTTTGTGACATACTCCACCAACTGAGTAGCATGGTCGCCCCATAGGGCACAGCTAATCCTCTTCCGACTATATTAAAGGTCAGTTGAAAACGTTAGCAAAATAAAAGTATATAAGGTGACTGTAATAAATGATATTCTCTTACAAAACATCTTCGAGGCCAAATTCAATGGATTTTGATTCTTTGCCACTTTCCCTATTTATTCTCATTTCCTTCATGGACACAAGATGACCAACCACATCTGCAAATCATTATGAACATTTCATATTTTTTCAAAGATGTAGTATATCATTATTGAAAATTTAAACCAATAAAGGAGCAAAGTTAGTTTTTTACCAAAAGCATAGATGTTTGAAACCCTCCATTCAAGCACATCATCAAAGGAGACAAGGTTAAAACCGTCAGTAGCGATTTCAAATGAGGGACACCTTCTGGCTTTAGTTAGTCTGAGAAAATTGATTTTCCATTCATGATTAACTAACAAATAATTCCCTTTGTAAGTACTTAAACCGAAATTGGTAATTTCAAAATAGCTTCCTTCCTTGATAGTGTCCCGAAAGTCAGGAATCAGAAACTTCATCACAGACGCTTGGATTTTGTGACCCTGAGTTAAAAAAATTAAACATGATTATTGAACTATTTATGTGATACCACTATTAAAATACGTAAACAACTATTAAATTACCTCTTGATCGATTAGGATCATTTCCATTGAAGCCACCTGTGACGGATTATCCCTGTAGCTTTGGGTCCACAACAGATAGACTTTGACTCGGATCTTCCAATCATCCCTATTAGCATTAAGAAGATTCAAGGGAGCCAAACCTTCAAACTCAGCCATTAGTTGTACAGTTAAAATCGAATAAAGTAAACGTGTTATTTTTTAGATGATTACTGCAATTTGTTAAATATCATGTCGAATTTATAGACTATAATTTCGATTTCAAAATGGGTAGAATGGAGGGAAAAGAACCGAGTAAACTTTTGGGGAAATTTTCTTCCCAAAATTTGATTTTAAAAAAAAAAAATCTGTCTGTTATCATAGATGAGATAGGAATTAAGTCCAAAAATAAAGGCGACATATTAGGCAAGATGAACTCGTGAGTATGAAGAGCTTAACAAAATTATAGATTATCTCGGTGATCTTCAAAATCGTATGAAGAACTAATATATTTTCCTTAACTTTACTATAATAAATTTATAATATATATACTTTATTTATAATTATAATTATTCTTATTATTATAGTTTTATATAATAAAAAGAGAAGAAAGATAAGAAACCTGGATCTGAACAAAAACAGAGATCTTCAAAATCGTATGAAGAACTAATATATTTCCTTAACTTTAATATAATATATAATATATTTATAATATATATATATATAGTTTACTTATAATTATTATAGTTTTAGTTATAATAAAAAGAGAAGAAAAAATAAGAAACCTGGATCTGAACAAAAACAGAGAATGATCCTTTGTAGTGTATTAATCTCCGTCAAGAAAGTATGTTGCCTGGTTCCTTTGTTTTAAAGAGATAATATAAGTTGCCTGGTTCCTTTGTTTTAAAGAGATAATATAATATTAATATATAATATAATAATAATAATAATAATACTAATAGTATATATAAATATATATATACAATACGATACGTACGATATATAAATAAAAGAAACCAATCATGTCCACATTTAAAATAGGTAGTTGGACAAAAAGTGGGATACAGCTCATTTACTATTGAAACGTCAAACTGTGATATTAATTAATTTTATTAATTAAATTACTATCAATATTAATTGTTTCTTTGAATGAGGGTTAGTTTGGTATTTTTAACTATACGATTGGAACTTATTTCGTAGTCAAGGAGGAAAACCCAAATCAATGGCTCACATAAATTGAATTAACCAAATGAAGGGTTAGGATTAGTGTAAGAAAGATTAAAATTAAGAAGGCTACCTAATTTAGTGTTTCTTATAATAGTAAAAAGAGATTGTGAGAGATTAATAATGATCATTCATTCATTCTCAACTAAGGTTGTAATTTATTTTTCATTAACTTCCATTCACACCAAAAAAGTAACATATATATTATTCACTTACTTTAAAAGGTCAAAGTGATCATTCAATTTCTCCCAATTAAGACTCTTTATTCTCATCGTCAAATTGTGCTGATGACGCAAATTTGCAATCAACACTCACTGTGATCTTCAACCATCGTAACAATTTTCGTCGATCGCTATCGATCCTAATAGCCATCATTGTTGCCAACATCGTCGTGAATTTACAATGATGTAACGGTTGTTGTTTACCATCACCACCATTTCCCTTTACGGTTGTTGGATGAATTGTTAGTTGTAAAAACAACATGTCTTGATTCTATGATTAGCGATCTTAGTCCTCTCACCGAAACGATATTAGATTATAGACCATCAAAACTGACATCGGAACAGATAATGGATGAACTAACGCATGTGATGAGGGCACGTCTAGTGATCATTAATGGCTGTTGGCTAGACATGAACATTTATGGTGATCAAAAGCATGTTCCTGACGACCATCACCTATTGTCTCTCTTTCACCGACAACCCCATTTGAAGATTATAGTTTCCTAATTTTCAAATCTAAATTTAGGTTTCACGATTTTCAATATACGAATTTAGCCTGTTCGGATTGACTAGGTTATATGTAATTTGATTAATTGGTAAGTAAAATTTAAGGAATGGGGATAAATATACTATTTGGGAATAAGAATGAATGTTAAACCACGTGTTATAAAGTTTGACAAAAATTGTAGGTATGAATCATGGAGATGATACAAGAAACGATTATCGGTTAATGCTTTGACATAGGTAACAACAAAAGTGAATGTGATTGTAACATCCTATTTCGCAATCTGGTAATTTTCATTATTTTAATTGATTATTTAATTGTTTTAGAACTATTTAATATTATGTATTTTATTGTGAAATATTAGTAGATTCAAAATTGTAAGTTTTTGATTTTCTGCGACACAAGGGTTGTGTCGCAGGTGGTGTATGTGCGACACAAGGGTTGTGTCGCAGGACTGTGTCGCAAAACGGGCTGAACTGAAATTAATTAAGGAGCTTAAGTGTAATTCGATGTTAAAAATATATATACACCGCCCAAATACTTCCAGACTATTTTCAAAACATTTCCAGATCTTAAAATCGTTTATAGAGAGAGAGTTAGAGAGAATTAGAGAGAGAAGAAAAGAAAGTTGGGTTTTGATTTAATTTGAGCTTTTAATCCGTGATTTCGAGGTAAGGGTTTGATTATTATGTGTTGTTATTGTTTATAAGTGAATTACACGGTTTGATATAGGTTAATTTGATTATTACATGTTCGAATTCGTGAATTTTGAATCTGGGAACTGGTATGTTCTTCATTGCGACACAAGGCTTGTGTCGCAGGTTGTGTCGCTTAAATGTTATGCGACACAGTTGTTATGTCGCTAAAGGCGGCCATTTTGAGTATTGCGACACAATGTTAGTGTCGCAGGTTTCTGTGGTGCGACACAATGGTTGTGTCGCAAGGGTTTGTGGTGCGACACAATGGTTGTGTCGCTAAGTTTATAAAAGAGATTTTTGTTTTGCAAATTTTGAAAATGCGTAAGTGTTTTTGAGACGCGGTTTTGTGAAAATATCACTAACTCGGATTTAATTGAAATTCGCATGGTCATTCGGAAACGACCTAGTAATCAAAGCTATATTTTAATAGCCTAGGCAGTTTTTGGCCATCCGGGGTCATCTAGGACCCGAAAATGGCATTTTTCAGTTTTAAGCGGCATTGCGGATTTTTTTGAGTTTATTTCTGAGTGAACTTTTGTTTGCCTAGACTTCAGGGATTACCTGATTGGATAATTAGACTATAATGATGTTTATGGAACGAACTTCTGACTTGTGTATGATTTTCTGTTTCAGATCAACGTAAGACTCAGTGATATTAGAATCCTGAGTGTGGAGACGTCAGAGGTATCGGTGAGTGGATTCAGAACTCATCATTTGATTTAGTTGTAACTATTTGGTTACAACAAGTAAACGTAGATGTGTATCAGACTGTTTAGTCTTGATTATTGATTATTGATCTACGTGATATGTGAACTATGTGTACTATGTTATTGAGGTCAACGTGTAGTTGGACTTCTGGTTATTATGTGTTTTACACAGGTTTTGATTCATTTGTTGTGTTTGAGACCTGTGTATGTGTTTAATAACCAATAGTTATCGGTCTATTCTGTATTGGCCATACGGATTGACGGTAAGTGTTCTTGGGGGAATCCCCGGGTATTATGATATCCCCAGAGCCACCGATCCTCATTGAATTATGTGTGTTTACGATTAATTGGTGTAATTAGCTAGTTATGCTAAGTTGAATGGAGTTTGATGAATCTATTCACTTAGCTTTGTGCTAACCCCTCATTTTACTTCCTGCAGGATATGTTTTGATTATTGTGGGTGCGGGAGGTGATTGGTTAATCAAGGGAATGTTTGACTGCGCTCTAGGACTCTGATATGGTTTTTGTAATAAACCTTGTTTGGAGAATTTTTATAATACCCCGCCGTTTGTAGTTTAAAAAGTTTGAAATTAGTGTATTTTTGGGAATTGTAAACTGTTTAATGTATTTTAAATTCATGCTTCCGTGTTTATTAATATAATATTCTTAAATAGAAAGAGGGGTGTTATAGTGATGAACACGTAATACAAAGACGTGTATAAGTGTGTGGCTAGTATTAAAAGTGTAGACGGAGTTTTATGTGGATGTAAATGATCAATAAGTTAGCATAGGTCAATATATATTGTAAAAAACAATGTGTCAATGTGTTAACGTGATGGAAGTAACATGATGAAATTTTGTATTTTAAAAAAGAAAAAATGGAGCCATGGATAATGAATTATCTAGTTATGGGATAAATATATTTTATTTATGCAATTCATTATTTCACTACAGTTAGGAAATTAATCAATATGATTTATGGGGTGTTGTGGTTGCTTATTTGTATCGATTTTCTGCTTAAAAGATAAGTAGGTGACTTCATGCATATTTTTAAGTATTAATTCTTTAAGAGTTAAGTAGATCAACAATTTTTTGAACAGTGTTTGTTTCTGCTTATCTGCTATAAAAATAAACAATAAGCATATAACCATATAAAATAAGCATTTCCAGACACCCCCTTATAACTAAAATTACATGTGATAACAACTAATTTTACACGTGATATTGTAAATCATATGTGAACGTTTATATTATTGATTGATGTGTAACTACATTAATTACTTTTTAGTGTTCTATTCACATATAATTGCACGTGTAATCAAATGTGAATTCGCACCTACAAGTATTTATCACTTTGTGATGACAATTAATATCATATGTAATAACAACTATTTTAAACGTGATACAGCTAATATCACATGTAATAACAACTATGAAATTTTTGTGATCACAAAAATGATGAATTAATGTACAATTACATGTAATAACAACTGTTAAACATCTCACATGACATACTTTCAACTAATTTTTTTTCCATTTTTGATGAGTTTTGAAAACGATTATCACATATGATACCAACGACTATCACGTGCGTGATAGTCGCTCGTATCATATGTGATAATCGTTTTCAAAACTCATCAAAAATAAAAAAAGAAAAGTTCGTCGAAAATATAGCTTGTGAAATGTTTAATCGAAGATAAAAAAACATGCATTTTTATGGTGTATTTTTTATAATTTTTTGACTTCTCATTTTTGAAATATTTAATTTTAAAAGTCATAAAAAAAGTAAAATTTTGTCGAATGAAACTCTTATAATTTTCTTATTCTCCAAAAAAAACATGTAAACTGAACTTCCCATTAAATATAAATAAATAAATATTTTGTTTATAGAACAAACAGAAAAAACCAAATAAATTGTACATAATAAAATTTTTAAAAAATACAATTACTATCACATTTCCTTCTCACCACCTTAAAACCTTTTTCTTTCAATCAAATTCCCTCCACAATTTTCCCTCTTTTAAATTCATTTTTCAATTTTCACTTCATTTCATGGAGCTAAATTTCCATACATAAAATTTGCGTTTTCATTTCAAATTTTACTATTGAACTTCACATTAAATGATGTATTATTCACAATTACGTAATCTAATTGACGTAGTAATTTATCAGCCTAATTAAATGTAATTCAACAATCAAAAACCTAAACCCTAGCTTTGAGTTCAGTGTGGTATCGGCGTAATAGCAATGTTGTTTATGACTTCACGCACAAAATGCTCGCGATTTTGATGTTGTTGTTTAATTTACATCTTATCCATTTCGATTCTACTGTTATTACTTATGGTAATGAAACTTATACATACAATTATAGTATTATTCAGTTGATTTTAGGGTTTTATTAATGTATACACTGTGTGAATATAATTGATGCGTCGTGAATAGTATAGCTTGTTGGATGTGTTTGATATGTAACTATATAATCTTAGTGTTATTTTTTCTATATGAGTTTATATGCTGAACTATTTGATGCAAAAAGATTAAACGGGAGGAGGTTCTGTATTAGATATATGGTTAAGCTGGAATGTAGAGTAATGTGAGTTAAGAGTACACTTTATAGTAAAATTACTAGTGATAACTGACAAGAGTCGTGATATACTTGCATAAGTATATCATTGTTGTAGCACTCACCAAAAGCTTGGAAGGTTAGTAAATTTGAAACATATATAGTGATGCTCATTGCGACACTGCGGGTTAAGTTTTTCTGATTCGGTTAATGAAGACGCTACCTTAAACTGTTTAGCATTTTGACAATTTGCAGTATTAGATAATAACTATGTGAATGATGGACCTGTTCATGTTGATGTATGCATGCTTGCTTGTAAATATCACTATTTATAGATGAATGTCTAACTTCTAAGTTGTATGTTGACTATGAATGCTGATGAAGTTTAATTGCCTCATATTATTAAGGACGTTAACGCCAGGAACACTTCCTAGACATTTTACATAGGTTTCCAAGAATTTGCTAAATTAAAACCACTATACCAATGAGGAAAATGGAAAATGTGGAATATTCTCATCTATAAACTCATAATCTTATACTTAAAGTAGAGAGCCTTCCAAAAAATCAAAATATTACCACCTAAGGACCACCATAATCATTCGCTAGGATATAAGTCAACTTAGGTAAACTTCTATGCTATAACATGAAAGAATGTGCTACTGTATTCGACACATTGCACGTGTAGCTCCTCAATTTAGGACCATCTATGTTACTCCCAATCAAAGTAACTGAATGCAATTAGTTATGCTTTTACTTTATTGTCACATACTCTGAACATAACAAAATTGTGAATTTGCCTTCATGTCAAAATTTATTATTGAAATCGCATCACATATTAGATTTGTAACCGTGCTCCTCGGTTTGTCTATCTTTTTGAGTCAAATAAAAGGTTCATGTTTATATAGTTGTATTCAAAAACTAAAAATCGAAGGACCATAATGAAAGTTTATCTATTTTAATAATACAATAACATGAAAAATGTACTTCGTACTTAGAAGCTTTGTGATGGGATTTATAAATGAAACCAGCATTCAAAGTGTTACCTTTTGTTGTCGGTTTGAGCTACATATAAGAAATGTTCTATTAAGTAGGCTTGCCTGCATTATGCTTTGCTTTAGTCAAGTAGGTAAGTAGTTCATTTAACCTACTGTACGTTAATGAGTTTCCTTTTTAATAAAGAAAATTAAAGTCGCCTCTACATAAAGAATGCAAAACATAATGATTCTTCAATACACAAGCTCGTGTGATGTGTCTTGCGTTTCTCATGAAGCATTGCAATCTGACTTTACTTAACTTTTGGGAGTTCTTCATTTATAAACCATTGCCGGTTTAACCATTTTTATGTTATCGATGATTGATGATTTTAATTTATAAACACTGTTACGTTAAGTTTAGCCTGCTTTGAATGTCATGATGTTTTATGGCAAGCTACTTTGTTGCTATTTTAAAGACTCTCAATTTTAATTACAATTGTCGATGTTTACTTGTTTATGTGAAGAACCAAATAATGTATGATCAAGTTTTACATACTAACTAAATTTATGAGTCTAGATATACCTTACCTGAACATATTCTCTTCCTTTTTAGCGCATTAGAATGTTCTTATAATAAACATCTTTGCATTTAGGTCCTGTTGCTGGTCCTACGGATAGCAGGAAGCTGTACCCTCATCATCACCACCACCACCACCACCATCATCGTCATCCTCATCCTCATAGAACGCGGTCTCATGCAGTCTCCCCATCTCCGTGCTCAGTACCAGGTATATCAGTTTCGTATATTTTATTACAAACGTAACTTTATGATCTCCTTTCACATTGGTAACTCATTAGTAGAGGTGGCACAGTGTGTGGGTTGCATACGCGAAATTATATGGTACATAACTAAGCTGGTCGGTTTGACCAAAAACACTTTTTCACCTTTATGTCGTGTGCCAAATATAATCGTTTTTTTTTTTTGTATAAGTGATCTTGGAGGTTTTTGCTTCAAAAAAAGCGCTTGAGCGACTTTTAACTTGTTTGATCTGCTTATTAAAAGCTAATTTAAGTTTTCAATTTGACTTTGTCAAATATAAACCAAATCCTGAATCAAATCATTCATAAAAAAAGGTGGGTTTAAATTGTCCCCTTTACTTATTAGAATACGAGTACGAGGCACAAGTGAAGAGCAAAACTCTCTCATCTTAGGTAATGAAGATTGTAGTACTTAATAAATGTTAATTGTGACTCCAAAACTATATAATTACAACTAGAGTCTGAACTGTTATCTAATAAAGTGAGTTTGAAGGTTCTATGGTTCTAAATACATGTCAAATGGCTTTTGATACATTTAATCTGCTCAACCCATTTTACCCACTTCCGTGTAAGTTTAGATACCATAGCTTAAGTGCTTAACCCATTTGACCCGTTAGAGATAAAGCATACACTAGATCAGCCCAGTGATACGTAACGAATTTTCCACCTGCCCACCTCTAAAAGAATTAGTTTTGTAAGTTAATTATGAAATATAATAATACTAATTAACATATTTATCGTATAGTATATTAAAATATACACATTCATCGACGATCCTTATACACATACGAGGTTTAAATCTATTTTACAAAATATAAAAAACATAACATCAAATTAATAATCGATGAAACCATTTACTCCTTCATAGTTCATACTTGTATGCTTTTTTTTAAGAAGCAATAACATGTATCATATATAAGTCTAGCCCATTAGTTTAACCCATTCGGTTAGCCCATGTATTATATATAAGTCTTGTATGTATACTGTGTATTTAGAGGCTATTCATCCAAAAGAAAAAAAAAAAAAAATTTCTACCTAAAACAACCAAAGAGAATAGTTAATTAAGTTATTCCTTTTTGAACGTTTATAAATCTACGAAAAATAATAGTCAAAGCTCACGAATTAAGAGCTCCATTGATGACAAAACTTACTTCATAGAAAACATACAAATGTTACCCTTTTATAGCGCAATCAGTTGATTATAAAATGACAAAATACATGATACTACTCTACTCTATTAAAGGTACTTGAAAATATAATTAATTTTATACCTTGACTCACTTGGCTCAGTGACATGCTATATCACGTGACTTACTAATGTTAATTTTGACGGATCAAAAGCAGATTTTACATCTTCTTCCAACGATTATTTCTCATCGAAATTAAATTCATTCAAAACCAAAATTCCATTGTAATCCTAGCCTCCTAGGTTTTGAACAGGTGTACAAAATCAGAGAATGCTAGTCCGGCTAAATTGAATTAAAATTTTGAGAGCAGAAACAAAACCGACATTCTTTCCATCCGTATTTAACCATATTTGTTAAATTAATCCATTTTTTCTTGTGAACTAGAATTGTGAAATCGAGTTTTTCTCGCATGCGACCCGGTTGATTATATCATTGATAAGTGATTGTCACTTCACTAGTATTCGAAAGAGCTATCAAGTTGATAAAAACCCAATGCGAGGAACCCAGTATGAAATGTGATTTCTTACTAAAAGTCCACCATAACCAATACTCTCTTTAAAAATGAAAGAAGCACTACGTTTTTTTGGTCCATAATGCTTGTAGATGTAGACCCCCAATATAATAAGGAAATCCGGTTGCACTGATGGACTAACTGTTGCAATACAATTGGAAGCATAAAAACAAGTATAGTAGTTCATATATAACTAGACTAGAATAAGGTCGGACTATTATTTACCTTTTGGTAAAGCCTTACCCATTTCAGCGATAAGATTCAATAGAACAAAATACGAATTGCATATCATCACAATTTATCTTTGAGATTCTTCCTGTTGAAGAAGTGAGCATGCACTTTCAACACAAGGTAATGGATTCATAAAGAGTAAACAAACGAGAGAAATGAATACGATTTCATTTCAGTGAGAAAGAATGATCAAGCTAATTACACACATATATATATATATATATAACTAACTAACTTGCTAACCGTCTTAACAAACTAAATGACAACTTACCGATTTAATTACAAACTATTTATATATACACCCTGAACTATCAAGCTAATTACACACATATATATATAACTAACTAACTTGCTAACCGTCTTAACAAACTAAATGACAACTTACCGATTTAACAATTTATCTTTGAGATTCTTCCGAGCATGCACTTTCAACACAAGGTAATGGATTCATAAAGAGTAAACCAACGAGAGAAATGAATACGATTTCATTTCAGTGAGAAAGAATGATCAAGCTAATTACACACATATATATATAACTAACTAACTTGCTAACCGTCTTAACAAACTAAATGACAACTTACCGATTTAATTACAAACTATTTATATATACACCCTGAACTATCAAACTTAATATATTTGACCTCTCAAATTATCTTTCAATATTGACATTATTAGTCCTTTGACTTGTAAAAAAGAAGACGTGAAATCTGCTTTTGATCCATCAAAATTAACATTCGTAAGTTGCGTGACACATCATGTGACCGAGTCAAGCGAGTCAAGATACAAAGTAAACGATTTTTTCAAGTTCAGGGTACTATGATGTGCTTTAAGGTACTAATAGACACGGTTAGCCAAGTTCAGGGTAGTATCATGCATTTTGGCCAAAACATAAATCACAATCCTGCTTCGAAATTGCCAAATTCTCATATGAATTTACGCATTCTTCTATCACAATCATATTTGTTGTTCGCCACAAGATTCGATATGAAATTGTTTCAGTGAGGTGGCATTTGGATGTTTAATACATTATGAATGGCAATCACAAATGAAAATTTTACTTTGATGTTTTTATAGGTTAAGAAAACTGCATAAATAATAATGATGATAATAATAATAAATAAATAATAATAATAATAATAATAATAATAGACATTTAAATAAAAAAATTAGGAGTTGTTTACAAATCATAAGATTATTTTTCTTGTGAATTTTACCGATTCCTCAGTATAAATTTTAATTAAAAGTATAGATCAACAAAAAGAAAAGCAAACTGCACTAATTCTTAACAGATAATTTGATAAGACAAATCCTCGTAACGCAATTTCTTAGTTTTCATTAAAAAATGCTTAAGTAAATATTTGCTTCGTCTTACAAACTATAATATTGCGTTTGATTCGCGAAATGCGTAAAAATAAAATAGAATTAAAATTTTAATTGATTTACAAATGAATTAATTTGCTAGTCAAAAAAATCGCTTTACCCGAACAATTTTATTTTATTAATAATTTTAATTCTTTTAATAAAATTTAATTTCATCTAAAATATTTTACGAACTAAATAAAACGATAGCATAATAACCTGAGTGTTATTGTAATTTAGTTTAATTTAATTTAATTTAATTTAATGTTAATAATAAAATAAAGCAAAATGCCACTTTTGGTGGCGGTGCACTTTGTACATGCGTTCACAATGTCAAATCGCCTTCCCATTCTCAGTCCATTCACGCGCCCTAGGCTTCACCCAATTGCTTTAATCTGCGGTTCATAAGTGACCGTGATTTAACATGTCATTAGGCACGTGGCTCTTCTCTTTCTCTTACACGGTTTGTCTGGATTGCCTGTCAAATAAATTCCATGAGGCTTTTAGGTTTATTTTTTATATTTTTATCAACTATAGAATAAAATTTATTTTGTTACAATATTAAAAATTTAAAATTGGAATGAGTATTTAAAATTAAGTTTACGTTTAAAATTGTGTTTCGCAAAAGTGTGTACCAATTCGCTTCTCATAATCGCATTTTATCTAACAGACATAAAGTGTAATTTTACAAAACACTTTTTCTCTAATTATCTAAGTTTCGTAACTGAACTATTTTTAAACGCTAAAGATATAGGAGTTTAGTTTTTTAAATTATGTTTGTATCACCCGTCTTTGTAATCCATTTAACTGCTTTCCCCCCTTAAATAATAACATCAATCTAACTTACTTTCAAGTTGTCTTATTTTTTAATAAGGTTAATTCATCAAAAATATAAAGTATTGTCACATCGTGTTTTATATACACAAACTACCCATTTTATGTTTTGGGTATACAACCAATTGGAAGAAACAATTTTCATTGTTCGTTGTCCCGGTAACCGAATATCATGTTACATACATCGATACAAAATATTCTAGTTTGTTGCATACCCAGACAATAAAATGGGTAACTTTTATCCACGTCACTTTTAAAACAAATTCAAAAATGCTTACAAATATGTTCTTACCTGTTATCCAAGTAACCGGTTATCATGTTGCATACATCGTTACATAATTGTCCAGTTTGTGGCATACCCAAATAATATAATGAGTCACTTGCATACATGAAACACCATGTGACAGTACGTTACACTTTTAATGAATTAATATGATAATATCAAAAGATTTTGAAACTCGATTTTCAAGTAGTTAAGGAATCAAATTATAAAGCGTTTATTATTTTAATACATTTTTTTAGTTGTGTCAATAAACGTAATACAAATAAAATCGAGACAAATGACTACAAATTTATATTGAAAAAGTAAATAATACTGTAGAAAATAATTTATGGACATTAAAGGGTAGACTATATGAGATTTCATGCAAATTATATGTATAACCTCTCAATTTGGCACTCCTACAACATAACGTGGGTGTTAATTTAATGAACAACTAAGATATTGATCATAAGATGATTATTGGTAAAAAAGAAAAGAAAAAAAAGGTTATTATTAGACGTGTGATATTATTACTTGTGTTATATATGGGAAATGACAGATAAAATTGTTAATAGTTTATTCGTTTTAATATATATATATATATTATTATTAATTAATATTATTTAGAATAAAAAAGGGATTTTGCTTTTACAAACTGTTTTTTCATTTTGAAAGTTACTCCCTCCTTAAGTCGTGATTAGATAAAAATATAACTTTTGTCGGCCATGTGAACGACCCCGTTTTTCATGATAAAGAGTCAAGTGCTCAAATAAACTCCGTCTATCAAGTTATCAATTGGGCCCAACTTATAATAACTTTCGAGTGGTCTCAGGTTGGTATAATAGAAAAGGACACCACATCAAATCAAGTCAAATATCAAATATTCAATACTATTAGAACTGTTTCCACTTGTCAACAACCGTATAATTAATTGCACCAAACATTAGAACTTGTAAGGTTAGTTTTAATAGAGAGGTAATGGGATTATGATTATGTGACATGATATTGAGTAGTTTATGGTCACTAAGAGGTGGATGCAAATTTATGAAACTTAATTGGTAAAGAATTTGTGTTATGAAGTTGGAAATAGATATAAAATATGATAGTTTTCTATTAAATATCATTTTTTGAAGAACATGTAATAACGACATATATGTTCATTGTTTTTCATGTTAATATTAGGGAGATGTATATTGTTCTTACAAAATATTTGAGAATTCAAATTGTGATAAAAAATTTATAAATTATCCTATTTTTCATATTTCGTCAATAATAAATCCACATTTAATATACTAAAGTTAAAATACAAAATCTATTAGTTAAAATTTTTGATAAAACAAAGTAACATTATTAATGGTATTATATATTTTGATTAACTTTTCATCTTTTGAATATTAAGTTTTGATAGAGAGAATGTGATAGGTTTCATAGATAAATATTGATATAATTGTCTGAATTGCAATGTTAAATAATAAAAAAGTTGTATCTTTCCTATAACACTAAGTGAGTATCCACCAATTTTAAATGGATACTTGATAGTTTCTTTCTTAACCAAGCAAGCCAAAATCAGATGTGTATGCACCATAATTTCCCATTGACTCTTTTTATCCATGTCATCTATGTTGAGAAAAAATTATGGTGTTTTTTTTTCTTCTTTTGAAATAATAATTATAAAAGATAAAAGATAAGAAAGGCCATCTAACTGAGAGGGAAAGAAAACATATACAAAAAAGTTCAACTCTAAGAAGGAATATAAAGGAGAAAAAAAAGAAGGACAAAATTACATTGAAAGATTACTCTCCAAGATTAAAACTAATAAGAAAAATTTTTAGTTAAGAAGATGAAATTGATTGCATACAATAAGAAACAATGTGAAACTTTTAGTTAAGAAGATGAAATTGATTGCATACAATAAGAAAAATTGAAACCGAGTTAATTGATTTCAACCTTAATGATGGATGATCAGTTTTCCGATATGTTCAATTATATTTGAACTATTTAACTAGTCATTATGCTTCAACCAATCATAAACCTTTAAGTATGTAAACAACCTTACACCGTCGAACATTCTGACCATAAAAACTCGTTTGGTTTTTTTTCTTAATGTTTTTAACCTTTTCAACTACCACTAGCAACCCACCACCGCTCTCAGCCAACCTTACATCGTCAACAACACCAACCTTTATATATGTGTGTATTTATAGGTATTAATACTATACATACTTACATACTCAAATATTAAAACAAAAACATATAATTTATCCAAATAGATGGTGCATTTTTATTTAAACTATGATGTAGTGAATTTTATCAAACGTGATTGCGTAATTCCTTTCTAAACTATGATTCACTAGTTTTTAAACTATGATGTAGTGAATTTTATCAAATGTGATGGTGCACTTGCTTTTTTTAACTATGATTCATAAGTTTTTAACTGCTTTTTAAACTATGGTGCAATGAATTTTATCAAATGTGACGGTGCACTTGCTTTTTTTTAAACTATGATTCAATGGTCTTAAAACTATGATGGAGTGAATTTTTCGAATGTATTCTTGCACTTATTTATTTACTTATCATTCACTTATTTTTAAATTATGATGTAGTGAATTTATCGAACGTAATGGTGTACTTGCCTTTTCAAACTATGACAGTGAATTTATCAAACGTGATGGTGCACTTGTTTTTTTTTTAAAAAAACTATGATTTATTGGTTTTTAAATTATGATGCAGTGAATTTATCGAACGTGATGATGCACTTGCTTTTTTAAACTATGATGCAACGAATTTATTGAACGATGATGCACTTGCTATTTCTAGCTATGATTAACTGGTTGTTAGACTATAATGCAGTGACTTTATCGAGTGATTGTGCATTTGTTTTTTTTTTTCCGTATTATATGCTAACTTTCTTGACGATGATGTTTTATTTGAAATAAATTTTAATAAAGTTGTTTTTAAAAAAACTACAATGCACTGAATATTTTGACGAAAAGTAAAATCAATGGTGTTATGTAGTCACTTTCATTATCTTATAAAGTTAATATAACCTTTAAAATAAGCTGTCAATCATAGCTGTATTATAATCAATAACTTTCGTTTGTCTTAATAACTTAGTAAAAAATATATTCATAGATAACTAAAGAGCACGTAAAATGCTTTAAAAAAAGACTGTAAAAATTACATAAATATAATGAGAACCTTTTGAAATTTGTATTTTCACGTTCCCGAATGGTTGCACATGTGCAGTTGTACTAAGCACATTTTGACCATAAATATGTATTATGTAAAATCAAAAGATGTTCGTTCTCTTTTAGATTTTCAATCTCTGTTAATGATTCTCTCAAATCCTTCACCATTATTCAATATGAGTTCAAAATCACCTCCACTACCAAATCACCCTCACCATGGCAGCAAACTACGATTATCAAAATCATTACAAATATGTATGAAATTTCGAGGTCTACTTCTACAAAGCTCCAAAAACACATATATGTCACGAATTGGAGAATTATCGTGACAAAGAAAATGGGGTCTCACTATCTCCACCAAGTAGTTGCAGACTTACAGTTGGATAAAGAGGTAAAATGAAAGGATAAAGAAGATATGTGGAGAGAAAAAGAAGAAATTTGTGATTTAACCAAAATGCCTTTCTTAACGGATTTTTTCTTTTTTAGTATCATTTATATTTTCAACATTTAACTACACTCGTCAAATATGATGCCGTTCATTTTCTTCTCTACTAAATGTAATCCTCACATGAACCAATACCTTATATAAAAAATACGTATCTTAAACCATAATTCAAGTATCCATTATAATTTAGTATCATAATATTAGCTATCATAATTTATTTTTAATGTTTTATGAAAATTATAATTTAGAGCAATTCCGAACAACGTGGGAGGGAACCCCCAGCTAAGCTAAACACGAAAAAAAGAAAGCAAGTAGACACAAAGAAAGAAACAGTCATTTATTCATCAACAAAAGCACGAAAATTTAGGGATTCTAATTTCTTCAAAAAATACTCAAAATTAACATCCAAATTCACATTCAATCAACTCGATCTCATCTCTACTACTTCATTTCTGACTTCAATTCAACAATTTACTTCCAATTTTTATCAATTTTTTGTTATTTTACGAAGTGATTAAGTCTTCAATTTGTTGAATTTGATTAATGAGGTGAAAGTAGAAGGTGTAGTTGATCTATTGTTGCTTAGAGTGAAGTGATTTGAAACGCTGCCGTTTCCCGATCTGATCCAAAGTTGAGTTGGAGATGGTATGTGTTGTTATATGTATTTATTTTTATTTAATTTGAAGTTCTTATCCAAAATTTAGTAGTTGTTTACGATCTATGGTTAATGTCGGTGATTTGAGGTGAACAGATTTAGCTCGTTATTGTGTTTACTTGTGAAATTTGTAGTTATATATATATTATATTAAAATTGTTGTTTTGGAAATGAATGACTATATGACTGAAATTGCAAGGAAGTTGTGTCGGTAGGTGGTTTAATTTGAAGAAGTTATGATGATGAATATGTATTGGTATTATTTTTTTTCTTTTCTATTTTTTAACTTTAATTTATATACATTCCTGATTCCTGATCTGTTTAGCTTATGCATTTTGTAGATAAAAACGATAAAGAAATAGTTGCAATAAGTTGATGCAAGTTTTGCTGGTAGAAAGTAGGGACTCAATGAAAGAAATTATTTTCTTTAACTAAAATGACTCTCGTTTATTTACATGGATGTTGAGTGCTATATAAACACCACCAGGCACCTGCTTAAAGAGGTTTATAGCATTACATCTTTTTGGTGCCTTCAGTCAGGACCTTTCTATGTTTTAGTTTCGAATATGCTGACCCAGTTTATGTTATCTATGTATACAAGTTTATGTGAGCTGAATGCTGTTTTACATTTGTTTGATAGGCAGAGTTATTTATTAGCTTAAGTTACTACTAACAGCTGTAGGAGGCAAATTTGTAATCAAAATTGGAACCTCACATCTTGTGTGGGCCAGAAGACCACAAGGATATTGATGTTATATATTTGGATATGTTAATTCATGTTGAGGGCTCTTAGATATAGTAATGTAACTGGTAGACTTTTGGTTGTATGGACGCATATTTATTATATAATTAGGTATTTAGGTAATGTTTATAAGCAGTAAACGTCTCGAATGATTGTGTTTGATAGTTAGTTTTTTACGGGATTTTTTCGTTTTTCACGCTTTGTGCTGCATACGTTTATTGGTTTATATTAATGATCATAAAATAGGTACTAAAAGAATAGTAACTTCTCTAAGTGGACATTTGCAATTGTTAAAGATGAATAATTTTCTAATCTTGGTGCGTTTGTAGGCGGCAGTCAGTTTAGGGGTTGGGTCACTCGTCTGGGTAGAGGATCCAGACGACGCTTGGATAGATGGAGAAGTTATTGGGGTTACTGGTGACGATATTAAGGTTGCTTCTACTTCAGGCAAAACGGTGAGTATTTTTCTAGCTTTCAACGATAACGATTTTAATTGATATTTTTTATGAACTTCAATTGTAACCCACTGTCATTTTAGTTTTTCATCTTTACCTGATTAGAAGATTAGTCAAGGAGAAATATTTTTTCTCTTGCATAATTTGGATTTCTGCAGTAATTCACACTATAAGGTTGCTAGTGAGAAGCAGATACCATGTATTTGTGCAGTTCGGATCCCTAATTGTCTTTTCTTGATGCTAATTGTAGGTTGTTGCCAAGTCGTCAAATGTATGTCCAAAAGATGCCGAAGCACCGCCATGCGGAGTGGATGACATGACAAAGCTGGCTTATTTGCATGAACCAGGGGTTTTAGCCAACTTAAGATCTAGATACGATATTAATGAAATATACGTGAGTTCCCTTATTCTTTCTTGTTTGTCCCGTAGAGGACACATGCTTTTCTTTTTCTACAGATATCTCAGATATGTAATTGAAGCTAACTAACTTAAGTGGGGCTTCCAGACTTATACAGGCAGTATATTAATAGCTGTAAATCCTTTCACAAGATTGCCACATTTGTATGATAGCCATATGATGGCACAGTACAAAGGGGCAGCCTTTGGGGAATTGAGCCCCCACCCTTTTGCAGTTGCGGATGCGGCATACAGGTAGTGTTTCACTAGAGGTTGGAGTTTTGACCCTTTCACTTATAAATGGTTGATTTGCATTATTTTGTATCTCTTGCAAATCAAACAAGTAATATGAAAACAGTTGGCTAACTGGTCAAATGGGTCGAACGGGTTGATAACGGGTTGAAAGTCACCTGAAATGATTTTTTAATGCATTATGACATTAGTTCTTTAATTGTAATAATTATATCTTAAATGATCATATATGGTAAGGTTTAGTACCCAAAATTTCCTTTTTCTACTCTCTGTCCAATTCGCCCATTTGCCACCTCAATTTCAAACTCATATTGTGGTATGTTGATCAAGGAATCACAATACGTTGTTTAAAATGAATAAATAGAATATTCTGGTGCAGAGTTATGATCAATGAAGGGATAAGTCAGTCAATTTTGGTAAGTGGTGAGAGTGGAGCTGGTAAAACCGAAAGCACTAAACAACTGATGCGGTATCTTGCTTACATGGGAGGTAGAGCTTCTACTGATGGAAGGAGTGTTGAACAGAAAGTCCTAGAGGTGTTTACTCTTCTTATTAATATATATATTTTTAATATGATATCTTTCAAAAGAATTTCTTTTAAAACTTGAGATGGATTTTTTTATCAAACTATTGCTATCCTTGCTTCATGTTGTAGTCCAATCCTGTTTTGGAAGCTTTTGGTAATGCGAAAACTGTCAGGAACAACAACTCAAGGTGGGGTTAAATTTCTTTTGCTATTACTTAAAAAAAATTCTTGCATATTTGTTACATTAGTTGTGATACCTGCTTGTTGCTATTGCTTCAGTCGTTTTGGCAAGTTTGTTGAGATTCAATTTGATCAGAAGGGCCGAATCTCAGGGGCTGCCATCAGAACATATTTGCTGGAAAGGTCTCGTGTTTGTCAACTATCAGATCCCGAGCGGAATTATCATTGCTTCTACATGCTTTGTGCTGCACCACCCGAGGTAACTGGTCTTTAATCTATGTTGGAGATTGGTTATGCATAAAGAAATGAACTCACACATGCTTATCTATTATGAAACTTAGATCAGTCTTTATTCTTTTCCGAGTTCATTTAATAATATGCTCTCTTATATGTCCTACTTGGTGTCTATTCTGTATTAATCTTATCTACTATGCTTTCAGGATCTAAAAAGATATAAAGTGGGAGATCCAAAGACGTTCCATTATCTTAATCAATCAAACTGCTTCCAGATAGATGGGCTAGATGAAAGAAAAGAATATATTGCTACAAAGAATGCAATGGATGTTGTAGGGATTACCTCAGAGGAGCAGGTACACTATTAAGTCTATAGAGATAAAATAATAATAAAAAAGCTTAAACTACTGCATCTTATACATTAATTTTCGTATTGTATATCTGTCTACAGGACGCAATTTTTAGTGTTGTAGCTGCGATTCTGCATCTGGGTAACATAGATTTTACAAAAGGAACAGAAATGGACTCGTCTGCACCCAAAGATGAAAAATCTTGGTTCCACCTAAAAACCGCTGCAGAGCTTTTCATGTGAGTGACCAAAGTCATTACACCTAGGGGTGTTCATTGTGATGGAACTGGACCAAACAGGAACCGCAAAACTAAGATTAATCTTTAATAATGAAATTTTTAACCTGGTTGGTACTGGTCCAGTTCTGGTTTGGAGCCAGTATAGTCTCAAGATGGACGTTAAACTGAATACTACCTTGGATTTTGTAGTCCAAAAAACCAAAATTTATGCGACTTCATTCCATGTCTGAAATTATCAAAATTCGAGTAAAAAAAAGCTGTTCTGCTTTGAACTGAGACTCAAATTAAAATTAGTCGAGACTCATTTTTGCAGACCACTAATTTCAAATGCACATATTGAAATGACACGCTGATATATATTGAGACATTTTTGGAAGTAGGAAGCACTAGTAAATGTCCTAACATGTTAAAGGATTGTCCAGGTGTGATGTGAAAGCTTTAGAGGATTCTCTTTGCAAACGTGTAATTGTAACGCGTGATGAGACCATAACCAAATGGCTAGACCCAGAGGCTGCTGCAACCAGCAGAGATGCATTAGCGAAAGTTGTTTACTCAAGGCTATTTGACTGGTAAGCTTGACTCCTGCTACACCCTTGTTTCATGCTCACTAAACTAGCTCTTTAGCAACCTCACGTGGAAGGAGGGGGGTGGGGGTAGGTTGATGATGTCTTATTTAAGTTACTGATTGGATGTGCTCCTGTTGCTTGAACTTGTAATAATCGGATGTTCAAGTGTTTGAGAAATACTGATTATGCAAGGAGGTAATAGGTAATTTTATAAAATCATAAAATGACCAAAAGTGAAATTTTTGTAATAAAAAGACACTTTTTATGAACTATGTATACAAGTCTTTTAAGGTCATTTAAAAGAACTGGTAAGTAGGTAACTTTAGTTCACCTGCAGATAATAAAATTCTGCTGTACCTGGTATGAAACTGATAATTTGACCACAATTAGTCAGAAGCAGAATCTGTTTATTTACACATTTAACGCTGATCATTGCGGCCTCAAGTCACAATAATCAGATAACTAGTTCCAAAATGCAAACCTAAACGGTCCTAAATAACTATATGTTCAGTTACTCTGTTTAGGTATATTATCTAAATTGCATTTTCATTGCAGGCTTGTTGATAGGATTAATAGCTCAATTGGTCAAGACCCAGATTCAAAATACATAATTGGAGTGCTGGACATATACGGATTCGAGAGTTTCAAGACAAACAGGTGCTTCACTGGTATGCCTTTTGTTTTAGTAGTTGACCAGTTATGCCAGGTGGCATAACCTTTTAAGGATGAGCCCCTAGTGCCAATGTCAACAAAAAGATAGGCACAAAACCAACTTTAGATGAGTAACAGAAACCAAGCTGAATAACCTTGATAGCAGTAAAGTCCTTGAATATTCGTGGTTATCTCTTAAGATTCTTATTGATGAGACTGTCTGTAAGAATCGGTTTATAAACATGGACCACCTAATTAAATGATTCTCACATTTTGATGGGACCAAGTTATTGAGTACCGACGTCATGTAGCTGTGATGGATGCAGGAATCTCAGATGTTGTATAATTACATTGCTTCTTATTCTGAGTGTCATCCTTTCTTTTTGGCAGCTTCGAGCAGTTTTGCATCAACTTGACAAATGAGAAACTCCAACAACATTTCAATCAGGTTGCTTAGGGACTCAAAATCATTTTTAAGGTCTTTCTTGAATAAGATAAAAATGCTAAGTACACATGGTAACCTGGCGGGCTTTATATGTTTTGCAGCATGTCTTTAAAATGGAGCAAGAAGAATATACAAAAGAAGAAATCAATTGGAGCTACATTGAGTTTATTGACAATCAAGATATATTGGATCTCATTGAGAAGGTTTGATGTTTATATACTTCAATTTTTAGTCTGTGAAATTGTTTCCTATTGCCCTATTATTTCTTTATTGCGTAGGATAATATTTTCTTCTTTCTTCTTTAATCACATTGGTGAGGGTTTTGGACCATTGCATATTTTGGTAAGATGATCACCAGATTTTCCTTAAAGTAAACAAGTTAATTTCATGTGGATCGTTATCAATCACTACGGACTAAGCATTAAATTAGGGGGTTAATTGTTTTTGAGAATGGTCTTTTATGTATTTTTATAATATCATAATCCAACGACAACCATATCACACGGAGCAGACATTACACAGCTGTAAAATAGTTTTTAAAAAATATTTTCCACATCAATTTCCATTAATAGCATTTAATTAACTATAATAAAAGGTGTTGCATGCATTAAATAAATACTATGGGTATTCGAGATTCAACTTGTGATAATAAGGATGCACATGTCAGTTATGTACCAACGTTTCATATGATTTCAGTTCTGATGTATTGTCTTTCTATTGTATAGAAACCGGGTGGCATCATAGCCCTTCTAGACGAAGCTTGGTAAGTTAAACATGGGAAGCTGTTCTCTTGATTTTATCTTTATCAAGTATCAAGATGTATGAGAAAGTGACCTTACAGTAAATGCATTTCTGTATAAGAATATAAAGCTATGGCATTTGTGTAAGCCATTATTTGTGTTCTGCAGTATGTTTCCCAGGTCAACACATGAAACGTTTTCACAAAAGCTGTACCAGACTTTTAAGAATCACCAGCGTTTCACCAAACCAAAATTGGCTCGTTCTGACTTCACGATTTGTCATTATGCCGGAGATGTAAGATCTGCATTATATATATATATAAGAGTAACTCTAATAAGAGTAACTCTTTCTGGCTTTGTGAAATCATGACTAATTAGTTCGAAATATATCTTTAGGTCACATATCAAACTGAGTTGTTTCTGGACAAAAACAAAGATTATGTCATTGCAGAACATCAAGCACTCTTGAGTGCTTCAACAAATTCCTTTGTTGCGAGTTTATTTCCTACTTCATCTGATGAATCCTCCAAATCATCGAAGTTCTCTTCAATTGGTACACGATTTAAGGTTTGTACTCTCTCTCTCTCTCTCACTCTCTCTCACACACAGACACAGACACACACACACACACACTCCTCTCCCCTCTTAAAAACATGCAAATATATAATTTTATATTGATTTATTTTCTTTTTCTTTCAGCAACAATTGCAACAACTTCTTGAAACTTTGAGTTCAACCGAGCCTCATTATATACGTTGCGTAAAGCCTAACAATCTTCTCAAGCCGGCTATCTTTGAAAATCATAATGTTCTGCAACAACTGCGATGTGGGGTAAGGATATACATGACTGATGACACCCCAAAAATAACGCAATACTCTATGTCTCTTCCATTCTCTTTTGTGAACATGGTTTCTGCATATATTTAGTTGAGACATGTCATGTAATCTAATTCAGGGAGTCTTGGAGGCAATCAGGATTAGTTGTGCTGGGTATCCCACTAGAAAACCATTTGACGAGTTTGTAAATCGGTTTGGCATCCTGGCTCCTGAAGTTTTGGATGGCAGGTAAATGGAACGATCTTGTTTACTCTTCTTTGAAAACTCGAGTGTATGGTGTGACAAATGAGATGACCCTGACTGTCCGTATGCTTAACTTATGATAGTAGTGATGAAATTCGTGCTTGCAAGAGGCTTCTGGAGAGAACTGGACTTGAAGGCTATCAGGTTGAGGGACTGCAATACCATTTGTTGAACACCTCTACATACAAACTTTCATATAAGATTCACTTTTTTGGTTGGGGGGATCTTTTTTTATTTTATATAACTTACGATCCATGTAATTTGGTATGTTCATATGCAGATCGGTAAAACAAAGGTATTTTTAAGGGCTGGTCAGATGGCAGAGCTCGATGCTCGTCGGACTGAGGTCTTAGGTAGATCAGCTAGCATCATTCAAAGAAAAGTACGCTCATTTATTGCTCGGAAAAGTTTTATATTGTTGAAACGTTCTGTCTTGCAAATTCAATCCATTTGCCGAGGTACTGTCTTTTTGAATGTGTAAAAGTTATTTTCTTAAACAGTTTATAGCATCTAAAGTTGGTCACCTTTTATTTCTTCGTGAACAGGCCAACTTACTCGCGTAGTTTATGAAAACATGAGGAGAGAAGCTTCTAGCATAAAGATTCAGAGAAATCTGCGAATGCATATTGCCAGGAAAGCTTACACGGAGCTTCACTTCTCAGCTGTTTCAATTCAAACAGGTTTACGGGGAATGGCTGCACGTAATGAGCTTCGCTTTAGAAGGCAGACAAAAGCAGCAATTCTTATTCAGGTTCGCCATATGTTGATTATTGCTATCAATCCCGCATGATGTTTTCTTTTTAGAGGTGGCAGTTACTGCCCATTTACGTATCATAGGTTGATTTGGGTTATATTTTATATATAACTGGTCAAACGTGGAACTTCTTTCATCTTAAAGTGAAACTTGTCGAACGGGTTATATATTGGCGGATTTTTATAATGCACAACACCAGTAAGTATCATTATTCAAAAACTTAAATTATTATTAAAATAATACCATATTATAGTCAAACTTAATCTACAATGAAAATGAAAGAATTAAAAGTAAAATGATCTTTCTGGACAAAACTGTTTCAGTTCAATGTAATCCAACACATACCTAAAATGATCCGATTTTCCCATACCCAACAGGCTAGTATTCGCCACCTCTATTCTTTTTGTTCAATAAGGCATTGCAAGATCTTGCTTTCTCTCTTATTTCTGTTCCCCTATGTTGGGTTTCTTGAAATGTCTATGCACCCTGCATATTCTATCAGCACTCAGGGAAGGATAGTTGTATAAGTGTACAACTGAGTTGGCATTTATTTTACCCAATGTTGAAATTTGGTAAATGATATTCTTAATTTTGACTGACTTTAGTTCTTGATTTCAGAGCCATTGCCGCAAGTTTCTGGCCCACTTGCACTTTGTCAAGGCGAAGAAGGGTGCCATTACTATACAGTGTGCATGGAGGGGAAAGGTTGCTCGTAAAGAACTAAAGAAGCTTAAGATGGTAACATATTCGAGTCTTTAACATCTGCCTTGTTCTTTTAACTTTTCTAATAGAAATAGATTTTAGAAACTGTCACCAATTACTTTCTGCCGGATAGTTTAAACAATATAAAATGCTAGTCATCTTTGAGATTACCTTGGCTGCTGGAGTTGTGATATATTCCTCTCGTTCAGACATATCTAGGGGGTGCGTGGATTTGTGTTTCGAAACTTATTATCTGATTATTGCAATTTCAAGTAGTAATAAACTATTAATCAGTGTTGTCTGTTTGGACAAACATATTCTGCTGAATAATCACTTCCATACTAGCTGTAACGAAACTGAACATTTACAGGTGAATCGTGTATCTATTTACCTTATAACCTAATTTAGATATTTATATCCAAGTCCCACAAAATCTTTCCTTTTTTTTTCTTAAAGTTTTTGTCAGTGGCTATTTTATCTATTAGTTTTTTTAGATCATTAGAAATTGTCAACTGCTTCAAAATATGACCATCTAATTATCACAACTTCAAATAGTAGAAACATATCCAAATGCTATTTTCTAAAGCCCATTCAATTACAGATGATTATCTGTTTTTGATCATTCAATATGCATCACTTCCAAAACACAAATCCAAATACCCCGGTATCAGTTTTTGGTACTTAATCTTGATCTTTGGATGTAGGCGGCAAGGGAAACTGGTGCTTTGCAAGCTGCAAAAAATAAGCTAGAGAAGCAAGTTGAAGAACTGACATGGAGACTGCAGCTTGAGAAGCGTATGAGGGTAAGTGTATGCTATGAGATATATATTAAAATTAGACCATGCCACTGCTTATCTTCAAATGGAGAACCTCAGCCATCATTAATTGCATGGTGGTTTTCTTGATCTGTATGTTTGTAATTAAAGTTATTGGCAAGAAGGCATAGGCATCTATGCAGATATAAAAAAGTACAAAGGTTGAAGTTTAAAAGATGCTTACTAGGAGCTAAAGGTGTATTAAACTGATATTGTTGGAGGTTCTTAAACTGCGCCCAGCAGTGTGCCAAACCTGTTCTGGACCAACAAAAGCGAAGAACCTTAATGGGATCAGACCAGATCTGAGTGAAACCAGAAAATGAAAAATTATGGAGCTAAAAACTGAATCCATACTCGATCATGAATGAATAAATATATGAGCTTGTCTTCATTTGAAACAGGAAAAATAAAAGCCTAAAACGAGTTTACAAGTTTGACGAATAGAAGACAGGTTCAGTTCCAGTTTTCAACTGAATTGGACCGAACGAGACATTTTTGAATAAAATCCTGATGCGATAATAGTACCGGAAACTTCTTTTTAACACCATCTAGAACTGAAAACCTAAATTGAACATAGCCGGTACTAGTACTGTTTTGTCTGGTCCCTGCTCTGTCCTTTGGTTGTCTGTTCAGACCAAGATTTGCACCGTCCCTAATTTTAGGTTTGTATTTTCTTCAAATTCAGACAAATCCAAATACGAATTTGGTTCATTGTTCTAACCAACATTGAACTACTATAATCAGTGTGGGTTTTGATTTGTCTGGTTTCAATTTGGTCCGGTCCTGTTCCTGTCCCATGCGCTCTTGTACACCCCTAATTGCGGGGTTATGGTTGTAGGTGTTTTGAGAATTAAATATGCAGCTAACCATTTCCATAACTTGGATAATGTGACTGTTCATGTTTCTAAATGTAAATTAGGGGAATATTTATAATCTGAATTTTCTTTTAATAAGATCTCAGAGTATTTCCTGGAAAATAGGTTCCCTTTTGATGTTCTCTTTCAGTGGATGTACATTGACTCTATTTATTGCAGGCTGACTTGGAAGAAGCCAAAACACAGGAAAATTCAAAACTACAGTCTGCTTTGCAGGATATGCAACTTCAATTCAAAGAGACTAAAGAGTTGCTCATAAAGGAACGTGAAACTACCAAAAAGGTAGTTGAAAGTGTTCCAGTCATCCAGGAGATCCCAGTTGTTGACCATGAGCTCACCAATAAGCTTGCCTCTGAAAATGAGAAACTCAAGGTAAGCCTGCTCAAGTTTACTAATTAATTTTCCAGATTCACATTTTAGAAAGCTTTGGTCAGATGTGTTAAGTTGTTGTTTCTTGTATTTTAAATTATTTTTTTATAACTAATTTCAGGCTTTAGTTAGCTCTCTAGAGAAGAAAATCGATGATACAGAGAAAAGATATGAAGAAACCAACAAACTCAGTGAGGAGAGATTGAAACAAGCTTTGGATGCAGAGACGAAAATTATTCAGTTGAAAACTGCTATGCAAGGGTTCGTGCTTAATTATTTCATATTCAGTGCTTTCTAATTCTGTGATTCAGCTGCTAGTGTGATTTTATATCTAGCTATAATTTGAAGACTCACTTAGTACATACTGTGTTTCCGTCCAGTCTTCAAGAAAAGGTTTCTGACATGGCATCTGAGAATCAACTTCTTCGACAGAAAGCATTGTCCACTACTGCTGCACGTATGGCAGATTATCCACAAACTCCTGAAGCTAAGGTGAGATTTTGCTGTATAAGGCAATGTTAGAGGTGGCAAAACCGGGGGTTGGGTGGCAGGTAATTCTTTGGTATTGGTTAAGTTGACCCAAAACACTTTATGTCCAAAAATTTTTAGAAGTTGTATGAACATTTGGTAGGTTTGATACATTAGAATACACCTTGTGTGACTTATAACCCATTTAACAGTTCAGGTTGTTTCATAAACTAATTTGAGTTTGCCTATTAGAAGTAAACACATGAGCTGAATCAGCCCATTCACAAGTAAAAGGGTCTAAACTGCCACCTTTAAGCAATGTAGATCATTTATCTCCCTTTTATTCTGCATCCTACTTATTTTCACGTAACACTGTCTCCATTACCTAATTTTTATGACAGAGCATGGCAAATGGGCACTTTGGAAATGAGGTACTTATAGCAATTCTTTACTGGATGAGTTGCACCATTTTTATATAAAATATGTGGCGGTTGGAAATTTACTTACATATTTTTGCAGGAGCTACAAACACCTTCAAGGAATTTGGCAAGTGAGTTTGACAGCAAGGCTAAAAGACCACCAATTGATCGTCAGCATGTATGAACTACATCAACATGATAACCATCCTTTTATCCCTTCTTTTTGCTACTGAATTTGGTCAGTCATCATAACATATTAATCTATCTGTTTTAATGTTGGTACAGGAGAATGTCGACGCTCTTATTGAATGTGTTATGAAAGACATTGGATTCAGTCAAGGCAAACCTGTTGCAGCATTTACTATTTATAAATGCCTTCTCCACTGGAAATCTTTTGAAGCCGAAAGGACCAGTGTCTTTGATCGTCTTATTCAGATGATTGGTTCAGCAATTGAGGTATTTTTCTAGAACGATTAATATGTGAGCAGGGAATATTATTTTATGTTTTAGACTTTAGGGAAGATGGATATCCACCTCTTTTTTTCCTTATGTCCCAATAAAAGTGAAAGTACAAAATTGCAAATTGTGATTTACCAGTTTATTAGATTATGTTGTATAATGAATGGTCACCCTATTGCAGGATCAAGATAATAATGAACACATGGCATATTGGTTATCAAATTCGTCTACTTTGTTGTTCTTACTCCAAAGGAGCATTAGATCTGATGGTGCAAGTTCAGTTCGTAAACCTGCACCTCCAACTTCGTTGTTTGGGAGAATGACAATGGTACTTAATTTTGTTACTGATTTTATGTAAATGTGGCAAAATGGGCAAGTCCGGAATGGGTAATGGTCGGGTCAGGTTGACCTGAAATATTTCAGTCTGCACTATTATTATTGTTATATTTATTATTATTATTATTATTATTATTATTATTATTATTATTATTCTTATTATTTTTATAATTATTATTTTTATAATTATTATTCTTATTATTATTATTATTATTATTATTATTAATTATTAATATTTTATAAACAACTAGTATGTCAAATATGATTACAAGAATTAGATCTTTTCCAATCATAATCTGAATTTTTGAATGAACTTATTTAAGAGGTTTTATGCAGAAAGTTACACTTCGGGTAACTTTTAAGTCATGTGACCTGTTTGAGCTTAAGCTAATATATATATACATATATATTATAATTTCTCCGTTTGATTCATTAGAAATAAAACATAACCCACCATTACTCATTCATAAATAATGTTTATCCACTCAATGATATAATTTCCTACTATGCAGGGATTTCGTTCATCCCCATCTACAGTCAACCTTGCTGCAGCTGCAGCTGCACTTGAGGTAGTACGTCAGGTTGAAGCCAAATACCCAGCATTGCTTTTCAAGCAGCAATTAACAGCATATGTCGAGAAAATGTATGGTATTATCCGTGACAACTTGAAAAAAGAGTTGGGATCATTCCTCACCTTATGTATTCAGGTACTTGGAACTTTTTCTCATTCTCCCTTTTGTCTCTTCTTATAATAGTGGTGGAAAAATGGTTGGGGTTGGTGGGTTGGATATTGAGTCAAAACAGGTTCACCTCAAATTGTAGAATGTTTACCACATGTGTTGGGTTGACTAAATGCTTTTCTGTTCATTTTCAGAAAAAACTTTTAATTAACTACTTCAAATATGATCACAAAAGATTTATTATTACAGTAATAATCTAGCATTTTGAATAAAGCTATTTAGGAGGTGATGTGCATTAAATGTACACGTTCGGTGAGTTTTGATAGTTGAACCCAATTGACCAGTTCGTTTTTAGCTATCTTCTGAGTTATCACCCACTTGACTCGTTAGAGATAAAGCATAATCTAAATTAACCCATCCACTAATAAACAGGATGAACACCTTTACTTATTACTCCATATATTAAAAGTCCTAGTCTCAAATGTACTCAAGTCTCAACCTGACTTCATTTTTCAATTGTCAAAAATTCAGGCACCACGAGCATCCAAGGGAGTGCTACGGTCTGGGCGGTCCTTTGGCAAAGATTCACAATCCAATCACTGGCAAGGCATTATTGACTGCCTAAACACTCTCCTCAGTACATTGAAAGAGAACTTTGTATGTATCTTATCCATTACATCTTTGACTGTTATATAGATGTTAAATTACTTACGGTAGTTGCATTTCAGGTGCCCCCCATAATTGTTCAGAAAATATTTACTCAGATTTTCTCATATATCAATGTACAACTATTTAACAGGCAAGTTTACCCCACTTTGGTTTGTTCACAATAGTGTATTTTTGATTTTGCTGCTAATTATTTTTTTTGTATTATCCCTATGCAGTCTTCTTCTGCGCCGAGAGTGCTGTACATTCAGCAATGGAGAATATGTTAAAGCAGGATTAGCAGAGTTAGAGCTATGGTGTGCTCAGGCAAAAGAAGAGGTACTGTGTGTATGACTTCTATCATAACAATTGAATTTGTAATAACAAATCAAAGATAAATATGAATATGGCTTCAAATGTGACTAACTTGTGCTTTGATTGCAGAGGTTGTAGGTTAATCTTAATTTTAATTCAAGGGAGATGATTTGTATTTGTTAGATATTTAAATGCTTATGTTTAGAAACATCAAAGCAATCAATTCTATGCCTAAAGTTATACCATTGGAATTGAACTAATGACCTCTACCATTACATATACCATATTGCCCATGAAGCTACAAGGAGAACTGGTTATTAACTTTATATAATGATAATGATACTTAACATATAGAAAAATCTAGTTTCTTGTAAATTTCTTGCTTATAAGTAGATAAAGTTATTGGTCATGAAGCTATTAGTCTTGTATGTAATGAACTGGTTAAAGATACTTCTAGCTAAATGTTACTTGTTACTTTGGCTTTGGTCCTGAATACTCTTTCTCTATTGCAGTATGCGGGCTCAGCTTGGGATGAGCTAAAGCATATTAGACAAGCTGTTGGGTTCTTGGTATGTACTTTTGCAGCAATATACTTCATTTTACTATTGATAATGCCTTTATTTATTTCGAGATATAATTGTTCTACATGTATAATGTCCTCAGGTTATACATCAAAAGTACAGAATATCATATGATGAAATCATCAATGATCTTTGCCCCGTATGTCTCTATCTCTATCTCTCTCTCTCTCTCTCTCTCACACACACACACACACACTTTGTGAAGATACCACGTGACTGACTTAATACTTTGTTTATTACCAGATTCTAAGTGTCCAGCAATTGTATAGAATATGCACGCTTTACTGGGATGACAACTATAATACCCGAAGTGTATCTCCAGATGTAAGTCTTAATTTTGTGCATTCATTGTTCTGTTATATCAGAGTTTCCAGAATATCTTGTAATTTACCTGACCCATGTTCTGTTAACCAGGTCATCTCAAGTATGAGAGTATTAATGACAGAAGACTCCAACAATGCCGCCAGCAATTCGTTTTTACTGGATGACAATTCCAGGTAATGTTGGATTCCATTCTGATGAATGATATGATCACTACACATAAATCGGATGCTTTGCCAACAACCCGTTTCTTTTTTAGTTAGCTTGTCTATTTGATGCGACCCTTTTGTAACTTAATGGGTCGTAATTTCCACCTCTGTTAATTACTAATTCAGATACAGTATTTGTACCCAACAGAATTAACAATCCCTGTTTCTGAATGCAGCATACCATTCTCCGTTGATGATTTGTCAACGTCACTGCAAGTTAAAGATTTCTCAGACGTGAAACCTGCAGTAGAACTTGTCGAGAATCCAGCCTTCCAATTTTTACACGACTAAAGGCCATGGAAAATGAACATATTCTTATGTTTGCAAATATAGCATAAGGTTTGATTGTTGTAAAAAGGTCCATTCTTTATTTTCTTTCTTCTTTTTTTCTTGGTATACTGTAAAATTGTTACCTTACATATTTGTTAGAAGTGCCATATTTTTGGGTCTTTATTCCTTCGACTTAATCTGCTAGTGAGAGCAGCATTCTTTATAGGAATTAGGTATTGTTTTGATCTTGGTCAAATGCCCGGGTTTTATATTCAACCCGTTTTGAGTTCTTGTAATGAAATATATGTTAAGTACACAAGTTATATGGAAAGGGTTTGTAATTTGGATTCCAGATTGCTGCATATAAATCAAGCAAAAGATGATTGATCATACCTGTGATTTTATTAGCAAATATATTATTATTTCTTGGAAGTCTGTTTCTCTTCGTGGAGAAGGTAGTCCTTTTCCATATAAAGTTGTAAGAATCTTTCAACTTATTTAACCGACTTTTTATTTATAAAAGTGGAGAATGTGGAGAATGTAAAGAATAAAATCAAAGTTGTATTTATGATGTATAGGGATTCATATGGTGTGTTGGGATGTATCTATATTGAGGCCCTAGTTCATAGTGTTTAGGACCACTTTTCTGTTTCGCAAATAATGATGTTATGTTAAAGGTGGAATTCAATAACACAGCGCATTCAATTGCCAATGTTGAATGAAAGATATTTGATGGGTTAATTAATTAAAATATAAACTTATTAAGGAGTAACGAAAGAGGTTTTTTTCTGGGTCACTCCGATATGAGGTTCCAACCAGTGGGCCACTTTGATGATGATTAAACTTATTAAGGGGTACAAATTACAAATATTGCGAAGTAAAATGTAAAGATGTTAACTTTTAAAGCTACACACTATCATAAGATGAATATGGGCCTAACTTGGGCCTATTATCTTAACGGGTTTTATCTAAGTTTTAGTCAATTAAATATTCAATAATTATAGTCTTACCGAAGATCAATAATAAAACTTAAGGTATGTTTGGTGAAGTAGCTGTAGGCTGTAGGTTGTAGTTTTTGATTTGGAGTTTTTCGTGAAAAGCTACTTCTAGTAGCTTTGAGAATTTGAACTTTTCGTTGGATTCTATAGCTAAAGCTTGTATATGCCAAACAAGACTTTTATTTTCATATGAGCTTTTTATTCAAAAACTAAAAGCTAAAGCTCCTTTAAGCTCCGCGCCAAATATGACCTTAATTTTCTAAAGTACTTTCAATAAAATAAAAATACTTGAACACTAAAATAAAATTATTATAGATAATGTGTCAAATATGTTTACATACAGTATAAATAAAGTAAAGTTATATTCATATTATTACATCCAAGTTAAATAGTATAACATAAATTTCATAACATAACATTTCATCTTATGTAGAACAAAAACAACCTTAATCAAGCCTATACGACAAGATCTTAGACCTTATTTCGGCTTGTCAATCAAATCTTTGGATCGAAATACAAATTACCCATTTAATCAAGCCTATAACAAGATCAATGAGTTTTTTGGCCAATCTTAGTAACCTCTTAGGCCCATGACCAAGTATTCTAATCTAACTAGGTGTTCATATGCAAAAGTTTGGGTATCCTATTTTATGGCGAAAATATTTATGTCCTTAACTTTGACATCCATAAGTATTTAGGCTAATTAAATTGTTAAAGTCGTAATCAACGGCAATATACAATTAACATGAGCTAAGATACATATGTCGTTTACAAAACGCTACTATCCTACGTGTTAAACTTGTAGACAAATTTTCAAGTTTACATATTTGTACAAGTTATCAATCATATCAGTCTCGAGGTTGTAATTTGGTGTAGTTTGTTTATGTGGTTGAAATATGCTGCTCGTGACATCTACCGTTAAAAAGAGATATCAGTCTTGATATGACTTTTCTCATCATAAAATTAAGTCGATAACACTAAAAAGCTCAATAATCTTTTAATATATAGATTTATTTATACATTAGTATTATAGGGTTTAGTTTATTTTATTTTGTGTCATAATCATATTGTCCATTTTTTTATTGGGTATTTTATTTTACATGTAAACTAGACCGTTGAAGCACTTACCCCATGTTCATAGTTTTGCATGCATGAATCAACTTCATTCAACCACACCTAAACTTTATATTATATGATTCAAAATAGGTTAAGTTTATAATTGACTTCAATAACATGAAAACCATTAACATTAATCTATTTTGGTCAACATCTCATCTGATTTGTTTGTTATGTTGTAATCATTCAAACCAAATAAAGAATATGTGCATATTATATTCATGTGGTCAAACCTACAGAAAATTAAAAACTAATTTAGTTGGGATTATTAATCATTGTGATGATCAGTAAATAATATCATTAAAATAACTATATTAGTTTAATTATCTACCTACGATAACGGGTATGGCTGAATAACTCCATCAAAAATGTTATCCTTTTACCCCACATTTATTACACATTATTTTCTCAATATTTGACCAAATATCCTATTAATCATTATATAATCACGAATTAAATACTATATAATCATTAAATTAAAGCTATTAACTTAACAAACAGTTAACAATCATTTTGTGTTGCTTGTTGTTATACTATATTGCAATATATATATTTTTTTGAAGACCTTTAAAAATTATACATAAAAAAGAGGTTTACATTAATTCTTTAATCGTATATAAGTTCTCTAGGATTAAAATTTGACAAGTTTTTTTGAGTGTATATATCAAGTCGAGTTTTGTACATAAATTCCCGTCTAGCTGCACACGTTTGTTTGTAGTGACTCCATAAGTGCAAAATTGTAGGCATCAGATACTCTTTGTAATTTAACCATCACATAATTATCACTATGTACATGCCCGATTGTAATAGCCAGATGTTGTTGCGATTCAAATGGACTAAATCGAATAGGAAAGCATGTTGAACTGTTACCAACACTCAAAAAATGAACGATCGTTAGCAATCAGGACACTCATAGCAGGCATAATCATCCAATTTTTTTAGCGCAAAAACCGACCCAATTCAACGAATTATAGACTTAATGTATGTCCCTCCCAATGATACTGAGTGTATTCTTCCCAGTGCATGTGTAATTCATCCACATTTTGAAGAGTCTAACTGAAAACGCCTTAATCGTTTATGTTCTGTTACTATTAGTTCAGAGCTTCATTTGAAACAACACCTCGTAACTACTTAAGAAAAGGCAAGTTGTGATAATAATTAAGGTGGACATGTTAGTTTGGTGATGAAGTATTTAGACTAAGGTATAATATTCAACACACATTTGCAGAGTATTAATGGTCCAAAAGCTTTCAAAACTTAGTAAAATGTGCGCTAGACTTAAAGCCAAGTGTTATCACAAAGTTCTTATTGACAAATTTCATGTGTGCATAAGAGTAATAAATGAAAGGAAAACATCTTAAATCGGTGATGGGGTCAATCTAGGTGTTTAATTTATTACACTGTATAGTTTTATTTAACCACAATAACCATTTTCAAAATGACTTGATATTTAGTCCGATGTGATCAAGGTTTTAGAAAAATTTAAGTTCAAATTTCACTAGGGAAACATTATGTGATGGTCAGTTAAAAAGTTCAGTAGCAGTCACGAGAATATCGTTTAACTCTCATATATTTGAGTCAAAAGGGACTTAATTTTTTTCGTATAACCAGAACAACGATTGTTCACTCTTTACCCATTTCTATTTAATGAAAATGGAAATTTTTTTGTTATTTTTATTGATCTTTTGGGCACCGAACAAATAACTCACACACATACACACAGAAAGAAAACATCTAAATAGCTTTTTGTCAATTAGTACTTAGTGCTTAACTGCTTGTTCTTTTACAATGACAAATCAAGAACCTAAATTCCTTATTATTCATTGTACTCAAATAGTTTGAATCATCTTCAAAATCCATTCAAAGACTCAAATGTTCTCACCAAATTTTCATGTGGCCTCATGTGTTTCCTCTCTTTAATATGTGGTCAAACTTTGTTTACATGACATAAACTCAGAATCTCAACTATGTCATGTTATATCCCTCTATATATGTGTATTTTGAATTTGATATATTTAATGTACACTATCATTGTGTTGACAGTTAATATAGTTGATTAGGTGGTTGTTTTATTATTTGAAAATAATAATAATACTTTAAATTTCTTAGAATAAAATCTATTAATTAACAATTAATAGATATTTTAAACATTCAATGCATTACTTGCTATATTTCTTTTCTCTAGTAAATGAATTTTCAAGATTCCTTGTAGTTTTTCCTCAAAAGTGCATTAATATGTGTTTTGACTGACTTTAATGCCTCTCCATTTATATGCTTTCTAACTTGACTATCACATGCATTAATCTTATAGGACATAGTTTTTGAGTTATGTTGTATGATCAGTTTAAACTTTCCCTTTACAAATTTCTTAATATGACACTTAATAGACCTAAAAACTCAACATCATAAATATGGCACATATTCATAAATTTTGGCTTGCAAACATGACTACGAAACAACTAGATAACACATAAAGATATCGAATGTAAAACATAATGTTTGATGAACCATATCCTAAATTGACCATTGACCAAGCAAGACCAAAATTTTTGTCATTTAAACTACTAAATAAATCCTATTTAAATGCTTGACATATTTATATATGAATTATGTCATTCGATTCAAAGTAAAATTGTGTACACCTATACTTTGACCTTTTTATAAGTTTATGAGTTATTAAAAATCATTTTGACCATAAAGAGGCTTTGACTTTTATAAAGGTCCACTTGTAATTAAAACACCCTTTTAGGATAGACACAAAAATAAGGGCTGACTTTTGTGCTCTACTCAACAGCTAAGAAAGAATTACTAGAACTAGAAGTTATTTAAAAAGAGACCTTATTAGTTTAACAATATATCAAGTTTGACATTCTATTTTCGGAAACATATATAACATGAGCTACCATAAATACGGTTCAAAGTCAATTAAGCAAAGAATATATTAACCTTTGTTTAATATTACGATTTAATAATATTTTTACCGTCCACTTGGTGCTTCTCATGTGCTTTCTAAACACTACTCATTATACTACTTGGCTTCACTTACAAGTGATGACTATATATCTTGATTAATTAATTTTTTGAACTCGAAAATGTTATAAACGCACGTTATATGAGTCTTATAACATTCAGAGGCTAGTTTTTCAGACGATTGAGAGAGCATGAGTTAATGTATAGTAACAGTGTACTCGCATATAGTTGTGAGAATAAATAGTTAAAAATTTTAATGTAATATTAATCATATACATGAACATGTTTATCCGTATATTGTGACGAAATTTATTAAAATAATTAATTTTGGGTGCTTTCGTGACATTTTTATTTAGATCAAGTTTGATTCATTTTATCTATTTTAAGATATAATTTTTTTTAATTTGTATAAATTTATACTTGTTGATAGATAAATACACTTCCTACTTGTTTGATACAATTTATTCATAATGGCAAGTAATATGAAGTGTTAAAAATATACTTAAACTTCCTACACCTACATGTTGCTACTCCTATCTTTCTAACTTTTTTTTTATACATGACGCAAAATCTCTGTAATTCATTTAAAATTTAACATGGTGAATTAACTAAACAAAACAATTTCTTTTTTCTTTTTCACTTTTAAGTTGTGTCTATGTTCGTGATCGAGAAATCAAATCGCAATAGGTTGCACACAATATGCAAATTTGCGGTTTGCATCCACTCATTTGCGTGTTGTGTCTTCACCTTTTAACATATTACGGGACTATAAGCAAACCAAACACACTTTGCGACCTCAACCACCTAGCCACCTATTAAACACGACCACCACATGCCGCCAACACTACCAAAATCTCCACCAACCGCAACCACGCACTCGCAAACACTACCAATCACAACCACAGTAAAAAAAATATTATCATTAACTCTCAATTTCTCACACCTTTAAACATTCTTCTATCATTTATTTTTAGGCAATCAAGTTCAGCCACCACTTATCAGGAACCACAATCATATTTTAAAATCATATTAAAATCATACTATAGCACCACAGAAACCAAAAATCATATTTTAAAATGACAAAAATTAAAAATAGCGTACAATATGGCCATATCAAACTGTAGGCTAACACAATCTCAACTAATCTAACATATACAAAAACAAACATTACACACCCACCTCACAAACATAGACCTATTTAGGAGGAAACATACATATACATCGAAAAATGGAGGGAAAACATCCACACGACTAATACACTCTTCTAAAAATCTAGATAAAAACCACCATAACTAAAACAAATGTACGGATATACATACGAGTATTATAGAAAAACACACATTAGAGATGGAGTAAGAATCACCAAAACTCACACACACAATCACGATACACTGAAATAAATAAACAAATATACAGGAAAATCTTTGATGGAAAGAGAGGGGAGAGGAAGTCAATTGACTAATAGAGATGGAGAGTTTGATATATTAAAAATGAAGGTAAGATGGAGAAATGGAAGATAAACTTTTTACTATTAAATATCCTACTTTTATTTGAAAAAAATAATAGAAAAACATCTAATTGACTAAACTCCTAATTCTTTATACTATTCTACAATTAGTCATTTAGCAACTTATTAAATGTAAATGTTTCAAATTCTCTTATTTCTAACCATAAAGTCTAATTTTAACCGTTTATGTGAAATGAATGATTTACATTTCACAATACTTTACATATTTGTATGCAAAAGCTAAAGTTAATAGTTAACTCTTGTTAACACTTTAGTACCTTGAAGTTGGTTGACCAAGTGTTTTACTACCCTAAAAGTTCATTACCGTTTTATATAATTAAGTTCCTTCATTTCAATTTGATTGTTCATTGCATTAAAGCACATTGTTTTAAACAAGTGTAATTATTACTCTGCTAATCAATAGTATTTATATATTTGTCCACTTGAACACTTTGATTGACTAAGTTGAAAGTTTACAGTTTATTCAGAGACTCAAAACATAAACATTGATGATTAAATTGGGACAGAAAAAACATAAATTAGGCGTGTTGAAAATTAAAAATAGATAAAAAGGTGAATTAAATAAATAAAAAAGTTCAGAAAAGAAAAAGCACAGAATACAAAGATAGCACCTGGCAATTGAAAGCTGAATTCTGTGTCAAGTTTTATGGCATGAGCCCCTTGATTAATGAAACCAGCAAGTTGTGGGGTTTTCCAAGTTGCAATTTTCTTTCAATAATTTCGTATATAATATAATTAAAAACGTAAAATATGTATGAAAATAGATCATAGATGCCACATGCGAGCCAGTAATTCAGCCAGGTGTAATGCTTCATTCTCTTATTAATATTATTAATAATAAATTAAAGTAAAAATTAGTATGATATTTGGTTAATTATATTTACGAGATTTAAGTATAATGCTATTTTAAGGTCACGATTTTAATTTGTTAATATATGATCTAAACCTTGACTCAAATCGGTCGTACAGTAAACGAGACCGTCAGAAAATCAGTTACCTTTTTTATTTTTAAAGACGTTTATGGTATATGAGTTTAATTAATTACTTTCATTTTGCAACATTTGAGGGTTTGTAATTTAATTTGTTATATATGTAATTTGTCAAGTCAATTTTAAGATGTTTTCGAAAATATGAATACTTAAATTTTGGATTTATATAGAAGCATAGTTTGTAAACTCAAAATTATACCAAAAACATAATATTTTGATATATGTTATTTCTTATTTTGCACTAATAAGTATATTTATATTTATTTGTTTAATTAATTAACCAACTTCAATTGTACATAAATTGCAACCTCATTTATCCATTTAAACCGATTTACCGACCGTTTGTTAGTTGTGTTTTAATATTTAGTCAAATCTAATTAATACTTCAATTAATTATTACTTAACAATTAATTAATTAATGTATTATTGTTGCTTTATTATTGGAATTTGTAACAGTGTAACCCCAAGAAGAATAAAGTCAGCACTCATCTCATTAATGCTGCTTACGATCGATGGGCGTTTTTTACGACTTAAGAGGTGGTTGGTAGGCTGGTAGCACACCACTTGAGTAACATATAATTAAGGTTAATCGTTATATAATTAATCTAGCTTATGATAAATGATAAATTCCTTAAGTATTCACGACACTTATATAAACGAACACATAGTAATCTTGTAGGGTCAACATACATGTGTCTCAGGTATTCACTACATGTTGAAAAACGATTGCTCTGACACCATTTATAAATCTCACATGCAAATTGACAAATTGACCAAATGATACTTTGTTTAAAAGTTAAAATCATGATAAAAAGTTATGAGTAGCTCGAAGCTTAAAACTTATAAAGAGCTTGCAAATTCTTATGACCCAAAAATGTTTTAATCATATCATATTATATATATATATATATATATATATTTATATGAAAAGCGAACTGAAAGTCAATTAAGCCAAATGTTTGCCATTGAGCCACTTTATGAATGATCACTATAATTTATATCTTGATCATGTCTTAATTTACCTGGTTTGATTCATTCTTACAGTTATGACATAATGTATGTTAATCAGAGGCAGATGTATACGTGGCAATTGTTTCCACAAGATATTTTGAATTATCTTATAAAAGTAATTTATTTTAAAATTTTACTGATCTTTAATAACTTTTATCTTTATAACGGGAAAAGAACAACACAAATCTTTTTACCCCTCAGTAAATATATTATAATCCCACCTCTTCTATTAGTTGAAGTATAAAAGGTAGATACATGGATCAGAATCAATACAAAGCGTATCCAAATGCACAAAACCTGACCCATTATGATCCACAGTAAATACACGTTTATACTGGTTATCCAATTCATTCATCTAAAATAAAGAAACGTTGTGATCCGCATTTTTCATGCATTTTGTTTTATCCAAGTTAAGATATTAAAAATAGGATTATTTTTTTTTTTGTATACAAGAATCTTTGTAAATCTTTCTAGGCTCCAAATATATATGCATATGCTAGATTCTTTTTATTCATTTATAAAATAAATTCTCGGTTTTCTTGAAGATACTAAATCTTGATTGTTTAGATTTTGTATTAATGGTTTTATTCCTTCCATGTTGCCATGTGATCCTACTAATGGTATTGAACTCATAGACGTGGCTTATTCCATCCACTTCAACTATATGCTTCTTTTTTCTACCAACATAGTCATCATTATGAATCGGCTACCTAGCTAGCTACTTGTATTTAACAATTTTCATGGATTCCTTTTCGGTTCAAACTATTTGTGTTCATTTAAAAGATGATCCGTGCAAGCAATTTGAGTAACCACTAAACATAGGGAGCAGCCGTCTAATAGTCTCACGAAGGTTCTTAGTATGAACATCATCTACAAGGATATATGTCAAAGTTATAGGAGCTAAATGTAATATAAATTCGTCAAATAGATAAACATAAACAAGGCTAGATGTATAAAGCTTTTGCATGTTAATTACTAGATTAAAATAAATATTAATTACGATGAAATGGGATCAAAGTTTATGTATAAATATCTTTATAAACCATAAAATATATTATGTTAACCAATGAGAAAATAATTCATGTTGCTAATAATACATTATTAACGTCAAAAGAGGACTTGATTCTGTACACATCAGAGAGCTGAGGGTTTAATGATATGAATATATATAGAACTTTATTTGAATATTAGCATGTAAGTTTGTTTTGTCAAACAAGATACTTGCTAATATAACCCCGTGAACCAATTAATCAAAATAGAAATCATTATAAAATAACGTAGGTATTAATTAGTTGATCATTCTTTTAAAAAATATTTTACTAAAAATGTATAATTATACAAATCATATATCTCAAAATAGAATCATTAATCATTAATAATATTGATAATAAACTACAAGTTCAAGAGTTTATAAATAAAACCATAGCGTAGTTTATTTATATATTATTTATTTATATTTATTATTATCAACCTAATTTGTGGTTTGCAAGATGAAAAAGAAAATAGTCGAAATCCTAGTAGGACCCTTTTTGAATAATGGACGACTTAACCTAACCTTAACCTTACTATGTTGTGCAACAACTTGCATAATTTGATGTATTTGTTTAGAATTCTTTTGGTTGACCATGAGAAAATATAATACTACTACTTCATTAACGGGAATTGTAGATGATAACCACGCAATATCAATCAAGGTTCTAACTAACAATCACTCTTAGCACCAATGAGTCTGTCTTATTTAATTTGTATATTTCACTATAATCATTATTGTTGCAATTTCGTTTCTAAACAATACCGATTTTCTAAATCATTAGTTTAATTTATTTATTGATTTGTAATTTTAAAAAATTAGATGATTATTTATTTTACTAATTTTTGATTTGCATTCATGAAAGAGAGATTTTACGATTTATACTAGCTAGCTTTCAGGAAAAGTAACCTTTTTAATTCTATTAGTATTTTTTTTCTTGATTTAAGGGTATAGGTCATAAAGTTATTTGTTGGAACTCTTGGCTTGAATAGCCTTTGTAACTCTCTTCTACCTTCTCGCTAGGGAGTTTTGATTTTTGTTTAATGTAATTTTCGTTAAAAAAGTTAGTGATATAAGTTTAATTAAACATCAAAGTATTAAGCAAAACTACCAATGTTAGTATTTTGAAGTCATGACCAATAATAGAGGAGGTATTAACAATCAAAGATCAAAGATATTTGTTAAAGTACAAATGAAATCGTAATGATGAGATAAATCTGATTTATAAGAAGAAAATTATATTAATATTGATTCTTTCTATTTAAATATCTAACTAAAATATCACGATTATCTAAGACAAATAGTTATACTTATTTTAACTACACCAAAGAAGTAATGTTAAGTCCATGAGATGTCCATCCTGTAATGACCAGCTAGAAACCGAAACACATAATAACGTCGAGTTGTAAGAGCATCGTAAGAAAGCATTTTTAGATTGGGCGAAATTCACTACTCTCGGCTTCTTAACCTTCTCGATGTCTACAACGTACAAGTTTGGTTCAATTACCCCCAAGTCTAGTGAAATACTTTGAAGTCGTAGTTCATACTACACTTTGATTACATAGAGATATAAAAACGAAGTAGTTTTGAGATCAAGAAATCAAAGGAGTGACACTTTTGGTGATGAACTCGCATCATTTTTTATTTTTTATTTTTAATATCTAGTAGGAAAAGTAATGAAAGGTTTAATTTGGAAGAATGGACTTGTGATGAAAGTTCCAATTTACGTTACCTCTTGAAATCCCTTTTGATAAATTTCTCACATTCAGATCAGTGTTGACATTGAAATTAGGGTTAGGTGATGTTAGAATTGTTATTTTACAATTGACTGAATTAAAACGGTTTATACTCTAATACCATATAAAACAGAAGCAATAATGTATATTTTGGAAGATTTTTATTAAGGAATCAAAAGAAGGGTAAATCACCCTTAAGTACAAGAAAAATGAAATTAACCAACTCTAACTAACTTAACTGTTAAACTCACTACTAACTATATAAATTTACATTTGACTACCCTCTACTTTCAATATTTACAAAAGACATCTAAAACTTCATACTATTATATCGACTGTTATTTTGGACGGATATAGTAGGTATAATTAGTATATCTAGCTGCTACTATTATTATTTTTAAAACAAATAAATTTATGAAGCGAATTATTCAGAATTGTCTTTTATGTTGTGTTCTAAGAACCTAAACTTTGTTGTTGGAGTGAGGCCATGCAATTGAGTTTCCAAGAAATCATCTTTAATTCTTTTTACCTAAAAACAATATTTATTATTTATTATTTATATATATTTATAATATTTATATATAGAATTTTCCATCTTGTTCTCTTAAACTATTTTTGATTACGCGTGATCATATATACTCATTACCTAAAAATTTTTAGTTAGCAAATATTATCCAAGAACACGCTTTACTGAAGCCGCCCACTCTAAAGTTGATAATAAAGTTAAACGAAATATTTTAATTAATTAAATTAAATTAATTAATTAAAATAGAATAAGATAAATCGTGTCGTGTTTGTTTGGATTCTAGAATCTTGATTCTCTTTCAAGCAATCGATCAATCTTCAAGGTTGTAAAGCAGTATCGTATGGAACTAGGGATACCCGAAAAGGGAATTAAAAATTCTAGCTTTTCTTTGCATGGGAATTCACACATACTAGCTCGCTCGCTCACCTAATAATATACACAAATAATATAATAGAACTATAGGTTTTAACTGTATATTAAAATGTAATTATTTATATTTTAACATTTACGGTATATAATTAAGTATCTGAAGTTACATTGTATGTAATGAACTTTCAATTTATTATTATATATTTTATGTATTTTGGTGACATAATAACTTATAATAATGACACATGTCATCTCATTCATCTAACTCGCAAATAAAACTATAAAAAATTGTATACCATAGCAAATGAATGACAAACTCACTACTTAATGAAAGTCCAATTAGTTCAATTCACACTATAAATATCAACACATAAATAATTATATTTACGTACTATTAAACCAAAATTATATTCTTATATAACGAGGTGTCGGCATAATTGCATCGCCTATTTGACTTGATGGTACGAGAGTAGTCGAGATTGGGATCAACTAACAGGTTATAGGGATCCAGGTATTTTAATTTTGATCAAATATGTATGGGAATAGTGTGATCGTGCATAATTAATTAAGTAGAATAAAGTTATTAAAAATACAAATAAACTGTAATATTTCTTGTTGCTAGCTAGATATTATTTTGAAAAATAATATAGTATTAATTTGAAAATAAATACTCATATTTTTATTTTAACTTCCAGTAAAATAAATGTCTATTTTTATAAGTTAACTTTAACAATTAAATTTTTTTTTTTTTTTATAAAATTGATTTATAAAAAGTTATGTAAAAGGTTAGAGTAAGACGGTCATTTTTCTTTTATGCAATATACTAATTACATATTTTTTCAATTTTGAATAATCAGACTGTGAATATTTATTATAAAACTAATGAAATAATCGGATATGAGGGTGTTTATAGTACAAATATCGGAAGACTAAATTCCATTCCTCAAAATATTTTTACGGGGAGTGTAAAGTTATACTTCGCTGCATGTTTGCCATCTACTTCCCATAGAAAGAACGAATTAAATTAAATTAAATTAAATACGTGGGAATGCACACCATCATTTATCCGACTTATATTCAATGTTTTCGATTGCATGTGGATTTCTTAAAATATTGAAATTAACAGGTATTGTACGTACAATTAAAATTGACAACAAGTTAAAATTGAATTTGTACAATTTTAAAGATAAAGTTGTATAAATTGATGAAATACTGATGTAACGGTAGTCTTATCAAACTCTAAAGGAATGTAAGTATTACTCCGTGGGTGGAGATTTTTCTCTTGTCTCGGTTCGTTGTAATTGGTGAGAGTTTTTTCATCCTTTTTGTAATTCTCGCAGTTAAAGCCTTGGGTGGTATTTAGAATGTGTTGTTTGTTTCATTTCTAGATTGGATTGTATATGTTTAGCTTCTAGTTTCTTGCTAATAGCTCTCTTTGTTAATATAATTTTGTCTTTCAGTATATATATATATATATATGTATATATATATTACTGATGATTTTATCTTACTTAGTAAAAATAAAAATGTATACTTTATGTGTAAGTCTGAAAATTTAAACCCTAGTTTAATACCTTAACTAAGCTTCGTACTTTAGCTTAAATAAAAATTGTGAGGGTCATTCGAAAAAGATTACAACTTTATGTTACTTTCGGTTCATTTACGCGTTGATTGATAACCGATTATTTAGTAGTATTTTATTTTTATTGGTATGCTCATTTTAAGTAAGAATAGTTGATCTAAAAGTTTGTTGATTTGGTTTTAATAATGATGGTCGGTTATGAATAACAGAGCTTGATGGGTAGGGTTCTTGCTTCAAGCTTGGGCACACAATCACATAAGCATGCATATGCATAGTTTTAAAAATGTTTCAGTTAGTACCATGTAGCCATGGTAACAACGTTGTGACAACTTTATGCAATTCCGAGGCTATTGGAATTATTATAATTAATTTAATCGAGTCATTTGAGGCCGGGTGATTTTATTTGACTATATTTCAAGAGAAAAAATAATTTGTATAACGCATTCATTTATGTCCAGTAGTTTTTGGCAGAAAAATTTGTATACAAAGAGATACTGATCTTGCTATAATGAAAAAACAGAACAACGATATCTTTTACCCACTTAAAATACAACACGTGGCTAAAAAAATTCCTGAAGTCAATCGTGAAAATCTCACAATTTTACTATATGCAAAAATTCTACAGTAATGTAAAATTTCTGCTGTAATGCAAAAGTTTCATCTTATTCAACATATTGTTCTATTGTAACTTGTGTTTGATCCTATAAAAGTTATACAATGTTTTAAACTTGGGATTCTTTAGCCACGTGTCATGTTTTTACTGGGTACAAAATTTTATTTTTCTATTATAGCAGAATCAACGTCTATTTGTGTGAAAATTTTCTATCACAGTGTAAATAGGCGCGTCGATTGTCTATATAGAAATTTTATTTTTAAATTATATTGATAGAATTACGGTATATTGTAATAACGATTATGATTTGTAAGTCCGATTTTCTTTTTCTTTAAGTAGTCACATCTTACAACGACAAATATATATATTTATACAACGATAATTAGTTTGATAATTAATACTAACATTGTATACAACGACCTAGCAATGTGACATCCATAAACGAATGACGATTATTATCCTTTTATTTAGTCAATAACATACCTCTGTATGAGGTTTCCTATTTTTCTGTTATAGATGGCCAAAACATATATGCCGTTGATACTATGCAAATTATATGCTATTGACCAATTAGTAACTATTAAATATATAGGTTCAATCAACCTATTTTATCTGATATCTCTTAAATTAGGTGTTATTAATAACATATAATATTTTCCCATACTTAATTTAAGTTACATTTCTAATTTAAATTATAATGTTAATTCTTAATATTCGAAAAGCAATAATATGTATTAATTTAATTACTACTAATTTATTAATATTAATGCATCAATAATGATTTTATCATGATATTGTTGAAAAAGGATAAGTTTAACTTAATGGTCATTACCTATGCTTGCAAATTATAAAAGCTTTATCATATCAAACCCCACCATATTAGAAAACTTTCTCCCTCCATACATAAGTATGGAATTTATATAAATTAAATCACCATAACAATTAAATACAGACTCACAGTATCTGATGTGATAGCATATAAAATCTTTTAAAGATGAAATGATATCATGCATAAGTCCGAACATCTTTATTTTAAAACTTTTGGCCTACGTGTTTGTATAGTACTATAACATGATTATATCCCTATATCTTTATATAAGTTAGATTAGCTCAAATGGTCATGTAATCCAAGATTAGCATGCTCTAACTCACATTATGAAAATCTACTTCGTTCAAAAGGAAAAGAAAACAAAAACAAAAAGCTTTATATAAGTACCAAAATAGCGTATGCGTTATTACTTTTCATTTGGTATTCTTTATGAATTATTATTGTGTGTGTGTATATATATATATGTAGGTGGAGGTACTATTGAACATATTAAATTTGGAACATTACTACAAAAATCTCAACTAAATACTTGAAGGTGGTAATAAGGAGTAAGCTTGTTATTGTTGTTGTCGTTGTTGTTTTGTTTTGTTTTCTGAGTTGGTATGAACGGGCTTAATTAATTTGTGAGAGATTATACCTGTCATAACATGTATTAATCATGATGCTAAAGTGGCTATGAGCCAGGAGGACCAAGGTGGCTAACAGCGGTCCAGCCACAGAGTGGTCAAACTAGTCAACTAGTGTCACTAAATATACTCCACATGGTAAACACTCACATACTAGTCATCATTGCCAGGTAAGATATTTGGATTCCTTTTTTTGAGTTGGTAGGTGGGACCACATTCTAACCATAGCATCAAGTTGACACGTCAATTTCACTAATTCAGTAATTTGCCTTGTGATCTTTTTGACCTTTTAGTTTCTAATTTCTACAAAATGTAAGTTTAAACACGGTAAACCTAATATGTATGCTACTACAAGCTAGGGTTAGCGTTTTCATTAAGAATCAACTAATCAAATAATAAGAGAATATTGTATCAAATCCTTTCATGCATAATATGGTTAGGTTAACTTGATACCTACATACCTTTTCATTTTTGTTCTGAAACTTATTTTTTTCTTTAAACTTAATAAATCTCACTATCATGATTTTAAACGTAAGAATCAAAGTTCTCGATTAGTAAAACGACCTATTACGACTTCAAATGGTGATGGTTAAAGTCTTTGTACATTGAGATCGACTTCCCCTTTGACCGCATCGACTTTGTTAAACCTGATCATGTGCTTATGTTGCATTCATTTGATCTTATGAAGCAAGTCAGTATATTCCATGTCGGGTTTGACCGTGGCATCGCAGAATATAACATGTAAATTTGGCTTCATGTTTTAGATGTTATTCGGTTACAAAGACGTTCAAGATGTGATGTAATACTTTCAAACGATAATTTAAATTCTTTTAAATAGATGAGAATTCTAAAGAAAAAATCTGTAAACTAAAATTAAATAAACCACCTATAGATTTAGAGGGGTGAGCTATTTCTTATATATATAATACGTCAACCATATAATTGCTTATATTATGATCTATTGTTATTCTATATATAAATTATTTAAATAATTCCTAGCTTATGATTTAGAGTGACCCTTCAAAAATGTATTAATTGTCCCCACCACCCTCATCACATGCCACCCCACCCACATCCCCCTACCCCCACAAGCCATCCCAACCCAACTTACACCCTATATATACACCTCTCCATCCCCTATCCCATTTCATTCAACACTCACATCAACAACAGTCTTCTATCTTTCACTGGTAAAAAACATACAACAACCTACAAAAACAAAGTCTAACATTAATCTTCCAACAAAACTCTCAAATTTGTACCAAATCTAAAGCTTTTAACACATCCATTTGCTTGTGTTTCATCGAAAATTTACAAAAATGTTTAGATTTTCTGAGCAAAACAACTTCTACGGCCCTCGATGTGTGTGGGTCAATGGGCCTGTTATAGTAGGAGCAGGCCCTTCAGGGCTAGCCATTTCGGCTTGTCTTAAGGACCAAGGGATTCCCTTTGTAGTCATCGAAAGATCTGACTGCATTGCTTCCCTTTGGCAAAAACGTACCTATGATCGCCTAAAACTCCACCTCCCGAAAAAATTCTGCCAACTTCCCAAAGTAGCCTTTCCCAAAGAGTACCCCGAGTACCCCACTAAAAAACAATTCATTGCTTATCTCGAAGACTACGCCAAAAGGTTTGACATCAAACCACAATTCAACGAGTGTGTCCAATCAGCTAAATATGACGTGACATGCAAGCTCTGGCGGGTAAAAACTGTCTCAACAATTGGGTCAATCCGATCTGAGACGGAATATATCTGTCAGATGCTTGTGGTAGCCACTGGCGAAAACGCTGAAGGAGTGATACCCGAAATTGAAGGCCTAGAAGACTTCTCCGGTGAAGTAATCCATGCAAAGGATTACAAAACTGGAGCAAAGTACGCAGGAAAGCATGTTTTAGTCGTCGGTTGTGGTAATTCCGGCATGGAAGTCTCTCTTGATCTCTCTAACCACAACGCAAAACCATCAATGGTTATCCGAAGCTCGGTTCATGTTTTACCAAGAGAAATGTTTGGTAAATCGACGTTCGATTTAGCCATGATGCTAATGGCTTGGCTACCTTTATGGATAGTTGATAGACTTCTGTTGATCTTTGCATGGTTCATAATTGGAAACATCCAAAACTATGGTATCAAAAGACCAGCTTTAGGTCCATTAACACTCAAAAACCACCACGGTAAAACACCAGTTCTTGACATTGGAGCACTCGAAAAGATCCGATCAGGCGATATCACTGTTGTGCCTGGAATAAAAAAATTCACCGCTAAAACCGTCGAATTAGTCAATGGTGACATCCTTAACATTGATTCAGTCATTCTAGCAACTGGATACTTCAGCAATGTTCCATTTTGGCTTCATGTAAGCATCAAATCCAAACTTTTTAACAACCCTTTTTTCCTTTGCATCCATTGATCATTTGACTAATTAAAATTTGACTTTGTTATAACAGGAAAAAGAATTCTTCGCTGAAAATGGATTCCCAAAAACACCATTCCCAAATGGTTGGAAGGGAAAAGGAGGATTATATGCAGCAGGATTCACAAGAAGAGGGTTGGCTGGTGCTTCTGCTGATGCAGTAAAAATATCAAAAGATATTGGAAAAGAATGGAAAAAGGAATTAAATCAGAAAAAACAGAAGGTTCCTACACATAGAAGATGCATCTCAACTTTCTAAATTTAGAAAATGTATTTCTTGTCTTTTTATTATTTATTATTCTTTATATAAATATATATATATATAATATTATATATATATATGAATAGACTTTGTAAAACAAAAACAAAAAAAAAGAAGAAGAATATATAGCACACACAAGGCCAGCCCACTCCTGAAAGCCCTAGCAGCAGTTTTTGAAGAATGTTCGGGTGTTTTGCATAGTGAGGACGATGAGGCTCCCTTTTTTTATTTTTATTTTTTTTATACATGTTGTATACACTTGGTACGTAAAAGAATCTTTTATTTAATAGTGACATTGTATCTTTCTGTAGTTCATATATTCTCAAGTATTGTATCCTTTATTTTTTGTTTTTCTTTTTGCATAGTATTTTGTACTATATTATTCATTTGAGTTTAGTTAAAAATTTGTACAAAATACAAACTTGAACGATTTCGGAATATAAAGGATAACTAATGAGGTTTATTTCTCACAAGCAACAATTGAATTAAAGCGTTTAATTAACGACAAGTTAAATGTCTTTAAAGTTCGGATTTAACCTATGCATAATCACTTGTTTCTACGGTAACTTGTAATGCTACAACAAACGATATAGGCTAAGTTTATTAATCTAGTTTAGAATTAAATTTAAGTCATCTATGAATTGTTTTAGGCTTTTTTTTTGTTAATGCTCTAATATTATCTAACGAATAACAGGTTATTCTGTACATGAGAAGAAAAAAGTCCACCCTATATGTCTATATAGAGATAGAGTAGAGATACATTAACATATATGATTAAAATAAATAATTTTTATATTATATATATTATATATATTATAAAGTATAAAGTAGTAATAATATGCTGTGTGTATAATGTGGAAACTGAAAATAAGGCATATGCGATGGAAGGTATATCATTCTTGGCAACATTATTTTTGTATGCATGTGACTCTCATATTTTTATTTCTTAAAAAATGGTCCATTTATTGATCTCAATACTTGTGCTCAACTTGCGGATCAATATTCATTATCTTCTATTTTATTCTCCTTATAATATATATCCCCCTAATTATATATTTATACTCCCAACAAAATACATAAATATATTATGTAACATACCATAATATATAATAGTTGTTGTTAACTTATAGATATAGGTTTACAATTACATTCATTTCTTAATTTCTCATTAGCTAATTCATATATATGCATATATATATATATATATATATTTATATATATTTGTGAGTATAAGATTACGTTCAAATGAGAACCAATTAAAAGGTGAGAATCGCAAAAATCACTAAATTACATATTTTTTCACATGTGATTGACTTTATTCATATGTGAACATTCATGTACATTTGATTTATAAAGAAAAAGAACTAAAAAACTGTAAAATTATATCTCAAAACACAATAAGAAATACATGTTCACAGGTGCACCATAATGTGAACAAATCGATAAAATGTGTTTTAATACGTAATTTTTGGGTTTTTGGGTTTTTAGCTTTTTATCCTTTATCAATCAAATATACATCAATGTTAACATATGAATGAAGTCAATCACATGTGAAAAAAATGTGTAATTTAGTAGTTCTTGCGGTTCTCACATTTTATTTTATTTTCATTTGAACCTGAACCTGTGAGTATATCAGATATATTTTTAAAGATTAATAATGGTTTGATGTTTAAATTTTTATTTTTTATATTTCAACTCTTTAAGTTTTTTTTTTTTATCATTATTTAATTCTTCAAATTATAAAAGTTTGATGGTTTAACACTTTATGTGGACATTTGTTGTTTATACTTTAAAGACTATATAGTTTAATTCTTTAAGTTTATTTTTTATAATGATTCTACTATTTTAATTTTATGTAGTTGAATCATTTACTTTTAAAAGTTTACTGTTTTAACTTTTTTAAAGGTTAAACCAATAAATTAATGCAAATTCAAAGGGTGAAACTATTAGAAAAATTAAAATTGAATGGTTAAAATGTAAAAAGGTTAAAACTTGAGACATTAAGTCATCGTTAACCTTTTATTTTTAATAAAGGGACACTATTTTAAATTAAATAGCATGCACACATATATACGTTTAAAATTAAAAGTTGACTTTATATGTGCTTTATTTACGTAATATGTTGGCTTTCGCCGAAGTAAACCTTAGGACACTCATGTCAGTGATGTCTATTTAATGTTTTCTACTTAAGTATTACGGAGTACTACGAGAAATTTTAGGTATTATGTTCCCTAATGTGTGTTTTTTGTGTGTTTCTTTGCGCGTTTATTGTGTAAGAAAAAACATCTGAATTAATTATTCCGTGTAACTTGAGGGAGAGGGAGAAAAAGGGAGCATGTATATTACGATGTTTATTCATGAATCAGGACCACTGATTGATGTTATTGGTGTAACCAACTCATTTGACAAAGAAATGATAAGTATGATCAATCATTTAAGTTGGAAATATTAGACTTATTTTTAGATATTAATATTCAATATATATATATATATATACCTAAAAGTTAATGTATTTTTTGAAAATTCATCCGCATAAGAAAAATGAACCCCCAAACTATGGTTTTAATAATTTTAGGTTCCTTTTTAATGATATACTAGCAAATACGTGTACAATGCGATATGATAATGGTAGGTAGCGATAATAATGGTAATGGTGAAGTGATAAGAAAATAAAAGTATCTATATGTTTTGAAAGTTTATTGTATGTTTTATATATAGTAATAAAGTGAAATTTGATTTATATATAGTAGTAATATAATAATAGATATTATTGTTGAGATGATTAAAATGTTAGTAATTATGTAGGAGTAATATATTTTTCGTGATTGAATTAAAAATCAAGTCAATAACTTAAATTCATTATAGATAACTAGCAGACATCTGAGCAAAGCAACGGAGTACTTATTTCATTTAGTGATTTTGTGAGCATGTATTTCAAATGTACACTTGTTTATTTATGGACTATATTGCATTTCATTTAATATACAATTATATCTTAAATATCTATTTCTTTCAAAATAAGATAATGGTAGATTGGTCTATTTCGTTGAAGATAGAGGCATTTGCGTTATTTATATTCTTTAAACATTTAACTTATTAAAGAAAAATGTTAAATCGTTAATGAAAGTGTAAGATTATAGATAAATAAAAGTCGGGATAAAGAGCGGTATTGTGAAACAGTATCGATACTCATAGACAGTAACAATAGAATTAGGGACTAGGGATATATATTTTGAAAACTTAAATATAAAACTTGAACTTTTTATTTGATTCTAGTCTTTATAGTACATATGCTTTCCCTTTAAAATTAAAAGTCAACCACCTAAAAAAACACCAACGACCCAAAGTGACAATTACATGAGGAAAACTAAGATAAAATAAGTGACCTGTTAATAAACTGTATGAAGTTGTGTTTGGTGTATGTCACATGGGGAATGGCAAGGCAGCTAGAGCCTTAACATTCATTTCTCCAAAATAATTTCAACCTGAAAGTTTATAAGACTTTTCAATATTAAAAAAATAATAATAAAAAATAAAATAAAATGAAGAAGAAGAAGAAGAAGTTTGTTACTATGAATTTGTATTATTTGCACTTCTAATGATTTACTAATACCAAAATCGACATTGAAAATTTAAAGTCATCATAAAAAGGTCCATTACCTGATTGGATGTATATGAATCTGAGGTTTACCAATTTGAAACTAAAAACCCGAAAACCAAACCGAATCAAATTCGAATCCAACATTATGACGATTGTTTTCCGTCATAGATTTTGGTTTGATTCAAAAACTGAACTTTATGTTTGGTTTTCTTTGTCAAATTGAAGTCGTTCAAACACAATACAACCAGAAACCAACTAAATCCAAAAAATTTATACAGATTGCGATGTAAACTCATGAATCGAAATAAATCCCTTTTCACATGTAGTAAATGAAAAAGGACAAAATGTTTTGAAATAAAAATGGAAGTGTTAAATGCAGCCCACTAGCCCACTAGGTGTGTTCTTGCCCTCTCTTTACTTGGCCAAAATGAAGAACAAGCCACATGATCCCCCATGCCTTTGACCAAACTAAATTTAAATAGGCCCAATATCTACCACAACTTTAACTCTAGAACTTGAATATCAAATTACAGAATGTAAAATAGAGTTGCCATTTGTCACCTTTGGTTTTCTTGGTTTCAAAATGTACACATGGGTTTGGCAAGTCTCCTTTGGCTTAATAAACGACAAACGTACTACTTCATGGGAGTAACTAAAAGTGTTCGTTGAGCCGATCTGTTAAAATTAGGAGGTCGAAGATCGTGATTATTAATTGTGTATACATGTGATCAAACAGGTGTTTTGACCAGTCAAAACGTATGTATTTTAAAACGAATCATGTGAGCTAGACCTACAAACAACAGCGAATTTAGAGGGGGCAATACGTTTTGACTGGTACGGCGGAACTCTTTGCACGAATCAAATTATGTAAAAAGGAATTTCTTTAAGAATATTAATAATACTCTAACTTTTGCTCCCTCAAAAATGAAAACAAAAAAAATGAAAAAAACTCTTTGCATGTCAATGTTTATATCCTAGCTCGCCCCTACCTGCAAACACTTTTTTATCATTTGTCTTAGAACTTTATAAAGACGTAATACATGGAATACGATTATATTGACTTTATTAAGATGTGAACTCAATTCTACTTGAATTTTTAGCAATTTTAAAATTGCTCGGAATCATCTTTTTTCAGCTAAAGTTTCAATTGGTTACATACATTAAGAAAAACAAATTACATCTATATTAGTAAACCTATTTTTAGATTAACAAATGATATTTTTTCGTTGTACGCTAACTTACTGATGCATGGACCATGTCACCTGGTATTTGAAAAACGACGAGTACAATATTTGGGCTGTTTAATGGGCGTATTGTAGTAACATGCTATGTCCACTAACATAATGATTATAAAGTTTGGGCCTTTCAAAATTATTTATAAGACAACAAACCTACAACTAGGGCTGGGCAAAAAAACCGGTTCCTGATCCGAAACCGGTTTTTAAACCGGAAACCGATTTGGTCAAAATCGGTTTTGACCAAACCGGATCGGATTGAATCCGGTCCGACCGGATTGGACCGGTTTGAGTTTTTAGGTTCAAAAACCGGTTTGAAACTGGTTTGGTTTGAAACCGGTCTCAAACCGGATGAAAGAGGGTTCGAACCGGATTGACCTATCCGGCGGATAGGGTAAGGCTATCCGGCGGATAGGTTGTTTCTGTTGCCAAGTAGCCGTTGTAATTGAAGCTATCCGCCGGATAGCCTTACCCTATCCGCCGGATAGTTGCTTTCTGCAGAAATCTCTGCACAGAAAACTAGCCGTTTTCTCAAACGGCTATCCTCATTTTTGGCCGTTTTTTTGGACTCTTTATGGAGCCAAACCTCCAGAAGAACCACTATATATGTAAATGTAATTTTGAGGTTTACTCACAACTTACAACCCTCTCAATCTAAGGATATACTCTCAATTCTCAAATTGTAATCTATAATTGTATACACTCAAACTCAAGTCTCAACACTCCACTTTCAGTTTTAATTCTCAAATTTATACTCATTATCATAATGGCATCATCATGTGGGCAATCACAATCTTCCGTCGGTGTTGGAGAATCATCTAGCAATGCTACGGTTGTTTCTATAATAGAAACGAAAAGAAACCCGGCGGTTTGGTGCAATTACGACTTGTGTGAAATGTCGAATGGTATTAGAAAAGCTCGGTGCAAGAAATGTGGGGCATTTTTCAAAGAAACCGGCAATACTACTTTGAAAAATCATGCAAACACGTATTGTAAAGCGGTGAAATATGGAACGGGGCATAATCAATCAACAATGTCGAATGATGGTACAATGTGGCAATACGAAGCTTCTAAGGTGCGGGATAGAATGGCGAAGTTCGTGATTCAAGAAAGCTTGCCATTTGACCACTTCGACAATCCTCGGTTGACTCGACTCATCCAAGAAACTCTCCAACCTCGTTATAACCATGTAAGTCGTTCGACTCTTAGACGAGATGTAATTAAAATGTGGAAAATGGCTAAAGATGAAATGATTTTAGGTTTTCAATCTTTAGAAACCGGTGTAAATTTAACTTGTGATGTTTGTACGGCTCCACATGGTTCACCGGATTCGTACCTTTGTGTTACCTCTCATTGGGTTAATCCCAAAACGTGGCAAATGATGAAGCGTACGATTGCGTTTGAATTATTTGGATATCCGCATACCGGCGAAAATTTATAACAAATTTTAGATTATGTGATAAAGAGTTTTAAATTGGAAGGAAAGGTATTTTCAATATCTTTTGATAATGCATCCAATAACACCGCCGCCGTTAATCAACTAAAACTAAAATACAAACCGGCTTGCGAAGGTGCATTTTTTCATAGTCGATGTGTTGCACATATCATTAACTTGGTTGTGCAAGATGGACTTAGTTTTATTGCACAAATAAAAGAAGCTTTTAAACAAATGCTACGTGATATTTTTAGTTCTTCAAAAGCTAGATACCATAGATACATGAAATTTTGTGTTGATTCGAATGCACTTTGGTTAGGTCCCAATTGGGACGTACCTACTAGATGGAATTCGACTTGTAACATGTTTGAAAGTGCCTTAAGACAAAAGGACACCTTAAGGTTGTTCCATGACTTGCTTGCGGACCGTAATAGATTTGTTACACCTTTTCCCGAATCAAGTTGGTATACTATCCAAGTTCTAACCGATATGCTTGTAGTTTTTAAAGAAGCAACCACTTTATTGTCGGGTGTTTATTATCCGACTAGTCCTTTAGTATTAAGACAAATATGGTTAATGTGTCAAAAATTAAGCGCTTTTGAAATGAAAGGCGAAATATTTGAAAATATGGTACAACCGATGAAGGAAAAATTAGTAAAATATTTTAAAAATATGCCTCCGGTTATAAGTTGTGCCGCCGCTTTAAACCCCGTTTTAAACGTTAATGGAGTTGAAACTTTACTAACCAACATTGCAAATGATTTGTGTTTGACGGCTATCAAGCCGACTTGGGCGGACAATGAAATAAATGCATTTAACGATTTTTTTGCAAGTTTGTTTGATGTTTATGCTACGAAGTATAGGGGTTCCACACCCGTTCAAGAGTTTATAAGGAATGAAGGCGCAAGTGGTTCAAGTTCGCACACCAACAATGATGACATCATATTATACAACACATTGATAAATGATGCTTCGAAAAGAGCCCGAGGAACCGTTCCTAGTAGCGAACTTTCAAGATATACAAAATCCAACTTTATAATGTTTATGTCGGTTCAAGAGTTTGGGAAGTTGGATGTGTTGGGTTGGTGGAGAGATCATGAATCCCAATTTCCAATATTAGCGACTATGGCACGTGACCTATTAACCGTTCAAGCTTCTACGGTTGCTTCGGAGTCCGCTTTTTCGGTTAGTGGTCGGGTAATTTCACCAAGAAGAACAAAACTCACCCCTTTGTCGGTGGAAGTATGTATTTGTTTAAAAGATTATCTAGATGGGATTGAACGGATACAAAACATTTCACCACTCGAAGGAGAATTGGAAAAGGTTGAACAAGAGATACATGAGGAAGAGATAGCAATGGGCATGTCGGTACCACTTACCGCACAAGAGCTTACTTATCAAGAAGAGTTACACAACTTTCATACCGACGATTAGTCAAGGATACTTTGTAACATATTTAAAAGTTTATTATTGTATTATGTAAAGTCACTTTGAGAAATCTTATTTTTTTGAAAATTTAGTGCTTAACATTTCTTAGTAATTTGTCAACCATAGTCAAACAAAGTCAATGAGAGTCAACCATAGTCAAACAAAGTCAATGAGAGTCAGCCATAGTCAAACAAAGTCAACCATAGTCAAACATTAACAAAAAAACAAACAATAGTCAAACAAAGTCAAAGACAATCAACCAACTACTTAATGTCAACCATAATCAATTATAAAACCAATAAAGTCAAAGAAAGTCAACAAACTACCAAAAACAAACCATAGTAAAAAAAGGTTAATCACTGCCGTTCGTCCGGATGTTGAGAAGATGATCCTGGTCCATATCCATAACGAGCATTAGTAGCCGAGTAATCAATACCCATATGCCCGAAAAGCGATTCCATCATGTCTCGTTGCCAATTAAACTGTGTTTCAACATTGGATTGAAAATTATCGAATTTATTCTCAAAATAAGCAAAGTGTTGGTCAATAGTTAAAGGTGGTGCAGGGCCGGCATGTTGGGCAGGGCCGGCATGTTGGGCAGGGCTGGCATGTTGGGCAGGGCCGGCATGGCCGATAGGCGCCTCCTCCTCCTCATCATCATCATCATCTTGTTCCTCTTGATCATGATTATATACCCACGGAGCCCATTGTAGGTTTACAGATCCATCTATCAACCGACAATTCCTAAACCAATTCACACCCAATAACCGCATTTTTGGTTGCACGATCATGCAGGTTCCCAATCCGGTTTGGTTACCAAAGTAGCGGGCCAAACGAGTCACATACTGCCCGCCAGTGATGCTACTAGATCGGCGTGACCAGCGAGCCATATTCCACAACGACCGGGCAAGACAACCCGGAACATTCACCAACCCTCTATTCACGATACACCCAAGATAATACAAATCTGTTTGGGTGACTTTCTCTGGGCTTTCTCTCCGACAGGTGAGAGATGTAGAAAGCATCCGGTGAATAACTCGGATGACTGGATCATAAAGCTGTGTAGAAGACTTGGGCTTAGATGTCCATGGATACGAGGAAATCTGACCCCAAAGAGCCGGTAGATCGGCATCTTGTGGTTGCCGAATCCCATGAAACAAGTGATCTATATAATAATCCATACGTACCTCCTCCGGAGTATACAAGCCTAAAGCCAAACCAAATTCGGACACACTCATCTCTCGAGGCACCCCACACAATTGGAACCGAATAGTACGTGCCTCGACATCCGTATTGACATCATCAAATAAGTAAGTGCTGAAAAACTCGAGAGTTGCCTCCCGATAGATATACTCCCGAATACTAAATAACCTCGACCAAGCTCTCGAGGTGAAACATAACCTACCATCAGCTAACCTATACTCCATCCGCAAGATGTTTCTAATTTCTTCGGAACCAGTGGTATTAGACTGTCTTGCACTTATTTGATCAAGAACAGCCCAATCGACAACATCAGCACATTGAATTGTTTTGTTGATGTTGATTTCCAACCTTGACTTAAATTCAGTTTTTTCACTTGAACTATAATGCCGGTTATTAAACTTTAAAAATTGGTGATTCCTTATTATTGCTGGCACCGGAAGGTCATACACTTCCGTTGCCTCCTCATTGTGGCTTGTAGATGGTTCCCCACATTTTCGTGACTTTTTTGGCGCCATGTCTGCAAAAATATAACATTTATCAAACGTAAACTCATTAAAACAAAAATACAAACCGAGCACGTATCTATACATTCAAATTACCAATTACCATAAACCACATATTAATATAAAAATTATCATATTACAACAAATTCAACTAATTATACAATTACAAATCCAATTAAACATTATATATATAATTAAACAATGTAATTACAACAAATTCAACCGTGTAACTTCAAAATCAAGCAATTCAACCAATTATATACAACTACAACTCAAATTAACCATCACAAACAAGTTTTGAACAAAACCCCCCAATTGTGTTATAAACCCTAATTATCACAAAACGGTTATAAACCCTAATTACAACAAATTAAACCGTGAAACTTGATAATCAAGTATCAATTAACTATTACAAACATAATACAACATAACCCTAATGATTAAAAACCTAATTCATCACAATTCATCATCAACAAAAGTTTAAAATTCAAGAAATGTATTAAACGAGAGTAGTAGTAATTATACCTATGATTTGAAGATGAAAAACCCAAGCAAATGTGGATGGAATTGGGGAAAAAATCGCCCAAATACGATTGAAGTCGACTAGAGAGAAAAAGAGTGGTGTGTGTGTGTGTTTTTTTTTAAGAAAATGAGGGTTTTGGGCTGTTAATACGCCCCAGGGTGCCGCTATCCGGCGGATACAATTACATATCCGGCGGATAGCCCTATGGATGGGTTTTTTTTTTCAACAGAAAAGGCCTATCCGGCGGATAGCCTTGACCTATCCGGCGGATAGCCTGCCAATCTGGGCCAAATCCGGTTTCCCCCAGGGGGAAACCGGTCTCGATCCGGTTTGAAACCGATTCCTAAACCGGTTTGGGCGGTTTGGGTTTTTCAGGATTGAAACCGGTTTCAATCCGATCCGGTTTTTGTCAAACCGGTTTTGACCGGAGTTGACCCAAACCGGTTCGGTTTGAATACCGGTTTCGGTTTGGGCCAAAACCGGTTTTGCCCACCTCTACCTACAACCTAGTCAATATTATGATCAGGGTTAATGTGTAAAATCTAATTGATCAGTTTTACCATATATAATAGTAATTAAGTTTATTTGATTTTCTTTTCTCTATGTATAACGAGATCCGTTAATATTTAGTTAAGGTCCACCTGTAGTAAGTAGTAAAATATAGAACATCTATATGTTGTTAGAATAACCATTTGATCATTTAGCTAATGGTATTTTTATGAATCACAGATGTTATGTGAATTTAGCTATGATGTTATATTACAAAATTTGCCAGCAAATTAAATTTTCTAGCGAAAGACAGAAACTAAATCAAGTATACATTTGCAAATGAAGTTTAAACTTCTTCAATCTCATCTAACCCATAGTTGTTTGTTGATACATTTGCATAGTTGAGTTTGTTGAACCGCACAACTGGAAAACGAGCATTTGGGTCCTGCATGTTACAATAATGGGTGTAAAGTTAGCATATGGAACTGAAAATACATATTGGTGTGACTAGTATTGATTAGCTTTACCTGATCAACGCTCACAACAGATCCAACACTGTTACACCAGTAGGATTCCTTCCTAAGAATTTTAACCTGTTTGTAAAGTTGACATTAATAACATGTTACCTTAAGGTACAAATAGTAGTATACTTGTATATTTTGAAAATAACATAGATTATGGTATAAAAGAGGGCTAAATGACATACATGACCAATTCTCCATATGTGAGAGATATAACATTATTTATGTACTGATTTTAGTACATAAAAAAATAATATTGTATATCAAATGTAATTGGAGATGATAATCCAATTTTTTAAAACTAAAATATACTTTTATCACTTTATTTGCTGCAAAAAATATAGCTTGAACAACCACTAACACTATCACACACCTTTTAATACCATTACTTCAATTGAAACTTGAACCTACAAAATCTTAGTTGACTGATTAGCCATTAGCCATATACTACTAGTCCAAATTAAAGGCATTTTTGTCGTGTTACAACTTTTTTGTTAAGTTTATTATTCGATGAAATTAACATAAAGGAAACTAAATTGTTACTTATACGTGTAACTAGATTTATGTATTAAATTAAGTGTGGTTGTGTGTATTCCTTAAACTTCTACATAAATGAGTTGAAATTAGAATTTAGTCGCGCTATTTACGTTTAAAGTAAGATTTGTACCTTGGTTCCTCTCTTGGGTCCACTTGGGGGTGGTATTGACTTATCCTGATATTGCGCCTACAGCCCCTTCTTCAGCAGCTTTTGTGGCCAATCGTGTTTTTTTTTTGTGTTCAAGGAATAGAACATAAACATGGAAGACTTGAATGTGTTTGCTTCGAAGGTGGAAAAGTTCGATTTCATCACAAATCCAGAAGCCGTGGACGCAATACTGCATAATGCCATTTCGATCCTAGGACGTGTGAGGTATTAGATACTGAAAATTGTTGAGATGATGAATTGTAACAGAAATTGAATTTTGGAAGGTAACGTTTTTTATCCATAACATTAGAGTTTGCCACATATTTTTATGATAATGATAATGATAATGTTGTCCTACGTGACTTGGACCTATGGCTACTACTTGGGCTATTGGGCTGTATATATGGACCTATTACTGATTGTATATTTCATTTAGACATCAGCCCATAAGGCCATTAGTTTCGGGATTCTCTTTTAAGGGATAACATCATTATAAGAATTCTTGACCTACACATAATATAAAGGATGCTGCATTTTTTCCGGGAGTTGATAACATAAAAACTATTATTCATACATAAGATTTTTTTTTTAATTTCTTTATTATTATTATTATTATTATTAATATTTTTTTCTTTTGTTGTTGTTGACTTTTGTTATATAACTCTAAAATTGTCGCATGATTTTTGTTTTGAAATATTCCTTTGAAGTTTTCTATATTCACTACGTTTTGTGTGAAAACTGAAAAGTTAAATGTTGGACCTTTATAAAGTGATTTTGATGATCATGTACAACAAGAGTTCTCGATCATAACATGTGTTGTAAAGGTCCAACATTTAAATTTTCAGTTTTTACATAAACATTTCAGTCAATATTTAACTTTTAATTGTAATTTGTACAAAGTACGTGTAGTTAATTCGAGAGTCAAAAGAAACAAGTACGAAAGCAATAGTTCAGTGATCAAAAGTTAATATATGGGTAGGAATTCATATTTAATGATTTTATAAATTAGATATAGTATGTATTGAAAGACTTTATACTCACTAGCTTTAGGCTCGGTTTCACCTTGTTAGCGAAAGTACTAAATCAAGTTAGATAACAATTAAGAGTTATGGTATATAGTTTAGATAGATCAAGTTAAATATTTAATACAAATCCGTTCCGTTAAGTTGTTGATACATGGTTAACCATTTTGTCACTTTTTTCCTTTTTCATTAATTTTGTCACATGTTTTCATTATGTTGCTAAATTGGTGATTAAATATGCAGATTAAGTTAGTTCTGAAGGTAAGAATTTTGTAAGGAAATGGCGATGTTTCTTGTGATGGGGCACTTTCTTAACGAGTTGTTAAGTCAATTTAAACATTATCTTTCATGTAAAGTCATTAAAGCAGAACACTTAAATTATTAATGTGGCCTTTTTTCAAAGTTTTGTGAGAACTATGCAAATTTAGCATAAATGTACATTAAGTACTTCAGTAGTCAACAAGCCAATATATGAAAGCACTCAAATGTACTTGAAGGTTATAATACTGTATGACCAACCATGGTGCATGGTATTTGGTGTAACATAAGAGGGTGACGATGCCGGCGGTTAGCTAGATACGGTCGTTATAATTTGTTTATTTTATAAAGACAATGAATTTATATATCCATCATGAATATTTACATATGTTTACTTTTGTACTTAAAGTCATTACTTCATGATTGAAGGGTCAACGTAACACTACTATGTCAATGGCATTTGATATACGATTGTTATGGTTTAATTGTGGTGGATTTAATTTATTGAAGGAAGTGGTCGATGATGATGACCTCAATAACTTAAGACGACCCAACAAATGAATCGGATGTTGATACCCAATGGTTTGTTGCTATTTTTTTTCCTTTTTTCCGTCTCGATTGGGCTGGTTTGTCTTTAGCTAGCAACGGATGAAACCGTTTGCAAAGTATAAAAACACAGTTATGATCTCTGACAAGTGTTTGGGTCCAAATTAAATGACTAAATGTCATGTCGTTATCTTCATGCGTTGAGAGTCGGTTTAATAAGTAAGCCATTCGTTATTTTTATTTTATAAAATAAAATGCTTAAAATGTTAACAGATTAACGATAATGTTGATAATTATGTAGTTGGGTTATGGGTAACATTTACAAACATGCATGTCAAGAGTTTTCAAAAACGTTTTAAATTTATTTTTATTATTAACACGAAATCGATATGCACATTAACATTTAATCCAATAAACATGCAAAAAGAAGAAAAAATGGAGATTTAGGTCAATTTTGTTTATTATTTGACATTGCTAAGATATAACCTAAATAATTAGACTAATCCATTTAAATTTGTCGATTTTTTCTTTTTAAAACGGCTGATTATATTATATATTAAAAATTTAGCAAGAAGTTTGAATACCAATTACAAATAAATTCGTCGAATTCAATCTTAACTAAGAAATGCTCCACGTGTTGGGCTAACAAATGAATAAATTCATATGAGGTGTCTTTTTATTAGTTGTGGGGTTGGCGAAACAACTCAATAAACTAGGCACATTCGATGGGTTTGGTGTCCATTATTGTTGTGCATTCTTTATAATATCCAACGTCGACACCATTTTTCTTCTTATTATTTTTGTTTTGTTTCATGAAATTAAACGTTATCCAAATTCGAAGATTATAACTAACTAGGGTGTTACATTTTATTCCAACTTATAATCATGTAAACATGATTAATACCTTACAATCATATAAGTTTATCAAGTCGGAAGTGATTTGTACAATATCTTCTTTTAATCATTCACTACTAAAATTGTTTTTTTTCTTTTTCTTTTAACAGCGGAAATATTATAAAATTAACAAAACGCTAAAAATGAATTACAATAACGACATGGGATTTTGCAACCACAATGTCCAATTTAGCCTAGACTTTTTAAATCTACTAGAAAGCCAATTAAAAGAGTTAAGAACAATATTATCAATAAGGTGACATTTTTTAAATTTGGAGTCTTGGAAGGTCGTACTGTTTCGATATCTCCAAATGGTCCACAATGTAGAAAGCATAATGACTTCGATGATGATTCTTTGTTTCCTATTCAGATGAGAGTCAATAATCCAAGACCAGAAATCTTCAATATTGACCCATTGATGGAAAGAAAGGTTCGTCCACTGAGCAATTTTTGCCCAAACTTGGGAAGCCACCTCACAATAGATGAAGATATGAGAAACATCTTCTTGAACTTGATTGCACGTAGAACAAAGAATATTGGGAACATCTATGTCACGGTCGTTGAGATTTGTTTTCGTTGGAAGCCGATTCAAAATCAGGCGCCAAGCAAAGATGCTACTCTTTATGGGACGAATTTGCACCATTTAGATGCTATATTGTATAACACTGCAAATCGATCTAGTTTATTGATAAATGAATAAAAATATCTGATGTAGAATCATCAATATTATAAAGCGCATGTAATTCTCTTTCTGTTAATATGAGATGAGTTGCTATCTCACTTATATACCCAACGTTATCATCATAATGTACGTATAACCAAAATAACAAGAGATGCATGAAGCGAACTCACTCTATCTATATTGATCTCCAAGCGTTATATTAACTTGTAAAACCTCAAATAGAGAGAAATAATTGGCTCAATAACTTTTAAATTGATCAACACAAAATCAGAATATTAGTTATTAATAACCCATAACTTATGCATGTAAACGCCCATCAATCTGCGGCTATATATTGTCACAATTCTACGGCTCTACTATAAGTTGGTATATGGTTAGAACAAAGTAGTGCAATATAAGGATATAAATAATAAAAATAGAATAAGTGAAAGGATAAAATCAATGATTTGTGGTGAGCAAGTTATTTGGCGTCGGAGCATCTGACCATGAGGTGAAATCTTTGGCTAGAATACTTGTTTGTGAGTTAAGAATGTTTCCATTCACTTATCTCGGGCTTCCAGTGGGACATCTATAACAAAAAGTCGGCATTGGCGCTCAATAATTGATTGGTTTCGAGAAAGGTTGTCATTTTGTTCTTTTTTGTTTATCGTTTGGAGATCATCTTACGCTTGTTAAGTCGATCTTAGGTAGCCTACCACTGTATTGTTTCTCCCTATATAAAGCCCCATCCAAAGCCTTCAAACTGTTAGGAAGAAATTAGAAGGCAATTTTTGAGGGATGTGATTATTCTCGAAGAATCTCTTGAGTTGCGTGGAAAAAAGTGCTCTCGGATTATAGGGTGGGTGGATTGAAAATTGAATAAAATGAAAACTATTGCGAGGGATAAATATGTATAAATTGAGCACTATCAGCAACTTTATTTTCTATCCTATTTTTCCTCAAATTGGATCAAAATCTCTTTCACAGACGCTAATTTATTTAACTTATAAAGTAACACAATAATGGTCGATTCTGATAATTCCATCCATGTCAATTCATCCGAAGTTGATAGCGTTACACAAGAGCTTGATTTCACAGAGCGAATGCTTATGATGGACTCTAATAATTTGTACTGACAGATTCTCTTACATAATTACTAAATCAATTAGTACATGCCTGTTAATAATGAAACGTTACTGTCTTAAATTCCTAATATCGTACACACCTTTTTATTATTTTACAATTAACTCATCAATTTTTCAACCAAAACATAATTTTTTTATTTTATTCGTGTAAAAAATAAAATGAAGTTGCTAATTATAGAAAATGTCGACCTTCTATTTTTTATTTTTTCTGAACAAGGATAAATTAAAATGGGCACAGAAAATTAAAATCTATTATTGTAATAGTAAATAAATAAATAAATAGATATAACCTTATTTTGTTTCTACTCATCATTTTCCTATATAAATTCTTACAATTCTCTTCAACCGCCATCGATCACTTATCAGATTTCTTATATTGTTTCTCACACACCTGAATATAATTTCAACGCTCCACGATTTATTCAACTGAATTCTGTCACACTCACCATCAACATATTTTACAGCGTCCTGATTTTGTTTTTTGATTGAACTAACATTACGCGAATCTGTGGATATCGTTTGAGCTGATCACGATCACGAGTAACTTGATTGAATTTAGTTCGATTTTGAAGATGAATTATATCGTTACTGAATTCGAAGCAGTCGACGAAGATTACTTAATTCCGAAGTTACATAACAAATCAACAATGTAATTATACGTTCATCTTTCAACTTACAACTTAAAAAAATCTTAGTTATTGAATTTTATTTTTTTTAGTAGGGGAGGAAATGAAGATGTTATGGAGTTACTTTGGCATAACAGCCAAGTAGTAATGCAAAGTCAAAGTCAAAGTCAAAATCAGAAATCAAAAAAATCGGAAACGTCAGCGGCGACAAGAAACGAGATAAAACCCGCAGTTGTTGAAGATGATCAATCAGGGCCATCTGATTTATGCATGCAAGAAGAGGAAATGGCCTCATGGCTTCATTATCCAGTTGATGATGATAATAATACACTACTAGAAAGTTACTTAAATAGTGACGGTATTTTGTATCCTACTCCGGTTTCGTCTACTCCTGTCGTCGCCGCTGCTGTTGCTAGCTCGTTGCCGCCGCCACCACCTCCATCGGTGAAGATTCCGTCGTCTCAGCCTCCAGTTCCGCCGTACAATCGACTGGAAGGTGAATCAGGACAACCGAAGTTTACAAACTTTATGCATTTTTCTAGAGCCAGTAGAGGGAGGGATTTGGAACGGAGTCAAGGTTGTTCGAGTAAGGTAGCGCCGATGTTGAGACCGTTAACGAATGTTGCAACGTCAGCGGTTGTAACGCCAGAATCAAGAAGTTCGCGCGTGTCAGAAAAACCGAGGCAGTTGAATGTCAAACGTGGTGAAGGCGCGAGTGGTATTGCTGTACCAGGTACTGGCATTATATATTCTTTTTTCGTCTCAAAATCGATATTCTATTTTACTGGGTGGTAATTCTACACTGCTGTTTTCGGTCTATACACCATTAAATTAGTTGTTTTGACTATTTTATTCTTATCAATTGTTTATATTTTTCGGCGTGAGGTAAAATTGTCAAAATCACTAATTTAATAATATATAAATAACATGTATTAGTGTCTTATCTTTAAAAAAGAATGTAAATTTTAATAATATTATACATAATTTTGAATGCTACGCCTAGTTAAAATTTAAATAATTTTAGTTCCGCAATTACTGTGTATATAATTATATAGTAAATTAACGTCATTGTTAATCATTAATCATATGATATTTGTGAGTACCTACGTATTCAATTATTTTATACTTAATTAATTTGTATATTTTAAGCTTCAAATAATCGATGCAGGTTAAATATTAATTAGTTAAAAAATTTGATAAACATAAACATCATAATAAAAATTATCACATACATCGCGCAGAATACTATGCTATTTTAAAATGAACGAAGTACCAATGTGAAATTAAGGATTAACACAAAAAAATCTTTAAAGGTCCGTCATTAAACGGAAGGGAAACAGAGACACGTGAGATTAGTGTAACTTCATCTCATGGCACTGGTGGCTTAGCAGAAAGTGCAGGCATTGAGCAGTCAACCCAGAAGTCACCGGTGCCGACTGATGATCGAAAACGCAAGAGTAGGGACACTGACGACATCGGATGCCACAATGAGGTACGTATACTCTCATTTCTATAATTGTTAATTAATTTTTAAAAAGTTGATTGAAAAATAGGTACGACAGTACGTGACAAGGTATTTTTGGGTGCAAACGCATGACTTTACCAATTTTAGGATTAAAACGTGCATGGAGTGTTGTACCCTTGATTTTAGAGAATTATTTGTCGTGGTCTGAATCTTTTAATGTTTTGAGCAATGAATATTTGTTGGGAAAGAAGGAAATCGAGGGATATATTATAATATTAGATATTAGATTTGAAAACGTATATATACAGAGGTCTCAGGTATTTGGATTTTTTTTATTTTTCTTATAGTTATGGGTCTTTGAATTTTCTTTGATTTTATATTGGTACATGATAAAAGTCTAATATTTTATATGATAGCAAAATATATACAATGAAATAAAAAGTTTAAGTATTTAAAGGCTACGTATTAGGCGCCTTGCTAGCTACTTTTATATATATATATATATATTTATCAGCCGTTCAAAAAAAATAAAATACTACATATCAGCTCATAGCAAGCCTTCAAAGTCTAAAAATTTCGAAATCACACAATCCATTTTGGATCTCAATATGTTCATTCTTTTACCATTCAATTAGCTCTATCAAAATTTCATTCATTTGAATACAATGAACTTTATGTCTTCTATGAATGAGTAATGAAAATAGCAAAATGCACTATTTAGCTAAAATTTGAAGCATAGTAAAAATCATTATACATAATTTAAACAAATGACGCTATAATAAACATTAATTTTGGTTTAAGTACCATGGCCAAAAGGATAATTAATAGCTTGGCTACCCCGGACAATAATAATGTTCCAAGCTCCTAATTTTCAATTGCAAATGTAAAACTTGATAACATTTAGACCACTATTCCCTGACATATAATATAACTCTTATACGGTTTAATAGATTAATCATCTATTAATTGTTCGGTAACACATTCACCACAAAAAGCTTACTCATTAAAATTGGTCACCATAAAACTAATTGTGTTTCCAAATCTTTATGTTGCTGGATAATTTTTCGTATAAAGAGAAGACAAACAAATAGACAATACGAAAAACATGTACCCAATTCCAATTCCACAATTATCATCCTTTTTTGGGTAAGAGTTACTATGATAGTGATTATCACAACTGTTAAATACTTAATAGCCTCATTCCCTCACTAACAGAAAAAAGAGTGATCTTCTTTACATTCACACAAGTTGAAAATGAGAAAATACCCAGTAGAGATGGAAATGCCATAAATAGGTTCATTTGGATAAGGGTTAAGACTTCTTTTAGTTTAGATCATGTGGGGACTTCATATGAATGCAAAGAAGAGCATATTATCTATGAGTATCATGTAGGGACAATCATTCAATACTTAATAGCCTCATTTCCTCATTAAACTTTTTGTCCAATATTTCATAAGTAGCTGTTTGTCAGATGAAATTAAGAAGAGCATAGTACTTATAGATTAAAACAAAACATTGTTTAGGATATGTCAACCTATTGCGACACTTAAATATGAAGGAATACTCCACTGAATTAAGGACGCTTGTTTTTTCCCAGTGTTGTCTATAATAGGCGAGTTAAGAAAGGATGTTTAAATGTTTCTCAATTCATCAAAGAAAAATTTTCATACTTAGCCGTATCTTCTTTTTCCTGTATTACTTTAATATAATAATAAAAATAAATAATATAATAATAATAGTAATAATAATAATAACGATAACAAGAATAGGTTCTCTCTCAATCAATTTCTTAACCTTATTCTTCGTAATACACTGCTAAAATAACTCTCTTGTCTATTTTTCATATTCTCGTTCTAATAAATAAAAAATAAAAAAAAATAAAAATTCTGTATCAAAACCGTTTTTATTTACATCTTTCTATCAATCTTCTTTTAACTATCTATTTTCTCCTCTTTTATGTATTTTCTCTCATTTCTTCGTTCAAAACATGCTACTTTTCTGTATATCTCATTCCCTTTATTCCTATACCCAACACTAGTCACTTAATCAAAACCGTTTCTTTTTAGTTGGTCTTTTTTGTTTGTCCTTCTTCTCCTTCAAATTTGTTGACAAAATCAAAGCTATCGACGTTGAACGTTAACCATCTATCTTCGCACTTATAAATTTCCAGGCAAAGAGCCTATATGATTGCAAGTCAATAGAAAGAAAAAAAAGGAGTCCAATCCTAAATATGAAAAAGAAATTGGCAATTCTTTTTATTTATCTATTTTTTCTTTTAGAGAAACTAGACATATGCCGGCTAGGATTTGACCAAATTAAAAAATGCGCAGCAGCAAGGATCTGACCCATATATTGATGAGCGTGGGAAAGAGAGAGCTATTCGAGAATACAAGATTTGATGTGGTTAAGAAGGTTAGAGGCGTGGCCCAGCCACTGACAATTAGGACCGAGAATTAAACCTGCTTCGACATCATTCATATATAATAGAAAAAAAAAAGTTATTGATTTAATAAAAAGGATTAGAAAATTCTATTTTTGTAAATAAACAAACTTTGACAAATAAGAAACCTATTCTAATTGAAAACTAAAATCAAACTGATATAAATAACTATTGATTAAATATAACTACTATATAGAAAACATCAACTCCAAATAATATATTCTTAACAGATTTTTCATGTTATCTAGGGTGGAAATCATCAAGTTCCAATGCATGCTTGGAGTAAGATTTGATAGTGTCGTTAGCCACATCACATGTTGTGGCTGTGGCTACTATGGCACGTGTATGCGTATCTTTGAGGTCCACTCAGAGAGCAGTGTCAAACAAAAAACTTATTTCTGCAAAAATACACACCTGAGTGGATATATTATAAACCAACAAACAATTAATAAAAACTAGTGGTCAGAAAACAGGGAGACTGAGCTACTTGCGGTTTCAAACGCTCTTTGTTATCTACAATATACCATGTGACCAATCTGTTGAAGCCATGTACGTGATAGCTACACTTGATTTGTCATGCTAGTTTTGGTCTATTTAATTCTCTAATGGAAACTGATATATGCATACAAAAATTGGGTTTAGGGATATGGTGTCTAGCGGGACCATGTTACTAATTAACTGATTTGTCTTTATATCATGTTCAAGCTTGTGATCCCTCATTTGGGATTTGAGATCAATGGCTTTTGTAAGTGAGTTTACTATGAGAACGCAATGTATGAGGATACTAGGAACATTACTAATTGCCATAAGAAAACATGTTTGATTTGCTTGTAACTTTAGGCCTCGTTATTGATGGCGGAGCCTGAAAATTTGTAGATAATAGAACACAATGGACCTAATTGACCACTATTAGCCATAACGTTAGGTTCGGGGTGATTTGAACGTCGTAATTATGTTTCTAATGAACAGGGTAAGCCTTTTCCATTATTCTCATGGTCCCAGCCAATCCAACGTATGCAGTTCGATAAATTAAATTTATCATTTTAGTCTTGAAAACAAAGGCCTAGGCTGCATTTTCGTTTAGGGGGTTCATCTCTTGTTTGAAGATAAGAGAAATGGATAAAGTTTGCAAAATATATGGAGCTTTTAGCGGACAAACGGGACAACAATTCTTGATCATTTTGTTGTTATAATGGGATCATAGTAATTAAAGAGAAGAAAGTCATTAGTATCTATTTTAGGTATAAATCTAGTAGTTAGTTGAATAGTTGATAGAAGTGTATGTCAAAAGAAGAAACCAAGTGTGTGGAGAACTGTTGAACGGAGAAAGATGTCCAAATTTTGATACAATATTGTTGTCACAAGGTTACCCCAAAGACCCCTGTTTCGCTTAACCAACAGATACTATATAGTTTGGGGTCAACGACACTTTGATATTATAATAGTTGAGTGACTTATTTGTTACCTTTCCCAAACTTAGGTAGCCTTCTGTTATGTTATTCATTGGTTTTCTTGCCTAAAATATATATGTCGTGCAACACTCCATGATGGTTGTGTGTTTTGAGTCGTTTAAATTATCTTTCATGCGAAGGATGTCGAGTTTGTGTATCCTGATGAAAAGAAGCAATCGCACGGTGGATCAACCTCTATGAAGAGGTCTCGTGCTGCAGAGGTCCATAATCTCTCAGAGAGGGTTTGCACTTTACTTCTAAAAGTCCAGTTTCGATATTGAACAATTGTGTTAATAGTCAGTATGGGTGGTCACACTAACTATGTTGGGTTTGATTCTTTTGTAGAAACGTCGTGATAGGATTAATGAAAAAATGAAGGCCTTGGAGGATCTTATACCTCGTTACAATAAGGTTCGTAGTACACACATTCTTTTCAACTTATATATGTAATGTTAGTTCGTAGTTCGTTACTTTTAGACATCTTATTGATCGAGTGTTGTATACTGTTATATACTTCTAGTCTGACAAAGCTTCAATGTTGGATGAGGCAATTGAGTACTTGAAGTCGCTTCAATTGCAAGTTCAGGTACTTATATAAATCTTGAATGTTTCTTGAAGACGCTATCACAAATAAATTTTGATAACCTCATGATCGACTTAATTTAAGCCATGGTAGAAGTTACTAATAAACTTAAAGTTTTCAAGGAGCAAAAATTCTCAACTTCTTTTAAAGGTTTTGATAATGACAATTCAAAGGGCAGTTGTTAAAAGCTTAAGACATGCATTGATTGTAGTACATTCTATATAACCGCCAGCTGGTGGTTGATGATAATCGGTTAAAATGCAACAATCAATGCACTTCTTATGTGTTTAAAGGCAACCCGTCGTTTAATTAACGTGAGTCGCCTTGTTACACTAATGTTATTATGAATCAATAATATAATCAAGTGTACGGAGAAAATGAAATATATGATTGATTTTTCAGATGATGTCGATGGGATGCGGCATGGTTCCTATGATGTTTCCAGGTGTCCAGCAATACGTGCCGCTAATGGCTATGGGAATGGGGATGGGTATGGGCATGGATATGGGAATGAACCGCACCATGGTTCCATATCCCGCCATTTTACCAGGCTCAGGGGTACACAATCCAGCTGCAATGGCAGCAGCAGCAACTCATCTTGCTCAACATTTTCCGGTTCCAGAGTTTAACATGTCACCAGTTACTGCTGCGAGTCCTGCAGCAAGTCAAATGGCGAATATGTCGGCTCCAATGATGACTTCATTTCCTCTAAGTACTCAAAACCAACCTCCAGTTCCCAATTTTGCAGATCCGTTTCAACAGTACCTTGATCTCCAACAAACACAATTACAAGTTCCTCTGGTATGTACTCTCTCTTTTAATTTTGAACTTGTGAGCACAGGCGGTAACACCGTAACACAGTGGGGGCTGTGGGCCATCACCCACACTAGATTTCAGAAAAAAATAATACAGAAAAAAACTCGATTACGTTAATTAGTTAGTTCAAGTGTTCAACTGTCTTGCCCTAGGCCCAATGAAAATAAAACTTACGCCCACATAAGGAGGATGTGTTTCTTACGAGGAAAAATAATTAAATATATGTCTGTGTATACGCATCTTTCTCTCTCTCTCTATATATATATATAATATAGGGATGATTGAGGCGAAGTTCCAATCTCGAGGGAATGAAAGAAGTTAATTTATCACCGTTGATTTTCCGCTTCATTTCTTCCTGCACTTTTTTCTTTTTGTTTTCCGTTTTCAATCTATTTTACAGGGACGGGGGTATAATAGTCAATTTACGTTATATTTTTTAATTGAATCAAATATTATTCTTAATTTTAGGTACACATCAATATGTGTATATGATATCTCCTAAGCAAATTATGTTTTCAATTCCCGTTACTCTCATTCACGATTAGTCAATTCGTTCTTCTAATTTTACATTCGTTCACAATTTATTTACACGGTGAGTTGGGTAATTGTGATTTCAATTGTTATTAATTGATATTTTTCTTCGATTTCACTCGATTTTGTAGTTTTCTTGATTCATTCAGTTTTGATTGTACATACATTTTTTATTTTGTTTATTTGATTCGTATCATTCGTCTTTAGATTATTCAATTGAAATCACCAACAATTTTGGACCCTTTCATCCTTTGTTCTTCAGCTTCAAAATTTTCTTATAGACCTTGGAGGATTTGCTTGAGCTTCATTCTGTTTCGAATCGATTACTAGAATCAATGTGTTAAATATAGCATTAATCTTATAATCCATATCCTTTTCTTTGTCTTTTTCAGTCTCAGTCTGTCCTCCAGACTGAGACCCTTCAGAATTTTAATATTCATTGAAAATGATATTAATAAAAAAAATGACTTAATATTATGCAATAAATTTTCATCATCCCTATAAGTCATTACAATTATTAAATGCTCATTAATTAATATTTGTCACCCAATGATTGTGTACAACGTGCTTAAAGAAATTAGATAGGTGTTCATTTGAGTAGTTATTGCCATTATTGTAATGCATTTTAGTATTGATGTTTTTGTATTGTTACTTGATTAAGGAATGTCGTCAGTCAACTGTTAGAATTCTTATACGTTTATAAGTTTTGAGATTAATATAATTTCCACTTTTAATTAAAAATATATATATATATATATTATGTTAGTCTTAGTCTGTGGGCACAGACTAAAAAGGTACAAGGACTGAGAAAGGAGTAACATTGTAAGTATATTTGTTAGCCCATTAGTATGAGTTTGTGCCATGATGAATGTTAATATAAATTTGTTAGTATGTTCATATATGTATGTTAGTCTGTAATTAAAGAAATGAGTAACATTCACCATGATGAATGTTAATATAAGTCTGTTAGTCTGTAATTAAACCTGATAGTCTATAATTAAAAAAGGAGTGACATTCACCATGATGAATGTTAATATAAGTATGTTAGTCTATTAGTCTCGGTCTATGCCAACAGACTGAGAAAGTGCATTGGCTTATTTGTAATTAACTCGATCTGAATGGCTAAGTCTGCGTATGTACAATTAATAAATGTTCAGCAATTAATATTTGTCACACAGTGACTGTGTACAATAAGTTTTTTTTTAAGTCATTAACATTGATTATGATCAATGTAACTGTACAGATTGAGACTAATATTTGATCATGATCAATGTTAAATGTACAGACTAAGACTAATATTTGATTATGATCAATGTTATATCTTAAAATTCATACAGATGAATATTAACATTCTCAATCTCTACACTTAACCTTACATGATCAATCTTAACAATTATATCTAGCTTATGTGTTGTTGGTGATTCTCAAACTTATACTTGTAGCTATATTGATAGATTCTAATAGATTTTGATTTAACAGTTTAATATTATTTTGCAATTAATGTTTGAATATGATTGACCTATACGTTTTATCATATATAAAATAGATTAGTTATCAGCCAAATCTAATTATAATTAATTGATAAAAAAAAATTAAGAGCTTGTCATGTGACATTTTCGCTTATATGACAAATTGTAAAGCAATCTGTTATACTTCTATAGTATATATCTATATATATACATACTTTATAGAAACATTAAAATGAAAGAGGAAAAGATCAAACTCACCTCAAGTAATTAAATTCAAGTATAGTAATTTAATTATAGGGTTTTATAAATAACCTGAAAACTTAAAAACACATAAAATATTGATCTTTTTGATGAAATATTTAGCATAAAATTTCACAATTTTTATGGGTATCAATCAATAGTAGTATTATAATTTTTCTTTGTTATTGTTTGTATATGTTAATGGCTCACTATTTGTGTGTATACGATTAGCTATATATCAAAATGACAAAACTGCCAGCACACCATCTTGTTGCCCAGTAGCAAAATTCGTAGCCTATGTAGTCGGTTACCGGGTTAGACCCAAAAAACCATCGGAACTTGACTGGTTTTAAACCGGTAATGAATCAAAGTAAACTGGGTTGGTTTACGGTCTATAACTTCTAAGTAATTTATGTTCAAGTTCAATCTGGCTCTTACTTCTTAGCACGTGTATACTCCTATAATTCGCCCCTCATAAAAAAAATTATGATACCGCTCGCCCTGTGATGCATATATAGATAGTTGAAGGATAATCGATTAACGTACATAATCATTTCCACAAATAGCATATTTGAATTCTTGGTGCCGTTAGCAGTATAGAGGTGGCCTATCGACCAACAGATTGTGATGTCAAATCGCACTTAAGACAGATGTGTATTATTATAAGGTGTTGTGGTTGTGTAAGTCACCGAGTCTTTGTCGTTATAAATAAAATGAATCTTTTTGTATGAATGTACATACCCTAAATACCCTTTGGATCCACCCCTGCAAGATGGCTTCTTGGTCGCCCTCTATGTTGATGATTTTTGTGGTTAATCATATATTTGTATATCCGTAATTATAGGTGGTAATCTTGAATTCTTGATCCAGTTACCGAAAAGTAGAATGATGGGGTTAAGATTGTATTTCCATCGACAACGTGTCAAACAAGTATAGTTTAGAAACTTAACCAGAAATGATTTCTGTTAAATGGGTTCACTCAAAGTGTACTAAGAAAACTAAAATCCTGTTAAATCGTTTTATTAAAAGAAATAGATAAGTTTTTCTACATTATAGTTTCTGCACTTCTTTAGTCATTGTACACTATCTATCTTTATAACTATAAAAAAGTATACAAAAATATTTGTGTTAGGGTCAACCCAACTCTCCCATTGGACCCACACTTGATTCCACCCAAAATTCAACCTTTCCGACCACCCCACATTGCCACCTCTATTCATAACTGGAGCTCACTAATTTTACCTTTTTGCAGAGTCAAGGACTAGGAGGCATGCCCCCGATTGCAACTAAGCCGAGTAGCAGCAACAAAGATGCAACCAACCCTGATATTCACCAAACCAGTAAGCAAAGTCCCCCAGGTTTCAATTTTATAAGTTTTTCAGAAGCATAGAGTAATCAATTAGCTAATTGTGCATTTCAGGTTGATTATAGGGACAGTTTAGGCTTCTCAGCCAACAAAATTTTGTTGCGTAAGAGGGATAAGAGAATCCAAATGTTGTCGAGTATCAACAAAACGCCTGCCTTCTTGTTTGACATGTGATTATACATAGATAAACTAGCGTTCTTTAATTTTATTCTCTTATTCTAACGTTTACCATTAAAAGATATGTATCGCTAATTCCCAAAATCAAAAAGTAGATTCGCAAATCTTATACCCATTGTATAGAGTAGTAGAAAATGTGTAGAAATGGTGTTCGACTACTTTTTTCTTCTGTTTTTAGCTATAATTAGAAAATGTATGTAGTAGTTTTATTTAGGCTAGTCAAATGTCATTAGAGCAAAGATTTTCACACTAAAAATTGAACTCACATTCAAACAATTTTTACCTTTATAAATTAATTATACACACACAAAATTAAAAAAGGTAGTTACCACTCAAAGTGATAGCAACCAAGTTGAGAATCAAACTGAAAAGTGAAGTCATCATATCAAAGTGATTCATGATCACTTTGTGCCACCTCCTCTCACTCTCTTCACTTTTAAGTTCAAGATTTTGAAACCCACAATTTGTAGTAGCTTTTTTTTTTGGGGTTGATGCGGGTGTTTCATTAATCGTGTGTTTTCTTGGTTGAGCCAGTGCCATCTTTTTATTGAAATTGTCTTAACAAGTTAACATTGAAGTTTCAATACTGTCATATGCTCTGCTTTTTTGGGAAACAGTCGCTTGTGGTATTGTGTATATTTTATAAAATTAACCCCAAATGCTAACTGAAAGCTAGAGATACAAAGAGCTTGAGCTTGAGCTTGGCTAGATTGGAGCATATATCAAACTCGGCTAGGCTTGAAGTCGACTCGTTTAAAATATAAAGAGCTCGAGCTCGAGCTTGACTAGATTGAACCCTAACATATAAGGGTCAAGCTTGGCCCATCTGATATTATACAAGCTCGAGATCTGCTAGAGCTTGATTCGTTTATCACATAATATTATTTAATTTATTAATATTTAATATATTTATAATATTTAATTTAGTTTTTGAATAAATCAAATATAATAATGTTTACTATTATTGTTTAAGTATTATATAATATATATATTTATAAGTCATAAGTTATTATGCAATTATATGTTATATTATTATATAAAAAATTATTATGTGTATATAACTGAAAATCTCGTTTAGGCTCGCAAGCTTGTTCAAGCTCGATATAAGAAGCTCGAGCTTGTTTATTAAACGAGCTTCAAAATATGTTCAAGCTCGAGTTCGAACTCGTTTAAACTTAGCTCAGTCGAGCTTTTAACTAGTCGAGCTCGAATAGTTTGGGTCAATTACAGCCCTAGATATAATCATAGAACCAAATTGTGATTTTGGGGTATAATGTTATATTTGAAAAATACAAAATTATAAGACAATATATAAATAAAAAATCTACATATTTTGTTTTGAAGAGTTTGTTCTCATATCATAAAAATATACTGTTGGCTACGAATCAGTTGACTGTACTCGGCTATATATCAACTTTTGACGTATAAATCACATTTTGATCAAAAATTAGAAGATAGCTGATCGAGATTGATAACCTTGCTACAATCTTTGAAAGATCAAAACTTTCAATATCCGTCCTACCATATTGCCGGTTTCTATCTAAACCTATTACTTTGCAACAGTAGTATATATCAAGGTCTGAAAAAACAGTCTTATCACAAATTCACAATCAACAAATAGTTTAACTAGAGTGATGTTATATCCTCCAAAACGACACTTAACAAAAACAAATCAGGTTTAAACTTATGTGATGGAGTAATATGGTTAAATCTTTCGCCAAGTGTTCTTTAAATAACGTAACACTACTTATTACGAAATCAACAAGGATCTAAACGAAATAGCCATAAAAGGAATACGTAAAGGAAACCAAGTGTCCAGAAAAGGGAACTCAAATTTTTCTACCAGCAAAGACGGTATAACAACATAGTAAAATATTCCCAGAACATAGGAGAAACAAAAACTTGCACATACAAAATAAATAGTCCAACCCGGCTGTATATGATATCTGAATGAAACTAGCAAAAGCGACCGAGGAGGCATATGTCCAAATAAAAAGAGTGTTCTTACATATAAAGCCCTTCTGGTACACCTTCCTTCTTTTTAAACATAACCTTATCCTTGGCCTTCTTAAAATCTGCATGTGTAACCTGAGAATAAAAGTAGAATATTAGCTATTAAGTACATGTCAAGTCAATAAGCACAACAAATTTTATAGGCATCTAAGCAAAACCACTAGTAGAAATTTGTAATGTCTGACCTTCATTCGACGTTCTCTTAAAGCAAGTAATCCGGCTTCAGTACAAATGGCTTTGATGTCAGCCCCGGAGAACTCGTCTTTAGTCATAACGAATTCTTCCAAATTCACGTCATCAGATAAGGTCATTCTTGATGTGTGTATCTGAGCGCAAAAAATTATTAAGCAAGTATAATAAATTTATAATTTATAGATGTGTATGTATACTTTAATGTTGGCAAAACATGATGTTAGCTAATTGAACCTTAGTGTGTAAAAAAATTAACCTTTGTTGATGAATTAAATTATTTAAGACTTCTAAACTATATGATAATAGATAAATCTGGTTTGAAATCACTAATTAAACGAAGTTTGTTGTAGCCACTTACTGTCAAAATATTTGGTTTAATCACCAAACTATAATATACCCAAGGGATATACTGACAGCTGAACAATATATATATAAAGTCCAAAGCTTTAATGAATTGCAAAATTGAGACACTGTACCGTGAATATGCGCCTCCTTGTTTTGATGTCAGGAAGAGGGAACTCTATCTTCCTATCTATACGACCGGGTCGAAGCAACGCTGGGTCAAGACTTTCGATCTTATTAGTTGCAAGTATGACTTTAACATCACCTCTCGAATCAAAACCATCCAACTGATTCAAAAGTTCCAACATAGTCCTCTGGATTTCACGTTCACCGCCAGAGTGTGCATCATACCTGGACAAAGAATCCTAGTTAGTCCTCTTTCTCATAACAAAACATCCAAGATAATATAGTTTCTATTAACATACCTCTTTGTACCAACAGCATCAATTTCGTCGATGAAAACGATAGATGGGGATAAGTCATCAGCAACTCTGAAGAGTTCTCTGACCAACTTAGGACCATCCCCAAGATACTTTTGAATCAACTCACTTCCAACAACACGTAAGAACGTTGCTGACGTGGAGTTAGCCACTGCCTGATATATAACAAACGAAATGCTCAGATACAACTTAGACTCACACAACATACAATTAGTCCACAATGTGTCTTGCATATATAAGCAAAGAAAAAGTATTAATAAAGCATCATTTAGAAGTTTCAAGCGCACACCTTTGCAAGCAACGTCTTGCCAGTTCCCGGCTCTCCATAAAGTATAACTCCCTTTGGAGGTTTGATACCTATGTCCTCATATAATTCAGGGTGAGTCAAGGGGAGCTCCACAGCCTCCTTGATTTCTTGTATCTGGGCATCTAGCCCACCGATATCAGCATAAGACTCCAAAGGAGCCTTCTCAACCTTCATTACAGACACCATAGGGTCGACATCATCTTGAAGAAGCCCAACAACAGAAAGAACCTGAGTGCATTCAATGAAATAGGATGATTAGAACAATTGTATGACTTAAACTACACTCTAGTTTCAAACTTAGCTTAAAAAAGAAACCTTGATATTCTATCTCAAAAGCAAACAACATGAGATTGTAACGAACACATCCAAATTCCAGAAATTAGGCACTCTTGAATCATTGACTCATTGTCTAGACCAAACTTGCATTCGTTCCAAATAAAAAGCTAATTCGAGCTAAAAACCATATAGCAGTAGCTCCTACTTTCAAAAGAAACGAGAATATTGCAACATAAGCCAGTACATTAGCAACCAAGTAAAAGGCTTCCCCACTTCAATACCTTCAATGGCAACCTAGCCACACAACTTTGAGAATCTAGTTCTTAGACTAACATATAATATTAGGGGAGGTTCCAATAAGAAGCTAATGTTGGTAAGAAGTGTTAGTAAAAGATATAAGGATTTAAAACATACAATCGACTAATTCACAAATTCAAAATTTCATATCTTCAGTAAACTGTTTCAAAGAATTCCTGGTTGAAGAATGTTAAATAAAGAAATCACAACTTTATTTGTTGAAAAAATCGCAAATTTATGCCAATTCAATGATGCATCTAGACGCTTGAAAACAGTTCACATTTGTGACTTCTTTCAACTTTCTTCATTACGAAATTTATCACATACTTTAGTAGAACTATAAATTAGTAAACTTGTGCTTTTGTCCGACTTCTATGATTCAAATTCTACAGTTTATTACTTCCTATACGATCCCTCCATTGCACACACGCATATATACATATAGATTCGGGATCAAAAGAACCTAACTATTGATAAGAACCGTAGGAGCAACTCAAAGATTCGCTGATCGAACCATAATAGCTTACAAATTCACAAACTTGACAACTGCATATCTCAATTAAAGTGTTTCATAAAACTTCAAAGCATAAAAATCAACAAATTCACAAGTTAATAGTTATCCATTAGCTAATCAATTGACGCTTTTTACTAACTAATAGCGAATCAACAAAAATTCAAAACCCTACATAGGCTAATATATCAACTTTGTTCACTTCAAATTTGATTCAAAACACAATCAAACACATTAAATACAAAATGATATATCTACAATTCTACATACAACCCTAAACAATATCAAATCAAGCTCAAAAAAATCAAACCCTAACATACCTTATTATGCATCAAAATGGCACAACCAGGTTCCAACTGATCTTTATCAACAAACGACAATATCCCTACATAATATTCCGGTCCCACCGAGCTCGAAACAATCGCATGATTCTCATCAATCAATTCTTCCAAATTCCCAACACTCATCGGTGAGCCTCTCAAATCATCAACTTTCGATCGATCCTCTTCAGTTTTCTCTTCTTGTGGTTTCAATCGTTCTTGATTTGCTACAAATTCTTCTTCCATTAATAAGTAATCTTTGATTCTTTCTAATTTGAGTAAACGTAACCTGCATTTTGTATGTGGTGTTACTGTTGGTAACCTAGCTGCTGCTTCCGGTCCCTTTTGTTTTCGTTGTTTTCGGCCCACGCGAGCCGGTGGTGCTGCCGGTTCGAATTTTTTTTCTTTCTTTTCAGAACCGTCAGGTTTTCGATCGGATTGGTTTTGACGGTTCATTCCTCCTGGTGTTCCTTGACCCATGATTGATTGTTGTTTTTGATTTTGGGGAAGATGAAGAAAGTGAGGATCTGAAAATTGGGGGTTTTGAAGTTGTGTTTTTATGTGTTTTATTGTTATCTTTTTGTTCAAGAAAGCATATTGTATCGTTCATATGGGAAGGGTCCGTGGAGTGTGTGCTTGATTCAGATCAGGTCGGTCGGGTTGCTTCGGGTCTTGAGTTGGGCTGCGCATACTGATTTATTCTGGGCTTCTGCGTGATCATGTTAGGCCCAGGGTTGTCAAATGGTCGAGTTTTGGTTAAACGAAGTAACCAGGTAATAACTCCGTAATAATGCGGGTTGAATTTAATTTTTATTTAGTCAATTTTTTATGTAATTTATAGATCTGCGATAAGGTGCGGCGAATTTAACTTTTATAAATGAATAAAATATTTAGTCGATTTTTTATATCGTGATCGACTTTTTTAATTTATAAAAATACGACAAATATTTAAAGGCCGAAAGTCTAATTATACGAAAGAAATGTGACGAATTTAATTTTTATAAATTAATAAAATATTGTGACCATCTTTATATATAGTTTATAGACTCCCGATAACGTGTGACGAATTTAATGTTTATAAATGAATAAAATATTTAGTCGATTTTTTATACAGTTTATAGACCTGCGATAACTCTGCGATAATGTCGGACGAATTTAATGTTTATAAATTAATAAAATATTAAGTCGGTTTTTTATACAGTTTATAGACCTGCGATAATACCGGATGAATTTAATTTTTATAATTGAATAAAATATTGTGACCGATTTTTTTATATAGTTTATTATATACCCGCTATAATGTGGAACAAATTTAATTTTAATAAAATAAATAGAATATTAGGACTAATTTTCTTATATAATTTATAAACTCTTTAATTTTTATAAATAAATAAAATATTTAGTCTAATTTTTTAAAATTAAATAAATACATTAAATATTAAAGAGGCCAAAAGTGTAATTAGACAGAAGAAATTAAGATCGTTAGATCGTAAAGGTGAAAAACAATGAATGGCTCAGATTCGTCTATCGTATCCTCTTTTAATTATATATATATAAAGATAAAGATAAGATATTTGGTCTATTTTTAACGAAATTAATTTTTATAATTGAATAAAATATTGTGACCAATTTTTTTATATAGTTTATTATAGACCCGCTATAATGTGGAACAAATTTAATTTTAATAAAATAAATAAGATATTAGGACTAATTTTCTTATATAATTTATAAACTCTTTAATTTTTATAAATAAATAAAATATTCAGTCTAATTTTTTAAAATTAAATAAATACATTAAATATTAAAGGGGCCAAAAGTGTAATTAGACAAAAGAAATTAAGATCGTTAGATCGTAAAGGTGAAAAACAATGAAGGGCTCAGATTCGTCCATCGTATCCTCTTTTAATTATATAATATAAGGATAAGGATAAGATATTTGGTCTATTTATATAATTTAAATAAATACATTAAATGTTTAGAGGGTTAAAAGTGTAATTAGACGAAAGAAGTTAGGATCGTTGGATCGAAAAAGGTGAAAAACAATGAAGGGTTCAGATTCCTCTATCCTATTCTCTTTTAATTATATATATATATATATATATATAAAAATATAAATATATAATATAATATAATATAATATCTTTATATATAATTAAAAGATGATATAATGGAGGAATCTTGACCCTTCATTTACAATCCAACAATCTATATTTATTTCGTATAATTACATTTAAAAATTAACTTAATTATATAAAAGATTATTATAAAACTTTGTAAATTATTGATAGTATTTAACAATAGTTGTTATACGTCATCTCAAATTCATTATCATCATCATCATATAATTTAATTGTAACTCATCTCAAATTCTCAAACTTAAATCATCATTATTATATTATTTAATTGTACGTCTACAAATTCGCAATCTTAATATAATACTTGGATAGACGATTTGAAAATAGTGACGTACAATTCTCAATCTCAATCTTATATAATTCTTGCTAGACTATTTGAAAATAGTTATTATTAATTAAATAACCTAATAATACATATCTACAAATACAACATAGATTGGCTTCTAATAATACATATCTACAAATAACCTAATAATACATATCTACAAATACGTCTACAAAGTCTCCAATAATAAATAATAAAAGTTTACTTACGTTCATAGATTTTCCATAGCTGCAATTGATCAATTTGACTGTGTACGTGATATCCATGAAAATAAAGATTGATGGAATATTAAGGTTCAATTGCTTATTGCGTAGAGACAATATTTACGCAATAGTCCAAACACATTGGCTTCTTTAGATATGATAGTTGTTAACGAACATGTAAATTTTTATACCTATAAAAATCTATTATAACCTATATTATATACAAAATTGTTACGGTACATTGACATGTATTTTCATTCAACATGATGCCTTAATTTATTATATTCTGGGAGATTATAGAAATCTATGAGTATTTCATATAAAGGAATGCTAAAAAGATTATAATCCAATGAAAGAAGCTATATTTACTCGTAATGATTTTTATTTTATTGGCTACAAATTTCTCATACATTATGTTGATTATGTTAAATACATCATCATTATTATATTATGCTTATTGTTACTGTCAATTATCTCATGCATTAAGTTTTTACCAACCACTGAGAGTGATTTATGCGTTATATATTTAGTATTGAAATTAATTGAATCAAATTTAAAAATTCATTGTTACGTTATGCAATTGTTGTGGATGTAGTTATACTTGTTTATGAAATCATTCTTTATGTTTGTTTCTTTCATAACTAACTAAAAAAATAAAGTCACTACATCAAACAACATCCACATCATTATAACTTTTTGTTGACGAAAGTTGTACGATTAATTTCATTATGTTTTTATTACACATTTGTGTATGAGCAATTTTCTGAAAAAATGATAACACCCACAATAGTATAACTGAACTTTGTAACAAAAGTTTAACTTAACAGAGAAATATATGATCAACTCCCCTCACTAATCGTAACATATAGAATATTAATTGTACGAGATTTAATTTATCTTTTAAAACTAATACTTTTTACATACACTTTTTGATAAATATCAAAAATACATTTTAAATACACTTTTTGATATTAAATATTTAATATTTAATAAACAAGTATAATTTATTCTATAATTTATTGTAGTAAGTTGAAATCAATGAAGAATGTACTCTATAAGAAAGTTCTATAACGAATATAATTTATTTTTGCATGAATAACTTTTAAGTAGTCGTTCTTTTGAATTATTATAACATTAATCTATAATAAAACAAGTTATGTTGTTAAAACAAACAATCTTTTGTCTTTAAATTAACAAAATTATTTTGTATATAGAATGACATTTCACATAGACTTTTTGAACTTCAACATTTAATATAATACATTATGTCATACTAAAATTTAATTGATAAATTTACAAACTAAAATATTGTATCTTGCGTTGTCGCAGGTTTTTAAACTAGTATATATATAAAGAAAGATAAAAATAAAGATTTCGGTTTGATTTATTTAGATTTTAAAGAAGATAAAAATCGCCCAATACCCAAAATCGAACATGCACAAACCCAATCCATATCAACCAAATTAACAATTGGATTGATTGATTCGGGCACCGTTAATCCGAAGATGTGAAACAAGATAAAAGAGCATCAGTTAAATTCTAAAGTCAACTTAAATTTTGTATAACAAGAAAGCAACTATTCAATAATAATTTTACGAAAGAGTGTTAGTGAATTGCGTATAATAACACCGATTAACCAACTTAAACAAATATCAAATAATAATTACTAAGAAAACATACTTTGACTTGTTATATTTTATATTAAAAAGGGGGTTGTTAACGTATAAAACTCGCGTGATGAAGACAATTGAGTTTTCAATTAACTCTTTAATGTCTCATTTAATACTATAAAAGTGATAGTCTATTGATCTCATATCGGGTTTCGGATAGGTTCCTATGTCAAAATCTCACAACCAAATCCGAACCAAAAACCAATCTAAAATATCGGTTAAAACCGATATTCAGTTCAAGGTCGAATAACCTAAAACCAATAAATCCAAATCTATTTGGATTGAGTGGTTTCTTCGGGTTAAATCATCTAATGAACACCTTGACTTAGCAAGCTTGTTAGCGACATAGATTTATTAATTCGGGTCATTTAGTTACTTTAATGAGAATTGCGATTGGGATGACAAGAATGGGATTGGCATCGAAAACATTTACTGATACAATTTGATATCTTTTACGTGTATCGTAATATCAAAGATTAGATTTGTGATGGAACTCATGATATATTTCACATTTAAACGTGAGAGAAAAAGTATATAATATAAAATTCAAAATTGTATGGGATTATTAATAAATTGGTTATTTAAAATTTAGAAACTAAGTTAAGTGCTAAACTATTGAAAATTGAATCGACTATTATAAGCTTCTTAGACGTAAACCCCCTAGTTTTAGAACACTTCTAACATATTTGTAGTTTGTCAATTTATTAAATCAAGAAAGGAAAATCGTATCAGATCGAGATCCTACGACCGTTTGAATATTACGATATAAAGATTTTATGTAAAATTGACACATTTTCCTTAATTAAAATCGGAAAATTTAAATCCTTCAACGATCATTTTAATTACAAATGTCAATATGACTAGATTCATGTCTTTCATTGTTAGAATCAATTTATACAAAATGTTATTTGCTCTCTATTATACTTCGTGTGGTAGATTTTGTTAAACTATTTTAAAAAGGTAAAATAAAATATAAAATATGTGAAAAAGATATATTATATTGTTAGTATTAAATTATTTGCAGTTGTGAATCATAGTCGTCTTACAATTGCGAGCTGCGTCAGCCACAACTTAATATTGTTTGGAGGAGGATTACTTTAGTAATAATCCGAAGTATCCTCCGGCCTTTTTGAAAAGGCGTTTTCGAATGCGACGGGAGCTGTTTATTCGAATAGTCGCTGATATTACTAGTTATTCTGTTGAACCTATTCCCGATTATTTTGTGTATTTCACACAACGTGAAGATGCAACTGGTCGGCTAGGATTCACTGCGTTACAAAAGTGCACGTCTGCCATACGACAGTTGGCATATGGGATGTCTCCGGATATGTTTGATGAATACTTACAAATGGCTGAAAGGACGTCAGCTGATTGTCTTAACAACTTCTGTAAGTGTGTATTTGATTTGTATTCAGTAGAGTATTTGAGAAAGCCGGATGCTAGTGATATTGCTCGGTTATACAAAGCACATGAAGACAAACATGGCTTCATTGGAATGCTCGGCAGCATTGACTGCATGCACTGGCCATGGAAGAACTGTCCAAATGCATGGAAAAGGCAGTACACAAGAGGCGATCACGGGCACCCAACAATTATGCTTGAAGCAGTGGCTTCAACGGATACATGGATATAGCATGCATATTTTGGTGCAACTGGTTCGAACAACGACATCAATGTTTTAAACAATTCTCCGTTGTTCGACGACATCAAAAACGACACCGGTCCACCCGCACCATTTGATGTGAATGGAAGTCATTACACCAAAGGTTATTATCTCGCCGATGGTATTTATCCAGATTGGGTTACGCTGATGAAGGCATATTCATGTCCTACTGACGAGAAGCGACAAAAATTCAAAAGATTCCAGGAAAGTGCACGAAAGGATGTGGAGCGAACATTCGGTGTCTTTCAAGGTAGGTGGGGAATAGTAAAGGCTCCTGCCAGAGCAATGAGCGTGAACAAGATTATGAGAACCATGTACACTTGTGTGATATTGCACAACATGATTGTAGAAGACAACGGATTCTCAATAAGTCCACTTGAGGAAGAGTTTCTCGCCGATCCGGCTAACTTGGTCCGAAAAAGGTTTAGAGAAAGAGTCGTATCGCGTAGTGCAAGAATAAAAGAAATACGCGATAAAGATGTGCACGACAAACTACGAACCGATCTCACCGAGCACATTTGGACGCTTCCGGACAACTTTCGAAGTGGCTAGACTTTAGTATTGTAACGCTTTTAGTTTTAGTATTGTAACGCTTTTATTTTTATATATTGTAACGTTTTTATTTTTATATATTGTAACGTTTTTATTTTTAGTATTATAACGCTTTTATTCTTATACATTTATGTATTTTTTTAGTATTTTAAACATTTTTTTATTAATTAATAAGTAATTTTTAAATTAATTATAGTTTTTTTAATTTAATTAAAAGAAAATGTATTTTTAAGAAAAATGAAAAATAATGAAAATAGTGGGTCCCAGTTGTCCGTCGTGAGCTGTGGTCAGTTTACCACTGTGGTCAGTTTTCAGTCGTGAACTGTCGTGACTGACGTGGCAGTAAGGACGGGTGTTATGACTGCAAGTGGTCTTACAATTTTTCCATCCTGGCTTCGTCATTCTTTATCATGACAACCGACAAGCACGGTCTTCACTTCGGTTGTGCTCATGTCGTCAAGTGTTCATAAACGAAAACAAATGAACGAGATATGTGTACATGTTTGTCCTATAATTATACGAACATAACACATCGTTCGTGTTCGTTTGTATAACTAGATGAACGAACATAAACGAACTTCTCTTGTGAACGATTCACAAATTATTTGTTGAACGTTTGATTCGCTTACATAACTACACATATAAGTCTTTTCATTCTAACAGGTTCTCACAACTCTGTTGTGCTTGATGTCCGCCTAATGCGCTCCCCAATATAATCGTACTATAATAAGTTGATTCTTTAGTAAGTAATTAGACTGGAAAATTAAATATCTATACAAGCTTCTTACATTCTATTTTTATAGAGCATTTAAACAATAAAACTGGTGAGGCTTTTTCTATTTATATTATTCGGACATTGTGGATCTTCTTCTTAGTCGGATAATGGGTATAGCCATGACCTTTTCCTAACTTTATGAACTTTTTCCTTAAACATCTCAAAATTTGAAATGACACGCACATACAAGTCTTTTCATTCAACAGGCTCTCACGATTTTGGTGTGCTTGATGTTGGCCTAATGCGCTCCTCAATAATTGTACCACCTTTAATAAGCCGATTATTTAGTAAGTAAAGAGGACGAAAAATTAAATTAAACGTCTACACAGGACTACCTTGTAAAATAAATTTCTATATATTTATTGTTATAGATCATATAAATATAGGAGTTTTTTTTTCTATTCATGTTATTCAAAGAGTGTGAGTCTTTTCCTTACTCGCATAATGATTATTCATGTGACTTTTTTTTAACTTTTCAAACTCCCTTACTGAATATCTCAAAATATTTATTTAGTAAGATTTTTACAAATTAGTTTCCTTTATTAATAACATTATGTAGAAAATATAAGTTTTAAAGAGAATATGTAAAATTTGTAAATCATTATTAAAACTGACATTATTTATAGAAAGAATTAAGGAGAGAATATAATTATTGTCAACAACATAAAAATTATGTGCTCTTGAACCATCACAAACGTTATAGTTTGAAATTTTTACTTTTCATTCGGTCACTCTTTCAGATCCTAACGACACATTTATCGAACAAATCATTTTCCCAATCGATCATTTTTTTAGGGCAGTGCCAATGACACCGTCTTCATTTCATCCTTGTCCGTCTTCGCGTGTCCTCCATTTACACTATCTCGTCTTCGCCCGCCTTTCCTTTCCCATCTTTCGTTTTCTTCTTCGTGAAGAAGCTTGAAGACAAAATAATGCGGGGCCCATTTCCTTTTTTTGTTTTATGCGTATAGTAAAATTATTTTCAGTAAATGGTGGGTCCAATCTTTATGAAGACCGGTCATCTGTTGGCAGTGTTTCAGTCTTTATTCAGTCTTATGAGGAAGTGCTGATGTAGTGCTGAGTTGGCACGAAAGATGGAAGAAAGACCGATTATCAGTCATGAGCGATCTTATAAAGTTTATTTTTTAACAGCTGCGTGATGTTAACCGATAAGTTGCCATTAACTTTACATCTAATACAAGTTTAACTTTTTTTTTTTTGTTTAACCGTATATAGGGTATGTTTGGCACACAAGCTTATTCTAGCTTATGGGAGCTTAAGCTTATCTTTTTCAAAAGTTCAAGCTAATAACATTGTTTGGATGACAAAAATTGGAGAGCTTATGGAAAAAAATAAGTTTTAGAAAAAAAAAGAGTTAGTTGAACTAGCTTTTAAAATAAACTCTTAGCTTATAAAATGATAAATTACATAAATATTCTTTATATATTTTATTTATCATGTATTATTTTGTCCTTTTAAGCAATGTTTTGAAAACTGGTCCGACCGGTCGAACCGAATTTGGAAGGAAACCGGCCCTATTTAACCGGTTTTTGGCTAAAGTTGACTTGGTCAACAACCGGTGGTCGGACCGGGAACCGGTTCAGACCAGTTTTTGATTTTATCTTTTTTATTTTTATTTTTTTCTAAACCGAAATCACATAGGTCAACGTTCCAAATTAGTAAGTCAACCATGATCAAGTTGGAATTACTTGTATGCTTGGCTTACAATATATAGGTGGTCATGGTAAGTTTTAATTTGTCTTGCCACCAATGTGGGACAAATTCAACACTAAAGGAAAACAAATACAAGATAAATGTCTACCCCATGTTTTGAACCTCTAATCTTATGTTTGTTGAATAATTTGATTACCAACTAATCTAGCCATTACTTTGTGATATTGTTGTAGTTATTAATATTTTGTTACTAGTTTGTAAATAGTTATTTTAATAATTTTTTAAATAGTATTTTTAATGATTATTTTGACAATTTTATAACAAGTTCATAGTCATTATATGTTTCTTTTCAAAATATCATAATTTATAATTGTAGTTTAAAAGTTTGAGGTATGAACTTTGAAATGTCATATATTTTCACTCGTAATTCGAATTAAATCACCATTTTTTCTTTTAACTAGTGTATTTTTTTCAAGATCTATTTGTTGACAAACTTTCAAAGAGGGTTTGTTCTAATAAAGTTATAAAAATTTATAAAAAGTTAGAAAAAAGTAAAAAAAAAATAATTATAAAAAGTCATAAAAATTTGTAAAAACTCAAAAAGTCAAAGACTGGTCCCACATGAACCGAAAGGTCGACCGGTCCGACTTAAAAATCGGTTTTTAAAACATTGCTTTTAAGTCAATTCACAGTTATAAGTTTTCAGTTTCAGCTACTTTGCCCAACACTTATAAAAAATAACAAGCTTCAGCTTCCAAAATAAACTCCATCTATCAGCTTCAATTATAATCTCTCAGCTCGAGCTAACAGTTAATTTCACCAAACATACTTCTAATTACTTTTTGTCTAACTGTATTTAAGTTATGTGCTATTAATTTAACATTAATACCTTCTCTTTTAACGTATTATTACAACTTCATTGAAAAAAGAAAAAAAGTTGAACTAAATACTAATCATTTCTAAAATGAACATTCACACCCCTTTTTCTTTTTCTTCCGTAAAATGTCTCTAAAAGTAAAGGCGTTATCAACATAATTTTCTACTAAAACGTCTAAAAGGACTTTTATAATCCTTCTACACAAGGACAAAAAAGTCTTTCTAAGCATGTTTCACATCTCTTTAATCATACAAAAATTAAAAGGTATCCTTTTAATCAACTCTTGCTACTTTCTTGATGCATACATCCATCTAATACAAACTAACACATCAAAACCCTAATGCACCAAATCATCACAAAAATAAAAAAGGCTTCTCTATGTAGTACATCTTGCCATTACAATTTCGAAACAGACTATTTTCACGACTCAGAACCGACAAAAATGATTAAAACGGTGTATCCATTCCGCTTCTTGTTTCAGCCGGGCTATACAATGCAGATCGGTTTCTCGGCCTATTTTCCTCGAGCTGCTTCACAACTTCTTCCATCGATGGTCTAACTGCTGCAACCGGTGCACAACACCCCATCGCTAACTTCAATGCTTGAACGACACCATCTTCCATTGGACTCCTAATCCCTTTCAAAACCTCGATGTCAAAAACCTCCATTGTTGTTTCTTCTAAAACCGCAACTTTCACTACTGCCGGTAGATCAACAAAAGCATCACGGTTACCGGTTTTCCCGGGCTTTTTTCCTAATAAAATTTCCAATAGTAAGATCCCGAAAGCATACACGTCAGTTCTTGAATTGCAATTTTTCATCTTTTGAAGCTCTGGAGCCTTATAACCGTCGGTTTTTGCTGATGCGATGATTTCATCGGCTACTGCTGGGATCATGAGTTTGTAGAGGCCGAAATCCGTGAGCCGGGCTACGAAGAAATCGTCGACTAGGACGTTTCTTGACCTAATGTTGCCATGAGTAACGGGTGTCTCGATACTTGAGTGTAGATGGGCTAGCCCTTTGGCTATAGCCAATGCAATCTTGTGCCGCCGAGCCCAGTTCAAAACTGGCTTCCCAGGCCGTGATTCTGAAAAATAATATGCCACCAATCGTTGATTAATACGATTTATATACATGTTATGGAACATTTAACATTATACAATTATAACAGGTGGCAAAATGGTCGGGTTTAGTAAAAAAATTCCAAATTAAAAACGGACATATAGGATTTGTTGATCTACCCAACTTGTTTTGACCTGCAGTAAATTATTACTAAAATCAAACATTCAATATGACCATTGTAAAACATGTCTTTACACATTGTAATAGTATAGCGTAAACAGGTTTTCTATCAAAATGCTGACTTTTATTACAGACTAACCAGTGTTCCTAAAAATTAAAAGAAAAAATCCTCTCAAGTTTGCTGACATGAGGTATTCTAACCATTCTACTTGCAGGCAGCCACATTGTAACATTTTGTTGTTAAGCACCCAATATGTATATGACTTGCAGAGTATTGATAATAATGCAATTATAAGATGCATGATTTTGGCAACCATCATCCAAAGATGCATACCATAAAACATATTATTGAGCACAATGCAGGTTACATGATATTAATTGATATTAGTACCTATCATCTAATGTACATATGGTAAAGCACATTATTGTATTAATGCATGATAATCAACTAACCAAGTATACACGTATGGTAAAACACATTAGTGAATGTAATACAATTTTATCATGTATCATCTAAGCAAGTATCACCAAATATACATTTCCTTGAGGCTTGAGCAGATTATCAAACGTAATAAGTTTATATCATATGCATTAATTAAGAAACCATCACCCCTGTATACAAATCCTAAAATGCATACTTGAACATCAAGGGGCATTTGGCCTAGAGGTATGAGGTAACTCATCAATCAAGACATTGTGGGCTAAAGCCTCACTTGAGACCAAATGTGTAGATAATATGTGGTTTGAGGTGTGCGTGTGTGTATTTTCCATTCTAAAAGAATCACATAACTTAACACAATATACTCATATCAAGCATGATAAGTAACTATCAACCAATATACATGATGTAAATCATGTTATACATAGAACGTATATTAAGCATGATTTAAGTAACTGTCACCCAACATACATACCACAAAGCACATTAATTATTTCACGTAAGCATCATAGAATGCATGAGTCAAGCAACTATTACCAAATGTAGACATCAGAAAGCACATTACCAAACATAAGACGAATATATCATGTAGGATTCAACCAACTATAATATATCAACGGAAATTTTCAACATTTTAGAATCGTTACCATGTAAGAGCTCATGTAGAGTTCTATTTGGAAGATAATCATAAATCAACAACTTCTCCCCTCTCTTCCCTTGATAAAACGCTCTCAGTGGAATCAAACTCTCATGTCTAATCCTTCCCAATTGCTTAATCGCCGGCAAACACAAACTACCATCTTTACAACTCCCTTCCCTCAACAACCTCAAAGCAATGGTCCCACCATCCGCCAATTTCGCCTTATAAATCGTCCCGTAACTTGTTTTCTCCATAACTTGGCCTGTTGCATTCAACACATCATCTAATGTCAAATGCTCACCACCTTGAAACAAAATCAATTTCCCTTCACCGACACCGCCGTTTTCATCCTCTTCACCGTCCTCAAACTCATCCTCTTCTTCATCGAAATTCTTTTTCTTTTTCCTTTGTGAATACCCAATTAACAATGAAGCTAAAACAACAATTGCAGTCATTAAACTAATCACAACCCCAGCAACCGCACCAGAACTTATTCCACCGTTAGCCCTTTGTTTACTACATTTCTTCAATGGGTCACCACATAAACTTACATCATTCCCTTCAAATGAATCCGCCCCAAATTTTAACCCCCCAAAATTAGGCAAAACCCCTGAAAAATTATTATAACTAAGATTCAATTTTTCCAATTTTAAATCACTTAACCCATTTGGAATCACCCCAAATAAATTATTACTACTCACATCAAACTCCTTAATCCCTTTAAAATTAGTCAAAAACCCAGGAAAAACTCCAGAAAAATTATTTTGACCAAAGTCAAAAGTAACTAAATTCCCACAACTAACATTGGGTAATCCGGGTCCGGGTATTGACCCGGACAATAAATTCCCATGAACGCTAATAGAAACCAATTTACCGCATAAATTCCAAATAGAACCCGGAACCGACCCGGATAACAAATTATTCCCCAAATCAATATCCGATAACGAAGAACTATACCCGATTTCCAACGGTATCGACCCGGTTAACGAATTAACCGAAAGATACAAACTATGTAACGACGAAAACTCTCCGATCTCCGGCGGGAGTTCACCGGAAAGATTCGCTGACGGAAGCTGCAACGACATTAAATAAATATCAGGATCTTTTGAAAGTGAAACATTTGACCATTGTTTTGACGAAACGTCCGTACATTCTAACGGCGTTCCGTTAGAATAAACGAACTTAGCTCCGCGCCATTGACATAACGGAACGGAAGTATTCCACGAGCTCAAAAGTAGGTTTTTGTTTTTTCCTTGAATCGAAGGCTTGATTTTGTTGAGAAGTAAGTCCACGTCGTATGAAGTTGTTGAGGTCGTTACAACAGAAAACAACAGTACGAACAAACAACTCAACAAACTGAAAATTGTCATGGCTAACAGAGTTTGCTATAGAGAGAGAGAATTTGGGGGGTTTTTAGAGAGAGAACGTTGGGTGTTTTTAGAGAGAGAAAGTGAAGTGTTTAGGGAAAGGTGATACTGGAGTGTTGACTGGTAGTGATTTTGTTCCCACTTTTTTTTATATGAAAATGTGAAGCGTGAAATTATGGTACTTTAATTTTGGACCGTTGGATTAAAATTGGACGGTGGAAAATAAGAGGATGTATACGTGAGATGGCTTCAGGGAGTCGTGAGATGATTTAAGGATTTGTTGGATTCATGTCTTGTGAATAAAATACACAAACCCTGGTTTTAGAAGCCGTTTTGAATGAATGTGTATGGGAAAGTGCATTTAATATTTCGTTATAGAAATGTTGAAACGTTTAAAAAATCGATCGAAAACAAAAATTAATAAATTAAATTTTTGACAAACGTTTTTACATTATATAATTTATTTATTTATATTCTTATTGAAAAATCGTTGTGTGTCATGATATTTGTCTTGGATTAAATTGATCTAAGATCAAATATTATTTTGATTACATATTATTATTTTTCTTTATTTTTAAAGTGTGGTTTATATAGCAAATTCTTTTGTTCATCTTTTATTTTTTAGTAAAAGCAATTTTACAATAACTATCTCCCGTAATTTATGTATACCGCACATATATATATACATATTTTTCATAAGGTTTAAACTTACAACCTCTTAATTGATGGATTATTTACTATCACTAAGCTATAAGCCCTTTGATAAAAAAAATTGTTCATGCATTAAAAGAACGAATACATATATACTAATTATGTCTCTCAATTTTTTATATAATCATATCACATTTCACATGATCACCATAAAAATCGACATACCAATGATAAAAAATGTTGTATTTGAGTCTGCAACAATTTTCAAACGCTAACATTCATGATGATAATTGTTAATTAGAATCAATGCTATTAAATGGTAAGCTCCTAAGTTAATTTTTTCTGTAAGTTATAATATCAATTGATAAATATTAAATTCAAACTCGTTGACATTCATGATAATATATGTTATCAATATGAATATAAAAGTTGACAAATTTTATCCGAAACATATATTTGACTAATACTCACCAAACAGATATTTATTAATGAATTTTAAGTGATAAACTTATTAATATTCATCATAATATTTATCTGAATGAATGATATTTCGCTTACAACTTCAGATCCTTTAATGATTTCTTTTCCCATTAATACTAGTCAGATACATAGTTTTAGTCAAATACATAGTTTTTGATTAATATTAACTAATAACCCAAATACCTCTGGCATCACTTGTTCACTTCGATAAAAGATGCAAACATTTGTATTATGCTTTAATTCAATTTATAATTATAATCGTATACAATCTCTAGTATGCATATATTCCTCATTTTCTGACGCGATTTCCATCGATATGCTCTTTTATGTCTTTTCTTATATGAATGCTTATATTAAATTGATTGTTGTACATCATATCCGATTGTTTTTGTGTTTCAAATTTCCAAACTTGGTTTGATTTTTATATGAAATTCTTCTTGGATTTTTTTAAAAGTACGTTTTAGGTTTTGATTACAATTGCATCATCTATTTCAATTTTCTCCATCGATGATGTTGTTAGGTTTAGAATATAGATAAGGAATTACAGTTAAATAATTTTTGAGTTTGCAAGTTGTTATGGGTTAATGGAAGTGATAGTAATTTGACGGGTTTTAAATTTCAATATCTTTGCATTAATGATTTTTTGTCGGGTTTTGAAAAGTGAACTTCAGAAAGAAATATTTTAACAACTCGTTCAAAACTAGAAGTTACATTAATGATTTTAGAATTTGAAAATCGTGAAGCAAAAGCTATCTAAGATTTTCAGGTGAACTGGTACCTAGAACCATCCCGATTCTCAGGTAGCCAATGCCTAAGATTTTAAACCTCAATATGCTTTGATTCAATATAAAATAAATGCTTCATGCACCTATAAATAATATAGATCTAATATGTACCGAACTATTGAATTGGTTGACATATGAAAATGATCAGTAAAAAACGAGTGTGAAATAATGAAATTCATGTATTAAATCTTCCATGAATTAGACACAGATTCATTTCAGATACAATTAACATACTCTTTCGATATTCATCATATACACAGATACCAATGCATACTTCTTGTTAAGTGTTAACTTTTGTTCAACATACTGAATTAGTTGTTGATGCGAACTCTCAAAATGTCATATATGTTTCACAAAACATAATATAAAATTAAAGGGAAAGAAGGACTAACTTTCCTAAAAAATTAATATCATATAGTCTAATTTATTTATTTTTAAGTGCTCATCTAAGCCATTTAATATTTGACATTGTTTTATACATTCTTTCTCTACTTAAATCAAACCCTTGATTTAGCCATGTGTTTTCATTTACTTTAAGTAGTGTATTTTAGATAAGTAACATGCTCCCTTATAAACATTGTACATACTATAATACATTATCTTTCCATACAAGTATCCGATAATATAGAAACAAAATTTAATATACAATTATCCGACACTATAGAAACAAAATTTTATACCAATGGCAAAAAAGGGAAGCTAAGGGAAAAGAATCTAAAAGGCATTGACAAAAGAGAAGAGCAAATGATTTTAGATATAAAGAGAAAGGCATGCAAAAGTTGTAGGGTTGGTGGCCATTTAGATTTTAGATGGACATTTTATAAGAGTTAAAAGTTATAGAATGACCAAGTATTATTAGTTTGATTCTATTGTAGGTAACTAAATTGATTTTATTATCAATGTAGTGAAAAGTGTTACCCGTGAACAAGGTATTTTATATAATTTTTTTAAAATACGTAATGTATTTATTAATCATACTATTTATATTGACACACTTTTATAAAGTATGTTATCTAATTGGAAATAAAATCGATTCATTATATTGATAAAAAATCAAAATACATTTTCAACCTATGACTTTGACCCACTATGTAATGATAGTGGTGTAATACCATGATTAGTTTCACAAAGCATGCTAATCTTGTAACATCATTGGCTTCATTTGCGAGTTAAAGATTGCCCCCAAATGAGCCATAATATTATGCAAAAGTAGAAGATAGATACTCATAAATGAGGATGTAAGATTTGAATTCAAATTCCCATTTGCCTTGGAAAAAATAAATGTATTTGACATTTAAAACTTTTCATATGGTACGACTTGTTATAAACTATCCCAAAGCCCAAAGCTCAATGCCATGAGCCCATGAGTTAGCTCAGTAACTTCGAATCACAATTTAAAATCATAGTGAACCTTACCAAGAGTCCATCACTTTAAACTTATAATCTGTTTAATACTATTTTCTTCTATCTATGTGAGACGAATTGTTAGAATATATGTATTATTATATCCGTCTATACACATACACACATAACTCTACTGCCCCTCTTTTATTTGGTCACCTTGACCTATATATGTCTAGCCAATAATGTTTAAGTTGGTAAGATACAATTAATTACCCCCCAAGTTTTGGTCCTGGTTTGAATCATCATATCATTGTACTTGTAGTCTAATACTCATCAAGGATGGATCGCTGAAAAGACGATGAAAGTTTACTACCAGTTTGTTTGTATATGAATGAGATTTCAATGTATAATTTAAAAAAATGAATTATTTTACAAATAATTCATTATTTAATTGGTTATACACTTACCACTTAAATACTCACGATGTCTCAATTTTTGCACGTGTCATAGTTCTTTTTTAAGAGGTGAAACTATTTATGACGTTGAAACCAATTTAAGAGCTAAAACTATAATAGCATAGTTAAATTAATCGTTTGAATATATTTATACTTGAATAAGTAATACTTAAGTTGATGTTTAATAAACCAACAAAATGGGTCTCAACCCTCAAGTTACAAGGAGCATCCAGACATGAGCAAACAAACAACATGCTTCAATGCCAAAGCCTTGTATCTCTTGAGATGTCAAATCTTTTGGAAAATGAGATTTAGGGACCTAGAAACTTGCTTAGCACGACTTCCCACCTTAACTTGTCACCTTTTATTACGGTAAATGGAGCCGTCACTTGCACCACAGTGCAATAGCATGCTATACTAAAATCACACTAAAACCCGTATTGAATTTTTTTTCTCGCTATTAACACACCGGCAATTGAAACTCATTTTAAACAACTTTTTTACACATTTTTACCGTTGTTACTACGCCTCAACTCCACTACCTTCGCAAATGGTTTCACCAAACCAATGTGATTGACGGATCACACTGACAACATAGGATGACTCCCCTTATTCTTACAATCCTATTTATTTTATCATCGTAATATATGTTATTTATGATTCTTTTGTACAAAGTTAAGTCATAATTTTCATATAGAATCAATGATCGTCTCCTTTAAAAAAGATTGATATGTATTACTTAAACCAAAACATGTTAAAAGGTGAATATAAAATAATCAAAATCATATAATCAGTTATAACAAAATACATACTAATATTTGCTAAATATGTCTTCTTTGACCATTTCACATGCTAATGGCCGAGAGAAAGTATGTTTCAAATCGCCTCGTTAAAGAATGGACTTCATATAGATGCGCTTGGCTGAGCATGTCGAAAGCTATGAACATATCAAGACTATGAGAACCTTTAAAAAGTATATATATATATGTATATATATGAAGGTGATATGATTTAAAGTGACAACTTTTTAGTTTTCTATTAAAAACGACATGATATATCTCATTGACTAAATAATAAAAACACTAGCTATAGTACGAGTAGTTGCTAGAGGGTCAGTTACCACTTTTAGTATGCATCTTCGTCCTTCCAATTTATATATAGTTATTGATATTTAGTAACCAGGTATATAGAAATACATTGTGTAATGAATCAAATAATTTTTGTTTACACCAATTATTTCACCGAAATCAAATTTCGTATACTCAAACTCAACGACTAGGCTACTTACATAAAAGTGTTTGATTATATGGGCCAGTCGTCAAGTTCATAAATTGTTATCGAAGTGTCTAATCATATGGGCCAGTCGTGTAGTTTTTATGGGCCTAACTCGCCACCCGGCCCATTAGCTACTAACTCGGATCTTCCGGTTCACACCAACAACCACCAAACCAGACCCCTTTTGTTTACCACCGAACCCTAGTTAACCCACCTCGAACCACCTGCACCACCAACGGACACAAAAATCATCTACGGCCGATCACCATGGCTTCCGATGACGAAGATACCACCGCCGCGGTCTACGTCGACGAAGATCTCGACGAAGAAGACGATGACGAAAGCGAAGATTTACAAAATCAACAAATGGAAGATGATGACGTTGACCTAATCGACGATGTAGAAGAAGAAGACGACGGCGAAGAAGCAGAAGAAGACGACTCAATTTCATCAGCCGCCGGCGAAGTCACGATCGCCGTCGCCGGAATTCCAAACACTACCGCCGTTACTCCAACCGCAACCGTAACACCGACATCAACCGCAAAAGCTACCGTCGTACGGACCGATTCGAATGCGATCGTTGAAATTAAAAAACCGTTGGCGGTAGATGATTCTAGAAGGCTGTTTCAGCGGTTATGGACTGATGAAGATGAAATTGAGCTTTTACAAGGCTTCCTTGATTACATTACACAAAGAGGTACTAATAATTCGCATCATCATGATACGGCGGCGTTTTATGATCAGATTAAAGGTAAATTACAGTTAGATTTTAATAAAAATCAGTTAGTTGAGAAACTTAGGAGACTGAAGAAAAAGTACCGAAACGTGCTTAATAAGATTAGTTCTGGTAAAGAGTATGTATTTAAAAGCCCTCATGATCAAGCTACTTTTGATCTGTCCTGTAAGATCTGGAACGAAACCGCAGCTGCCGCTGTTCCAATTTCTGCAGCTTCTGATGTCCTAGGGATTGATGATGAAGAGAATCATCATGCGAACGCTAACTTGAGTTTTAATTTGAATGAACATAATGGAAATGAATTTGGTGATCCTAATTATGTGGAGAAGAAAACACTAAGGTCACGTAAGCGATCAAGGACTGCGTCTGCTGCAGTTAAAATGGAAGAGAATTACAATCAGCAACAGCAAAAGCAACAGCAGCAGCAGCAACAATATGGTCACGGTATGGGGCCGGGGATTGGAGTTGCGGATCCTGTAACTTTAAATGTGGTTGAGGAGACTGTGAAGAGTTGTTTATTGCCATTGTTTAAGGAATTGGTTAATAATTCGTCGAATGGGGGTGGTTCTAGGGGTTTAGGGTTAGGGTTAGGAGGGATGAATATGAATCCGTTTGGTGGATCGATGAATTTTTCGGTTGGAGATATGAATGATGAGAAATGGCGGAAGCAACATATATTGGAATTGGAGGTTTATTCAAAGAGATTAGAATTGATGCAAGATCAAATAAAGTCAAGGTTGGAGGAACTCAGGACAATTGGGAATTGATGATGAAACCATGAAAAGCCTGAAGCTGTTGATGCTATATGTGAGTGATTTAAAGAGTTTATATATTTATTTTCTTGTTATTAAGTTTATTAGTATCTTGGTGATATAAAATGGTGCATACTGAGGCTGGCTATTTGAATATGTTTAGTGGTTATCTTTTTTTCTTTATAAGTTTGTTGTTAAATAATGTTTAGTTTAATTCTTGTGTTCGATGAAAAATATGAGTTTAAGAGATTGAACACAAAAGTAACATGAGGAAACCTTATAAAGGGGAGACGTATTGCATTGTTACATCTACCTTTGCCATACCCACAGAAAGCAGGAATGGTTTTTTAATGCTTTTTACCAAAGGTAGGAGAAAATGCAACCTGCAGCGATATCGATATTTAAATAAAATAAGATTGAGAAATCAACTAATGGAACAGAAATAACCGCTAAATCATGAATATTCAACCATCACTAAAAATGTTATTGGGGCTTTGTAACTTCTAAACGAGTGTTCCGCTTGAGACTCAAGCATAGAAGTGCTCAAAATTGGATTTTTAAGGCAAACAAGTTAGGTTGTTCGTAGATTAAACCTGGTACTTTAGATGAACCTCTTTGATTTATATATAAGGGGGAAAACCTGAATACATTTGAACTGCAATTATCTGATTTCATACTGCAAAACACAAGTTTTTCATATGCAAGAATCATTTTAGGCATTATTTAGGTGATCGTGTCTTTGTTTAGTTCTTATGAGTATATTTTCTTGAAGTCAAAGTACTAGGAGAAAAACACAAAAACAGAGAATTTTTGTTCTTTGTCACTTTCCTAAAATGTCCAACATCCATGCAAATGGACATTGCATTACCAATTACTGAGAAGTGAAGTCTATGAACTTATTCTCTAGAATGAAAAAGGTGTTCCTGAAACACTATCTGCAACTAAATGCAGTTTCTAAAAAGGCCACCACAATGGGCATATGGTTTTCTTTTCATACCTTGATTATTCCAAGAAACCTAAACACTGAAATCTCAAAACTTGCTAAAAGTGGAAAATAAAGATCTAGAAAAGCTCTTCCTTTTTTAACCCTATCTAGGAAACTCATATCCTTTCATAAATGGAGTGAAAGATCAAGCTTTTGAGTATCTTTATCTTTAACACCTTTACTCTCACTCATCACATTCACAAACATAGGTTCTGGTGCATTCTCATTCCCAATTATGCTCCTCTGACAATTCAAGTAACTTTGATGTTCATCCTGTTGATCAAACTGATTATAAGAGTTCTGGTTCATGTAGTTGGATCTGTAGTACATAAGATTATCGAATCTACCCGTTGTGTCCGATCCAAATTGTTGATCTTGAAACTGACATAGATTAGCTGCATGAGCAGTAATATAAAGAGATGGATTAAAAATTCCAATCTGATTTGTAGGTGCAAACATCATTGGAGTTTGTGTAAGCAAAGAAGTAGAATAATTGCATTGCACATTAGCTGCCCTTTTAGCTTTTCTTGCTGCTGTTCTTTCTTTCTTGTGAGCATTTTGATGACCTCCTAAAGCCTGAGAACTGTAAAACTTTCTTGAACAAAATTGACATGGAAAGGACTTTGCAGTTTTATGCTCATCATGGACAACATTTGCACCTTCCATTTGTTTTTCCCTGTTAAATTCAAAAAAGAATAAGATATAGACTTGAGTTATGCAGGTTGTTGAATAGATTTTAATAAAAGAGTTTGTAGATTATGAAATGTGCAAGACCTTGTGGAGATATATAAGTGAGATCAGAAGAAAGTGGCAGGGGGAAATGAACAAGATTGAAACTAAAAGATAACAAATTTATCCCAGAGTTCAGAATGGGTAGAGGATGAAGGATAAAGAGTTCAGAAACTAGTTTATTGTGATTGGGAAATTTGTAGGTGAATCACTAAATGTGGTTCATAGTGTTGTATCGTACAACATTTTAAAGCAGATTTAGTGGTGTCCGGATAAATTTAGGTGGTGTACGAATCATCACCTATTTTAATACGGTATGTATGTAGTCAGTCTTATATAAAATAAAATAGTGAGAAAGATATATTGAGCAGAGAGGGAGTGTAATGTATGGGCTTGGGAACACAAGAGATAAGAGAGGGATTGGTGAATAAGTGTGCACCAATACGTTCCTGCATGCTGCTGCAAACATTTATATAGTTTTAATTTTTGTTATAATTGGGAAATGGAATCTAATGTCTTCTTCTTTATTCACTTAAAAAGTTTCTGACAGTTTATGGGGCTACATGGGCACTTGGGCTTTCTTTGCAGGCATTTTTACACTCCATTGTTTTACCTGTGTTGCCAGCAATCTCTTTGTGTGAATTTCTAAATATACAAAATATGAAAATTTAAAAACATCATTCCTTTCTCATAAGTTATATACTATTGCTATAAGTAAGAATATAATACTTGTAAATTGTAATGCTTGTTGTAATCTTATTGAAATTTTGATAAGAGTTTTACTTTGGCGGTTGTGGAATGAAGGGGGGGCTATAATCCTACCATCTAAAGCTAAAACTTAAACAACATTAAAGGAGGTTTTAAATTTAATCTTTTTTGGGAATTTCTTTTGAGTATAATTAATATTAATATTAATACTTCATGCATATGTATCTGTCTCTATTCTTTAAGTCTCTATCCATAAGGACTGACTCCAATTTAAAGTACAACTATTACAATCAAGTTAGTACAGCTTTGATTGCACAATGAAATTTCAATATATTTGTAAGTAATGTACAACTCTTACTGCATGAAATACACACTAGTGTATCTCATCACAAACTTAACTGTTTTCAAAGTCAGCAACTTGAACAGCTACTTGCCTTTGTTTGGTATGGTATGAGAAAGCGAGTAATATCTTTGAACCTTTTTACCGGACTTAAAACAAGTGGCTCACTGTCAGCTTTCAACTTGCTCAACTCTTTCCATATTGTTCACATTCTTCTAGAGTTTTTCATTACAATTTAAGTGACCTCTTTGTAGCTTGTTGACATTTGTGGTTCTCTTGATTCAGGAGGTCATAAGTTCGAGAGTTGGTAACTATCAAAAAAAAAATTGATCTATAAAACTAATATTACACAAAATTACATGTGTTAAAAGTAATTGAACGGCTAATTTATGTGTAACCGACAAAGTTTGAAGGTTATAATGGTAAGTGTTTTATAAAACTCTCCATATCTTTAATTTTTGCTAACATACGCCAATACAAATGTTTTCCCAACTACTTAAACAATGTTTATATGAAAATGCTAAAAAACATGGCATAGTACGTCACTACGAGAAATTTGAATAGCACCATATAAGAACGATGGTCGCGTAAAGTGATGGTAAGGGTAGTGTAACAGTGGAGTAAAGAGGATGATAATGTAATGAATTTCTATTGAAGCTTCTTAATCTTTGAAAGAAGGCATGTAAATCTTTTGTAGTAGCTTTTTGTTTTGAGAGCGACAACATATAACATATTCATAGAAAGTAATGATATATAGACTTGTTTACATAGACTTAAAACTATTTTTAGTTCTTTTATTGGTTAAAATTTTTCTATGTCTATTATTTTCCATCTATATATTATATATATAACCTGACATAATAAGATATACAATATCGTTAATAAGACTTAAACTCATAATCATTTAAATGGTTGGCATAGGCTAAAACTTTGTTAAATTCTTTCTAATATAAAAGATAGGGATTATTATGTATGAATAGAAGAAATTGAATCTGTTTGTAAATTATTTGAGTGGAAACATGTCTGTGAGGATCTTGTTATTATGGGAGAAAGAAACAGTATTACTGGCACAACTGACAACTTCACCCACCAGTTGATGCAACTTTTATTCAATCTATTGGCTGCTTCCTCTGTTCTGCCGCCCTTCTTCTGTTCTTCATTTCCTATACTCATGCAAATGTTTCCTCCCTTTTATCCTCTCCTTTTTTAATGACAAGAATCATTATAGTATATTTCTATAAAATATATAAATGAAAAATGTAAAAGTAAAAGTTGATAGCTTTTATAAATGTGGTTTTTAAGAAGCTCGATTGGATAATAAGTTAGGATGGTCAATTGTTCCGTCTTAAATTTGGTCCGTCAAAGAAAAAGAAAAATGATATACGTGCATAAAACAGCATAAATATGTGTCTAACGGAAACATATGTCAAACTCATATATAAAGATAAGACGATAAAAATACTGGAAGGCAAGTATAAAATAATGTATGAACTAGACACTTTCTTTTGCCTATACAGCATTACTAGTATTTATAAATCCTTCTAGAAAAATGACAAAAACTTGTTTGTGAATGACCTAAGATGATCGGTATGACCCGTTTTAAGTCATTATCTAGTTCTATCATAACTTGTTTCACTGTCAGGATATACATACATTTTGCCACCTCTAATGACACAACCCAAGTAAGACAAGGGGAAGTTTGTAACAGTAAGGATCACGGCTTCACAACCCCAATCCAAAAACACTACCTTCCAATAAGTTTGTGGTCCTGCACTCTTACAACGCTCATGCAATCAGAAGTGTACATGTGTTACTTGCAATATGTAGGAAAATACTCCAACTTGTTTGATAGTATGTCTTTCAATGATTTCCTTTTCAGAATAGCTCGTATACATTGAATGTAGATTTCTTTGAGCATTTTCGTGTACTTAGAAACATTACGCAAAAACAGATGACGACAATTAACCTTTTGTTTGTCTAGAGCATGGTTTTAAGACCCACAATTCATTTATTCAGTGCCAAAATATACCAAGGAACAGTGATTCATTCTACTAGTGGTAAGCAAGATGTGTACTTTTACATCATGGATCACACGCGGTTCATGACCCATGAGAGTGCTTCTAGCAGTACGCATCTCAATATACTAATAATCCCAACATGGCAAAAGTAATACTTTGATGTATTCACAAGTTCTAACATATTGTAGAATGAAAATGTGAAAGAAGAAATATTGACTTTAAAAGTATGGAAATATATATCAGGTATAAACTTCAAATATATATGCCAGTCATCTGTTGTCATCCCTAAACAATAATTACCTAAGTTTTATCTAAATACAGGAAAGATCAATACACTAATAACGGTCACAATACTCTTTGCGCTACACAATAATACAAATTACTAACAAGCAAACACAAGAGGGAGAAACAAATGTTTTTCAAATATACATCATCGGACGATCAAACAAATGATACAAACCGGAGGTTAGGCATCATGGTTTTATCAACACCGCAAGTATTGGGAAGTTTTCCATGAATGCATAATTACACACTCTCACTGAAACAAGAGGCTACACATATGATGGGAACTGATAGCATGCACTGAGAGGTGGACACAAAATATTTCAAATAATTTTTGGATTTAGGAACACCCGAAACAACCTGATATAGAAAATGAACTTGACTGGTTGGGTGGACTTGAACTTGGCTGCTTGGTTGGTGGTGATTTTGCGGGTTTGGTTGGTGCAGGTTTGTTTGGCATGGATTTTGAGGGTTTAGTTGGAGGCTTTGTATCGGGCAATTGTAAGGGAAGGTGTTTTAAGAAGGCTCTCACTGCCCCTTCCACCCCATCCTCGTTCTCCATTGCCTTCGCAAGTTCCACTGCTCGCTCCTTCACCTACAAGCTCATGGTAATGTTCCAAATTAAAAATTAACAGATGATATTCAAGTTCTTTTTTTTGTTTGTTTGTCGACAACGTACCTATTAATACTATTTTGTAAAGGTGACAAGTTTGAACCATTTGATGATATTAAAGACTTTGAGAATAAATGTACTCATTTGACTGTCAGGAATCAAACTCTTACTCTAACAGGGACATGGTACATAAAAGTAATAGAAGGAGTTGGTTACCTTGGGACCTAGCATGAATTTAATTGCCTCAACAAGCTTGTTAAGCGTAAACTGGTCGACCGGTATGGGTGGCGGTCCTACACCTCTGCTATGAACACGATCTCCCCAAAACGGTTGGTCACCAAAGAAAGGTACAATTGTAGTTGGACACTGAATTCCAAGTAAAGCAAACAGATATCAAGATGATGGAAATCAGAAACAAGAAGTGTACAAGAGAAGTTGTTAAATGGGATTACCGCAGCTTTAAGACCAGCAGCTGTCGTCCCCGCACCTCCATGGTGCACCTGAAAGTAACAGGTCAATACGGGTACTTAATTGTATGCGTTAAGTTGACCCAAAACACTTTTCATCCAAAACTTCTAACCTTCTAACTAAACATTATATCTTAACTCATAAAATATGGTAATGTCTCATAATTTTAGAGTTCGGGCGGGGCCAACTATATCAGGTCTTGTGACAAATAAAAGCAGTGAAATTCTATGAGAAGATCAACATAATATTTTATACGATCAAAAGGTAAAATAATACCAAAAATCTTTGAATTTCTGAACGTTCTGGTAAAAGTGTAAGAATCTAGCAATAGCAATGAAGTTGACTAAGAAGACTCACCACAGCTGAACATTGCAAGAAAAGCCAGTCGTGAGGGATGTTGTCCAATGAGTATATAAAATCCTTTGGCTCTGTCACTGGAGAGACAAAGTTTCGTTACATCAGTTTTAACTCCACATGCAAAATGAGACAACATTTATTTTGATGTAGTTGAGTAGTTCGAAAACAAGAACACGTAACTTGAAAACTACAAGGTTGTAAAAGACATACATATTAAAAATGGCAATCATGTCAGATATAGAGGAATCATATACTTACAGATACCAAGACCACCCCATCCTTTATTGATGATGCCTCTTTGTCCAGTCATTTCTAGAGCTTTGACAATTGTTTGTGTCATTTTCTCAGGCTCTTGAACAGGCTGCAATGGATAAAAATAAAATTGTTATATATCACTACCTAGATTCACGAAACAAAACAAAGTATATTTTCTGGGGAAGTGAGAAGAAAGATATTTCCTTTTGTAAGCATAAGCCTCCTAGATTCATTTAGTCAAAAATTTAGACTACTATTGTAGAATAGCTGTTTTGTGTAATCATAACGAACTTATTTATTATTTACAAGGTTGGATTGAGGAACCATCTCTACTTTTGGGATAAAGAATAGGAAACCTTTTCTGATACACATGATCACAAGTTCAAATACTAAAAAAGATTAGCGAACCCAACTTGGTTATATAGTTTTCAGTTTAGGTATGTTGTATTCTGTATCTATGAGATATAACAACCACTGTGAGTAAAGTGACTTTTGCTCTTTTGAAATATCTCCGAGGGTTTCTCATAAATTTTGCTCTTTCTTCATCTTTAATATTTGGTTATAACTATCCTTCACGTAAATATGCTCAAATAATGGAATTACATATCATAGCTAGAGGTGGAAATTTTGACCCCTTTACTTGTGAACACTTGGGTTGCATTTTATCTGAAAGGGGCCGAATTAGAAAATTGAGGTAAATGGGGAAGGGGTCAAACAAGTTGAAGTCGCCCAGTCTATTTTAATGCCTACAGAAGTGTTTAGGGTCAACTAAACACCACCTTACCGGTCTTCGCCCGTACTATAAGTGACCTGTTTAAACCCCAACCCGTTACCCAACCTCTCAACCTGCCCTTATTCCCATATATTTAATTACAGATAAAAAGAGGTAAGTTTAGAACACCGCAATGCATTTACTATTTATATTACTTTATTGGTACTTCAGCGTACTTTTCTACAAACATCATGAATAGCATATAATAATTGATACTATAAGATAAAACTTACAAGGCTACCAAATCCAATGTAGATAGGCTTTGGACCAGCTTTAAGCCAACGTACAAGTTCTTCAGGAGGTTCGTAGTTTGAAGCAAGATCAAGGAAACAAAATCCAACCACATCAATCTTAGGTCCCCAGTCTGCATTGTAAATGGAGTTAATCCACATCTCAAAATCAAGTCTTGGATACTTAAGGCCTCAAATAAGCATTATCAATATTATGTTATGTATAAATTTGACACTGTATGTATAATACATGGAACATCATTCAATTCTTAGTTTGTCAAATCATCAACCATGTGGTCTTCTCTGAGAATCAGTTTCATTTATAGCTAATTTTGGTACCTTAACCCATTTGACCCGCAGTGAATGAACTACTACCCAAATTGATCCGTGTCCATATCAATGGGCTGAAATTGCCACCTCTAATTAGCCACAACAAGTTCAAATCATTTCAGAAAGCCCAACTCGATGTGGCTTTTATAACTAGACAAAGACCACTTACACTACGCAAAAGAATTAGGGTTTTAAGATGACAGGAACCCACTTTGCATTGAATAAGTAATTGCATCAACTAGAGGGTGTGAGTTACCTTTTGGTTTGGGAACAAGATGAGGACTCCAAATGTATGCATGTGGAATATCAGTTTCAGAGCCTTGAGAACCACTTAAATAAGTGACAGGACGCAGCTTCAACTTTTTTTTCCTAACATCATTTATCATGTCTCGAATTCCAAGCCAAATCAAAGAGTCAACTATTTGATATGACAGCTGCAAGAACACAGATAAAATACAAAAAGTTAACTATGTGTAAGTTGGCAAAAGTTACATTAACAGAAAAGGGAAGTCAACTAATGAACTTACTCTATATCCAGCTGGTTGCTTGACACGGGATAGAGGATGAGGAAACTCGCTAGTAGGTCTGATATGCAAAAAAATTAAGTCAAATGAAAATTAAGAATCCTTACCCAGCCAAATAGCTAGAGGTAGCAATTTTGATCCATTTTGGGTTTTGTTTGATGTCCAACGGGTCAATAGGGTCGAGCTAAGAAATTTAACTTTAAGCAAACGAATAAAATTCCAACGGGCTAAATGGGTTAAAAGTCATCTGAATTTTTTTTCAAATGGAGAATACCTTATCATTGTTGTTATAATATAGTCTTGCAGTCATGTTTAAGATACTAATTCTATAAACAGTTCAAGAGACAAAAAAGTGTTTGTGGGTTGGGTTGGCCCAGCCTGACTCACTTTAGTCTGTATTAACAGATTGCTCGTTTGATCCGAACCAATAACCCAGCCCACCCGTTTTGCCACTTATGTAAAAATAAACTATAGGCATTCTTATCAAACTAGAAAATTTGAAAGATTGGAAGCATTCTGATGCTGTAATCAATATCAGATGAAAACTTACGTCCAAGGCATTGTAAAAAATATATGAATGGGTATTTTCAGTGCCTCAGCAACATGTGTATGTCCTGAAACATAATCAAGTCAGGTGGTTAGTTAATACAGAACTTTAAAGCAATATACTGCAATGGTAAAAAAACTGGAAAGGCACATGTTTAGTTTAATATGAAATGGTTATTCACAGTCCATAAGTTACAATAAAGTAGTAACACTTCCCAACTGGAAATCAGAACAAAACTTTATGGTATTAAAGTGCTCTCTGAGGGTTGATCTAATGCTAGAATATAATGACAGCAAATATAAGAACATAAACAGAAGATAATTCATGCTCAAATAGTGTGAACATGATAGAGCCAAGTGTTAACCTACGTGGGCATTTTAACTGAGCTATATTGCATCACTTAACTGAGCTATATTGCATCACTGTCTATATATATCATGATACATCTTAATATCTGATAATTATGTTCATTTTTCAAGGGAACATCACAGCAACTGACCTTGAATTGTACTATGACCATGCAGGAAGAAACAAATCATTAATATGCATGTCATAGACAGTCTTTAAGCCAATTTCTATGCATATAATACATAAATAGGAAAGTTACGATTTACAGCTAATACACCAGGGCTTTGGCAGACTCCATGATTTCAGATAGAGAGCTCTTAGTAACAGTCAATGCAGGCTAGATATTTCTTAAATTTTAAGCAAGTGAAAGCTATAATTGATGAAAATACATCAATAAATTACATTACGAAAGCATGATTTCAGATACAGAATTCCTAATAACAGTCAAAACAGGCTAAATATGTCTTAAATATTAATTAAGTAGAGGCTAAAATTGATGAAAACACGTCACAAAATAGACACTTCATGAAAAAGGGTAAAAAGGAAAAAGTTGTACCAAAGCACTCTTCATGACCAAATCGCTTTTTATTTCAGAATTAAAAGGCAGCATTGGATGTGGAAGACATTAGGTAACATGACAGTTTGTGAGAAACAGATCATAGTGCTTAAATTATTACTCGAGTCTGGTAGTTACCATATGCTGGGGGATTGGCCATCATTGCATCGGCTTTAAAGGGGATTCCAGTATCAAGATCAGGCTCTTTGCACGCTGCAAGTAATGAAAAAATTATGTCTTTCATCTGACTCCTCTGAACAGGAATTTCTGAAGGACCAGAAGGCAAAAATCCTTTGTTCTTAACCATGTCTGCATAAAAAGAAAATATAAAAGCTTCTTAGTAATGGCAACCAATTGATCAGGGACTTCTCACTTAGTCGATAGAATAGCCTATGTCTTGAACAAAAATCCTATCGATCGAACTTTGTGATTTGTGAAGAATGTAAGTCACAGTACGTTGATGGAAAATAAGACCTGTGCATCATGCCCAATTACTGTTTTAGAAGATCGAAACAGGATTCAAACATATGACATTTATATTTGAAAATGTTTTGTCCATTCATGCTTAGGATGGCGCCAATTACTTGTGTATTCCTATAACTCTTTATGCACAAAATCATGGTGAACAAGTGTGGGGATTACACACATCTTTGTTCGGAATAAACAACAACTGTCCCAATTGTAACATGTATTAGCAATGCTTTTAAAAATTTGGGACCCACAAGATTCAGAAGATACTAATTGCTTTATTAGTCATTTGTTTAAGGTCGTCAAGTTAATGCAGTATAAAAAGAGGCAATAGGAACATACATTCAGCAAGAACTTTTGGATCACCACCTAGGGGATAGAACTCCAATCCAGCAGTCAAGACAAAATCCTTGAAATTTGCATGAGTCGCCAGTCTAACACGATGACCATATTCCTGAAATAAATTCACTGCCGATGAGTCAACCATAAACTTTGGTTTTGAAAAGAAAACCATATTGTCAGCCCAGAATATGTGTTTATTATTTCACTCCGTTACTAAATTATTAGAAAGTAAAATAAATAAAAAGATGATGAAGAAAAACCTCTGTGAAGCACACAACTGAATATTGACCAAATTAACAAACATGTAACCATGACGAAATGGAAAAAGGTAAAGATAGCTCGATTATACAACTAAACATTACTAAGCAAATTGTATCACCATGGCATTGGAACAAAGAAAACAAAGGTGCATCCTCCTATGGCATCTGCTACGACATATCTGAATATGGAACCCAAAATAGCATAGAAGCATGAACAATTTGGTTATTATGGAAATAATAACAGAAGACCTTTCACTTATTGATAATTTGAAACAATTGCAACCGGTTGGCTGGGATAACTACTTATATCAAAAGACTGCATCCCCTTTAAGCATATGATAAAAAATTATGCCTACAAATCCCATGACTAAGATTGTGAGTGATGCCAACTGGAAATTCTAACTAGCAAAGGTGAAGTTGAACTGCAAAAGCTCCTATTTGACCCATAATATCAAGAAGGTATTCAGGTTCTTATTTTAAAAATCTGCCATCATAAATTATCATCAAGGTATAGCAAATAACCGAATATCATAAGCCAGGTGAAATCAGTTAATAAATGACGTCAAATCAGTAGTCCTCTGATGATGTAACTGCTGCAAAAAAAACTTTATTAAAGACATGTGCAGGGAGCTTGACCTCCTATCAACAAAATGATAGAAATTGGACCATCTGAAAATCCTTTCAGTGAAAACAGTCGATTATGAATTAGCATCAATCTTTTCCTGAGAGGTTGGGTAGCAATCAATTTTTGTTCTTTATATTTATGATAAGAGGAAACTCCATATTCAATAAGAATTAAGAGATACATGTGACTCTTTCTGATGTCAATAAGAATTGCATACAAAAGTATAGCTAGGAACGGCTGTGTAAGATCGAATTCAATCAATACTAAAGAGCCCGTGAAAGGTTATATAATTAATCATCAAGCAATCCATATGTTTCACAATTGCTAATAGCCTTCAATCGAAGATAGAAAAGAGCAATAAATTTAGGGGACCACCTGCAAACGCTTCGCAATTGCAATGAATGGTTGCACATCACCACGAGTTCCGACAATAAGTATTACTACTTGCAATGGTCGAAAATACCGAGGTTCCGATGAGCAATTGGGGTCTTCAGTGCATGCACCATAATCATCAACGCATCCACCCCCTAAAGCATTCAGTTCATAATCTCCAGGTATCTCAAACTCTACTGTTCCATCATCTTTTACGGTGGCCATTTTGTTCAACATCTGGAGCTGCAACATTTGAAATGTTCAACAGAAATCACAAACATGTGAGAGTGCATATAAACACACAGCAACTTTGTCTGGGTATAACTTAATAAAAATCTAAAGGTTCTGAGGAGGACAAAAAACAAAAACAAAAAAAAAAAAAAAAAAAAAAACCTACAAGATATGTGCTGCGACCACAGGCCACAAAGCAACCCATCATAATTAATGTGAGATGCTCAATTCTGAACTCAAGAAAATAATGAACAATGTAGCTGAACTATGTCATAAATCAAAAGAAACTTCAGGATTTCTAAGCTGTATATGGAGAAATCCAACTGAGTCATATGAAGGACCATGTTGGATACTTGATTTGAAATTTGGTTGGGTAAAGAACTAATAGGAGATTTCTGGGGCGCAAACATAATATAGTTGCCTTGCTTGATACTATTGATTTAGTAGTGCTTCTCCAGTTGTCCAAGCTGTAGGCTAGTAAATGGTTACTGAAATATTCCAGTTATCATCTATTCCATATTCTACAAGACTATAAGCGTATTTATATAGCTAGTTTAAATTTGGATAATAAATTTGCATCCCTCCGACATTAATCTTAAACGAGCATGGACATTCTGGGACTTGAAAGTCATGTTTTCATTCGACATTTCGTTCATTTTAATTTCATTTACAGTTGTAACATTAACCATTGGAGTTAGTGATTTTTATAGAACTGGCTTGCTGTTTCAATCAGATGTGATTCTGGGTTCTTGCTGAAGCATGTAATATAATTTTCTAATGAGATTTCTCTATTGAACTTCAGGTTCTGTAAATGGAAAGGGCTTAAGAGAGAAAGGCATCTTCTTTCATTACAGTCTGGTATTGGAGGTGAAATATATGAAACATTGTGATATTCTAAATTGGGTAGTAAATAAGTTAGGGTCTGTGTACATGAACAGTTTAGCCCAACTCAAACAGACCATAGAAGCTACCTGAGCCAACCTCATATCAATACCCTCCAAGATAAATGAGCAGGGTTTAATTATCCGACCACCAGGCTTGACTCAACCAATTTTAATTCCCAACTCAACTTGAACGATAAAAATACAACTGATTCACTAGAATGGCAACATTAATGTTATAGGTTCATACAGGGTTTAATTATCTGACCACCAGGCTTGACTCAACCAATTTGAATACCCAACTCAAGTTGAAAGATAAATATACAACTGATTCACTAGAATGGCAACAACATTAATGTTATAGGTTCATATAGGATTTTTCCTAATGCTTCAGATTTGTAACTGAACAAAGAAACTTTTTCTAAATTGCATAGGTATATATTTACATTACAACCAAACTTATAACTTTATAAGTTTATTTATGAACTTGAAATTGGCAATGAACTTCACCTAAATATCCAACTCTACTCACATCCAACACAGTACAGACTGTGAAATCAGAAGAGAGCCATTACAGCTATCGCGCAATACACAACACTAACAATGTTTGGCTTGGAACCAAATACTAGTAGAAACTCGTTAAAAGCTCACTAGATACTTATTTGCAGCTCTAGTTAAAGTTTGATGATAGTCACAGATAAATTTGTGTATTAAATAAATATATTTGTGCCCTTATTTATAGAAAAGCAATCGAATCCATTGGATTTGGTCTTAATACCATAATCGAGTATGTACACATGTAAACATACACACATATCTACATACATGGGAACACAATTTACCTTCTGCTGTGCAGATAGAGTTTCATTTAATGATTGAGGCTTCTCTTCAGCAAGCATAATACCACGTTTAGGCCTTTCAGTTTTTGATTTTTCCAGCTTAAACTGACTGACAGATGACTCTTTCTTGTCAGAATTTCCTAGTATATAATTTGAGATTTCTGATTGCAATTTACGCAATGTAGGTACACTCCTGCCATCAGACCCTGCCACAAATCATAACCAATATGAGGTCAAGGAATACTACTTCAGGAGAAAAATCTCTGGAACTTGCGAATACGCTAGAGCATTGAACCAAATGATCCAGCCAAAAAGAAACAGAACTCCTCTAAGTCTACAACTGCTAGTTGAGAGGTAAACTAGACTATCAAAATTTTATTTGGACAAAATCATCAAACAAACAAAACCTCAAAGGACAGATCTTCAGATTGGCGTTTGATGTCATAATTGAAATCTGCAACTTGGGGTTAGTAGTTGGTGCTCTAATTCTGCTTAGCATTACAAGATTTGGAGCATTTATTGTAAAATGGTATATTACAACCTTTTAGAACAGCAACGATAACTTTTAATTACAGGAAATTAAACTATTAGTATCATTGGTAAAAGGATAACAAAAAGGAAGAAAAAAACAAGACCACCTTATAGAAAACTCCTTTCATAGTTACTTTTGCATATTAAAGACTATGAGATTAATATTATTCCAGTAACTAACCGAATATTAATAAGTAATCAACAAACCGATCCTCGTTCTCAAATGTAGTTTGAAATTCCATACATTATTCACAATCCAAATATAATCCTCTGTCTTCCAGAATATTTGGAGTCAACTTCTAATCAAACATCTAGCCCCATCTTAGCATCGTTTTGTTTCCTTCTATACTCATTTTCACTAGTTCAAATTATTATTTACAACTTCAAATGTCTAATTACAGCCTTTGGAAAAATAAGTAAATTGAAAAAAAAAAAAAAATGTTAGTGCTTCACAACAAAGGAACTACTGAATACTGATTGTTCCGACACTACATATACATATTCTCTAACATATCAAATATTTCACAGGTTACTTGCCAAACTACATCGAAAACTTTATTCTCATTTCCTACGATTTATCGATCATCGAATACTAACAGGCTAACATTATTCACAAACAACACAATTACAGGTAAATAATATATACTGAATCTAAATAAGTAGCAGCACTATTCGGAATCACAACATTTTCACACTAGTATATATTCACGTTCATATCATTTTTTTTAGAAAACACAAGTTCATATCATTATATTCATGAACATATGCCCTAACATATCAATAGAATTTACTGTAAGTAGCTGAACTACATCAAAACCTATCATTTCATTTCCTACAATTACTGGCAATCTAAATGAATCAGAAGCAGATCAACAACAGTTTAACAAATAGATAATAATATATACTGAATCCAAATAAGTAGCAGCACCATTAGAAACCACACAACATTTTCACACTAGTAAATATTCATGTTCATATCATTATATTCATGATTATTATTATTATTATTATTATTATTATTATTATTATTATTTTATATGCCCTCACATATCAATAGAATTCACTATTAGTGGCTAAACTACATCTAAACATTTCCTCTCATTTCCTAAAATTACTGGCAATCTAAACGAATCATAAACAGATCAACAATAATTCAACAAATAACTAAAAATCAACGAACCTGAATGATCAGTACCGCCATTAGAAACCGCACCACCAGTAACAGTAACATCAACAGCCTCCTTTCCATTAACATCTACTTCAGCTCCACTTTGAACACTAACAGTAACTTCCTTCTCAATCTTAACAGAAACTTCACCTGAACTCGAGCTAGCCGGAACCGGTACCGGTAGCGTAGAATCCTCCATCGTCGATGAGGCCACAAGTTCTCCGAAGCTAAAACAACTGATTCTCCGTTGCTTCCGTAGATCTACGGAAAAAGTTGCAAAACTCTCAGGTTCCGGTGAATTTTAGTAAAATTAGGATTCCACTCCTGTCAATCGACAGAGTGCCAGTGATGATTGTTCGATTTCGATGATCCGAATATGTTAGCGTAAATATATTATTCTAATTATTAAATCTATCTGTATCTGTCTATATAATAATAGATTAATTAATAATAATATAGATATAGATAGATATAGACTATAGAAACAGAAAGATAGAGTAACCGTAGAACGACGAACAGTTGCGGTCAACTTCGAGCGCCAAGGGCTTTTTGGTAAATTTAACGTACATTTAATGGAAGCTTTTAGAATCTTTTTGGTCTAGAACATGGCGCGTTGCTCGCGATTCGTATTGTATCAGTATATATACGTTTTGTTCTTAATACAGTTAAGTGTGACTATTCACATTTCAAAACCTCCATTTCCTTATTTAATTTTTGTACTTAATATATCGGTAATTAAACCTCGTACTTAGTTGCATTACATAATTATTTTTGAAATGAGAAACATTTTATCTTTTGCCCTCCTATTATGTGTATTATACTATTATGTGTATTATATTATTGTCAAAGTTAACTAATTGTCTACTGTTTTATAACGACGCATTATCAGTATGAGATTCGAAAGCTGATAATTATTGTTCTTAAAGTAAAGAATATTCTTGGTCTATTCTATTTTGGATCCATTATTTAGTTAGAGAAAATTGGAGGCTTGAGGTCGTTGTTTCTGCAGTATACTTTGAGGTTAACGGTGAAGGAAAAGGTATCAAAGAAGATAGTAACTACAACCATGATTAAGGTAAAACGTTTCATACATTGTATATAATTATCTGATATGATGTTGCTTTATGCAAATATTTGTTGATTTAGTTATTAGGATTGCATAAAATAAGGTAAAACGTTCTATAACTTGAAGCATTAGCTTTTGTTTATTCGTCACAATTTCATAAGGTAGGCTTCTCCAACACCTAAAATGACCACTACTCTCAATTGTACGTTATTTGGTCATAATGAAATCAACATATACTATCACTTTATTGTTGTCAAGTTTTGGGTGTGGTTGAATGTTCACCGGCTCATTCTGTGCCTCCGTGTGGAGTTTAGTTTGACAATGCAATTTACGTTAATACCTTAACGGATTATAATGCGGAATACCTAACGATTTTAATTTTAATTAAACATTATAATATGACATTTGGGGTATTGTTTCTAACATTTTGTGATAGTTACTGTTAGATAAAAATGGAGTTGTAAATTATAAGGAATATAATTATATCTTCATGGGTAATTATAGTTTGAATATACTTTTAATTGGGACATCTTTATGCAATTTATCCATATGTATTAAAGTGAGTTAAATGATTAGAGAATTTTATGTACAATTAGCTGTCAATACATTGAGTAGCTAAGGATTTGATTTAAAAAAGGTGAGCCAATAATGTAAACAATCTTTATTTAATTGTTGATGACAGGATAGCAGCCTTTAGCTCTAAACTTTGACGTTTTCCAAATGTGTGTTTTTAATTATACATTAAAAAAATAATAAATTAATTAATTAATAGCAAAGCACTTACGTCTTTGAAAGTCAAACCCGTCAATTGAAATTTATTTTTTCTTAAAAGCCAAGTAATATATTCAAAAACAAACTAGCCCAAAATGGACTAGAAGAGAAGGATACAATACAATTTACAAGATTCAATAAATGAGTCAATTGAAATATATTCATAAACAAACTAGCCCAAAAAAAGACAGAGGATCCTCTAGTCGAAGGCCTCTCTACAAGTTCTTTCTTATGGGAGTCCAAGGTAGAGAAAAGGTAACACATCAAACGAAAAATTAACAAAATCTTGCTACTTGTTCAACCTTTAAGTTTTCTACTCCAATCCCATATATACGACTTTTGGACATATTTACTTTTAGCCCCGAAGCCTTATGGAAACAATGCAAAATTCTAATTAAGTTCCTCATATTTGTTCCATACCATTTACCAAATAATAATGCATCATCAACATATTGCAATAACAATATATTTGAACCATCTTCATATAAAGAAAGTCCAATGTACCACCCTTTTGAATATGTTTCTTTGACAGTGACTTGCAATACTTCCGCTGCTAAAAAAAATAAAAAAGGAGACAGAGGATCCCCTAGTCGAAGGCCTCTCTCCATTTGAAATTCCTTTATAGGAGATCCATTCACAAGAATTGAGATTGAAGCATACATAAGGCAAGCGTGAATCCAAGACACCATTTTTTCGGAAAACCAATTTGTTTCATTTTTTTGATTAAAATATTCAAATTTACGCAATCAAAAGCTTTTTCTAAATCCACCTTAAATAAAATTAACTTTAAGCCTTCTTGTTTTTCTTAATTGATTACTTCATTTGCAATTAGAACTCCATCTAAAATTTGTCTCCCTCTCATACACGCCGTTTGATTTGGACTAATCACTTTATCAATCACTTTTGTCAATCTTAACGCCAAAATCTTTGATATTACTTTTGCCAATCTGTTAAGTCTACTGAATCAATTTTCTTCGGAATTAGCACAATAAAGGATGGGTTACATCCTTTTGCAATTATGCTCGTTGTCTCAAAATGTTTTACACAGTTAAAGAAGTCTGACTTTATGGTTTCCTAGTATTTTTTAACAACATTTAATTTAAAACCACCAGGCCCGCCCAGGGGATTTGTTACATGTACAACTCCACACTGCATTCTCTATTTCTTTGAGTGACATGCTTTCCTCTAATAACATCGCATCTGAAGAACTTAATTTTTTGAACAATTGACTTCGAAAATTCGTCTTTAAATGTTTCCATCTTTATCCTTTTTGGCTCCTCACACCAAACCCCGTGACTCATAATCCCTCTTATTGCTTGCCTGTTCATGTTTTTCTTCACATAAGCATGAAAGTATTTGGTATTCTCATCTCCTTTTAAAGCCCATCTTACTCTACTCTTTTGCCTTAAAGATTAACGTTCCTCCTTTTCAAGTGAATGTAATTCCAACAACAAAACTTCTCTCTGTAAGGTATCATCTTGAATTAACATACCTCTTTCAGCTCGAATTTCCCAATCTTGCAGCTTCTCTTGTATCATATATTTTTCTTTACTTTGTTTCTTTTTAGTTTCCAAGACCCACTTCTTTATTACTTCTTTCAAACTTGCGATCTTATTCTTCTGTATGATGTCTGGAGGACCCATACCCTGACCCTTGGCCCATGATTCTTTTATTAAAACTGACAGCTCTTCATGATCATTCCAATGAACGAAAAATTTGAGCCATTTGGGTCCAAAGTTTGGGAGCCCAACTTCCAAAGCCACCATTGATGCATTAATCCAATGATCAAGAAAATTGTTTGATGCTAGAAATCTATCCAAATTACTCATTTTGACCCGATTTGTTGAATCTTGTGAATCTCCACCCACCCAAATTAAATTCAATCAACCCCGCCATTGAAATGAAGTCGTTAGAAGCAATTGCTTCTCTTTCCAAAAGATTTCTTCCTTGAATCTGACTGCATTGAAGTCTCCAAATATAATCCATATTACTTGGTGGTTTGAGATTAGTTCATAAATATTATTCCATAGTATTTCCTTATGTGCAGTACTTTGG